>OX381719.1:25303433-25999623 GCA_947462335.1 Harmothoe impar | reverse complement strand
GTTCAATAACAATTGTATTTCTTATCTCGAATAACCTACTAAGTGGGCTATACTCACTCCCTTGTGGCAAGAAATCCAGGGATGTGTACTTGGTTTGTATTCCTACAAGGGTGTACCATCATTGCCACTGTCACATCTTTAAAGACCCCAGCTTCAATGAGGGGTATCTTCCCACCACTAGCTTCCTCAGCAGGGGTTCCAAGGACAATCAGCTGAAATATTTCAATACAATGATGGTGGGTAAAAAAGAAGCAGCTGTCCCCTAACCCTTATTCAAAATATAATCCTGGATGTGCAAGAGAATAGGTCTCACACAAATTGACTGCAAATTGACAAGGTGCCTCACGATATGCACTAGGAATTTGGAAAATTCAACTGTTGTATTGGGACTGAATAGTGAAGTTCATACCTTTCCTAGCTTCCTCCCAGAAGCTTCCATAGCTGCCTTCAGACCTAGCCCTGCCCCAAGTGCAGCCTCAGCTATCAAATTATGGCCACATGCATGACCTATCTCGGGGAGAGCATCATATTCAGCAATGATCATTACAGATGGTTTGTTGATGTCTGTTTCACCATGCACTGCCTGGAAGGCTGTGTCTAACTTGAAGTGCCGTTCTACCTGAAACCCTTTATGTAAAGAGATTAAAGGATGGTAGTTCAATGCCTCAAGATTAAGAATTCCCAAATACATACCTATATACCTGTATACCTGTCTCATCCTATATCTTTTACACATTCATATTATACTACGCTTAGAGCCGTGATATTGCTGTGCAAAATTTTGCATTTTCAGTTCATATGCACTTATCTTTCTGATAATGTTGTCAAAACTTATGGTTGGTCCTGTTTTACAAAGCACCCATTTGCTTCTGACCATAGACTATTGTGAAGCATATATAATATGTATACCATGTTTCTCCAGTAGGCTGCAGCACACATCATGAGCATGGACCTCCTGGAAACACAGCTCAGGTTTTCCCCATATTGAGCTGCTCACTTCATGTAGTTCCTGGCGATGGCTCTCTATAGCTTCACACACTGTCTGCTTTAATTCCTCCAGTTTCATCATGTACTGGGCAATACAAATCAATCGATTAGGTTATAGTTTCTTCACACACTTGCATGATTATGTTAAACATTAGTACAGATGTGTACACATTGAGTAATTCCATGTAAGACCCTTATACTTAAGCACAGGGCCATGGGTGGTCTGTCATATAACCCCCACTATCATAAAATGAGACCCAGGAACCAACTTATGAAGAAACTGTTGGTTTAGATAAGGCTCCATGTAAATAGCATGCCCCAAATACCAGATACATGTATATGTTTCATAAACAGTATCAAATATTTATTGATAAGAATTAACACGGGTCCAAAGATTTATTTCCCATCTATGTCAACTGCATTTATAGTGTAATCATGAATGGCCCTCAACAGTTTCTTTATCATAATGTCCTTTCTTAATCCACTTACTCTAATGAACTCCACAATATATATGTGTTATTATGCATGATTCATGTTGATACTTATCATAATATACTAAACATAATGATGAATTTGAATCAGTATCTTGATTAAACCCCCACGTTAGGTTCAATAGTGTTTATCTAGGATGAAAACAATAATGTATTTACAAAGTAGAAAAGCAACACCTACCATAGCCTGTAGACTACCAACATATGAATAAGTCCAATCAGGATTTATGTTATAGATATAATCTCTGCAGTGTTGGAGTGTGCATACAGGTAGAGTGCAGCAGGCAGTATTATGGACTAGCTGTGGTCCGCACTTGCAGGTAGGGATACGTCACATGACTTGTCAGGAGTAGATGTTAGAATGAATCTCATTGGTTGACCCTAAGACCAGTCAGTCTAGAATCAGACAGTACACTTACAGTGTCTGATATTTAATTTATGATCTGCTGGTTAGTATTTACGTAGAAATTGGCACTACATTGTCATGGAAAAGTATTAGATAAATCTGACAGTTATATCAATAGATAAAGCATAGTACCGATACAGGTGCTGTAAATACAAATATAACTATTCACACCTCAAACGCAGACACGCAACTAATGACTTGTATTCAGTGGCCACAATTCTTCATTATTATCTTGGACATCAATAATGTTGTGTATGTATGTCAGTTACTCCTGCGGGAGATTTGTTCAATCTAGATAACATCTGTATTGTGGCTGGGGTTGTGTGCTACTTGGACCTTATTATTGACCTTAAGTGACTATGCTTACATCTCATACATATGATATTAAGGTGTATACCTGTATGATGATAACCTTCTTTTTTTTCCCCGTACCACTTGCTCATCTATAAATATTCATTTCTGTATCATATTGCATGTTGACAGTCTGCATTAATAGGCAGCCAAAATACGGGTTTAATCTGGATGGAAACTTATTGATGTTAAAAACTTGACTAAATATAATACAGCATAATAAGAAGGACCCCCACCAGAAATGATCTGGTAGATAATGGCATAGTATGAGTTTGTATGCTATGAGAGATCAATAACAAGAATTGCGGTTGTTGCCGCGTAATGCCTCAGGCATTTTTATACGTCTACATAATGTCTACATGGTTGGTATGTTTGAAGGGAACCCATTCAAGACACCAAATAAGTGCCTCTACATGGGTATCCACATTCTTGACTGTGTCGCCGTGTCGATCTTTAGTAAGGGGGGCCTGTCGTTGCGTCGATTTTTATATGTATAGAATATAGTAGGACATTTTTAAAAGGGCCATGTCACACGTGTCAGATTTTAAAACCCCCGTGTCGACGTGTCGCACATGTCAAATTTTAACCCATGTAGAGGCACAAATAAGCAGAGCGGGGGAGGGGTTATCAGGGGGTAAAGGATGTTATTACTTAAAATATGGCAGTTCCTATGAATTCCTTGGGTTCATGTTAGGGGATATAGAAATGTGTGTTGCTAGGCCAATAAACAATTAGAATAGATGTTGCTAGGCAACCAGCTGTATTAGCAACACACTGATAGAACCATTGAATTCCTTGGGTCCATATTAGGGGGGGTAGGTATGATTATAATCAACCTCAGGAACTATCAAAGGTTTATTTAAAGTATTGTTTTGTGGTCAACCTCAGGTCCATAGAAATGTGTGTTGCTAAGCAGATAAACAATTACAATAGCTGTTGCTAGGCAGCCAGCTCTATTAGCAACAGACCAATAGAACCATTGAATTCCCTGGGTCAATGTTAGGGAGGTTTGTATAATTATAATCAACCTCAGGAACTATTACAGGTTTATTTAAAGTATTGTTATTACATAGCATAAATTTGTGTTGTGACTCCTTAATCCAAGATGGCGGCGCAATCCAAGATGGCGGCGACCGTTCTGACTTCTGGTGAAGGTCTCAGCGAAGGAAATCCTTTTACTATATATTTTAATATAGCGGAAAACGCAATAACAGCTACCAGGACATTTACAATTTCTGAAAATCACCCTTGATCTAAAAGATACATCTTTCCTACAAAACATTTCCAACCAAAATTAGCTACTCACCACGGAAAATTTGAGGACTGGTCTGTAGCGTAAAACCACATGAATTCCGCCTGAATTTGCACTGAATAATTTGCATTTTCACTGATCCCCAATCTAGCCTTTGAAAAAAATGTAAACTCACTGAGAATCCCTTTCCTATTATTTGATTGAAATTGGCAGACATTCAGCAGCATGTGTACAAGTTTTCATGATATTGGCATCATTTCCAACTTAATTATGGACCATTCAGTGCCCCTGCAGTATTCACTTCTGACCAGAATCGTATATGACTCTCAGTTTTCTGCGGGATTACCCTCACTGAGACCTACTATAAGTGGGATGTGGCTTTCTATTGTCTATAATTGTGATTTTTATAACCCAATACATGTTTATAGATAGGCCCTGAGGTTTTATGTCCCTTGGATTCCTGTATACCAAGATAAGCTGATGTTTCCTGGACAAACTCAGGCCCAAAATCACCCTGATTTCCCGCTTTTGGCCGAGAGCGCCCCCTCCTCCATGTTTTAGCTATTTTCACAGCAAGGAGTACCTCTAGGACCATCAAATCCAACATGGATCTTTGCATAGAATATCTCTATGTGATACATGTGCCAATACTATAGATTTCTGGTGATAAGGTGGAAAAATTATGGGAAAATATGGAAAAATACCTGAAAATTACCATAAAAATAGACTTTATTCGCACGTCATGCCAGGACTGATTCTTTAGAGTATATTGAAAGGCCATTGACTCATGTTTTTCTACATGTCTTCATGATTTTTAGAAAGTACACTTTAAAAAAATACGGTGGAGATTGTCCTTGTAGTAGCAGATATGCCATTTACAGTACCAGCCTCTAACTAAATACTCACCGTGGAGCCTTCAAAAGTCATCAACGCCTGCTCCCTCTATGCCCTTAACTGGTTACAAACTGTAGATACTACATGATTTTGATATACCTGTGTTATTATGATTAATGTAAAAATAAATAAGACATATCAAATTACTTTGAATTACCTCCAGTGGCTATAAGCTGAAATCAACTTGCGGCCCGGCTGCGGGGACCCTCCGACAATAATATTTTTGTGAATTTCCTCCTTTTTTGTCACATTTCAAGGACCTAGTCATAAATATTCCATGAGATTTTGCAAAAGTAATTATTCTGTAGATAACCAGTGCAAAAATAAATCAATCTGACGGGTTTTTAACTTTTCCATGGTAATAGCCCTTTTGCTTTAGGTCTCAGCGAAGGAAATCCTTTTACTATATATTTTAATATAGCGGAAAACGCAATAACAGCTACCAGGACATTTACAATTTCTGAAAATCACCCTTGATCTAAAAGATACATCTTTCCTACAAAACATTTCCAACCAAAATTAGCTACTCACCACGGAAAATTTGAGGACTGGTCTGTAGCGTAAAACCACATGAATTCCGCCTGAATTTGCACTGAATAATTTGCATTTTCACTGATCCCCAATCTAGCCTTTGAAAAAAATGTAAACTCACTGAGAATCCCTTTCCTATTATTTGATTGAAATTGGCAGACATTCAGCAGCATGTGTACAAGTTTTCATGATATTGGCATCATTTCCAACTTAATTATGGACCATTCAGTGCCCCTGCAGTATTCACTTCTGACCAGAATCGTATATGACTCTCAGTTTTCTGCGGGATTACCCTCACTGAGACCTGAAGTGCAAACATCATATACCTTGTCCTGGCGGCACCACCAGGTGGCTAGGCCACCACTTTGGCATTAAAAGAAATTAAAATCTGAAGTGTAGCTCTCGTTCATATTTTGATGTTATCTAATGGGGACTAAGAATCTATTACTGTCATGAGAGTGAATATGAGGTGTATGATGTTGACATTATTTTAAGATGTGTTGAAAATAACTGTAATAACTATGGACTCATACAACAATCATGGTTGAATATCTGGTTGTTTTATTTTGTGGTCATAATGTAATATTACCAATGTCTATACTAAGTCCTATACTTGTACATTTGAGCAGTCCAACTGGGAATATATAGTTCCATTTCATATCAGCCATCTAGCACCTAGTAGATTACAATCATTTCTATTCACTTTGCCCCTAAACTAAAGACAGGGACTGCGTCAGCAAGTCTTTTTCTATAAGTTGATTATGGGTTAAGGATTGGGGGGCATTTTCATTGATTTGATTGTATTCCTGGTTCAATAGTTGCAGTGCTAAGATTTAGTTTTCTAGGTTAGTTGTGTGCTTCATCGCCTGCATCCCGTTTCAGGTCCTGCTGGAAGTCCTCCTGTATCTGGGGGATGAGGTCCGGGTTCCACAGAATGTCGAGTCCTGTCATGGCCAGTGCCTTAGCCTGCTGCAGGGTTGGCTCCTGGGCATGAACAGAACCTGCAATAGCAAAATGTTTACGGGATAACTCATATTTAAGTATCTAGTTAACAAGATAGGTATCAATAGAAATGGTACTGATTCTGAAAAGATACAAGTTGGCATAAGATAATATGATGTCTTTATACTAGTGTTTATTCCAATCAAGTGTCTTAATCCTAAAGCATTATATCATCAGAACTAGTGTGTGTAAAAACACAAAGATAAACATGAGCTGTGTTGTCAGTACAAAGTTTGAGATTCTGCCTGTACAATGTACTTGATTGTAAAAAGCATCAGTCTTACTTCTGTAAGACCTATTTACTCACTAATGGACCAATGAAATATAGAAATGGGATCCCTTCAACTATTTTCCAACCTACCTGCCGCCTCTGTAAAGGGGTGTGTGTGGTTAACATCTTCAGTTGGTATTCCATACAGTGGGTGAATACTTGGCACAACATGAGACACATTGCCCATGTCAGTACTGGCACTAGGTTTTATTATTTCAATCTCATCCCGACAGATGTCCACCCCTAGGCTAGATGCATTTTTGTCATACAGTGAGCCAAGGGTTTTGTTGGTGATCACATTTTCACATGTGCTTTCTCCCTCTGGTATTGTGATGGCTACCTGTCAAGTGAGAAGAATATTATCATGAGTTTTGCATATATAAGATGTTTCTTATCTCACAGTAGTAATTCAGCTAGTTGTATTGATTGATGATTTGAAACAGACTTTAAATACAAGAGACATAAATTGGTGGTCTCTCCATACTATCTAGTTTAAACTCATGATTTGTCCAGTGCATGGTATATAGATAAAGACCCAATGACAGTGAAGTCTGTGACCTCATTGCTAATAAGTTGGATCTGGGTCATATCACACAAGGCCATAGGTTGAATCTAATATGACCCAGGACCCAATGAGTACTATATGGTACGAGGAAAAGCAAAGTTATTACACTCTATTGAGTGGGTCTTTGCATTTGTTACATAATCTAAGAAAAATCTAAGAAGTATTAAGATAGCCATTGAATATAGCTGCACTGCATTCCATTGAGGCATGAAATACAATGATTTTAGTACTTAAGCATAGTAACTCTTGTATTCAACATGTAATAGTTATACTGTTGGAGCTATTCTTGTTATTTGTGATACCTACTTGGCAACCTGTTGCAGTGGCAGCACCTATGAAACAGGCTCTGACTTTCTGTTCCAGCTCCGCCAGTTCACCCATTGTTGGGGTCCTGAATTCATATAGTGCAGAAGTCTCCTCAGGTATTATATTTGGTTTAGCTCCACCATTGATGATAACTCCTGAGAAAGGGAAGAAAGATTTCGATGCTATCTGATGTATTTTGCATATAGTAGACTGAATAAGTACACTTACACTTATGAATTTTGACCTGTGCTTATCTGAGAAAGAAAATGTGCTAATAATAAGGTGTGCTCTTATTTCAAAACCCTTGGCTTCTTCAGGCAACTATGGTCGCTTTTATTACACTTTCCCTCTATAAGCTATAAGAATTTGCAATATGTGTAACATATATGTATATCTTTCTATCATAGAAATTATTGAAACTGGTTGCTTAGAAAACACACCATTTACTCTCCAGTTGGGTTTCAGCTGCTGGCGCATACATGAGATGCTTGTATATGCCATGACTAATGCATCTAGTGCATTCACACCACACCAGGGGGCACCAGCAGCATGACTCGCCTTCCCCTTGTAGGTCACAAGAAGCCTGTGGGAATGCAATGGAATCTTAACTCCTATTTAAGGAAAATAGTAAAAGGTTTTATATTGAGACTTCTTGGTGCAGAAATAACACATTACATCTGTCTGGTACAATTTAATTTTAAATGTTGTCAATGTTCAATAAAAAATTGTTATAGTTTGGTCTCCTGCTACTATGAATTAGTCTCTTCCAAGTTTAGTTTCTACGTTCTCTGATTACTTATAGACACTAGAATAATTGCAATGTATATACTTCTTGAGAGCAAGGAATCCTGGAATAGCAACTTGGTTCTCCCCCTTCCATGGATGCACCATCATTGCCACCGTCACATCTTTAAAGACCCCAGCATCAACGAGGGGTTTCTTCCCAGCATCATCTTCCTCTGCTGGGGTTCCAAGGACTATTAGCTGAAGAAATAAAAAGCTCAGTGAAAAATATTCCAACTATTAGTCTGCCAAGGGCTTTACATGAGGACAGTGAGTCATAGTTTACAAAAGCACACACTGTAACTGTAAGCACACTGGAGATCTATTGGAACCCTAACTACAATATCTCAATATTTATTCAATTAATGATTGTTTGATAAACCGTTCTTTCTTAAACTTTGATTTAATATCATACATTTGTATGATACATTTCTCATTATATTACTACCATAATTAATCAAAATGCCAATTTAAACAGGCATGATAACTTTCTAACTCTTTCCTAACTCTAAGTTGGATTTAAAATGTTTCATGATCATACCTTCCCTAGCTTCCTTCCAGCAGCCTCCATAGCTGCCTTCAGACCTAGCCCTGCCCCAAGTGCAGCCTCAGCTATCAGGTTGTGGCCACATGCATGGCCTATCCCGGGGAGAGCATCATACTCAGCAATGATCAATACAGACGGTTTGTTGATGTCTGTTTCACCATGCACTGCCTGGAAGGCTGTGTCCAACTTGAAGTGCCGTTCAACATTGAAACCTAGTATATGAGAAAGATGCTGATTTTTTTGTATCTCAAATAGTATTAGGAATATACTTCAGGTATCCATATTGCAACCCTTCACTAATAAATCTATCTATGACAAAATATGACGTGTACAGTAACATGATGGTTTGCATCTAAAAAATTCTGTATCGATGTCCAAAGTATAAACACACCATATTTCTCCAGTAGGTTGCAGCACACTTGATGAGCATGGACCTCCTGGAAGCACAGCTCAGGTTTACTCCATATTGAGTTGCTCACTTCATGTAGTTCCTCCCGATAGCTGTCTATAGCGCGGCACGCCACCTGCTTCAACTCCTCCAGGGTCGACATCCTGCACTGGTAAATGAACGACTAATTAACATTTAAGTTCACTGCACCATTCTAATCAGCTACTGATCAGATAATTTACTGCTCCCTTCTGTGCTGTCCTAACATCTGAGCTTACATTAGCTGTGTTCATACTGGGTTAATGCTCACTAGTGGCCTTTGTAATCCATTTAATTTCATGCCCTTCCGCCACCATTGCATTTCTTGTTATACTGATAGTATATAGATTAATAATATAACACTGGGCATTGTAGTGGCCCTCCATATTTCATTCAACTCATTCCATAATTAATCATTCCTTTATAATATTTATGGGAAGTAGGCCTATAACTTATTATATATTTATCCATATTAGTCTAGATCACCGGCTCACCAGGGAGTGCTATCTACTGCATGTATGAACAAACTCACCAAGGTGCTAGGACATAGATTCTGCAGAATCTTAAAGATTCAATCCCATCTAGATTTAGTCACCATTATGCGTACATTATTGAGAAAGTATTTCACTCTCTGCCAAATTGTAAACGGGCAATATCACCACTCACACAGAGTAGCGATACCACCCCCCCCCCCTAGTATGTACTGTAAATGCAGATATTTTCGCGCTGTACATATTTTCGCGATTTTCGCGGACTTTAAACATCAGCAAAATATGTACAGAGCAAATGTCTATACAGACGGTAAATTAAAGTGCCAAGATTTGAAAAACAGCAAGTATAAATCTGCGCGAAATTTTACTTTTTTTGAAGCAAATTTCCGAAAATTAAAGCCAGCAAGAATATCCACGTTTATAAGCATGATTGACAGGCATAATTGAGTTTGCTAGCGACCCTTGAAACGCTGTTGGCCATAAGAATTAAGTGCAGAGCTGTGTGGGTAAGGTTGTATCAATCATATAGTACAGGAAAGTAGAGTAACTTAGCTAAATCAGCTATGTAATAGATAGACTATGGTTATGAGAGGCTAACTCAGAATAACCACAGTAAACTGGCTGGCACCCTTATGCCTGCCACTCTACAGTAGTCATATTTTGAGTTAGCCTCACATAACCATTGTCTATCTGTTTTAAACCACAGCTGTAAGGTTATGTGAGTCTACACAGAAATAACCAAGGTGTGAACTCTTTTGTCTCGGCTCTCCGCTGTGGTAATATGAATACCATCTCATAGTTGGTCCCTGCTCACTGTTCACTGCTGCCCTTTTTTACTTGTAATTACCCTTTGGCTGCACGGGGCTCCACTAACCTTTTTTTTGTCGATTCTCACAAAGGTAAATCTATCAAATCATGAAAGCATGATGATCAGATGTTAGGGTTTGTTTATGTTTACATCTGTTTGAGTCCGATTCGTGAGAATATGTGCGATCTGATGACAAAATTGGGTAGTGGAGTCCCTGCAGCAATACTTGCATTGAAAGGGCCAATATAATACACACATTCAGAATGATACACTATTCTAGCCAAGGCACTTGGCAGTTTTCCATTCCCGCCAGGGTTAATTAAAGCCTTCATATTTAGCTATCCTCCAATGAGGTATGTTGGACAATAGGAAACAGGTAGTAGGAACATAAATTATAATGCACAAATAATATGCATATAATATGTTATCTCGACTGTGTGAGCTGAAATTGCATCTTTATGGCGTGCACATTATCTGACCGGGGATTCGGAGGTACAGCCTCTGAGCTATATACACACTGGGATGTCAGAGATAGATATACATACAGCTAGAAAGTACAAATGTACATCACCCCAAAACCTCTATCAACCAACACATTCTGTATTAGTGATTAACCTCAGTATATTAGGTATTCATGTGTTTAGGGACTTATAATATAAAACAGTGAAAAATGTAAAACTATTTGACAGAGAGGTTTCCATGGGACCACAACAGGTAGAGCTGTAGGGGGTGGTTTGTTCACTACATGGTATCTCCCCCACAGAATAACATAACAGGTTCTTGGCTCGTCAAAGTTTAATAAGTTAGTGGTAGTGTCAACACAATTAATTATTTACTCCTTCACTTTTCTGTGTGAGAGCTATAACGAAAGACCAGCCGTTTTATAATCGCCATTAATAACATCGGCATGAATATAGCCTTGGCGAGTAACTCGTACGGGCTGCATTCGTGCATCATGCTGATCCTATGGCGCTGATAACCTTGGCATGATACACCAACACAGCACTGATGCATCATGATGACATATAATATGGACCTTTAAAGCGTGATGCCACCCTTTATAGCGGGTTAAACATAGGGCCCTAGAGACGGGGGGGGGGGGGGGTAGCTGTGTCACTTGTCGATCCTAAGAAATGGGTCTTGTCCCTTGTCGATTTAAAGGGGTAGGTTTGTCCCTTGTCGCCAACCAAAAGCATCCCCTTGTCCCTTGTCCATAAGGGATAAAACAAGGGTCTGTCGCCTTGTCGAATTTAGCCGTCTGGAGCCCTAAACATTGAATACATAGCAGGCAACATTATATTAATTAAACCATTTACTTACCAAAGTAGGCACTGTTAGTCCTACAGGTTCTGTTTGACACAAAGTGACTTTTTCCTCGTGGTGAGCTCTGTATGCTTGATAGTACAGGCCCGATTTCACGGACGAACACCTGTGGATGTAAAACCTATACAGCTACTAAGTCAGTCAACTCTCTTAGGACGGCATGATATCATAATGCATCATTTGTTAGGATGCATAAATGCAGCGTAACTCGCCAGGGCTGCATTCAGGCATCATGCCGACCCTATTGGGTTCACGAAGGATCGGCATGCTGCGTCAATGTAGCACTGCCGAGTTACTCGCCCGGGCTGCATTGGTGCAGCATGGCGATAAATGTCATATTTCGGCAACATCTGTCCTTAAAGGGGTAATGCATGTTATCTGGAGCCGTTTAGGCAGGTCAACTAGCTTCTTATCTTGCAAATGGCTATACTAGACTATAATATGCAGGTACTTGGATAAAAACACATAGATCTAGTTAGGTCCAGTTAGATGACGTCTATTGTGGGTCCAGATGAGTCAAAAGCGACCTGGCGACCTGGGCTGTTTTGGAGGCGACTTCCGACCTAAGGCAATATTTTAAGCGACCTGGCGACTTTTGGATATAATTTAATATGGATTAAAGGTTCCAAAAAAGCGACTTTTCGACCTGGACCCCTTAATTTCGGCGACGTTCCGACCTGAGGGGGGGACCCCTCTGCACCCCCTCTATTGGTGAGTCTGGGGACTTAATGGTTTAATAGTTGTGTTCGACCCCATCCAATTCTCAGTGGGTCTTAGTGACACAGATACACATTACGAAATTCCCTCTTATTATGTATTATTCCCTATTTTCTCCTCAACCCCCATGTGCTCCCCGAAACATGTATAGAAGAACCATTTAAATGCACTATACATCATGCGGAGGAGAAATACAGTATTTATATATACAATATAGGGATGTTGGATGTTCATGAGAGACTGCAAATTAATGTGTGTAGAGAGACAATATCATGACCACCTACCTCTGGGGCCTAACCTCACGCAGTAGTAGGCTACTGTTCTTGTATACTAATACACATGACCTAGATTGAGTGGGCAAGTGTGTGTGTGTGGGGGGGGGGGGTGGCAGGCAGTGTGGGTGCAGATGGATCAAAAGCGACTTTTTGAAGGCGACTTTCGACCTAGGGTAATAAAATAAACGAGCTGGCGACTTTTGGACAAAATTGACAATAGGTGAAAGGCTCTAAAATAGCGACTTTTCGACCTGGACCCATTTATTTCGGCGACTTTCCGACCTCAGAGGGGGGGGGGGGACCCATCTGCACCCCCAGGTACTACTGATGTTGCATGGGAGACCGAGGGGGGTGGCTGGGGCTGAGATATACCATACACAATACCATACTCGTCTTTTATCAGACGATGCCATGATAATTCACCATTCATCAATGAGTCTGATGAAAGGTGGCCTACCTCACGTGCCACCTTTTAAGGGGGTGTAGATGGGGGGGGGGGGGGGGTCCCCATGTCGCATGTAGATTTTAAGAAATGGTCATGTCACCTGTCACTTAAATTCCCATGTCCCATGTCGCCTCCAAGCGCCTGCCATGTCCCATGTCGAATTTAAGAAATGTCCCATGTCATGTCACTTTTTTTTCTCATGTCACTGAGCTCCATGTCGAATGTGGATGTTTAGAAATAGCCATGTCGCCATGTCGATTTTAGGAGTCCATATACCCATTCTTAATAAAACATGGGAGATTTGGGTTTCCACTGCTGCTACGTCACAGGGTTGGCTCCTGTATAGCAAACAGGCCTTCATATGGTTGGGTAGTTTCATCTTGATGGTGTCATTACCCCTTACTGTTGTAAAATATGTTATAACTAAGTTGTAGCAGCCTCTAGGTTTCACTACAATACTACAGGGTATATGTATAAAACAGTATCAATCTTACTTAGAAATATGTCTATAACTATATGTGTATTTGTTGTAGCTGGGTGAGATATGGTTCATATACCCAATAGGTCGAGTTACATATATTACAGTTCTGCTACGTCACAGTTTGGGCAGAAAGAATAGGCCTACACGTGGTTGGGTAACCTCACCATGATAGCCACACACCAATGTAATCACATGAAACTCTATCTTTGATTTTATCTGAGTTATGGTGATCCACAGCTTTTTTTTATACCATTATGATATTGTATTGAATTCATGTCATCATGTCTACCTCTTGATACATGTACATCTATTGTATTGATATTCATACACAACTGGCTGGTTCAGAGTCACCCCGAGAATAGTACATGCACGTATAAGTGTACAGCGTGGTCACCCGTACCAGATGGGTATCCGGAATACAGGTCCTCCTGACAGTAGGCCCCCGGCCCACAGGCCCACGGAACACAGGCCCCCAGCCCACGGGCCCTCCGGATCTGAGGCCCCCGCCTTTAGGCCACCCTGACTATAGGCCCCCGGCCTGTAGGCACAAATCTCACGTCCATATCATACGTCCAACCCATTATCTCATTCAAATTCCTCACATCCAACACTATCTCTCTATCCCCCTCCTCACGTCCACTACCTCCTCCTCACTTCCACTGCACCATCCTCACGTCCACTGCCCCCTCTTCACATCCACTACCCAAACCTCACGTCCGGAGGAGGGATACCAGACCCTGGAGTTAATGTTATAGAATGGGTGAAGGACACTGACAAATGGATGGAAAAACCCTGGAGGAGCATGGATGACCCCTATAAAGGGGTTAGAGTTACCAAAAGTGACACAAAATTTATTCAAAATGACGGTGCCTCGCCCTGCCTCCATCTGCAAACCTGAATTTCAGGCATATGACACATAACATACATATAATGGTCCCTGGACTAACGCCTTCTTAAGCCACTTGAAAATTCATTAATATTTGCTATGCTAAACTCTGTAGATTTAGTATTTAAATCACATAATACATGAAAATACCATGACATGGAGAAATGTACATATTCATCTTGTAGGCCACTCTCTCCTCTTTCAAATGAGCCATATACCATCATTCAACTCCTAGCATGCGGTTCATGGTTAAGTAAATTGTGAGAGGCTATCCCTCCTGGGTGTAAAACAACCCTCTGCACAGTGAGCCATAACCATACACTCAGTGCTGCCACCTAACGGCCTCCCCTGTCCCTATTATTAGGGCGCATGTATGGCAAGCGATATGTTCACCCCCGATATCAGAGTTTTTAACTTTGATATCGGAGTTTATAACTTTGATATCAGAGTTTATAACTTCGATATCAGGGTTGATAACTTCAACATCGGAGTTAATAACTTCGATATCAGAGTTAGAAACTCCGATATCGGAGTTTAAAACTCCGATATCATAGTTAGAAACTCTGATATCAAAGTTAAAAACTCTGATATCAAAGTTAGAAACTCTGATATCAAAGTTAAAAAAACCGATATCGGGGGTGAACAAATGGCTTGCCACACGTGTGGATTCAAATTTCCCCAGTGAGCACATCAGTGAGTTGCTCTTTAAATTTTACTGGTATTTTGCTGAAGGTTATGGAAGCTTTTTGCAGATGGGCAAGGCGAGGAAATACGGAAGACGGGCAAGCCAATTGGACAGCAAGAAGATCCTCGAGATGATTCGGGGACTTTGGTAGAGGCCAAGAAAATTTATGGACTGAGGGCAGTGCTTGCAGACTCCGAGGGTCGTCTTTCTAGGGTCAAGGGTAGCTTCGATCAGTTGGCTTCCATGGTGGACAACATCCAAGATGTAGTGTTATTCCGCTGGTGGAAAACTTATAAGAGATATCCAGTGATAGAAGTCCATAGTCTATATGTGTAATAAAGAGGTGAAAGTCCCTCCCCCCACCCCCCTCTCCAAATGATTTCAGTCCAATATTTTTATTTTAAGGACAGAACAATTTGGAAAATACAATGTAATAGGGCCTAGAGTAGATTCACCATGAGTCTGGCATGAGACAGGCACACACCCTTGTGTTTTAGAGCAATTTACAAAAAAATAAGAAATGAAAACATTCCCATACTAATTCACTGGCAAACTTAAGATAGTTCTATGATATTTCTTCTTCGGATTGATAATTCCTAACAAAGAAAACAATTAAATTTGTTTTTTAACCGTTATCTATAAGAATCATACAACAAAGAAAACTGGAAATGCGCAAAGTTAATTCCAATGTCTTCAATTTATTTATGTCAAATCAAATTAATGATACTTTATGTATCTTAATTTATTGATACTACAGCATGAGTATGTAATGCTTCTTTGCATTTTAAGACTCGTGTCCAAACTAGAGCATCATGCAAGAACCAATATAGATCAAATAACACCGGCCCTCATTTTATGTACTGGTATCAGTACATGCTCTCCATTTTATTAAGCAAAGATGAGACATTATTCTAGGTGAGACCAAAGAGCAAGGAATTATCGACGATTTCTCTAATATCAAAATATCATTCACATGATGTTATCTATCCAGAAATGGTACTTTCAATATAAAGTGCTTTACTATAATAGTGTTACTAGTGGGCTATTATAGTATAGCCTGTGGACCCTAATGAATAGTAAATGGCACACTAGACTAGAATTGGAAGCCTCTTGCATTTCACCGGATGTCTGCGAAGGCTTTCGTTTTATTGACGACGTTTATCACTGTAACATAGACCACATGCACCAAGTGGAACAATGCCTGCTGGTACTAAATATGTCATGGGGGGAAGGGAGGCTTCCATCAAGTATGTACACACGTAGAGGGGGTGGGGGGGGGGGGTCATGGCAAATACATACAAAAGATTACATGAAAAATAGGGGTGGGGGTCCAGAGCAATTTTAGCATACTCTTTAGGCCACTCAAAAAAAGTGGTTTCTCATCACCAAGGACTGATAAATATGACGAGGGAGGCTTTTTTTAAATTCCTAGCTAACTGCATTACTGACAGCATTAACTTTAATTTGATACCAAAATTGCCAATATTTTATCCAATTTTAACAAAAATGTCAAATAAAAAAAGGATAATAAATAAATAAAATTTCCCCAAATTACGATTTTCATGATGCACGCGGTGATGAGAAACAACTTTTTTTTTGAGTGGCCTTATATATGTTTTTCACAACCTAAATTCACATTTTAGTAGTTCAGAATTTATTGGTCTTTAAAAGTGGGGGAAATGTAAGTTATTCCTATCCTACTGCATTACTGGCAGTATTAGCTTTAATTTGATACCAAATATGTAAAGAGAAGGCGACAGTTTGGTTTCATGCCCGGTCCATGGGCGATGCCATGTATGGTCTACTCATGGAATTCTACTCTGCTAGAAACAAAGCTCAAAGGTCAGCCATGGTCTCCTCGATATGATGAAGCTATATGAAGAAGCCCTTTGACACAGGAAACCACCTGATCCTGCTGGAGAAATTGTGTGGCTTTAACCTTGATGAGCATTTCATGGAGTGGCTTCATACTTTCTTGCATGCTAGGAACATACATACTTGAAGTAACAAAGGCACATAAGAACGTTAACATTGTTTTACACTGATTGAACCTGGGGCTCTATGTTAAATGAATAGTTCTGGCACCTAGAAGTCGGACTATAACCTAATTTCCTGCATTTCCGGTGCATTTCATTTATTGTCTAGTGTCATCTATGCCAACACCACTATAATATTAAAAAGTCCACCATGAAGACACTTACCGGAAATGGTTAATAGGCTTAATAAATGAACCATGCCTGACTGCCACAGAACGATCAATATCTGTATGCTAAACCCTTCCGCCTTTAGACCAAGTCTCATGAAATTGATACAATTGGATAGTTTTTGACCGGGTGACGTCTTTTGACCTGGAGACGTCTTTTACTGGCAAAATTGAAATGGGGGTTATGTACATAAAAATGCTGGGAAATTTGTAATGTATGGAGTTATAATGATTATATGTCAACTCCCCCCCTCCCGCATTTCTTTCTAAACTGTTTTAATCTTGCCGGTCAAAGACCTCACCTGGTCAAAGACGTCACCCGGTCAATGACTATCCAATTGTACCAATTTCATGAGACTTAGCCTTTAACTGTGCATACAGGTGACTGAACCATTATGTCTTTGGGTTAACACGAGGAAGTTCACGAGAAATATTTCAGTCTGTATAACCTCATGATGCAGGCACTAATTGTCCTCATCCTACTTCTTTATACAACTACAAGTAAGTACCAAGTCAAAACCTTGTTTCATGAAGTAATTGATTCACGGAGACTAAGCTCCCTAGAGTCTTATACGGCGCCTCTGTGAGACGTTTTTCCAAAAAAGAAAATTGTTCTTTTCAATTTTAGGTGAAAAATGGAGCCTATTGTCCAAAACAGTCGATATTCGCCAGAGTAAATTGTTTTCATATACACTCCTTCAAAAAATCTCGCTTTAGGCCTTTTCTAAGCCCCTCGGAAAAAACCAAAGTGGGCCGTAAAAAAATTAGACCTACACCTTTTTTTTTTGTGGACGAAAGGCTCATACATACCTTTCATTTAATGCGTAACATTAGGGGGTTGTGCTTGCGGTTGGGTTTACGATTGGAGTTGGGGTTAAACTTGGGGTTGGGACTACGCTTGGGGTTGGGATTACGTTTGGGGTTGGTGTTCCGCTTGGGCTTAGGGTTCAGCTTTGGATTGGGTTCAGCTTGGGGTTGGGGCTGCGCTTGGGGGTTGGGGTTGGGCACAGTAGGCAAACACACACTAGGCACACAGCGTTATTTATGATTGATTCAAAGGAAAACAAATCTCTGAGTCTATTGTCATTAGGATCACACGTTAGATCTTATGATGTGCCAGACTATTTATTTACCCTGAGGATAATCACAATATTATATAAGTTTTGGAGAAATAACCAGAACAACATAGTAATGTAGAGGTTTTATGAATAGAATATAGATATATAATCAGTGTTCATTTACAATATTTGGATGAAACAAAGTTATAGTAACCTGTAGATAGACATCAGGAATCCATTACATTCACATAATCCGTAATTATCTATTTCGGTTTCAAATCAGGTCCTATGAATGTATCATAATATAAATTTATAGACACCAAGCTGAAACTTAAATTGAAGAATTTATATCTACACAAGTACATATTGATTGTCAATAAGATATTATTTAAATGATATAATTTGCTCCCTCTATACACTTGCTAACCTAAAATTAAAATCTCAGGAGCCACAACATATATCTGCCACACCTACTTGGGCAAACAGAGATGTCTGTGGAAATGCAGCCAGTATATGAATCATCAGGATGCACAAGAAATTTGTCAACAAAATGGTGGTCACATGTTCATCCCTGAAGGTGTCCCAGAACCTTGGCTGACCATAGTGAATGCACTTTCACTGGCGTAAATACCATGCCTCTCTTTCTTCTAGGCATTCTATTTATAATACAAAAACATGAACCATTCTTGAACTTAAAGGCTATTATTATGATGAAAATATCTGATGAATTATGACTCACTGGTTCCTTCATTGTAATTGTGTCTAAAATTAATATATAAACATGAATTACGCTGAATTATGCTAGGGTTAGTGAACATAAGTAACGCAATAACACTTTCATATTAAAGGCATGAAGGCTTCTGGATTGGTATAACAGACAAGGTACAAGAAGGTACTTGGAAAAACATCCATGGGAAGACACCAACCTACATGAAGCCCCCTGACAGCAGTAACACTGATAGTAAGGACTGCATGACCGTTAACTCGCTAGATACCTATGTAGGAATAACAGGCTGCTCTATGTTGAGGAATTGCATATGCCAAGGTAAGTAGTCACAAAGGTGGGGCAGGATCTGGTTACAAGAAAGGAGAATGTCGACAAATGCTTGGACAACTTTCAATTATTTCCATGGCATCATTATATGTGCCATGTACTGGGAAAAGGGACCTTAGTGCACCCTGCACTGAGGCCCCTCTTTGTAGATCGTGTCACATATGTGGCACAATCTGCAAAAAGGGCCCTTAGTGCAGGGTGCATGAAGGTCCCTTTTCAAAGTTCATGCCACAATTATGATATTTTAAAAAAGGATCACAAGTATACTGAGGATATTTTGTTAAATGATGACTCCCAGCAGGAGCTGTCCAAGCGCAGCAGCCTGCACAGCACCTGCTAGAAGCCCAATGAAATCTCAATTAAGATACATTCATTAGATATATATACAGAATTGAGTTTGAATAGAATTTAGTGAAAACACCAACTGTGTGCCCATTCTACTGCAACTGTCCCAAGTGATGTTCCTTAACCACTGGTCTGCAGGTAAGGTGTATTTCACTTAGTGACTGAAACATATAAGGCTGTGTCTCACGACCTTGGGCCAATGTTTTTGTCTCTGATCGGATGCCGTCTCTGACCGGGTGCCGTCTCTGACCCGGTGCCGTCTCTGACCTGTTGTCAGAGAAAAGTGTTTTTTAATTGTTAACCTATACTCACATATATAAGGATTTGTAAAAACGTTACGGCAGTTGTTATGTAATTATAGTTAGCCTCCTGCTCTTGGTAGAAGGTAACTAAACTCCCAAAGTGATGTCCGGTCAGAGACGGCACCCGGTCAGAGACAGCACCTGGTCAGAGACGGCATCCGATCAGAGACAAAAACATTGGCCAAAGGTCGTGAGACACAGCCATAAGGTCACACCAAACAATGTTAGTCTGTGGACTTTACTTATGTAAAAATGGTGCCAATGAGCAAGATTTTAATTTGATTTTCAAGGGTTTCTTTTGTCATGTTGTCATACCAGAAAGTTATATTGTGTTTGGACAAGTCTATGTAAATGAAATGATAGTATCTGTCATATTGGTTGCAGGTATTGTTTGGCCTACTTGTGGTTAGTAGGGTAGGTCAGGTACATACCAATCTAGTTGAGTATGACTATAAGGCTGTGTCTCATGAGATCAGGCCAATGTGAATGTCTTTGACCGGGTGCCATCGTTAATTAACGAGGGCTACTGAAGTTTAAGGCACCAACAGGTGGAGCCCTCCAGTGCGGGGTGGAAATTGAAACGCTTACCGTTGTATTTTTCATTATATTGCAATATATTCACTTCTTTCTGCACTATTGTGTGTTGTGGCAAGTGTAGAAGTGTTGCACTTACCTATATTTGGCATTTTATAGCACTAGAGCACTGTACTTTTTGAGTATTTACACATACCAGTATCGCTACCCAGCGATGCACCGTACCCCAAGCTGGCCCCATCATAAGTTCTACCTTGGACTCAGAGTTGGAGATTGAAAATATTACGCCACTTCGACCTTATTTGCGATATGCTAAGGGCAGACGAACGCTGTCTCCGCGATTTTCCCGCGCCAGAATCTCCGGCAGCGGAGCTGCTGGTTCATCTTATTCCAAGGTAAGAAATTAAACATCGGGGCAACCTTGAAATACATATATGTGGCCCCAACATATAATTCTCAATATAGGACCACTGCAACAATCACTAATATTGAACAATACTATTTTTATGTGTATAATTGAATGTGCAAACATAATTATTTAAGACATGACTGTCAAGTATCATCAGTTTAGAAAAAGCCATTTCTGTCTTTTTAATCCATCTTGATCTCTATCCCAAATTGGTTAGACACCATACAAACTGTATTACTATGATTTAGGACTTATCTAACTCCATTACCCACACATGAGGTGTCTTCAAGTTCCTTTTGACAAATTCCTACTGATGTCATGTAGTAAATGGCACTTTTAGATATCAAATTTCATCCATAAACTTCCTCTGACATTTAAACATGTAGAGCACAGTGGGGATCACATTTATAACCCAATATGATGGCAAAGTAGGAGCCATCCTGTAAGATATTCTTCAGGCAACATTGAATCCCCCTGGTGTAGATCACAGCCAATATTGGACAAGTGTAGTTAGAATTTATGTTGGTCCAACATCAGAAATAATATGATGACACTGGGTTAACACTGGGTCAATATCAGCAATATCAAGCATGGGCCAGCTCTGGGCCAGCGGTCAACCCAGCAATGGCCCATTATCGGAATTGCCAAGGGTGGGCTATCATTGTAATTTGTATGTTGAACCAATGTGTGCATTACCTACAATGGGCCATGGTTGGTATAACGATTGCGATGGAGTCGATCATTGCCAACATTGGCCCTATATACCCTTGCTACCTGGGAGGGAAGGGTTGGATGTGAGGGAGGGGGTTGGATGTGAGGGAAGGATTGGACGTGAGGGAAGGGTTTGATGTGGGGGAGGGGGTTGGATGTGATTGAGGGGGTTAGATGTGAGGGAAGGATTGGATGTGAGGAAAGTGTTGGATGTGAGGGAGGGGGTTGGATGTGAGAGAGTAGATTGGACGTGAGGGAAGGATTGGACGTGAGGGAAGGGTTGGATGTGGGAGGGGGTTGGACGCCAGGGAGGGGTTGGATGTGAGAGAGTAGATTGGACGTGAGGGAAGGATTGGACGTGAGGGAAGGGTTGGATGTGAGGGAGGGGATTGGAGGTGAGGGAAGGGGTTAGACGTGAGAAGTGGTAGTGGACGTGAGGAAGTGGTAGTGGACGTGAGGAAGTGGTAGTGGACGTGAGGAAGTGGTAGTGGACGTGAGGGGGAGGGCAGAATAATTTGTTAGAGACAGTGAAATGGACGTATGACAGGGGTTGGACGTATTACAGGTTGAGGCCTGTGGACAGGGGGCTTATGGCCAGGGTGCCAAAAGACCGGGGGCCTAAGATCCGGATGGCCTGAAGGCAGGCGGCCGGTAATCAGGGTGCCTAAAGGCAGGGTGCCTAAAATCCAAGTGCCTAAAGTTCGTGTACCACATAGATGTCACAGTCCAGTAGTCTGCAGCTGTTTGCCCTCCGCACCTCCCATAAACATAGAATAATCAAGTAAATGTAACTCGACCTATAGGTCGAGTTACATATACTTGATTATTCTATTTATATCGGAGGTATGGTGGGCAAACAGACCACTGGAGTGTGACCACTAGGTAGGGTGACTCTAAATCAACCAGTTATGTATGAATATAGGTGACCATACATGTATCATGAGATACACATGAATACATACATTCAAAATATCATATTGTATGGTAAAAGATATGTACCACTATAACCTGGGAATAATTAAAAATAGATTTTAATGTAATGACCCTAGTGTGTGGCTATCATGGTGAGGTTACCTGACCACGTGTAGGCTGTGTTTGCCCACACTTTTACGTCCCAGTAAACAAGAAAACGTTATATAACGTTGGGAAAACGTTTCCCAAAGGTGTGGAAAACGTTTGAAAAAAACGGAAATATAACGTTATTTAACGCAAATTCGTTGACTCCAATTAACGTACACATAACGTTATAGCAAAACGTTTGAATGTACAACCTTTTTATAACGTTATTTTACATTTTTTAGAATGGATTTTGACTAAGTTATTTTACGTTACAAAATTGTGACGGAAAACCCTCTGTAGAAGCTTTAGTATTTGGCTGATAGAAAAGGCTGTCTACATAGGGATCCGAACCCAGGAGAGTGAGCACCCCATCTGTGATTCAGTCCAAGACCATATAACCACTTCGCTATGGCATCTCTGGTAAGAAATAACAAGAAATTCCTGGCAAATAATTTTGATATACAACATTTAGACCATATGGATCTGCCAATGGTCAATTCAATTCAATTCAAAGATTTTTTATTTCAACTGCAACTGACAGGAACAAGTCCTGTATTGTGTCGGTTACAGCAAGCCAGAGATATCTATGATTATTACATGTATACAGAGTAGCAAACATACAGTTATGTGTCAATTTTATAGACACATCCCAGCTAGCAAAACTCATGTAAATTACATCATTTTTACATCATTTTCTGATTGGTCGTGACATCATTGGATGATGTCAATTGTCGTTCCCAAGATGTCACATACGCAAGAAGTTTTTACGTGTCCCTTTGCATGGGTATTTTACATAGGTATATTTACATTTAAAAAAAACATATCAACGATATGTTTGAACTTAATAATAATGATGTATATAATTGACCAGCTGTAGGCCTAAAACATGTCTGAAACGTATAAATTTAGACATGTCAAAAAGATGTGATATGGAGATATGTACATGACATGTTGCAGGGATGACATTTATACCAGTTCTGCGTATACCCCCCTCCGAGTAGTGATTATAAATCAGATAGGATATTTAGGATAACTCTGAGAGATTGTAGACATCATATAGTTATGTCCATTTTATGTCAATGTATGACATGTACACAGAAACTCTGCATAGGAAGCAAACACCTGTTCTGTGAAAGACACTTTGCAGGCATTTTCCATTCCATACAGACACATTTATCCTAGCCAGGAGGCCCAGATGTGACATCAGCCCAAAGCCAGAATTTCTTCTTATACAATTTGAAAAGAGACAGAAAAGGTGTCCCATTATGTGCCTTGGCTGTCCAACTATAATTCACCAAGTCACTGTAACACAAGTAACACATTAAATGTTACTGAAGAAATTTAGTCCAATTTTGTCTCTTATTGCAATATGTAGAATTGATTTCATCCAACTTTTAATCAAGAATGGGGGAATGCTGATCAAAATGTGATCACATTGCAAAATGAGACGCCTAGTTTTGGAGCTCAGAACTATGATAGGATATAGTAATGTCGACTTATAGATGTCATATTCTGATAAGATTGTGATGTCATAAATATGTTATATTGGAATAAATCCATACTCCTATTATTTTGACGTCACAATTTTGTCAGAATATGACCTATTACAGTTCTGAACTCCAACACTAGGGGTCTCATTTTGCAAGGCTGTCACATTTTGATCAGCATTCAGTCATTCTTCATTGAAAAGTTGGATCAAATTAATTGTATAAACTACAATCAGGGAGAAGGTTGGACTAAATTTCCTCTGTGATATATAAGGTGTCACTTGTGTTACAGTGACTAGTTGAAATATAGTTGGATAACCAAGGCACATGGGTGGACACCTTTTCTGTGTTCTTTGAGATTGTATAAGAAGAAATTCTGGTTTTGGGCTGATATCACATCTGGGCCTCCTGGCTAGGATAAATGCATCTGTAAGGAATGGAAAATGCCTGCAAATTGTTTTTCACAGAGCAAGTGTTTGTTTCCTATGCAGAGTGCCCATGGACATGTCATACATTGACATAAAATGGACATAACTTTATGATGTCTACGATCTCCCTCAGAGGTATCCTAATTATCCTATCTGATTTATAATCACTACTGGGGAGGGGGTATACTCAAAACTGGTATAAATGTCATCCCTAGAACATGCTTGTAGATATCTCCATATCACATCTTTTTGACGTGTCTATATTTACATGTTTTAGACATCTTTTACAGCTAGTCATATATATGCCATTATTGTTTAGTCCAAAGGTGTCACTGAAAAATATGTCTCTTTTATATGAATATGTTTATATAAAATACACATAAATATTGTTACATCAAGAACCCATGCAAGGGGACACGTAAAAACTTCTTTCGTATGTGACATCTTGGGAACGAAAAATGATATCATGAAATTACTAGTTATTTTTATGTAAGGTGCTAGCTGGGTAACTGGTCTTACAGTTATGTATAGATGGGGGTATCCATCCAACATTAGCCTTTAATTCAGGTATTAGGGACCTTTAGCAACCACGTAAAAGCTCATAAAACGCAGACGTAGCAGTCTGAAGGCATAGGATACGTCTGCGTTTAATGGATGTCGGCTGTCAATATTAATACAGTCTTCCATGTGTACTGTATACCACCTAGCTCTGTGGCTTATCTGTCTAAGGCGCAGGCTATGAGATCAGAAGGTTGTGAGTTCCATCCTCACCAATACCACATGTAAACTATTTTGTAATGGTACTGATTGCTTTGATTTACTATAGTCATTATATATTCCCAGACATACTATGTATATCACAACTTTTCTAGGAGTATTCAAATTTATATACATAGATATGTAGGGTCATTTTAAATCTCCACCAGATCCTAACCAGTTCACCTTACCACCTCTGATCAATCATAACCATATAACAACGTTAAATAACGTCAAATAACATTGTGAATTTAAACGTTCTTTTGTGAACCTTAAAAGAATGTAAAATAACGTTTTACTTATACTTTAAATAACGTTATACATTATAACGTTTCAGAACGTTAAAAAACGTCTTTTGTTCACTGGGGTAGTAGACCTGTATATGTAACTCGACCTATAAAGTATCAACCACGTGGCTGTTGTTTGCCCACACTGTTGTATTATTAGGTGCAATCTATAACTCGAGTCCCCCCTATGCAGGCCAGTCACTGTGGACAGGGACTGTAGGACCGGTCATTTTTACTGAGTATGAAATGGGTGGGTACAAATAGTCGACCTCGAGGGAGGACTCATTTAGGGAAACCATGGCTGAGACAAAAATACGTCAAAATATGCTATCCAAATGAGGTCTCTTTCTGAATAACCCCCTTACTCAAATTGCCCTTATAACCAGTGTGCCCTTATAAGCAGAGCCCCACCCCATTGAAGGGTACCCCCCCCCCCTCCCTGCGGTTGGAAATTGCCAAGATTGAAGCCCCATTATGTCTTCTACCATACCCAGTATTATAAATTGTAGGAATGGTTTGCTGCGAAGTAGTAATGTAATTATATGAGACAATATTCAAAGGCTAAAAATGGGAGGTGGGTGTGCTGAATGAAATGGCCACCCACTCCCCACCCCCATTCTGATACAGACTAGCCACTCCCAAAGTAGTCCTGCAAGTCAGTACCGACGTGGTGTGGTCTCTACCCCTTTACACATCTCACAGTCTGCAGTTGTTCAGCCCCGATCGTCACATGTGGTGAACAGAGTTGTCAAAGTTCTACTATAACTTGTGAGTATATCTACCATTATTTCTATTTCCAAGTTAACTAGAAATGTTGCTTCATAACATCTCCTGAGTCTGAGTAGATCTTCTTATTTCCTTTGCAGTGCCTGGATAAGGTTGATACTATTTTGCAGTCTCACTAAGTCAGGTGCTACAAATAAACGTTATAAGGTCTAGATATATGGTAGATTTGGAATGAATAGTTCTAGATAAAAGTTAGTCATATGTTTCTACATTAGTTGACTAAATACCAAAGTCGATATGTATACCTTTCTGACCAATCAGCTGGGTTCAAAAATAGCCCTAGCTCCGCCTGCAGTTCAGTTGGCAGTATTGGGGCCCTTGATGGGGGAGTCCCCATGTCGCATGTCGATTTTAAGAAAGGCTCATGTCACATGTCACTAAGGAAAAACCCATGTCACTAGTGTCACTAAGTGATATTGTTAATTAGGCCCAGCAGCAAGAGAATCTTGACATTTTTAGAGCCGAAATGGTGCATTCTGATGCATTTTTAGAGCCTAAGCTCCCTGCACTGCCTGCAGACGACAAGGGAGCACCATCCAAGAAAATGTTAAATATCTAGACTTGAAATTGTGCATTCTGATGCACTCTCCAATAATTTTTCTCATGTCACTAAGGCCCATGTCCCATGTCGAATTTAAGAAACAGCCCATGTCCCATGTCACTTACATTTTAAGAAATGTCGGATTTAAGAAATGGCCATGTCACCATGTCGAATTTAGGGGTCTCGGGCCATAGTATTTTTAGACACAGCAGTGGACAGGTCAAGGTAGTGAGCGTAGGGTCTTTAAAACTGTTTTTATTGTATGTATTGACATTAAAGGTGGGTACTACCCCCCCCCCCCTCTCCCAAGGGGTCCACCCCCCCCCATATTGTTAACTGGTTAAAACTCCCCAAGTAGTCTAAGTTCTGGCAGACCATTAGCTATCATGTGTAGGCCCTACTAGTACTTGTTTGCATGGCAACAATAACATGATAATGATATTAGAATTATCTTTATTTGCATAGCAACAGCAATATTATATAATTCCATAGCACCACACAATCTCAATGTTAGTCCATTCATCATTTTGAAATGCTTGAAGCAACTCCCGACTTGCATCTAGCCTTGCATCTAGCCTAACCGGTGAGTTATGTCATTTTACCTGCTCTTTTATCATAATTGCATTTAAAAACATGATACTTGTAACATCATTTTCTACAAAAGAAAAAACACCCCGGGATTGTATGGGAGTTCTATTATGTACCTTAATTATTGACCTGCTGGTGAAGTCATCCGGGTCATACAGTGGGACACGGAGTGGCTGTAAGCTCACTGGATAGTGATTCATGTATGCATCATGACTCTTAGACAATGACCCTTTAGGGATGGCATAGTTCTTCAACTTGGTAGAGCTTCATTCATGCATCATACTTTTAGATAATAGCCCTTCAAGGAGAGTATATTGCTTCGATTGGATATTGATTTATTCATGCATAATGACACTTAGGCAATGACCCTTTAATGATGGCATAGTAGTTCAACTGCGCAGTGATGTATTCATGCATCATGACTTCTGTACACTAACATTTCAAGCTCATCATACTGCTTTAACCTAACAATGATGCATTCATGCCAGGCATTCATGCCCTTGTTATCCAGTCTGTCAGTTCTACACCAGAAACTTTGTGGACTGTGTCAGAGGCACTGGAGACTTGTCAGAGGCACTGGTGATCAGTGGAGAGATTAACATCTGAAGCTGTAAAGTGCGTTCTGCTAGAGGGAAATCGAGGTTGGATTACGGAGGATTGATCAGGGATTGATGGGCGAGTATTGGGTCGGTACCGTGGCCGTGGATGTGCAGGCGAGCTGACGTCGGACAAGGTGCCGGGAACCACGTGTGTACGGCGTGGGCGCAGGGACGCTGAAGGTGCGTCTTTGAAGCAGGCAGGTGCCGGGTCACGAGAGGCATGTCGGCATGGGTTAATCGCCGAGATTATCATCTTGGAATTACGTGTCTGGAGCTACTGTAGAGGCTGCAAGGGTCGGCATTGGACTACAGGGTACGTGTAGGGCAGATGCCATTTGGATTTGCAGTAAGTAGGCAGCAAGGCAACACGTTTCTACACGTGAGGACAACGTGGGAGTGAGTGGCTTCGGCGAGCAGGTGGCGACGTCGGGCCAGGCGCCGGGAGAGGCGTGTATGTGGGAAGCAGTGGCGAGGACGCCTTGTACGATGTGCTGCTGTGTGTGTATTGTTGTGTGCACACCAGATCGACATGGGGAGTGATCCCAGGGTGTGATGAGAAGACGACTATGGATTTACAAGTGGATTTGTAGTGGTGTCGTCAATACACATGGAAATCGTCGTGGGGTGTGTCAGTGAGTTGTGTGACTGCAGGGAACATGTCAGCAGACTAGGAAAACTTGGTGATCGACTTGGGGTGTGTGTTTAGCAGATGACAGGTGAGCCTACATGTGATTGTGGATGTTCTGTCAGTCTGTCAGTTGTACACTAGGAACTTTGAGATCAACTTGGGGTGTGTGTTTAGCAGATGACAGGTGAGCCTACATGTGTTTGTAGATGTTCTGTCAGTCTGTCAGTTGTACACTAGGAACTTTGAGATCAACTTGGGGTGTGTGTTTAGCAGATGACAGGTGAGCCTACATGTGTTTGTAGATGTTCTGTCAGTCTGTCAGTTGTACACTAGGAACTGTGAGATCGACTTGGTGTGTGTGTTTAGCAGATGACAGGTGAGCCAACATGTGTTTGTAGATGTTCTGTCAGTCTGTCAGTTGTACACTAGGAACTTTGAGATCAACTTGGGGTGTGTGTTTAGCAGATGACAGGTGAACCTACATGTGATTGTAGATGTCCTGTCAGTCTGTCAGTTCTACACCAGAAACTTTGTGGACTGTGTCAGAGGCACTGGAGACTTGTCAGAGGCACTGGTGACGTGTCAGAGACACTGAAGATGTACAGGAGGCACTATGAGAAGTTATTTAGTGTAGGGAGGTGAGGGCTGAAGCCTCACATGGAAATGAAGTACTGGTGACCTCTCTTTCCAAGTTTTAGGTATTATGTTTTAATTAAATAGTAATAGCATGTGATTGCTGTTTGTCTAGTTTGTGTAACTAAATAAGTTAAAGTAACTGGTTTATTTTAGTATGTAACTTGACAGTCATTCAAGGACTACCAGTTTACTGGAGGAAACTAAGAACTAACATTTAACACCAGTTTACTGGAAAACATTTATAAGTCAAGATAAGGACTTCAAAAAAATTGGACATTTAAATACTAGGTCAAGGACATAGACCTATATCTGAAAGACACTGAACATTATTTCTCAAAAAGTAAACATTCAATATACAGGAGGAGTGTTTCAATAACAGACACTAAAACTATGTTTTGAGGAGGAGTATTTACACTCACATATTCATATTCATAAGTTCTTATTCATTGTGTGTATTCTCAAGTCATATATTTTCACTTGTCGAGGAGGAGTGTTGAGATTATTTGACGACGCGGGAAAAATATGTTACCGGGTAACCAGCGTCCGTGTCACTTCCGGTTAATAAAGTGACGTCACTAGTTGGCGCCTTCCTCATCACGATAGAAGCAGGAGTCAGTCCTTTTGTCTATATCTGCATGAAATCTCGATAAAACCAATACATGCATCGTGACTTTTGTACACTAACACTTTAAGAATACTAGATACTATCTGTGAGACATCTAGTTAGGGACAGGGGAGGCCGCTAGGTGGCAGCACAGGGTATATGGCTATGGCTCACTGTGCTCATTCATCATTTCAAATCCAATTTTCTCAGCTTGCATCATGACTTCTGTACACTAACATTTCAAGCTCAGGCCACACTTTTTTTTTTATTTGGGTTACGGGCCCGCCGCACTAGGAAAGCCCAAAATCAGAATAAAAATAAAATTTGGATTTTACACTTTTTTTTATTCCCTCCAATGTGTATTCTAGAGAAAACAAAATAAAGAAAAAAATAAAAGATATATGGCATAATATACCAATAGAAAGCGGAAATCAACAGGAAAACAGCTATCTACCTTTCATTACAATAAAATGGGATGTCAAAATTTTCTTGCTTTTTGAAAATAGTTTAAAAAAAACTTCTTCATGTAAATATTGTATTTCTTTCGTCGGATCATCCTTTATATTGTGGGTGGTGTTTTTATTTTATTCTTCCCTCCGACATTGGGATATCCAAGTTTTCTGTACGTACAATGAATAAAATACCCAGAGGTCAACTTTTATTTTATTTTTTATTTCTTTTATTTCGTCCTCCGTGCGTTGATAAATTTTTGGAGTGTCCGTAACCCAAATAAAAAAAAAAGTGTGGCCTCATCATACTGCTTTAACTGAACAATGATGCATTCATGCCCTTGTTATCCTTTAAGGATGGCAGACTGCATCAACTGAACAGTGATGCATTCATGCATCGTGACAGGTAATAAACAAGATTGAAAATGATTTTGAATCCCTATGACATAGAGAAACCACTGACCTTGGAATATTTCCTGTTATATGACTTTGGATTTCTTTCTCCTGTCCCTAATCTAGTGAGAACGTTAGGAAGTAAAGGCTATAGCTCTAGAGTACACTGGCCACTAGTCCCGACGACGCGCTTATCTGTCAAACGTAGTCGCAGCGTAGAGATTATAGATGGCGCAGGTGGCCCGTGTAGCTCTAGAGTGCCCCCTATCCTTTTCCAATTATTAGTTCCAAAAGACCCCACCTGGTAAGGGATAGGCGGGGGGGGGGGTAATTTGGACACCAACTCTACTTGCAGATATAGTCTCGCTCCGAGTCTAGGCGTTAGTATCGTAGAGTCCACTGAATCAGGGGGGGGGGGTGGAACGCCCCGGCCCCGCCCTGGTGGCAAATGCATGCGTAAAATTGTATAAATTGTAAATTTGTTACCACCCGCTAATAGATTTGACACAAGAAAAAGGTCCCCAAATGCCAATAAAGAAATCATTGTTACTGGACATCGATTCTCTCTCTTTGTAGCTCTATAGTGATCGATGCCCAGTTTTATACTTCAGACCAGTGGCTCATTTTGGCTGTTTTTTGCCTTACAGATTGCTTCTAGGGCAAAATCCTGACTAGGTGCCAATATATTCTCTATGCCAATGTGTAATATGAGGGTAGAAAACACTGGAACCTCAGTTAGAAAAAATCCTACTGAACAGTTTTTGAGAAAATTAGGGTTTTGTTGCATATTTTTGGTGTTTTTAGTACATTCCCTACATAAACCGTGAACGCCAGCATTTCTCACTTTTCAGGTGTTTAGAATCAGAATTTGACATTTTTTTATTCGCAGTAGGATTTCTGAGTATCGAGCCATTCTAGAAAAGCTATTCTTTGGAAAAAATACTTAGTATTTCTTGATGATTTTCGTTGCACAAGTTTAGGGTTGTAATATAAAAACTGCATTGTCATCCAATCAAAGTGTTTATGCACTGTTGATGGTCACCCCCTCCCACCCTCTTCACTCTGCATTGAAGGAGAACAGGCAGGGGAGGTACACTTGTCCGTATATAGCTGTTGACCTGCTTGCTGGGTGCATTTTCAATTTATGGGGTGCCAACTGTTCATGAAAGAAAAATCAAGTAGAACATTTTATTTTTTTTAGTATCAGATTAATGTAACTACAATTCGTGATACCACTTAAAGCATTGTATTTGCATTAATATGAATGGTGGCCACCTTATGGGGTGCCAACTATTCATGAAAGAAAAATCGATAAGAATTTGTTTTTTATTAGCATTAAATTGATGCAACTACAATTCGAGATTGCATTTCAAGTATCGGGGCATTCAATGAATGGTAGTCATCTTAAATATATGGGGTGCCAACTGTTCATGAATTAAAAAAAAGAATAGAATTAGTTTTATTATTAGTATCAGATTAATGCAACTACAATTCCTGATTGCACTTAAAGCATTGTGTCATGCAATGACTGGTAACCACCTTGAATGTATGGGGTGCCAACTGTTTATGAAAGAAAAAAAGAAAGTATTTTTTTTAGAATCAAATTAATTCAACTGCAATTCAAGATTGCATTTAAGCATTATGGCATTCAATGACTGGTGGCCATCTTGAACCTATGGGGTGCCTACTTTTCATGAAAAAAAAATTAAATTGGATTTTTTTAACAGTATAAAATTAATGCAAATACATTTCAAGATTCCATTTAAAGCATTGTGGCATTCAATGAATGGTGGCCATCCTAAACCTATGGGGTGCCAACTGTGTTTGAAAAAGGTATCAAATAGACATTTTCTTATGATAGATATCAAATTGATGCAACTACAATTCTTAATTGCACTGAAAGCATTGTGGCATTTAGTAAATGGTAGCCATCTTGAATGGGTTGAATGAATGAAAAATCAAATAGGATTTGTTTTTTTGATCAAATTAATGCAACTACAAGTCAAGATTGCATTTCAAGGATCGGGACATTCAATGAGTGATAGCCATCTTGAATCTATGGGATGCCAACTGTTCATGAAAAAAATAATAGAATAGATTATTTTTTTTACTAGTATCAAATTACTGCAACTGCAATTCGAGATTACATTAAAAGCATGGTGGCATTCAATGAATGGTTGCAATCTTGAATTTTGAAATGAACATACACACAGACATATTAATAGGCATGAACATGGTGTTCTCCTTCATTATAGATATTCATGGATTTCTACTTCTACTAAATATAGCTTTCTGTTAGAAGGATTCTGTTACATGGATGTCGATGTCCAGTTTTAGATATATATCCATATAGTGCATTGGAGTGCTATAATGTTGGACTGCTGTATATTTAAAGTGTATAGACTATAATCAAGATTATTCTGAAATGTTTTTCATTTTCTGGGATGTACTAACCTAATATGAATGAATGATTTTGCAAATGACCTTTACATAGCCTTTGCAACTTTAGACAAAATAATTATCCGTTGTTAATGGATTGATACATAACAGATTTAAAAATTCAAAGAATATTTTTGTGGTGCAGGTAAGTTTCAAAGAGGTCGGGAACAGTGGTCGAGGCAGCGTGTCAGATAAAGGAACCAATCAGATTCCATGTATACCTCTACCAATGATAATGAAGGCTCTCAACAGGACCAGGATTGACTTTTTGAGTCTTGATGTTGAAGGGCTTGAAATGAAGGTTAATTAAAATCTGATGTTCTTTTTTGTACTTGAAAGTTTGAAATGATTTACCTGCACTTTTACAGTAACTACAGTCATTTGAGAATATGTGAAATTGTATGATCAGATCTGTGGAATTTTGTGATTTCTACCCGTACTAAAATACTTACACACACAATAGAACAATAATATTTTTGGTAAACAAGTCATTGTTGTCAGCAGTTAGAATAAAAAGATATTTTTATATTCTGATTTTCAAAGACATTAATCATATTCATCCATTTGGTTTCAGATACTACGAACTCTTCCATTCAAAGATCTTGACATTGAAGCAATAAATCTGGAGTATAATCACAATAAAGAGATGCCAGCATCCTTTGTGCAGTTCATGGCATCTCAGGGTTATACATTTTTCAAGAAAATCGATGAAACAAATCGGAGCAAAGGGCTATACACAAGTGATCTGTACTTTTTGAAAAATGAGACGGCATTTGTTGGAAAAAGAAAAGATGCTGCTTAATGTGTATTTGTTTTGCAATGTGTTGAATACAAAACTATTAAAAAGGATAGTTATTATTCACCATCACTTGTCGCCAAAATCTACAGTCCTGGATCAAATGGTGTGCCACTATAAATACCATGAGCCCTCATGGAGACTGACAAACATTAATGCCTGGATGTTACCTACTTCCAATGCAGGAGTTCTACTGTGGTTGTCCATTTAACACAATATTGATGTTATTTATAATGTCTAAATCTTTTTGTCTCAACAGTTCATTTGGGAAATAAAAGAGGTAATATCATGGCCATTAAAAGCATTTTGAAATGTACCCGGCTCTCACAATGCTTTAGTTGATCCTCTTGAAGACATCTTGAAGACATGTTTTATATATATATGCTGATGATGTCAAAGAAAAAACTTTTTGTACCAGTCCGAGCGTTCTGCAAATCATTCTGGGGTATGATCAGTCCTGTAATTGTTTGGAAGTTCCACCAAGCAGGCTCCGTGACCGCCTTGGTGCCATTGGGAAAGACAAGGTGGAAACTGATCCCGGGAAACTGATGTACCATGGTATTTTAACTGACCATCAGAAATTGAGTGAAGTAAAAACCGTTATTGTAGATTTTCTAAGCCGTTACCACAGAGGAATAAGGCTATGAAGGAAAAAGGCTCCTAGCTCTAGTTGACCGGCGCCATAGCCATGGCTCCGCCGGTCATGATACAGCTATACCAGAAATCCGTAAGCTTAGACAGACAAATAACACACCCATTGGTTTAACATTGGCTGAGTGAACCATTAGATTTCTCCTTCAATAGGTAACTAAACGCTCTATCATCAAGATCCGCTAAAGCCACAGGCCTTACTGAATGGCTGGTCCACACAGATTTCTCCAAAGTTACCGCTGGTGATGTAACTGCAACACCTCTATTGCCTTCCCACTATGCACCGCTCATTCCGGTCTGTTGAACACGCAACAATTAGAAAAAACTGTGACAATCCCACCCCCCCCCTCGTCCCACCCTGCATTCTCAATAAATAGCATTGACACCTAGGGCAAACAAAGGGATTAAATAGTGCTTTTCTTGTCACGCATTGCGGCCCTTAAAGGGAAGTGGCAACATGTTTACACTGTAGACCTTCTTATACGCACATAGAAATAGGTTATGTTGACTTCAAAGGGTTAACTATATGGTGAATGACCTGGCTGTCGAATTTCCTATGCCGCTCTCTGCTACTTACCAGGCCACCACAAGCCTCACACATACCCCTTTTGTCATTAGAAAGTCGAATGAGTTATCTAATTCTAGTACAATACGTTATTTCTCATTTCTGACAGCAGAATCGTAATCTACAGGAAAATCTGATGCACTTTGATAGGTCACACGCCTTATTTGATCAAATTCCAGGTGAGCAGGTGGGTGTGGGCAAGCAGGTGGGCGTGGGCAAGCAGGTGGTTGGGGGCAAGCAGGTGGGAGTGGGCGTCGTCGCACGCCAGCCCGTAAACGCCGCTTTACGTCTCAGCCAAAAAGCGAGTCGGTCGGAGTGTAAACTGCAGCGGCATGTATCTGTTTCGGCGTGTGTGGCGGCCACGGGTGGCGTGCGTTGCAGATGATTTGGGCTGTAGGTGAGTAGGTGGCTGTGGGAAAGCAGGTGGCTGGGGGCGAGCAGGTGGCTGTGGGCGTCAGCGCCCGTCAGCACGTAACCGCTGTTTTACGTCTCGGCCAAAAAGCGAGTCGATCGGAGTGTGAGCTATGACACCATTGGCGTTTCCGTTTCGCCGTGTCGGTTGGCTGCGGGGCCGCGTGTGCTATGCGTCCATGCCTTTGCCGTCGATCCACTGTCTCCCCGCCCCCTGTCCCCTTCTCCGTTTATCCCCTTCTCCGTTTATCCCCTTCTCCCATTCTCCCGTTCTCCCGTTCTCCCATTATCCCGTTCTCCCTTTCTCCCATTCTCCCGTTCTCCCTTAATCCCATTCTCCCTTTCTCCCGTTCTCCGTTTATCCCATTCTCCCTTTATCCGGTTCTCCCTTTATCCCGTTCTCCCTTTATCCCATTCTCCCTTTATCCCGTTCTCCCTTTATCCTGTTCTCCCTTTATTCCATTCTCCCTTTATTCCGTTCTCCGTTCATCCCTTTCTCCATTTATCCCTTTATCCATTTATCCCGTTCGCCGTTTATCCCGTTCTCCCGTTCGCCGTTTATCCCGTTCTCCATTTATCCCCGTTCTCCATTTATCCCCGTTCTCCGTTTATCCCTATTCTCGGTTTATCCCCATTCTCCGTTTATCCCGTTCTCTGTTTATCCCGTTCTCCCTTTATCCCGTTCTCCCATTCTCCCGTTTTCCGTTTATCCCGTTCTCAATTTATCCCGTTCTCAATTTATCCCGTTCTCCGTTTCTCCCATTCTCCGTTTCTCCCGTTCTCCCTTTCTCCCGTTCTCCCTTTCTCCCGTTCTCCCTTTCTCCCGTTCTCCGTTTCTCCCGTTCTCCGTTTCTCCCGTTCTCCGTTTCTCCCGTTCTCCGTTTCTTCCCATTCTCTGTTTATCCTATTCTCCGTTTATCCCGTTCTCTGTTTATCCCTTTCTCCATTCAACCCGTTCTTCGTTTATCCCGTTCTAAATGCAAGCCAGGCCGTCACAGGGCGGTGTTTGGTGGTGCTTCATTGTGGTCCTTGAAGGGAGGTGTTTATACACAAGGAGTTATAGGCAGAGTTTCAGCTCCGTAGGGCCATTATTTATCGAGTTACAGGGGAAAAGACATTTTTTGGTATAATTTCTTTGAAACTCAATATTTGCTTAATTTCATTGGAAGTTGGACTCTACTTATCTATTTGTTAAAATAATTCTAGGGCCATCTTTTTACATATATATTTGCACTTTAAAAAAGGGGCGTTTTCACCCAGGGCCCATATTTCAGACATGGAGTGAAAAGTCAATATGTAAATAACTATTGGTATATATGTAGATCGGAAACAACCGTTTCTAAGGTCATGTGACCTTGCCTATCTTCCTGTTTTCCGTTCATCCCCTTCTCCGTTCATCCCCTTCTCCCTTTATCCCCTACTCCCTTTAACCCCTTCTCCCTTTATCCCCTTCTCCCTTTATCCCCTTCTCCCTTTATCCCCTTCTCCCTTATCCCCTTCTCTCTTAATCCATTCATCCCCTTCTCCGCTTTCCGTTTGTCCAGTTCTCCCTTTATCCCGTTCTCCCTTTCTCTGTTTATAGCGTTCACCATTTACCCGTTCTCCGTTTACCCCGTTCTCCGTTTATCCCGTTCTCCCTTTCTGCCTTTCTCCCATTTTCCCTTTCTCCCATTCTCCCTTTCTCCCGTTCTCCCTTTCTCTGTTTATCCTGTTCTTCGTTTCTCCCGTTCTCTGTTTCTCCCGTTCTCTGTTTATCCCGTTTTCCGTTAATCCCGATCTCCGTTTATCCCGTTCTCCGTTTATCCCGTTCTACGTTTATCCCGTTCTACGTTCATCCTGTTCTCCCTTTCTCTGTTTATCCCGTTCTCCGTTTATCCCATTCTCTGTTTCTCCCGTTCTCTTTTATAAGACACAATACCTACTGTGCCATGGTGGGATTCGAACCCACACTCCTCATTATAAAATGATCCAGGATTCTGGATCATTTTTATTAGATATAAATTCGTCCAGGCCCAGGCCTGGAGTGCTCGAGGCTGTCCTCATACCTGCTACTTGGGGCATTTTGTTGTGTAGCATCACTTTTGTTAATAAAGACCTGTGTCTCGCCCCACCAGTAACTATAGGGTACCTGGCCGTCGATCGAAGCACCACTTGTGCTAAGTTGAGAACCTTCAGTACAGGAACCTGGAGCAGCTAACCGGGGGTTATGACATCACAGGACAGGCCACCATTGCTTCTGTCTGAAGTGGTTCCAAGGATTTGGCCCTACAGTGAGAAGCCTAGGCCAATGCTATTCGCATGTCTTCAGGGTAACACAGACTGAAACAATTACTATACCGACTTAGGCCCCATCTAGAGACAACCTAATGAGGCACCGGGGGTTAGACATGGCCGTGCCCATGGCCCAACACCTAGAAGCCCTATAGTGCAGGGTGTACTAAGGTCCCTCTCCCAGTTCGGGTCACATACTTTCCCAAATCTGAGCGAAATCTAGGTCATGAAGTCGTTTGAGGGTAATGTCTTCATGGTTTGGTGATCATGTATGACCCTGCAGTGTGTAGGATCTACCTACTGCATGGCGTATACATTCTCTATACATTCTCTCCCTTCACATAACCATTGAATCCTACACAGTTGGTAGGTCACAGACTATTGAAGAAGGTGAGTAATTTTCTGGAATAACTTTACACGTACAAGGGTCACCATGTAGGATCATAAATGAGTTATTGAGTTAACTTGGAAATGGCTGTTACTATTATGGAACAATGCAACATGGTGTTACAATAATTTCAAGTTATTTGAATTTTGACTTTCAATCAACCTCCTACAGATATGTAGGGTACTAGCGGTAGTGGAAAGACAGTAAGTACAACGGCACGTCACATACAAAAACTCCTACAGATATGGCTTTAAGACTAGATCTGCCCCAAAACTAATGTTGTAAAACATATACCTGACTACAAATACAACAGCAATACTGTCAGGACATATCAGCTTTTTAAGAGGGTTAGACGGATTCTAAGCCAGTACTGAACGAGCTTGGTAGGTTCTGTAGCCTTGTACTATATGCTTGTTTCAAGCCTACTTCACATGAATGTTCCTTGCTCTCTTATAGGCAGCCGCAAAGAAAATTGGTGTCAGCAGTGTCAAAGCCAAAGGAGGGTACATACATTGTAAACTAAGTGTATAAAATAACCCAGCAAATCATGAAGCTTACATATTACAAGAAAATGCCCCCAAAAAAGGGGAGTATTCAATGTCAACATGAAGAGCAGTGAATAACTTTTCCTTTGATCATGATTTCTTTGATCTCGCAATTATGTTAGGAAAAAGTGTAAAATATTGCGTAACAAGACCAGCCATCATCGTATCCTTGCTAGGCTTGGCAAGCTTATCCATCTGGCTTACTCAAATTGGGCTCAGTGATAAGATTCATTCAAATAATTATCCTAGTGAACTGTGGAAAATGACTAGCCCAATAACAGTGCTTCAATTCACTATGACAGAGTGTATCAGTGGCAATGTAATTCAGAAATGGTCAGGACACTACAAGACGCGACAAGACATTGGTATTCCAGCGAATCTTACTACAGAAACTGATGATGAAAGGACACAGCTATTTCAGAATATATTTGATACAAGATTGTGGTTACGACGGAAGACCTTTCGGGAAAAGGGCTATAAGGATGTGCAGTCATCAGGAACTGATGCCACATCTAAGACAACTGGGAGAGTCAAACAAATCCTGGATGCTGTCATTAACAAGGTCAAAAAGGAGTTGGGAAAAGAGGTTATACGTCTCCTGGATATCCCATGTGGTGACATGGTGTGGATGAACGAGTTTCTAAAATCACGATCTGACATTGAGTACGTTGGAATGGACATTGTTCCAGATCTAATAGAGAAACATAGACAACGCTATAGAAACATGACAAACTGGTCATTTCACCAACATGACAGTGTGAAATCAAAGATTAATGGTCACTTTGACCTCATCTTTTCACGACATATGACAATGGTCCTGCAAACAGCAGAAACGATTCAGACTCTGAACCACTTCAGTTCAGCTGGAAGTTACTTGCTGCTGTCTGATTATCCAAGAAAACAGAAAAACTATGAATTAAACATAAAAAGGAGAAACCGTTTTATTGCTCAGAACCTCGGCTTATATCCTTTTCAGCTGACACCACCACTGTGTATTGCTGAAGACTCTTCTAAAACCTGGCTTTCTCTGTTTAAACTGCCTCTTCATCAGTTTTATGAATGTAATCAAGCAAGCTTCAAATATCTCAATTTTACACTTAGCACATGTGCAAGGTGATCATTGATCTTGATACTCAGCAAAATAAATCCTTTGTTAAATTAGCTTATTATCTTCATTGCAAATGGCCGGCACCAGTATTTCCCACCCCTCTCTAGAGGGTTCGACATTTTTCATGCTGCCCCCTTTGAGGGCCCAGATTCTTTTTGATTTAAAATTAATGATTCACTGGCCTTGCTTTTGTAGGTCCCATCCAAATCCACCCACTGCCCCGAGCTTTGTTGTTGAATAAATTATAATGATCAATATCCATCCTCTTCTTACTTCATTATTTGTCTGCAGCCATGCAGAAAGGATGATCCCTGTCTCTGCGCAGATCATCCTTTTTTGCATGTGAGCTTACAATGAGTCTCAAGTATTCATGCACCCGGAGTTCCTAGCACACAATAAACCACTTTCAAATGTCATGTAACTGATCTGTGTAATATGTCAACCGATATTAAGGATAAACGTACACAAAAAGGGCTCCTACTTTTTTTCAGTTTTAACTGATGGAAATTCTTTTAACTGACATGTTTTGTACCAAACATTCCGCAGATCAGATTAACATGATGAATAATGATAACTCTATATATGGTATATTTCTGTAGTGTGGCAGGCGTCTGCCAGTTCCTGATATATGAAGGCAAATGGCAAGTAATGAGAACCAAGGCAGGCTTTTTATATGAAATCTGGGCACTTTAATCCAGCACAGAGCAGCATACATAAAACGGTGGTAGTAGGACCAATCAGATACTTGTCGAATGCAGATGTGAATACAAGTTACAAATAAAATGGGTAACTTGAGCTCCTAGGCACGGAGCATGTCCACATACTCCTACCGTGAAACCCCGCCTATAAGACAATTTTTTTGGCGTTATTTCTTTTCCTTCTGAAATCGGGGGTTCGGCTTATAGGAGGATTTTAATACGTTAGATTAAACAGAAAAAGATTTTGAAACAGTTTCGTACAGGGTCTGAAAATGTCGGCCACCATTCCATTGTTCAGTAGTGGCCAGTTCCGAACCATCACAGCTATAATATGGCAGTACTTAACATTACACATTATATATACAAACATTTAATAATACAATGATACACTCTACAAGGAGTGGCATGATGCACCAATGCAGCGCTGGCGAATTACTCACTGGAACTTTAAGTTCATCATGTTCACATATCAAGTCAGTTTTCCACAGATATATACCGGTATGTAACATTGTTCTTCCCTAAATCAATAATTTTATTTCATAATAGCATATACATAAGGCACATGTGGTGTTCAGTGGTAAAAACAGCAACTGGAATTTACTGCATTTCAATTGACTTTAGTTTGATTTATAACAGAAGATCATATTTTTACCCTGTCGTGAAATACAATGTGTACAGTATGCATTATACTGGACATATCAAAGTATAATATATATATAGTTAATGTAATACAATTATTATCAATATTTTCAATTTTGAACGAGGATACTAGGCCATATTGAAGGAGGATACTGGGCCTAATGCCAATAAAACAAAAAGTATGTATAACATCAATGTAATGTTGATTACATGGCACAAATGACAAAAAAGAAATCACTGGCTGTTTTGGAGACTACTTTTTGGACTACGCTGTAAGGTAATACTAGAAGTGTGCTACATTGTACTAATACCCAACTGAGTAAATTGCCGGAAGATATTGTAAACGCATACCTTACAGCTTAGGGGGGAAATTAGATAGCATATAGGCAGTTCACACCTGTCCTAATATCATAGCAATACAGTCGGTAGAATCTTTGCAGATACACTACTTGAACGACGATTGAATGCGAATATAGACCCATATTACAACGCAACAGTGCTAAAAATAGACTACGGTAAAACATTGCACATAAACCGCACTCAGACTTTGAGAAAATGGTAAGCCGCATTTATGGTTCTGAACCCTTCGTATTTGCTGCACCATATGTGGGCATGTTTAATATCAAATTAAAGCTGGGTGCGATTCGCGTTTGCGCTGTGTCTTGTATCAAGTGAGGTTTTTCGGGACCATACATTCTTCTCTATTACCCCCTTCTCACATAATTATTACACTCACCTAGATTTTTAGAATATTGATTGACCCGCACTAAATAATTAGTGCGCGAAATACCCTCATGTTATACAAGAATTTACGCTGTTGCCGGTAGTACAGAAACAAGGGGATGAATATAATATTACAAAATGAAAGGCAATAATACACAAAACAATACATAAACAGCACAAAAGACATCACCCGAGAACTCTACACGGCCTCGGCATCGTCTCTGCCTCAGTGAGGTTTGGAGTCGACGCGTCATAAAGTAGGTCCTAGGTCTCCCCGACACATGTGGTCAGACAAATGTGGTGATCTAAAGTATCAATATCAGAAATAGCAGTGTACTCTATAATAAGATTACAAAGATTTACCTAACGACAAAACGGCTAGTGATTTTACACACAATATATGAATTCTTTTAAAGTTCTTGGATATTTCTCCTCATCAATGTGTTAAGACGAGCTGTAAGTTGGTCAGTTATTCCAATACAAAAAACGATGAGATTTAACAAAGAGCTATCATACTTTCTTAGATGTAAAGGGATATTTTGATTTTAATGGAAAGGGGGATTATGCTAAATTAAATATTGATACACATTTCACCACATTGTCTCGCCAGCATCAGAGAAGTTAGATGACTCTGTGTGTTCATATTCAAGGATTCCGTCTAGAATACCCAAGTGAACTGGACAGGAGCTTAGACTTATCAGAGCTCGACTGTTGTCCACCTGCAACCACCAGGGCTAGGAACCAGAGAACTTTTAATATCGAGGGGCTAGTAGATGGATACTGAGGAGTCGGTTAAATCACTAACAAACCAAAATGATGCATTCATATTTGCAGTTCTGGCAAGTAACCAGAGCAGAATGAATGCATCAGGCCGACCCCCTGGTGTTGATACGCTATTGAAGGGGTCTCCATGATGCATCATATTTTCCCTTTACTGTTTGTCAAGAACATGTAGGGAGCTATGATGTCACAAATAAATGTTAGAAAATAATTTTCACCGTTTTCCACAAAAATGCATGTTTCAGTGTTCCCCTCTTCAAAGTTGGTTCCCCTGTTCCCGGCCCGGGTGGTGCGGGTATTTAGACGAGGGACCCGTATCAGCTGGACCCCATGCCGGCCGAGCAGCCGAAGCAGTGGTTGTCTATCTTGATGACGTGATCCTCCAGCTGCGACATAGAATTGATGTCCCACACACTGATACCACTCTTTGGTTTGGCACCTTCTGCAAAGGAAAACACAGGGATGAAAGTGACCAATCTAAAATAAAATTTGAAATGTTCAAATTGAGGCCCCTGAATAAAGGTCTTCTATAGTTAAGTGCAGGTATTTGCAACATTTTTAAAAAACACTTGAAATCAGGGGAAAACTTGAAGACTTCCATCCCTGAAAATAGCATGTCTCAGCATTGCAATTTTACGATAATATCGTACCGTATATTTCGGTGTATAACTCGCATATCGCATATAAGCCGCAGCTGAACTTTGAGTTAACCCTATAAGCCGCACCTGAGGTCTGATTTTGGGTGCTTTAGTACCAGGTACTGTATATATGTATGTACTGTATATAATATATATATATTTCAAGTATCTTGCTGGTGCTTCATTAGTGCATCATGCTGACCCGTCAGGAGTATATCAGCCAAGTAGGGACGGTCATGCATTCATGCATCATGCGGACAACAGGGCAGACTGCATTGATATATTTTTTTTTTTTTCAAGATTTTAATCCAGCGGAAAGCTAATGGTAACCACCCCTCCATCGACTGTCGGAGTGTAGCAAGCTAGTACGCTATGCCTTATATAGAGTGGGTGGGGGTTATAAGCACTATGCTGCCCTTAAAGGGTTAATTACCGTAAAACCTCGTGTATAAATCTTGTATTAGCTGCCCCTCTAACTTAGGAAAATGGAATAATCGTAACAGAAGATCTCATTATGGCGACTTTAGTACTGTAGGTCAAATGTATACATTTAGAAACTCACGTATATAAATATATTATACATCGCACCCTGACTTTGTCCTGATCCTAGAAGCCGCAGTGGCATCTGACTTGCGTACTAGCCACGGCTTATACTAATAACGCCAGGTTTACGGTATGCCTTCAGCAAAGGGTTAGTACCAGCGTACACTTACCTAGACTGTTCATGCTCATGGCCAGCTGCCCGTTGAAGTCACAGTCGTGGATCTGTCCGTCCCAGTTGACCGTCATACTGTCGCGACACATCATCTCGTCTACCGCACTCACGTTAAAGTTACGCACCAACATGTCGATATACGGCTCCAACTCACTCCTAAAATGTCACATATTAATGAACTGTTAGCAATTTGGATTAAATAAATATACTGGTAGGGTATATAATAGAGAAAGGGAATATGTGTTATACTTAAATGCAGTGCTAAGATTTAGGATGATTTCTGAGAAATGGCAGTTTGATGGAAAATCTATTGGGCTGTTAACATATAAATTTTTTTTAAATGGGGATGTGAGAAGATAAACAATTCAGACCCATGATGTTACCTCTTGAGAATGGTAAAAGAGGTAATTGTCATTATTTACATTAGTCTACATTAATCTCCAAAACGAGATATAATACCACTTCATGAATGTTGGTGTTTGGTGAGGGGGTGGCCGCCACTGGTCAGCGGGGAAAATGTATATAAACAAAATGTATATAAAATTTATATTTCTAATTGTCAAAGAAGTTTTGAAATAGTTTATGATGAGTGTACCTTCTGTGTAGGAAGTCGTTGAAGCGCTTGATGGGCATGTTGACCAGGGTGTAGAGGTCATTAAACGCGATACCGAAGTCCTCGGCCAGCTGCTGTTTGTACTGCTGTTTGAGCTCCTCCTGGGGGGGCGGCAGGTAGGCACCTACAGGAGGAACAGAAACAGACTTATTTAGGGGGTGGTCATTTTCTAATAAAGATGGGGGGGGGGGGGATGTCGGTGGATTTCCACGCAAGCAGGTGGGAAAATTGTTGGTCACCCCCGCGAGAGGGCATCAAGTTTTTTTTCCCAAATTGAAGATATACTGTTTGACCCTGTGCAACCAACCTTCAGCTGTTTCTACCCATGGATACCATTTCAATGCCCCCCCCCCTCCCAACCCATAAATAATATAGTATTAGTCTTTAAAATCTTTTAAAGGGGGGCTAGCATGGCTAAGACTACCCGCCTTATCAAGTCACGTGACCCCAATAGCGGCCCTCTGATTGGTCAATTGGTGCCGCTGGTTCCTCTGTGTATAATAAACTATCAGTTGGCAGGTACCCGTCTTTGCTAGGCACGGTGCTAGCCCCCCTTTAATATGTAGGATTTCGAATTTGGTAAAAATCGGATATATACCCACTTTAATTAACAAGGATAAAAATCATCTCGTTCCTTACCGAGTGGGTTGTAGACGAGATGTAGAATCAGGTCTGAGTCGGGTTTCCCGTAGCCGGCCTCGTTGAGAAGGAGCAGCGACTGGATGCTCTTGGCGAAGACGCCCTTCCCGCGCTGCTGGTTGACGTTCTTGGACGTGTAGCAGGGCAGAGAGGCCACCACCATGACCTGGTTATCGGCCAGGAACTGTACCGTGTCCTCCTGACCTGAAGAATAAAAAAAAAATAAAAAAAAATTTTTAAAGAATTTTTAATGTTGATTTTCAATTTTTAATATCTTCACATGCATAGAGTAATGCATTAATAATGGCTGCAGAAAAGAATATATGTCTCTTAGATTTACCGGTATGCATGAAATGTTCCATGGGTTTATAGTGGTTTGCTATGACATTAACAATGATATGTATCAAGTGCGTATTTCAATCTACCGGTAGCCTAAATTGGTATATCAAGAAAATTGAAAGCCTTTGGAAAAGCCGAGAAAAGAAAAATCGTTATAGTTACATCTAAATAAAAGACATATTGAGAGTTCTGCTTTATTACTAAATATATAAATCCAACATGTCTGTACAGAGAAAACCTTAAAAGATTAGAGATAATCATTTTTCAGCCTGAGAAAGAGAATCTTACCAGGCTCTAGTAGAGATGTCAGGTTACACCGGTCGATGACTAGCTTCCCCAACGCCCGCGCGCCGGTCACAAGATGGCGGAATTCTGGACACAGTTCAGGCGCCCCGCCTGGTCAAGGGTGGAAACAGTCATCAGCCTCTTAATGTACTCTAATGCTTAATAAATTACTTTTTTTTAGAATGGACTTTTGTTTTATGTTAGTAAATGTGTTATTAAGATTCAGGGTTAAATCTTGATATACCTGGCCAATTGATATGCCCCTTGAATTTACAAGTGTAGGCCTATTTTAACTTTTACTCTCATTACCAGTCTAGGATTACTACAAAGTTTCATCCTGTTGAAATAATACACAGAGAAATATAAATTTTATAAGTTGATAAATGTGGAATATCCTCACAGAGAATATTTTGAGAAAAAAACTTCAACAATAAATTAAGTCCGATAAATCTTCTAATTTTTAGTCTAGAATTTACTAAAAATTTGATTAACAATTGTCGTCTACCTGTGATGTCTACGAGCTTGACGTCGGGACTGTTTGCGATAAGATCGAGACATCGGTCGGCGGTTTCTCGCGACATCATTTCTGATCGTTTGGGAGATGACTCGACATGGCAATGACTACAGGCCTGGTTGCAGTATAGACCGATGTTAATGCCGAAGTTGGCGATCACCTTCTTCCTGAGGGGCCCCTCCTGGGCTGTGGATAGAAAGAGATTATTGATACGAAATAGACACACACATAGAATTATAAAGAAAGGTATATTAATAGTCACAGTTACCACTCCATGGTCAACAAATAGAAAGAAATCCTACCATTTTGGTGAATTCATCCGAAAAAGTATTTGACATAATAAGCTCCTGGGGCGTTTATAGAATTATTTTTATGGCATTTTAGTAGTAGTTTAAATGTCTCCAAAATCGTGAGAATTAAGGCTTTCTCATAGTCTAAAAATGATCCAAAAGACGGGGGGCACTTATTAGGAAGAGGGCGTTTATTACGTCGAATACGGTAAATGTTAGCGCAAAAGTAGGAATTCCTGAAAAATGAGGGAGTGGTAGTATATGTTTTTACATACCGGTATATGGAATGGAGACGTTTATAAGTCTCTGGTAAAAAGAGGGTCTGTTTTTAACACATCCTTTCAGCAACCAGGAGGTTTTACCGAAAGAACTAGGGCGTGTTGGACCGGAACAAATAGTTATATCGTAAACATGTAGGACCGAAAGTGCATCTCTTTTTAAGAACTAAGAGTATGAATTACAATAACATAATGGGCAAAACTAGGACGACAGGCATTCAAGTTTATTCATTTTTATTTTGTATATAGTTTTACTTTTGATCACAACGTTTCAACAATAGGCGGCCAGGTGATAAATAGAGCATAAAACATAAGTTGTAGTTTCCATAAGCAACAATGCCATCCTTAGTGACGCAACAATTCTTTAATGCAAACATGAGTCGATGAAAGAAGAATAACATTTCTAGTTTTAAATTATTTTGTGCCAGAAATTATATAAAAGAATTAAGATATCAAAATCTATTTCGTATGACTAACCTGGTAGGCCCTTTTCCTTCTGCTTACTCTGGTAGAACTGTGTAAAGTTGGGGATATTGAGATTATCCAGCGCACGCTGTCGCTGCTTTCGCTCTTCTCGCGTCATCGCCTTCTGTCCCATCTCTCGCAGTTTGCTGGCCGTTACCTTGAAGTCCTCATCATCCTCCATCTGTTTCAATGTCTCCGGAATCAACGAACCCTGAAACGAGAATTAAGGAATACATTAATTTTTTTAATGTTATAAGGTCAAAAGGTGAAAGCATGCCATAAAATGGACACGCTAGGTCTCATCTTTAATATGATAATGTAGAAAATATGAAATATTCCCAAAATTCTCTTCGGCTTTGTCTAGATATTCAACAAGTGCAGAATGTGTAAGTTGTAAATGTTTCAACCTCCTCGGGCTTTCATCAGGACTGTAATATGATAAGATGTGTACATTGTATAATGCTGATTTATCCTCTACTGCCGTCAATAGGGAGAAAAAAAAAAGTCTAATCTGCTTAACACCCTGTTATTGTTGAATTTTGAATGCACCTATATTTTTCAAAAATACCGGTAATGTAAATGAACAAGTAATTTCTTAAATCTACACTTACGGTACTTAAATCTACAATTACTAAAATAATTACATTCATCACTGATTTCCCATTTGACAATCTGAAAAAAGTATTACCAATTGACACCCTTTTCAGATGATAAATAGAAATACCCTATTCAGCATAATGACCTAATATCTGATAAATCTAATACCGCCCCTCTTCCGTTTTGAGGCAAATTTTAACATGCATATTTTAGTATAATTTAGAAATGGGGCAAACCAAAGATTTCTCACCGCTGTGTTCTCGCCCAGATTCTTGAGCCCCTCCCAACGAGCTTTCACTTTGCGTGGTGGCGGGGGTCGAGTCGGTCGCTGTAACTTGTGCTCATGGATGTTAACACCCGTATTAAAGTCTGGTAGGTCGGGATTAGCTCCCCCACCGGAGCTACTGGAGGAAGCCCGGGGGGCTGTCACTCCAGGGCCCCATGTCGCACTGCGGGATGCGAGTAGACGGCAAGCGACCACCGGACTCCGAGTGAGCTGCGGACCGAGAAAGGCCATGGTGTTGTTGGTGTTGAGATGGTGTTGCCTTGGTGTTGCAGGATGTTGTTATCAATGTTTCTGTTAATATCCTTCGACTCGGTATTAGAAATGTGTGCTGCTCAAATGATTACAACTCAAGACTCCTTAGAACCTCCATAGACTTTTATGTTGACTGGTCTGACAGTAGAAGCATCCTGTGTGGGATAAACAGTGTTGATATATCTCGCCCACACTAGTTCCACACCACTGGTGCAGCACCCGCGTGTAGGCACCTTTTATAGTGTCACTGCACGTGTGCCTCCTCCGTCCGATATATAAGGCCACAGGAGTGTTGGTGTGTTCCTCAGGCCTAGACTAGAGCTGTGAATGAAAACAATGAAATATATGTAGGTCAGGACCATGAACAAAAGTGGACATTGATAATCTAATGATATATAGGGCTACATATTCTTAATTTACGTTTTTTTAATATACGCATAATATATCGCAAGCAGCGCATACTAAACCTATTCAATTTCAATTCAAGTCAATTCACTTTTTTCACAGCCCCTTAAGTTGAGGGACAAAGTAAAAAGAATCAGGTACAGCCGATAGATACAGTGACAGCACTGATGTACATCATGGACCTACATATTACATGTGTACATATAGCCATAGATATATACAAGGTAATATACATATCTATGATAAAGCAGAAGTTTTGCGTACGATATGACATGTGGAGGTTATGTTCACAAAAACATGCCATTATTATAGCAAGTGGCTTGGCCTATACATGGGGACCAGATAACCTTCAGTGAGATAGGGGCCCCATAGGGACACCACTGGCACGTTCTGTATGGTCAAGGACCCTGGTATAGTACATGTACATGACTCGGAGATATAGGTTGTTATCTACCTAAACCCTCACTACATAGGCCTACAGATTACACAGGCGACGATGTCTGAGGCACAGGCAACCAGTGTACACCAGATGTTTGTAAACACCACAGTCACGTTCCTACACTTCTACAGTACTCTGTTCTACTGCATGTATGAATGTCACGTTCAACTTCAGGACAACTGTACCGTAGTACTAAATACCGTAAATTCCCGCGTACTATCCGCGGGTTGTACGCGAATCAACGTCAGCTTTCATTTGATACCAAACATGCCTATATAGGGTGCGGGTTATACGAGGGTTTTTCTTACTATAGAACAGTACTAAAATAGAAGTTTTCAAACCCAGTAAACGGGTTATAGGATTCTCCTAAGTTGGTGGTGCGGGTTATACGCGAGATGCGGGTTATACGCGGGAATTTACGGTACTTAAATCTTTTCACGCATGACGCTTTGGCACACACTGATATTGATATAGCCTTAAAGACTTTAGGGTAGAGGTAGGCTCCAGAGGGAAAGACGGAGAGGGAGGTGGGAGGGGCAGAGAAGAGAAGGGAGGCGGGAAGGGCCGAGGGGTGGAGATAGGCACACAGGTGTGGGAGGCACACAGGTGGGGGAGGAGGCACACAGGTGGGGGAGGAGGCACACAGGTGGGGGAGGAGGCACACAGGTGGGGGAGGAGGCACATAGGTGGGGAGGAGGCACACAGGTTGGGGGAGGCACACAGGTGGGGGAGGTGGCACACAGGTGGGGGAGGAGGCACACAGGTGGGGGAGGAGGCACACAGGTGGGGGAGGAGGCACACAGGTGGGGAGGAGGCGCACAGGTGGGGGAGGAGGCACACAGGTGGGGGAGGAGGCACACAGGTAGGGGAGGAGGCACACAGGTTGGGGGAGGCACACAGGTGGGGGAGGAGGCACACAGAAGAGTGGGAGATAAACATGTGGGGGATGAGGTAGACAGGTGGGGGAGAGGCACACAGGTGGGGAGGAGGCACACAGGTGGGGGAGGAGGCACACAGGTGGGGGAGGAGGCACACAGGTGGGGAGGAGGCACACAGGTGGGGGACAGAAGAGTGGGAGATAGACAGGTGGGGGAGGAGGCACACAGGTAGGGGAGGAGGCACAGAGGTGGGGATGAGGCACACAGGTTGGGAGGAGGCACACAGGTGGGGGAGGAGGCACAAAGGTGGGGAGGAGGCACACAGGTGGGGGAGGAGGCACACAGGTGGGGGAGGAGGCACACAGGTGGGGGAGGAGGCACACGGGTAGGGAGGAGGCACACGGGTGGGGAGGAGGCACACAGGTAGGGGAGGAGGCACACAGGTAGGGAGGAGATACACAGAGGGGGAGGAGGCACACAGGTAGGGAGGAGGCACACAGGTGGGGGAGGAGGCACACAGAGGGGGAGGAGGCACACAGGTGGGGAGGAGGCACACAGGAGGGAGGAGATACACAGAGGGGGAGGAGGCACACAGGTGGGGGAGGAGGCACACAGGTAGGGGAGGAGGCACACAGGTTGGGGGAGGCACACAGGTGGGGGAGGAGGCACACAGAAGAGTGGGAGATAAACATGTGGGGGATGAGGTAGACAGGTGGGGGAGAGGCACACAGGTGGGAGAGCAGGCACACAGGTGGGGAGGAGGCACACAGGTGGGGGAGGAGGCACACAGAAGAGTGGGAGATAGACAGGTGGAGGAGGAGGCACACAGGTAGGGGAGAAGGCACACAGGTGGGGAGGAGGCACACAGGTGGGGGAGGAGGCACACAGGTGGGGGAGGAGGCACACAGGTGGGGAGGAGGCACACAGGTGGGGGACAGAAGAGTGGGAGATAGACAGGTGGGGGAGGAGGCACACAGGTAGGGGAGGAGGCACAGAGGTGGGGATGAGGCACACAGGTTGGGAGGAGGCACACAGGTGGGGGAGGAGGCACACAGGTGGGGAGGAGGCACACAGGTGGGGGAGGAGGCACACAGGTGGGGGAGGAGGCACACAGGTGGGGGAGGAGGCACACGGGTAGGGAGGAGGCACACGGGTGGGGAGGAGGCACACAGGTGGGGAGGAGGCACACAGGTAGGGGAGGAGGCACACAGGTAGGGAGGAGATACACAGAGGGGGAGGAGGCACACAGGTAGGGAGGAGGCACACAGGTGGTGGAGGCACACAGGAGGGAGGAGATACACAGAGGGGGAGGAGGCACACAGGAGGGAGGAGATACACAGAGGGGGAGGAGGCACACAGGTAGGGAGGAGGCACACAGGTGGGGGAGGAGGCACACAGGTGGGGAGGAGGCACACAGGTGGGGAGGAGGCACACAGAGGGGGAGGAGGCACACAGGTGGGGAGGAGGCACACAGGGGGAGGAGGCACACAGGTGGGGAGGAGGTACACAGGGGTGATGAGGCACACAGAGGGGGAGGAGGCACACAGGTATAGGGAGGAGGCACACAGGTGGTGGAGGATGCACACAGGGGGGGCGGAGGAGGCACACAGGGGGGAGGAGGCACACAGGTATAGGGAGGAGGCACACAGGTGGCGGAGGAGGCATACCGGTAGACCTCGCCGAGGTCCTCGGTAGGGGAGGAGGGAGACAGGTGGGGGAGGAGGGACACAGATGGGGGAGGAGGCACACAGTTGGGGCCCTTGATGGAGGCTCCCCATGTCGCATGTCGGATTTAAGAAATGACCATGTCGCATGTCTATGTCGCTTAAAATGCTCATGTCCCATGTCAATTTTAAGAAATGTCCATGTCCCTTGTCGCTAAGCCTCAGGTCGCATGTCACTAGGCCTCATGTCCCATGTCGATTTTAAGAAATGCCCATGTCACCATATCGAATTTAGGGGTCTAGAGCCATACAGGTGGGGGAGGAGGCACACAGGTGAGGGAGGAGGCACACAGGTTTTAGGAGGCACACAGGGATAAGGGGGGGGGGCGTGAAATATTCCACACGCTGAAGAGGGGGAGAGTAATTAACCCCCCCCCCCCCCCCCAAAAAAAAAAAGAAGAGAAAACACTCTCTAACTTTTCACTGTAATAGAGAATAAACAATAGAAAAGGTCTAGATAGTGATGCGTAGGTTAGGCACGGTACTGTGACCCGACACTTGACTTAATTGACTCGGACTAGCAGTCTAGCCTCACTAGGACTAGGACGAAGTAGTAGAGACAGGCAGACCAGAGAGGAAAATTGTTCATCAGACTCTGTGACTGACTCACTGAGCAGTGGTCGACCCCGGGCAGTGGCCACTCACTACTCATGCTGAGTCAACTTTCCTACACGTTGACTCCACCAGCCCTCTCAGTTAGACCCTTCAGTAATGCACAAGGCACATCGTCGACATACCTGTAACGCTATATTCATGTCCTAAAGCATCTCAATCCATAGATTTGTGATGCTCAAAACTGTCCAGAAACTCGAGATGTTATAAAACTCGTTTTTCCCTGATCCTCTAGGTGGCGCGTTGAAGGCCGCTGCTGCCCCCTCGCGTTCACTTTGAGAACTACAGTTGACAGGTCAAAAAGCCGGCTTCGGTAAAGGACAAGTTTTGTTCTTTATTTTGCCAGGAGAAAGAAGAGGACAATGATAATGAAAGGTATCGATGAGAACTTACTTATGGGTGATATTTGTGGTCGCAGTATACAGGTCTTGTGGTTGAAATGAAGTAGCTACAGTTGTAAAACTCACGTGCGGGTGAGCGATAATACGAGACATTGTCGTTGAAGGACGTTTTATATTCCAACTTTTTCATTTGGATTCATTTAGATCTAAAGTAAGCTGGAATATTCCGCAACCCTCAAGGATCATAGTACTATTAAAAGTACGCTGTATCGCGATAGAATTTACTGTTGATAAAAGGGAGTGGTCATTTTTTAACAATGACAACACTCAACAGGGCCCAGCCTCAGGGGTAGGATTCGGCTTCGCGGGGAGGGGGGATGAAAAATTTGGAATTGGACCCCTTGTCAAGGCTTGACCGGGCAAGGACTTGAGTCTTGACTTTCTCTCATCAATAACTTATTGAATAAGTAATTCTGTTCCTAGATCTAATACCTATAGGCGTTAGATATGTAAGGGAGTGTCCATTCAATGGACCATTGTGCTGTGAGGGATTGCGGGAGTGGGGGCGGGGGCGTAAAAAATGACCCCCACCCCCCATAGGCATGATAGGGCCCAAAAAAAACCATGTTCAGATAACAAGGAAATAGTGTAGGTAGGTCGATTTTTTAATTATTTTTTTTACCAAATTCGTATTAGGGTTTTGAGACAAAATTCCTCCCATTTTCGTAAAATTTCAGGAAAAAAAGGTGGGTTTTTTTTTGTAGAAAAAAACACAAAAATGCCTTCCAAAAAAAAATTGGGTGGGGCCAAAAAAATAGGGTCGCTAGGGAAACCTGAATACAACTTCTTTTTTTTTTTGGCCTAGGCATATATAGTGGCATAGAAAATAACTCCCCTTTTTAACCAAATTTTCGGTATTTTTTTAAGGGCACAAGATATTCCACACCCGACTAGGGGGCGTAAAAATGTTTTGTGCCTCAGCGCAAGACTTCACCCCCCCCCCCCCCCCCCCCCCGCTCTGTGATTGATTAAGGGATGTTCATTTATTAATTACAGGGGGGTGGTGTGATTTATTTGCCCCCCTCGAGAGCGCGTGGAACACTTTTGTGCCCTCCCTCGCCAAATTTTTTTCGCCAACCTCCCTTTGAAATATAGTAACGCACAGGATTTTTTGCTAAAAAGGGGCTAAATTTTTTACGCCCGCCACCCCCTCAAGAGGGGTCAGGAGGGCCGGTCGGAAATTTTTACGCCCCACCCCCCTGTAACTAATAAATGAACACTCCCTAAGGAAGACATACTTTCTTATCCCCATAGCCATAGACAGAATTATGACATATTCAATGTGTGTCTTGTCTTGTAGGTGGTATTCGCCTGGTGACGGGGCTGCGGCTCCTACACACGTCCCGCACCTTGCAGGCTGTCGACAAGGCCACCCTCAGCAAACTACGCAAGAAGACCGGCTTCCCATTCGTCAACTGTAAAAAGGCACTCGAACGCTTCGAGGGTGACTTACCTCAGGTATAAAAGGACAGACGTCCCGCTGATTCCTTTATTCCTCTTTTTTTGTACCCCGGTACCGGTACTAAAATAGGATCTTGAATAAACGCCTGTGATGTTTGGCTAAAGGCCCTATTGAATTGAAAAGCATTCGGGTGCATTATCGCAATGGTACATACAATATGCCTAAATATTCTCCATTTTAACCTGATTTAATTATTTTTGGTATTTCTTACCCTATATAATTGTTTAATTGGTGTTGCAGGCTGAACAGTGGCTGCGGGATGAGGCACAGAAGGAGGGCTGGGCTAAGGCCACCAAACTCCAGGGTCGTCCCATGTCCCAGGGGCTGGTCGGTGTCGTGGTAGACCACCTTACTGCCGCCATGGTCGAGGTAAGTACCGTAAATTCCCGCGTACTACCCGCATCTCGCGTATAACCCGCGCGGCACCCCAACTCAGGAGAATCCTATAACCCGTTTTTGGATCTGAAAATTTCAATTCTAGTACTGTTCTTTAGTAATAAAAACCCTCGTCTAACCCGCACCCTATATAGGCATGTCTGGTATCAAATGAAAGCTGAGCTTTGTTCTCGTTCAACCCGCGGGTAGTACGCGGGAATTTACGGTGCCATGAGTATAATCTTAACCCTTTACAGACCATATAGTTCTTTAATGCAGTGTGCCTCTTGTTGTTAATGATGTGCAAATGCAGCCCTGGTGGGTAACTAGCTGGTGTCGATTTCAAGCATCTAGCAAACCCTGAAGTATTGGCATGATGCATGAACACTGCCCAGGCAAGTTACTCACCACTCACACCAGGAGTAACGCGCCAGAGCTGCATCTAATAACCATGGTGACAAACGGTATAATGTATTAAAGGAACATGCGGCCCTATAATGGTTAAAGATGGCATGTTGCGTCAAAGCGTCATGTCAATTTTGTGTCGGCATTATGCATCAAAGTAGTTCAATGACGCGCCCTGTCTCGGGTCATCATGAAGAATCCAATCACTGCATCAGATTATTTCACATATAAATCTACATATTATGATTTAATTCAATGATATATTGACATTTTATTAATTGAGTATAAAAATAGCCTCTCTGATTTGTATTCTTACTGCCCCATTTCCAGGTGAATTGTGAAACAGATTTTGTGGCCAAGAATCCCAAGTTCCAGAGCCTGGTGTCGCGTACTGCCGCGTTGTGTCTGCAGAACGGCAAGGATTCACAGTCTAGTAAGGTAAGTCCATGGAGAGGGCATATAGGCTACACATTTTGAGTAATCAATGACCCTGATATTTGATTTTTTTTTTTTTTGATATCCCTACCGGTAATTGTTTTTCCCAAAAACAGAAATCACCTGAAAATAGCTTTCAAACGATACAAAGTCTTCCAGACTAAACGAAGGTAGTGTCTCTATGATAAAACAAAAACAACACGTAAATTCCTAAATAGGACAAAATCCTGAAAATTATGCTAGCGAGATCCATTGACATTTATTTTGTTAGAAAATCAAAATGTGAATATATACGATGGCTTCAAGTTCATGATAGTCATTTCATACTTTTCTCGTGTGGGTCACAGTGGGTGACGTGAAAAATGTTTTTTTAATTTAATAGGGTCAGTATTTTTCCTTAAATCTAGATAAGACATAGACGTCCATCTTACATGTGTAGTAGCAGGAGCCCAAGTCCTCTGGTATTTCAAATCACATTGTCAAAATTATTTTGTCTCTTTTATTGTTGTATATGTATGCTTATTCATTTATGTTGAATACCTTTCTTATCTTTACGTTACATAATTCTAAAAGTTGCTATATCCACCTATCACCCCCAAAGAGTCTATTACAAATGGTACTTGTAATATTTGAAAATATTTACTTGAGAGAAGGTTGACTAACCGTGAAACCCTGCCCATGAACCGACCTATTCGGCCTACAAATATAAATTCTAAATATTCAAATTGTTATCCATAATCAAATATAATGCATACATTTTTTATTAAGAACAAAATCTTTTATCTCGGGAAAAATGAATCGGGGGTCTATAGCAACACACTACCTCTATTGAAGACTAAATTCATTGAATCATAATATATAGTGTCAAGAGATAATTTATTCTGTATGTCTCTACTCCAGTTGGTGTTGGACAAGGCTGCTGTTAATGCGCTGAGCACCAAGGAGGGGGGCACGGTGGCCGACCTGGTAGCCCTGGAGGTGGGCAGTATCGGGGAGAACATGGCCGTGCGACGCGCCTTCCTCCTCCAGGCACAGCCCGGAGACCACATCGGCACCTACGTACACTCAGCAGGTAAGGAGTTAATGCTTTAACCCTCTAAGTGCTATATGATAATGTCCTATGCCATTAGTCATCATGATAAAAACCAAAGGATTGGTAAAATGCATAAATGCAGCGCTGACGAGTCGACTGGCTAGTGGCGCATTCACACATCAGATGATCAGGATAACAAGGATATAGCACATTAAAGCACTATGCGACTCTTCGAGGGTTAAGGGCGGCATAATATTTGTTGTTGTGATACATGACAGTATGCTGCCCCTAAAAGTAATGCCAATCATAAGGCTAATTAGAAGAGAGCCTTTTTCAAAAAATACTTTTATTTATTGAAATATTACCCGGTAAATATCAATTTTATGACGCAAAAAAAAAGAATTATAATCATTGTGTTCAGACACAAACTAAAACTTGATATTATTCCATTGAAACTGTTTTTGCTTCATACAGGTCCCCATATAGTAAAAGACAACCGGTGTACAATGGGGCGTTACGGCGCTCTGGTCATCTTCCGACAACCATCACCACCGGAGGACGGACAGATCCCGACAGCCGAGCTTGGACGGCAACTCGGGCAACACATAGTGGGCATGAACCCTCAACGAGTAGGCTCCATGCTAGAAGAGGAAGAAGTTGCTAAGGAGGAAGAAGAGAAGGAGAAAGAAGAAGAGAAGGGGGAAGAGAAAGAAGGACAGGTGAAGAAGAGGAAGGAGGAGGATAGTAGTATGGTGAAACAGGAGTTCCTGCTAGAACCCTCACTGACTGTTGGGGAGTTCCTGCAACAAAATGGTGCCGAGGTGTTGGACTTTGCCAGGTTCCAGTGTGGGGAGGATTTAGGGGAGGAATAGTAGGGGGGGGCTAGATGAATAGGGGGAGGGCTGGACAAGTTTAAGGATGCCATAGTACTTTGATGCGCTATAATGTCCTTTGTCTTTGTGATGCATGACTGCAGCCCCGGCGTGCAACTCTCCAGCACTGCATTCATGCATCATGCCGACTCTGCGGGGTTGATGCACTCCCGAAGGGTTGGCATGATGCAGCAAGAACAATTGTGAATCGGTACATTGTCAGTGATCGTGCCGAGAAATGGTGCCTTGCGGCAAAATGTGGTCCTTAAAGGGTTTTTTTAATGTGTTTTATTGGGTAAAAGAGACAAATACAAAAGTAGATGTTTCATCCTAGCATAGGCGCATTGCCTTGCTTCCGCTAGGTCCCCTAAGGAGGGATGTTTCCGAAGGCGAAAAGAATTGGGTCTGCCCTGTAAAATCTGTGTTTGACCTTCTCAGGGAAGAATGTTAGAGGTTCGCTCGGTTGAGTTACCCAGGTACTTGCATGATTTTTTTTCTCCATTATAAATAGAACAGTTTGTATCATGGACTTAGAGCACTGGGATTTGTCAAGCCCCGAGGAGGGATGGCCAGGAATCAGGTGTCCCAATTTTCTTTTGATTTCAAATTTCCATGATAGGAAGGCCTATAATAATCTACGATAGACTTCTATCCAGGGGCCTTCCTTTGAACATTTCAAGTTCTTTTGAGATTTATAACGTTCATCCCTGGGTGGGGAATAGGCAATTCATTGTAATATATTCATGAAAGTTTTATTACGTATCTCTAGTATATGAAAGAGTGTGATGTAGTATAAAGTAAAGTAAAAGTGTTTCTGTGCTACACACTTGTACTAGTTTGCTGAGTGTATAAAGAGAAAAAGAATTCTGAAACTTCATCTGTGAAATTCTGAGGAAATCTGAAATTCAAAAGGAGTATGATATCGCGGTTCTCAGAACAACACAAAGTAGGAAACTATTAAAGATACTCTAGGCATGTTTGTGATTGGCGAAGTAAAGTTAGTGACGATACTAATAGTTAGTGACGATGTTAATATTGCACTTGAAATGGAAAACTGAGATCAGCCCAGTGAGTGGGAGGTATGAACACCTTCACTTTTAGTTTGATGGGCTGGTCGTTACCTTTGTTAATACCCGAGGAAAATTGTGAAATTAATATGCTATGTTTTTAAATTGGATGGATGTTGCTGATTCCAGCATAGGTTTATTTAACTGTTCAAAGTAGTAATTGTTAAAATACATTGTACTACAACAATGACAAGTGATGTAGAAGTATGTTAACTAGAAATTATATTTAAGAAATGACCATTTTACCTGATTAAAATGTGTATTTCAGTCATATGTTGCAAGCTTGTTTGTCTCAAATCTATTGTTGGACTAGCGTTCACCTTGGAGCAACCCCCCGCCCTAGATCTAAATATTACATCAAATAAAAAAATGTCCCCCAAAATATGTCCATAATATTCAGCCTGTCAGCACCTAGCTATCACCAAGTGTCCTCAAAATGCAGTGTCTACACCTAACGAACACGTTATGTATTAATACAGGTTTGGCCAGTAACTCGACAGCGATGTATTCATGCATCTTGACAAAGAGAAGAGTGTATTAAAGCAGGATTAGGATAATTTCTTCTAGAAGATATACCTAAATCAAAGGTGGGTCCATTAGGCACCCTCTTCCCCCCAGCGCTGGGATGAGTCAACTAAAACAGGCTCCATGAGGTACAACTTCACATTTATCCCCCAGAGGGCACCACTTTGTTGCGTTCCAGACACCCATACAGCACATATTGCCAGGAGCAAGCTACATTCCGAGAGCAGAGCCAAGGTCTTACGAGATTGCTGGTGACAGTGTAAACACAGAGATCGCGGGAACAAGTCCTTCCCGTTTCATGAATATAGCAATAAAACAGGAAGGAACTTTGAACAACACATGCAAATGTGGTTCTGTTCACGGAACGTGGCTTGTTCCTGGAAACTATGGTCTTTTGGAGTCTGGTTTAATAATAAACTAAATCTCGCGTGACATTCCGAGGACAGAACTAACATGGCTGCACATATGGAGCCACCAGAATTATCGCTATATCCTCTATGATATACAATTAGTTCTGGGGCTGGCCACCAGGGGGCCCTGGCGTCGTTACTTAAACGGTTAATGCATCAGTGTCTTATCGGCCGATCAGTTGTCAGTGTGATATCTTATCAGTAAAGCTGTCCACGTAAAAGGAATCCACTGTCAACGTCTGTAATCGCACCCACCCCTAACTCGCCCATACAGGAAGTTGTATGAACTACAATTACCTATAAATGTAATGTCAGTAGCTCTTCAGGGGCCGATTAGTACCTTAGTAAAATTTAATGCACTTTATTGTGATAGTGTATGTAAATGGAGGGTGTGGGGGCGGGGTCTTTTTTGTGTGTGACACAGTGTGAAAAGGGGGTGGGGGGGGGGGGGTGTTTAGGGTTGTGTGACGTCACATTTTCAGAATTAAAAAAAAAACATATATGAAATAAAATAATTGCTGTATAGTTTAATAGCGATATTTCCAGGCTAAAACATACTTGTGGCTGAAGTAGGCCTACAAGTCCTAGTCACTTCCACTACACACAGGTCAGCCTGCAATCACTGTGTCACTCTCCAAGTAGAAGGACACATGATGGAAAATATTGAACTGGTGAAGCTCATTTGATCACAGAATGATGTGACTATACATGGGAAAAAATCGACACGTGCGACACGGCGACACGGGGGGTTGTTAAAATCGACACGTGCGACACGGGGGGTTTAAAAATCGACGGACATGAAATTATAGGCCAGAATGTATAGGATAAAAATCGACACGGCGACACGCCAATAATTCTGGCTACCCATGTATAGTCACAATGATGAACACTCACTGCATGTGTTCAAAATGGCCAAAAAAGCGTGACATACTTAATGGATCACCACCACTATAGCCCTGGCGAGACTAACTCATCAAGGCTGCATTCATACATCATGCCGACCATTGAGAGTGTATCAACCTTGTGTATGTATGTTGCTTTATTACAGCACTGATGAATTTTATTTCGCCATGGCGACAAAGGACGTAATGCATCGATGCACTATGCAACCCTTAAAGGGTTGATGTGTAGTTTCAAATATGGCCTTTCTGTCAGCATAATGCAGGGGTAGCGGAACAGGGGGCCACGCATGTAATAAAATGATAAAGGCAAGTTTATGCCGACACTCCTGTGAATTGTAATGCATGAATGTAGCGTAGGTGCCCCGCCCCATGTCTATATCCATAAATCAGTAATGTATGCCCCTTCCCACTAACTGCCACGTTTCTAAATCATATTATATCTGCACGAGTATGACAATTTAATCTTGCCCTTCGTCAAGTAGAATGTGCTCAAAGGCATGTTAAGCATTACTAGTTGAGTGTAGGGTCTACCTATTTCGCACCGGAAGTGTACAAGCCCTTGCATGGTTTCAATCACTTCCGGCCACTGTCTGTTCACGTGCATTTAGCATGGTTATACTAAATAAGTAGGCCAAGTTTATACATAGACACACACGTTAAAAATCTTTTTTAGACTAAAGTTGTTTTTAGATTATGTTGTATCAGATTACTCATAAATCATTGGTGGCACACACATACCTTCGGCGTCAGGGGCTAAGCCCTTAGCTACATGTCGCCCATGTTGAGATACTTTCACTGAACTTAAAATGGCGGTTATGTAAAACTACGTAGCAAGGCTATAATCAAAAGGTATTCTATATTGTATCAAATTAATGCTTCTGGTTTCAGTAAGCTAGTGAGCTAAAATATACCGGTAACAAACATTAGACGCAAATATAGAAGAGAAGCTCCTGGGCAGGTCTGTCTTCCAATTCACCGAACAAAATGTATACAGGCAAATAAAATCTAATTTAAAAAGGTAAGTTTGAGAAAGTGCAAACTTTCTCAGCCCACACTGCTATAAATCCATCACACCAAGACTATCCTACTCAGCCGTTATGTATCTAACCCTTTAGAGACAGTATAGTGCTTTAATGCACTATGTCCCTTGTCACCATGATGCATGGATGCAGCTCGGTACATGATCTACTCACCAAAGCTGTATTAATGCATCATGCCGACTAACCAGGAGTGCATCAACTCCGACGGTATGATGCGTGAATGCAGCCTATAACAAGAGGGTACAAAGCAATACAGCACGATGCTACCATGAGATGGTTAACAACAATATTTACAGGTATCTAAGGGCATTCCATACATTCTCCAAGTTAAACTCATAGATCAAAGGGCCTCTGTATAAGACGTATGACGTAGGTGTGGGATATCTCTACATACAGCCCCTTATCAGGAATAGACAAGAGCTTGTCAGGTGCTGCACTTTGATCTTAGACCTATTGGATCTTATAAGATAATTGATAGCGTGGTCTAACTGAGAAAGCGATTCACTCGGTTCATTACATTATGTTGGTTAATCACTAATCAGTAATTCAAATATGACAAAGGCCTGCATAGGGGCGGGGGGGGGGGGGCTGTCCTCCTGTCGATTTAACAAATACCCACGCTCATGTCCCAGGTCACTAGGCCTCATGATTATAAACAATCAAATGCAGAATTATGAATAACGCTCAAAATTGTAATTTCCTTCTGTAAACCAACAGTAGATTCTACTGCCCATTAACACAAATACCACGTATTTACTGTAAAGCGACAGTATATTCTACTGTTCAGCTATATTTACCTCTAACCAGCCAGCAATATATGTATATCTGAAAAATTCAAACTTATGTTTATGCCCCATGAGAGTATGTATGTAGATGCGTTGATAATGATGCTGATATACCAGAGATCCTGTGGTAGTTAATAAAAGTATTACAGCGGAAAGTATATGAGCCCTATATAATCTGCCCACCTTACTTAGGGAGAGGGGTGTCTATATAGTATCTAAGTTAGAACCTTATTAAAAGCTAATACACGGCTCCGGATTGCTGGCTTACAGATATCAGATAGGTTACACCTCAGATAGTGGGAAAGTGGTCTAGTGGAGAGAGCAGTCATAGCGAGTCAAAGTGACCTGTCACACTAAAACCAGTCACTTGTTAAATTGCAATGCCGATACTTTTTAACAGTATAGCTATGTATCAGATCCTACATAATACGGATTTTACTGTTTCTTTTTTTTCGGACAAGTTCTGACTGGTGCCAGACTAAAGCTTGCTTTTATGAGTTGTTGTTTAAAAAAAATGAATAAATGCGCATGCTGAATGATGAATATGAGCTATTCTGGGACATCAATGCACAGACTAGGTTAATAAAACCTGTCACAGTAACAGATAAGAGACTTCCTTGCTACACACACGCATATCCTACACTAGCTGTAAGAAGGGACGAACTCACAGGGTGACTGGACGCCGTTGTAATCTTAAAAGTGCATATCTATATACCCTGTAATCGTAAGCAGTACACCCCAAAACCTTTGAGACACAGTTCTCTCTTTAATAACATTTCGAGGGATATGCATTCAAGTTGGCTACTGTAAACGTAGATTATTTCGCGCTGTAGGCCTACATCTTTTCGCGGATTTTAAAATCCGTGAAAATAATATGTACAGAGTGAATATTTATTTTGTATAGTCCTACTACTACCAGATTCCAAAATCCGTGAATTTAAGTACACCTGAAATTGTAATTTCTAGACATATTATCATTTACGAGTCTATCATTAAAATTGTTGCCGATATAGAAGCAATGGGAGAGTGAAGGGCACCCCTCTTCTACAGATCATTTATTTTTGTTGCACTATCTACTGGAAAGACAATAAGATTACAGTGGGTATGCAATTTCAAGATTACAGTGGATATGCAATTTCAAGATTACAGTGGCTATGCAATTTCAAGATTACAGGAGACATGCAATTTCAAGATTACAGGGGATATGCAATTTCAAGATTACAAGAGATATGCACAGCGTCTAGTCACCAGATAACTTCTTCCCCAGGAGCGCACTAGCTACCTTAGACGCCTTGTATCTTAACCCGACCACACCCCCACACACACAAAGACGCACTGTCTCCTGTTATCTCTCACACTAAGGACCTGCCACCCACAGAGCCCACACTGGAGGAAAGGACACCGCCCAGGAGGAGCTAGCACACCTGAGCTACTGGTACACAGGAGGAACAGGAGACCGTGGAGGAGAGCTATAAACCTCCTGGAGATTAACAGGTGAGTCTATAGGGGGGTGGAGGTCCGGACGCCACCATCCCCATTGATTTATTTTTAGCATTTTTTTTTTCTCTAATGTCCAGTAATGTACTGCGCGGCCCTTAAAGGGAAAATGGCCGTTCGCCGACGGGTGTACCTGGGGTTAAGCTGATACGCAGGGTGTAGGGATTAGGGGGTGTTAATCTGGTTAGTATCATGTAGTTACATCATGGACATGCACTTGGCCATGTCGGATCATGATACCTATAAAGGGTCGTGTGATTAACCCTTTAAGGACGATATGCTGCCACTATAGAAGTTATTGTCGTCATGGTGCAGAAACGCCTTGCTGATGAGTAACTTGCCAGTGTTAGGTAAACAGATATCTAACACATCTGCCTGTGCGAATTCAGTTAATTATTGCCGCAAATGTATAATTTTACTGTTTATTGATCATTGAGTTTACGGTGTACACCTGTGCGTACCAGGGATGTACTCTCACCTAGTTCTAGGCCAAAAACACAGGGTCTTGATCCCTAGCATGGTCCGCTATAGGATCATGGGTTTACTCATAATGCCGAGTCATATACATGTGGGACTAACCTTTAACTTTTACACCAGCATTGTATTAGTGCATCATGCACATCGACCCTTAGAGAGCGTATCAGCTCAGTGTGGTTCGCATGATGCATGCCAAGGCTGCATTCATGCATCATGACGACAAAGGGCATAATGTATTAAAGCACTGTGCGATATCAAAAGGATAATAGATTATATATCACGCGGTTAGCACTCGTGGTTTCTATTGGAAAAGGAAAGGAGTGACAAAAGATGGTGACATTTTTAGAATATTCCAAAATTATGAATAGTTTGAATATATCAAGTACGGATCCAATAGACTTCAGAGATGATCGAGACCGAAGAGAAGTATAGACTTCCTCTCACCCCACGTTTCAGGTAGAGAAATTAACCAATGTTTGGAAAGGGTTCTTTATAAATATTCAGGAGTCGCTGCTACTGTGTACCAAGGTCTAGATAACAGCCAATTGGCATAGTTAAAATCGTGCAGAGTGAAGCATATACATGTACATATATACTTCTAGTATCTTCTTATCATACTATAAAAAGTAGACTTGAGGTGATATCTGCTTTTTGTTCACTGGTTTCACAAGGGCATGTGACTGAGAGTTGATATCATGGTGCACTAGAGGATAAAGACACTTATACGATAAAATAGGCGTGTCTCATAGATACACTATGAGGTCAGATATGATGCACTCAAATACGTGTGTGACTCGTTTACATGCCCAGCTTTGGTGGTGGATATTAACCATTAATTATGTAACATGGAATATATTTGAAGGAGACATTAAATATGAGGATTAAATAGTGTAAAATCGAATTGTAATATTTAGAAAAAGATCTACGGGTTCGGTTTGTTGTCTGGGTTATTCCGCGATTGGAATGTGGCCGACGTTCAACAACTGAAATATGGTGTCAACGGACTAAAATGAGTGTTTGTTTACGTTTATTCTTTGCCCTTTATTGATTCAAAATAAAGTGAAATAAAAAAAGGTTTCGCAGAGAGCAGACAAGAAGGTATTAAAATTGATAACTTTTATTTGTGGACATTTTTGGTATACAATAGATGGTGGGTGGTTCATGTGGGTAGTTTGCAACGTTTCGTTGAACTTAATTCAACTTCATCAGGCAGGTGGTCAAAATAAGAAACGAATGCCCTTTCTACTACTGTGGGATCCTAGTGTTAATTATTCAATGCAGCTGCAAAATATAGGGTTTCTTGTTGAAACCAATAAAACTGGTCAAATAGTGTTCACTCCACAATGAGATGAATTGCTTAAATGACCCAAATTGATTTGTTTCGGGTTGGTAGGAAGATGGTTTTATTGAGGTTTTGGGTTTAATTCCACCAGAAATGGCCATTGAAAATGAAAGGTCCAAAGCTGTGTTTTGGGGGTAGATAGGAAGAGAACCTTTTAAATGTCTAATATGTCTGTCAGACGGGCACTATCTGTCTGGGCCCCATTACAGGTGACTCCTTCTCCTGCACATCTCCTACTGCCCCCTACTGAGCAAGATATGCCCCACGATAACATTGTATCCCCACACATACGAACAGTTAATCCCAGGTTGGCAGGCACCTATATCATATTTAAATGTTTTAGCATACAAAACCTTTTTAATGTTGAGGACTGGGAGATTATGCCTTTGCTGATATATGAGGTAACATGTGAACCTTGTGAACAGCTGCCTTCAGATGGATCCATTATTAGTCGTTAAATCACATAAAGGAGGATTCTCATGTTTTCTCCCATTTCGGGCTGTGTCTCATAGATCGGGCCAATGTGAACATCTTTGACCAGGTGCCATCCTTGACCGGGTGCCATCTTAGACTGGGTGCCATCTTCGACCTCCCGACAGAAAACGGTTTTGTTTAGGGCAGGTAAAGTAATATATGGAGATATTACCACCACTATCCTTTTTATTTTATCCCTTAAATATCAAAGAAGATTTTTTTTTTAAATTTATTTTTTATGGTGGCCAGTCAAAGATCTCATGAGACACAGGCGTCATATGTTTCTCTCGCCTCACTGTAGGAATTAACCGAACAATGAGAACTTTAACCGATGTCAATACCCAATGATGTTAGAGTAACCAGGTGTATCATGACATGTGTATGCCTACTAGAACAATGGAGGTTACACTTTATCAGACTACTGAGACATGCACGATTAACCCTTTAAGGACGGCATGATTCTCAAACAATAGTTTCTATTCATCATGGACCACCATAATGGCCACAATGGTAGCGAGTAACTATAGTGCCTCACGCAAATATATGATAGCTCTCATAGGTACGCGGACAAACGTTCTGAGCGCAATCTTAATCTATGATCCTAAATAATACTTAGTTCAAGTACAAAGCGCAAACACTCTCCGGTGACTACATGCTATCCCCCAACTACACATAAGAGATGAACTACGTTGTAATTTTCCTCTTAGAACTGAATGTTATTTTTCGTCATAGTAGATAAGTGAAGGAGCATTCAAGGATATTCCTACAAATTACAAACCGAACGAAGTATGCACATTATGACATATGATTAATTAGCAGAAATAAATTTTTTTGGGGTCAAAAAAGTGGCCTGGTCAAAAATAGCTGAGGACAATGGGTTGCATAGGTTCGTTTTCCACCATTTAAAAAGAAACATAGAATATGTGGGCACCATTTCAGTGCCTTCTTAAAAGAGCTAAAATAGTCAACATTCCATAAAAATAAGTGATAGAACTGTGAAGCCCGAGCTATTTTGGCAACCAGAGACCATATTCTATTTGCCTTGGGACTGTTTTAGTAAAATATGCATGATCATCCTATACGTTACCGGGTACATCTTTGACTCAGATTTCACGTATCTTTCAACACACACAAATGGATTGCGATCGTAACGTCGTCATAATACGCCTGGTTTTAATAGAGCGCCGGGCTTGTATAAGTGCCGGGGCCCATTACAGATGACTCCATCTCCTACAAAATGTTGGCTAAGCGCCATAACATGATCTTGAATAAGCCCCTGTCTTATATACGTGCCGTGGGTAAGAGCCCTGTTAAATTAAAGAGCACGGTCCTGATAAACACGTGTATACAGTAATGCAGTCATTTAGTGAGAGGATGAATTGAATACACTGCAGCAATTGTAATTATTCTTTACATTGAGACAAGGAATACATCAGTTTAACAAATCGAAGTAAAACTGCAGACAATGTCGCCATGACAGGTGCTGAAAAAGGTTGGCCCGTATAATTCTGGGAGCTCCAGTAAGAGTTTTTTTTCTGTAACAAACGAGTGCGTTTAGTACTCATTGAACCAAAATGTCGGAGCTAAACGAGGACCGGCACTCTGAGTCTTTATAGAGGAGGGGAGGGTTTCATAATGTTACCCGAGATTGATTTTAATAGTTCAACAGTTCAAAGGGAGAAATCAATAGATGACAATATGCTGGATATTATCAAACCTTGGTAACAATACCACCCCGGGGGGGCCACTTCCTCAGATTTGAATACCATGTGTGAACACGATTCCAAGGGAAACGGTCCGTTTTTGGGTCCTAGGCACGGGCCCGCGAGGGCCCTTGATAAGGGGTGCTTTTAAGGCAAATTTTGGGAGAAAGGGGTACATTTTCAGAGCTTTAAAGGGTAATTTTTACTTTTTTCCCATATGATATTTCTTGGTCACCCTTGAGAAGGGGATTTTTTTTCAGGGTCACCGATAATTAGGGTATATTTTTCAGGGTCATCTGTGATTTAGGTCTGTTTTCTTGCTAATTTTCTCTTGAAAAGGGTATGATTTTTGAAAATTTTGCCCCTTGATAAGGGTACCAGATTTGAGGTGATGTTCACACATAGTGACTATAGAAAAGATAGGGAGTGGCCCCCCCGGGAATACCACCCAAACACTCCCCACATCACTCCACCCCCACAGCGCAGGTCACCAGGTTATCAGTATACGTCCTGACGTGGATACCATGTCACCTCCTGTGGCTGCCTCCTTATAGATAGCAGTTATTAACCCTTTAGGGACAGCATGATGCCTCAAGATGATCATTTGTTGTCATAAAGCGCAAATCAGTGCCATGCAGCCAGTAACACACCGGTGCTGCATTGGCGCACCATGCCAACCTTTTGGGAGTGTATCAGCCACATTGGGTCGGCATGATGCATAGATGCAGCGTTGTTGAGTTACTCATTGATGTGCCATATGCTGCTGATAAAAGGGATATCACATTAAAGATTAATGCTGCCCTTAAAGGGTTTTAAGGAATGAGGGATAGGTACCTTACAAGTAGCTATATACCTAAATATATCCTCACCATAAGCTGCCTCTATGCAGACCTCATATTTAGGATTCCTTCTTTGATATGCCTTATCAGTGGACTTTAGAAGTTATAGATCTGTGATGACGATCAAACCAAACATCAAGACCATCTAAGAAGATGGTCTATTTTCTAGATGAGACCATCAAAGACTTATGACACATTATCCATGGTGGTGGTCTTTGACGTGGGTGTAAGCTTCTGAACTGGTGTCTTAATCGGATTGACGTAAGTGTTTTATATCAATACATGTCCCAGCTAACAAGGCTACGTTGTTTTACGTCAAAATAACGTTTCAAAACGATATATTAGGTTATGCCATAGTTAGGAGCCCTAGAGAAAGGTTATATAACGTTATCAAATGTTGTATAACAGTTTTTGTTTACTGGGGTTGTATAATGTACCTTTTGTTTTGTTTACAGGGGTATATTACTTGGATGTACGTGTGTTTGATATTATTGATGTGACAATATTATGATCGTTCACAAAAGTGCACTTCATAGGACTGAATAGCCTTTGACTGCTATTTCATGGTGAATATACTATAGATACGGTAGCCCTATTGGTTTAACCAAGGAAAGCCGTAGCTCACCCCCCCCCCGATGTATCCAGTGCTCTAACTACTTATCAAGTCATCAAATTACATACTTAAAAAGAGGGATTCTTTTTTTATATCCATAAACTTATATTTCTAATCAACGAAGAGAATTATTTCATGGAATGATACAAAGGAACACTCAACGTTCAACACTGGGGGTTATCTTATAGCCTCGTGTGTCGTGACCCTTTGTCTACATACATATCAATATCATATCAATTACACTTATCATCCCAATATTAATGATGGATCTTGTGATGCATTTCCTTAGATCGTCGTATGGCCCTATACTAACCATTCAGTTGTAACATGGTTAAAGGTATAGACCAGGGTCGGTCAATTCTGGTCTGCCCATAATTTCTCTTAATCATTCTGGATAATATGATTTTGATATGTGATGATATAATAGAAGCAAAGAAATCAGTCCTCATGGTTCTAGATTATGATGATATTGAAGATAGGACACCCTATGACCATGTATGAGTAAGTCCCTATATTTTAGGGAAAAAACACAAAAACTGTCAACTGACAAAAGATTCTATTTTCTCTACATTTTGTAACACAGAAAAGAAATAACGTATTGATTCATACAGATCACTTTATGGATATTCAGAATAGCCTTTATCTATCTCTGAATGCTACACAGTGGGAGTGTCCACATGACCAAAAGTGATCGTTGATCAACGTTGACCAAACGTTTCTTGTTATCCATATCAACTCTAATTATAGGAACTTATAAAATCAAACATTTGAAGAATATTATCACATTAGAAACTCAAGTAATTTACAGGTAAATTCTGACCAAAATTCTCAAGAGCATACATATGTGTACACATGGACACCTTTTGTGTGGCTTAAACCACATTTACTATTGCAAGAATAGACTGTTGGTTACTATACACATATAAAGGCCTTGTTGGGCTTGCTATGAATGCTTGAAGTGCTCTCAATCAAGGTATGATGACAGGTCAAGGGGTTTGTTATTGATAATTAGGGATTGATACCTTGTAGAGAGAAATAATTTATATGAAATTAATCATAGATTATTTCAAAAAGGTAATCACGGTGATGACACTGGGTCATCACATATGATTACTCCAGTGATTACCAAGTAATCACAGGTGTCGTCATCACAGTGATGACTAAAAGTAATAGCTCTTGATTACTTTTTTGCCCCATATAGTTTTCAGTGCAGTGCTGTATTCAAGCATCATGCCGACCCTATACAGGGCCTCTCCAAATAATAAACTTGTTTCTCATCACTAAGCAATGAGAAATGTGACGACCCCGTTTTTTTTCTTGTTTTTATTTTGCTGAGGCTTAAACCATATAGAGTTTTGCAGGCTCTCGGAGAACCATATTCACATTTTAGTAATGAAGAGATTAAGGATCTGCGAAAGTTATGAATATGCATGTTTTCTTCACCCCATTACATTGCCCGTACTGTACGTTTTTAATCTGATACCAAATATGCCCATATTTGTCTAAATTTGGCATGTTTCCCATGCAAAAAAATAAATCTCAGAAAGACGATTTTGGTGATGCGCACGGTAATGAGAAACAATGATATTATTTGGAGTGGCCTAGAGTTGACACACTTCCATTCTTCCTATGATATATCTATCCCTACTAGAATCTGCTTGCTTGTGTCGATACCCACAAACCCCCTTGTCACATTATTTAGCCAAATTGACCTACACAAATATAATGGCCCGGGTCACATTTCATCACCAAGCATGAAGACCCCTTAACCTCTAGCAGGTTGCGTCATTTTGTGAACGTTCCCTTACTCTACCCGAAGACCGTCACGACTAGTCCACACCCATTATCTAATTCAGGCTTCACCTATCAGTACTAATCACTAGTAATGAGGATTCCCTCAGATTGGTTACAAAATGACCTCTGATTTCATCGTCCACAGATAACCCCGCGTGTTCTCTGATAAGGCAGGAATGCATTGTCCACTGAGGTAGCCTGCAACGGGAGTCACCATGTCTCTTACTGTTGCATTATGAAGAGTTTATATTATTATTATTATTATTATTATTATTATTATTACAAGCCAGAACCGAACACAAGTGTTCAGTTCTGGCTTGATCTCTCCATATAATCTTTAGATTATGATGATCAACTGAAATTAAAGGCATCCACGGTAGTGGGGGAGGACGAATAAGTTAGGGCAGTTGGTCAGATATTGTGCCAGTTGCTATATAATGTGCCCCTACATGGGTAAAAAACAACACGGGCGACACAGCGACACGGCCCTTTTGAAAATCGACACGGGCGACACAGCCCTTTTAAAAATCGACGGACACAGAAAAATAAAGGGTAAAAATCGACCTGAAGATATATTTCTACAAGTCCTTATATACATAAAAATCGACCTGCCAACACACCCTGTTTGCTTAAATTCGACATGGCAACATGGTAAAAAATTCGGGTACCCATGTAGAGGCACATATAATGCTAGGCATAGAATGTTTGGAAATGCTGTTGTAACAGAATGGTCCTAGCAACATGACAATATAATCCCCAGGGCTTGTATACTGGGAGTAGGTACTGTCAAATACCTTCTATTCCCATCAATTGTGCCTGTTGCTAGGCATGAAATGTTTGGAATTGTTGTTGCTAGGTAACAGAGTGGTCCTAGCAACATGACAATAGTTCCATTAGAATCCCCAGGGCTTGTATACTGGGGGTAGGTATGGTCAAATACCTTCTATTCCCACTTATTGTGCTGGTTGCTAGGCATGGAATGTTTGGAATTGCTGTTGCTAGGTAACAGAGTGGTCCTAGCAACATGACAATAGTTTCATTAGAATCCCCAGGGCTTGTATACTGGGAGTAGGTATGGTCAAATACCTTCTATTCCCACTAATTGTGCCAGTTGCTAGGCATGGAATGTTTGGAATTGCTGTTGCTAGGTAGCAGAGTAGTCTTAGCAACATGACAATAGTTCCATTAGAATCCCCAGGGCTTGTATACTGGGGGTAGGTATGGTCAAATACCTTCTATTCCCACTAGTTGTGCCGGTTGCTAGGCATGGAATGTTTGGAACTGCTGTTGCTAGGTGACAGAGTGGTCCTAGCAACATAACAATCGTTCCAATAAAATCCTCAGGAGATGTTTACTAGGGGTAGTTATGGTCAAATCCTTTCTGTTCCCAATGATTGTGCCCTATTAGGGCAATTGTACTTTTGGGTGATTGACAGGCGTGACCTCAGGTCATCTGATGACCTGGGGTCACACCTGTCAATCATCTTCAGATTTTGATGAAGTTTTCCCCACAGCAATGATTGTAATAGGTGCCCTACACTGGTATTTGAGAATTTAGTATAAAGGTAACATATAGGTAAAAATATATTTTTTCTAGCTCTGTACGAAAGGGGCAATGCCATTTAAAGAACAGGAGTTGCATAGAATCACTAAAACCTTTTTTTGCATGATATCTATAAACACTTGCCTGGGGAAAATTTAGATGTGAAGGAAATTGGACAGCAAAATGGAGGCCAACATCAGAATAAGTAATGCCAAACCTAGCTGTTAAATATGAGATGTGTGTATTGATGCAGGCTAAAATAGCCAATCTGTACACACAGGAAAATAAAGGAGTCAACTGTGTCTCCCACGTTGCTCTGGTAAAAATAGAGTGTCAACAGCTATATATGAAGAGTCAACTTGGGCTTATGCTGATAGTACAGAGTCAACTCAAGTTGGCACTGGATCATAAAAATCAGACCACTGATGGGAGAGAGTCAACTCAAGTTGACCTTTCATATAAGCAGAGTCATTAGCTGTTTGACTCCTTTACTTTTCTGTGTGTAGGTGTGGAGTAAGTTCATGGAGGGTTTATCATTATTAGTTCCACAAGGATAGCATTGCCGTTGTTGCTTTTTGTAGCGGGACAGGCAGGTTTATAGGGCTTCCTATACTGTAGGCCTATACATGGATGGGTTTGCCTACTTTTATGTTCATATCATGTCCCTGGAGGTCATACATATCTTGTGTTTAATTAACAACACCTTTCTGCACGTTTCTGAGCAATCAAGCTTGTAAATCATCTTTATTATTGCCATAATATCAGGCACCGGTGTAATGTTTGTTTCCTTTTCTGGTGGGTCAGTCAGGGTTATTCAAATGGTTTCTACACGTTTCTGACCTGTCGAAATCATAAAAATCAGACCTACATCTCGTGAAAGACATCTATTGAAAATATCTTCCTACCATGACAAATTCTAGAGCAATGCAAAAGGATGTAAAGCTGTGTTTTAAGACGGAAAAAAGTTAGTGAAAGAGAGGTTTTACCTATAAAAGTTAGTAGCAATAGTTATTGATCAAGTCCACCATATTTTCCTTAATGTAAGCCGTACAGAAATGTGTTCCTAACACTGTAAAAGTGTACCTTTTTTTTTTTTTTTTTTTTTTTGGGGGGGGGGGGTGAGAGACAATAAAATGTTAACTATGAGCAGTAATAGATCTGACCCAGAAAGTCCAAATTCACCCAGTCATGGTCTTTTAAAGTGTATTCTCAATAGCTGCTATTTCTAGCCTTTACTCCAAAGGTAGCAAATTGAGGATACATTTTTGACAAGTACACCACATCTAAGCTAAGTTATATGCAAGGAGATTAACTGTCATTGGTACACACAGCAAAGTAAAGGAGTCAACTGTGTGTCCCACGTGGCTCTGGTAAAAATGGGGTGTCAAACAGCTAACGGCCTTTGTGAAAGTATAGTAGAGAGTAGAGATAGTAGAGAGTGACCCTTCATATAAGCAAAGTCGTTAGCTGTTTGACTCTCGATTTTACCAGAGCCACGTGGGAGACACAGTTGACACCTTTACTTTTCTCTTTGTGGCAGCCCAAGTATGGCTTAAGCTTAGTGAACGTCCTAGTCATTTTTTGATAAGATTGATTTCTGAGCCTATGGGGACTCAGTTTCTGACCAGACACCTTTCTCCAAAAGTTCTCCTCAATTAGTGAGCGCATGCAGGTCACGTCACTTGTGAACGTTCCCACATTTAGAAAGGCCTATTACAATAATGACCACAACCTCTTCATTATTAACCTTTTACAGTTAGCAGAACTTGTTTGTTTGTATTTCCTTTATTTATCCTGGATAAGCAGTTAGACAACTTGCCTATTTAGAATCAGATCCAGTCCAGATATATGAAATAAAGTGTAATATAGATCCCTAAAAATGCACACATATATTATTACTACATGTGCGCTGATACCTATATCATAATAGTTTACAAATACAATGACACTTTTAAGGTGTGCACATTATTTGTTCACTAGGCATAAAGTGCCCCAGGACCCTCCTATCACCACCTGTAAGGCGACCAGATAAGCTATCTTTGGAGGGTCAGGCTCACCAGGTCTAACTAGCTAGAATAATGGACAGCTCATATCACTGACCCTTTAGTAAGGACCGCGCCTATAGTGCCTTAATGTACTATATCCCTTGTTGCCATAATCCATGAATTCAGTCTTGGTTAGTAACTCGCCAGTGCTGCATTCAAGCATCACGCTGACCCTATAATATGGGGGTCGACCCCTGAAATCGACACGGTGACATGGACATCCTGAGCCTTCTGAGTGATATGCGACATGAGGAATTTAAGAGATAGTGACATGGGCATTTCTTAAAAATCGACAGGGCAACATGAGCCTTTCTTAAAATCGACAGGGCAACATGAGCCTTTCTTAAAATCGACAGGGCGACATGGGTCTTTCTTAAAATCGACATGCGACACTCCCCTCCCCTCCCCCATCTATAGACCCCATATAATGGGATTGATGCACTCCTGAAGGGTCGTCATGATTTGATCTTACCTATACATTGTACCTCCGGTTTTCTTATCGTGTTTGCTGAAACACACTTTGGCCTACGTCAAGTAGGCCTCTCACCCAGATCTGACACACAATGTCAGGTGGCACCGTGCATGCTTTCTTTAATGTTAAATTATCTTAATGCTGTTATCTGTTTGTTTTAATTCGAGTGCTTTTGTCTGCACTCTACCTGAGAAACATGCGTTGGAGTTGTTTGTTGTCTCCAGGATGTAATGGTATGCAGCCGTTGCCTGTTTATCGATATTGTATTTTTTACATAATAATCTTTCTCATGCTAATCAATTGAGAGAATACTGACATTACTGGTGAAGACTCTGACCATCTTTATTTACTAAATGACGGTATTACCGTTGTTTATTGATCTTTAATGTATAAATGCCAAAGGTCTAAATAACTATGGTGTCTCTAGTGTACACATACTCTGCCGATTTATCACGATGCCTGTCGTAACTAGGTTGATAAGGAAATGCAGTCCGGGAATGGTGAACTCTCTCTTTTCACAGGCTCTCTTTGAAATGACATACTCTGGAAACAGTCAACTGAACCTCAATTTTATTTTTAAAACTTGTCTTTTCCCCTGTTCCCCCATTAAGAGCATAGACCTTTGATGTGCAATGCCCGTTCTCCTCATGATGTATTAATGCAACCCTGGCGAATCTACTTTGTGCAAGGGCTGCATTCATACATCAATAAGGCAAAGGCTATATCGCATTAAGTCACGTTGCGGTCATTAAGAAATTATACAAATTAACACGCATAATTATAATCTTTAGGCTCCAGAACTTAGGCAGTACTGGCTAACAAATATGTACATAACACCTAACCTATACTAATACTTAGTCATTTTCTGGCTCCCTATATGACTAATAAGGTTAGTTAATACTGTCAGCCTGATCGCTACCGACAAACTCTTCTCCATTTCCATGAGTATTCGGCCAAGTCCTTTTTAGTGAGCAATTAGTCATTTCATGTTGCTTTGCCTCAGTCATTTTTTGAATAGCACTTGGTCATGCCTGATCAATGTCCCTATGACTAACCTGGGATAGCCACTACAAACTAAGGGCCGGGGCACTTAGGTTATCAGTGCAGGGGAACGTGTTCAGGACATAGGTCTGACGTTCGTCCCACTGTGTCCCCCGTCATATATCTCATTGTCTACACTTCCTCATTCCTATTGGCTTTGTTATCAAACTTGCTGTGGGCTAATTCTACCCATCAATGAGGACGTTTACCAAGGGTTTATCTTGTGCCATAATGTATAATCTTATAACCTGGCGTAAAGGAAGTATCTGACAACGTTGGCCGCTATTTTGAAAAAGTATGCTCGATGGTCATCCTCAACATATTTCACAATACATTCTCTCTCTCTTAAGATGATAAATAACTAGGTTCTGTGGCAAAAACATATAATGAAAACGATCATCTCTCTTCTTTCTCTTTTCAGAAAATACAACAAAAGGCCCCCTCTAACTCTTCTTCAGTGTGATGTCTCAATTTTCCTAGACTTAGAGGTATCCATCTTATAAACACTAAAAATGGCTGCCATGAATGGTAGGAACGGCAGGGTCGATAAGGCAGCTAATAAGGCCCGTCCTACACTTGAAGAACTAAAGAAGGGCACACCGGACAGTTACGCCTTATTGGGTGACTTAAATGATGACCTGCCACAGAGCCCTGATGGAACAGTGAACGACATGTTTAGGAGGCAATCACAGATAGAAAGGGATGCATCCGTGCCTAAAACCAAGGCACCAACAGCAGCAACAACAACAGCACCAGCAACAACAACAGCACCAGCAACAACAACAGCACCCGCCACACCAGCAACACAATCAACACCAGCAAAAACATCAACTAATCCACCAGTTCCAGATCGCTCCCTAAAACCCAAACCCACAGATGCTAAGTCGCCAACCCTGGCAGACCCTAGTACACCAACAAAGACTCCTGCCCCACCAAAACCTCTCCGCATCACAAAACCCACCGATGCCTCCCAGGGCCCCCCAACACCAGCACCACAATCAAACCCCGCGAAATTGGGGACACAAACACCCAAGAAACCAGTAGTAGTAACACCAGCGCCTGATCCAAATAGAAGGCAAACTGTGGCTGTTCCTCCCAAGAAAGCTGTAGGGACTCCAGAAAGAAGGCAGACCATGGCAGCCCCCGCAGCTACACCGGATAAGGCTCTCCCAGGGACTCCAGTGACTCCGGGGACTCCAAAGACTCCAGTGACTCCGGGGACTCCAAAGAATCCAGGGACTCCGGGGACTTCAAAGACTCCAGTGACTCCAGGGGTTCCAGAGGCCAAGGCCACTCCTCAAGGGGCAGGGGTGGCACCAACTACAACTGCAACAGTTCCTACAACATCAGTAAAGCCACCTGCACCAAGCCCGAAGAAGGCGGTCACAGTTACAACACAGAGTTCCCCCACACCCATCAGTGTTCCAAAGACCTCCCCACCAAAGGTCACACCAACTGCAGTTGCAGTAGGGACAACAAGTGCACCATCTCAGCCAAAGGACACTCAGCCAAAGCCTGAGGAGGACATGCCAAAGAAGATCACTCCTCCTAAAGCAGTCGTGCCAGTGGTTGTAGAAAACTCAGGCGCTAAAGCACCAAAACCGGGTATCTTGAAGCGAGTGCGAACAGATTCTGAGAGTAAGAAGGAAGTTCAGATTCAAGAGCCTGTGTCTGACGGCAAACGGAAGTCGGTTAATTTGGACCCGTTCCCGCTCGGAGAAACCTTACCGACTGATCCCAATAGGTCTGCGAAGATCCATAAGAGGAAGGCAACTCAGTTTGTTCCCAAAGGGGTGAAGATAAATGTTCAAGTACCTCCTGAAATTGAAACTGTAAAAAATGAACCTCAAGCGACCAAGGAACCCAATCCCAATCAACGTGCATCGCGGCGTGTAGCTTTCCATGACCCTGATGATGACCTTCCAGACACACATGACTTAAAACTAAAGAAGCGTAGGCCCACCAAGTATACACGTCCGACCATGGGTGTAGTTGATGATGTCGATGAAGAAATTGGAAATGCTGATGACTTGATGGAGCGTATGAGTCAGGATGATGACAGCACCCGCCTCTTGGACGATGATCAACCACAGAGGGCCGAACCACCAAAAGAGTAAGCACCTATTTATGCCTAACAACAATTTCAAATATTAGAAAATCATCATACATGCTTGATACTTTGGATTATAACTTCCTATAATTAATAGACACAACTAGAACGACAAAAACTTTTTGTTTCATAGGCTTTTATTTACCATGTTGAATTATATAGATCACAATGTTCCAGCTGTAGTTGACCTTCATCAGGTGATTATAATTTAAATGTAGCGATGAGCCCAAAGTTTTCTGATATCTGAATAGATTTCTGATTACTGAAATGTTGTAGGCACGTTAGTAGCTTATACAACAGTCCTAAATCTGTAAATTATACGCTGTTCCCCTCAATCTATCATGATTCTCATTTCACATAAACTGCTCTTAGTTCAATATGTATCTTGAATGGTTAAGTGCAAAAAGTCGTTCACCTTGGTAGGTGGTGGATACTGTACTGTGTACCACAGTAGGGAGTGGGTAAACCTCAATTTATTTTCATTTCCTTGTCGTCACATAACACTTGATAATAATTCATACTTTTTAACTGACTACCAGAGAGAAGTGGATACCGTAAACAACGACTACTGTAAATGTAGATATTTTCGCGTGTATAAATTTTCGCAAATTTGCTAAAAAGGACATTTTCGCTGGTACCAAAATTTGCGGATTTTTGGGTATTTGGCTATTTGATTCAGCATAAATCGCGAAAATATGTACAGCGCGAAAAATATCTACGTTTACAGTATCTGACATTGTGCATGGATAAACACATATCCAGCATAATCTTACATCTGCATATCCCACATACCGTTGGAATTAGAACATTTTAATTCAATATGGCCCTAATAGACTAAACATAATCATCCTGAATATTAATAGTGTATGGGATATATTGCAAGATTAAAACGGGAGAAAGGGGGAAAAGGAAAGAAAAAAAGGGACGTGACGGCAGAGTCTCCATTACATGCAGTATCATCAACTAAACAAGAGTATAACCTTTTTCAGATTATGTTGCATATGTTTTATGTTCAAGTGCCTTCAATACCTATACCCTAACTAATCATCCAGTGTTCACTCCTAACTCCAAGGGTATTACCTTTTCAGGGTACTCAGTTTTTTATGGGCTAGCTTCGGTGTGGTTCTCACTTTTCCAGTATTCGGCTCAGACATGCCTGTTATGAGGCTTGAGCCTTGTTTGTAGATAGCACTGCAGTCATTGGAAGTCAAACACTAACATGTCTTTCTTTAGGAAGGGACCAGGGTGTAATGAGACTGAAACACCTTCCTCTCTAAACTTATAAAGTCATCATCTGCAGTATACAGGCTATCCTCAAAAATAAAATAATGATTTGCTAAATGATTTTTTCTCTCAGGAAGGAAGAGCGGGCTAAATGGGATGTCTTTGAGAGTCGTCCTCTGCCAGAGGATGATGCGGCAGTAGAATTCCTCTTTGACTTTATGCGGAAGTTCTTCAAACTCATCACTATCTTCTTCTGTTTTATCATTGTGTGTGGAGGGGCTGCTATACACAAAGCCACGGTGCTCTTTGCTGCATCCCAGGTATTGTTCTGTCTCATCTGAATCCATTCTCACTTTGTGGTATGTTAAGGCTAATTTAAGGAACTCTTTGTTGGCCCATTTTTGAAATCATGTGTCTTTATGCCAGACTTCCTCACCTTGGAAAGAGGCTACTTTTAGCCTGTAGGAGGTGAAATTAAGTCTTACATCTGTATATATCGTGTAACCATGTTTACTACCGGGAACACACCTTATTCTATTGGCCATATTAAATTCTTTAAAAGTTCCTACCCCACAAATATATTTTAGATTTTAAATCAAGACTGCCTTCATACTGAATTATCTATTTTGATCTCCACTAGGTTGACAATGGTTATAACTACACCTGTGTAAAATACAAAGACCTTGACCCTAACAACACCCACAACTACTACAAGTGTATTCGAGATGGATTCCCAACGGAATACTCGACTATCCCTAGTTGCATAAAGTCAACTGACATCAAAATAGGTGGCTTAAGTCCAGAACATTTGTGTGTAGATATCTCTGTCAGATGGATCTGGTGCCTTGTGTTAATTATAGGTAACTATATTAACCCTTTAGGCATGATGCCTTAAGGATTCCTGTTCTGTCATAATTAAGAAATGGTCATCTGCCATTTTCTAAATAGTGTTCTCCTGTTCTTAAACCTGAAGCACACCAATCATTTTGGCCTAATAATGACAATTTATTGGGTCATCTAAGTTTACTTGCACAATATGACTACATGATATGACACTAGAGAGAGAATTCTTGTCTATGAATGATTGTAAGCCAGATAATATGCTTATTTTACATTGCAGGTACCCCTGAGGCATTTGTCTTCATCCGCTGTCTGTGGAACATCTCCTTCAAGAAGAGGAGGAACCCTGACATAGATGCTCTCTTTGTGGTGAGTCACTTTGCAAAGGCTCATTTTAACCCTTTAACCCTTTAAAGGCCATAGTGCTTTAAAGTACTATGCCATTTAAATTGTTGTCATGACACATGAATACAGACCTTGCAAGTACAATTCTTTTTTATTATATTTGGCAGGGCTTTGTGTTTTGGCCTGATATTTTTGTTTGTATTTTGTATTATGGATTCTGCCAAATTCGCTAACCCCGACCTGTCATTTGAGCTACAGTAACAAGCATGCAGCTAAAATAGCAGAAATCCTTTTGTCCTCCCCCACACCAGTTACTGATAGTAACCATAGTGTAATTTACTCAACTGCAATAACCTTGACCTTGTCCATACACTTTGTGGAAAAATCAAAAAGGTAAATCTCTATTATTCCTCATGACAGGTGTTGCTCACAGAGACCTTGTCGCTGCTGGGGACGTGCTGCTTTGTGTTTGTGGTACTGCCCTCTATGAAGAGTTCTGTACATGGGCTGGCCCTCATGGCAGCTGTTGGTTTCCTGCCCTCCCTCCTCAATGCACTCAACCGGCCAGAGGATGAGAGCCGGCGCTGTGCACAGGTCAGTATTTTCTGAACTAAATCTCTTAACCCTATAAGGACCACATAGTGCTTTAATGTGCTATACTCTTTGTCTTCATGATGGATGAATCCAGACCCTGGTGAGTAACTCACCAGTCCTGCATTCACGCATCATGCCAAATTGGTGGGGTTGATATACTCCAAAAGGAGTGGGAAAATGCATGAATGCGGTCCCGGTGAGGAGATCAGAGCTGCATAATTGCATAATGATGACAAAAGGTATAACGCATGAAAGCAAAATGGTTAGGGAAATCTCAAATGTGACAGCTTATGAGTGTTATTAAAGTTGACTGATTGATAAATCTGGTGTTAAGGAGGATATCTTCTAAATATAGATACTATCTTTATTCTCTGTATATCTTTGATTTAATTCCAATTGTTTCTGCAATTTGTTTCAATAAGCCCAATTTTCCACCTCCTTTCACATCTTTTGGCAATGCATCTGTCACTATCACATAGACCCAGACATCATTTGTGACAGTTCACTAATGATATATAATGCTGTGCACCACAATAACGTTCTTCCTTCCATTGTCTCCTATTGCAGAGAGTGTTTGATTTAATGGCACTTATATGTCAGCTCTCGGGACTGGTATTCTGGCCTGTCATGATAGGACTCGAGGTTGGTAATCAAAGCTATTGGGTTGATAAAACATGATAACTTTTTTTATTATTCAAAAATCCTCAACTCAACATAGTTATTTTATTCATAATTGTTTATCAAGATAAATGATATAAGATGTATTTCTTATGTAACAAACAAACCGATAAAGAAACACACTGAGAAAAGGATACATGTGTGGAATACATAGTTTCTCTGAGATAAACTCGTCAGGGAGACTCAAATTTTCTGTGGTACTCATTACCCAGACTTCAACCCATTATACTAAATATGTACTGAATTCAAAAGAGTTTTACCATAAAAGACAGAATAAGAGATCTATTGCCTATTTCTAACTGGAATAACTGTCAGTGGTGCCTCAGATAAAAGTTATTTCTGGGAAATACTGTTCATAGAACACTACCAAGAGAAATAATCACTTTGTTTTAACCATGCACAGTTGATGGAAGACTTTGACCCATCACTCATCTGGAGTATCCCTCTGTCCCTCTTCCTTATGTCACTCACGTGGTGGATTAACTATATAGATGGAGCTTCTCGCTTGGGGTTGTGGACAGAACCTCTAACTAAACTAAAGCAGAGGGTGAGGAAGGCTAGAACCAAGATCTATCTCATTGTCAGCGTCTGGAAGATGATCATGGTGATCTGTGGAATGTTCCTCTTTGCCTGCCTCTACCAAAATATACCCTTTGAGGATTTATTCAATTTCAATCGCAACAGTGCTGGGTGAGAATTTTTCATCTGTCATTTTCAGTGCAGTGTTCCAAATATGATTAACAATGTGAAAGCATTGTTCTTATGTAATTGCGAAATCAAGATCTTGTATGATTATTATATGTTAACTTATAATGTGTCTATGGCATGCTTTAATTGACGGATCAGAATAAATCAACATTGTACAACCACCACACTATGCCTTTTTTGACATCATATGGTGAATGCAGCACTGGCGAATTACTCGCCAGTGCTTCATTCATTAATGCATTGTGCCAATTATCTCTGGTTGATACACTACCAAAAAGTCTGCATTATGCACCAATATGGCTAAAAAATAGTATTTCAAATTTACTTCACTAAATAGGTGTGATGGGAGGTTGACAGCCCAGGACATCCCTGGACAGCAGAATGACTGGGTGTTTCTCTGGCTTGTCAACATGGGGACTGCTTTAGCAAGCTACTTCTGTACTCGAGCTGCTGCCAAGGTCTGGATTCAATTCCAGTCGTAAGTAAATTCTGAGATTATGGATGCAAATTTTCATGATTTGTTACACCTTATATCATATCAGGACAGATATTAAATAATATGTGACATTGCCATTTACACACAGTATTATATGTTTTTACTCAATTCTTATCAAACACTGTAAATAATGTTTTATCTATTTGCAGTTATGCGATGCCCCTGATCCTTGTGACCCCAATACTGGCAGCTGTACTACTATTTGGATGCCATGCCTGGGTATTTGACAACTGCCAATTTTCTGGAATGGTGCCTGAGTACCTGACCTTTGACTGCAGGGTATGTATATAAAGTAATTAACCCTTTAATTGCCTCAAAACATCATTTCAGTTTGATTTTATGACACACCTATGTATGCAGTGCTGGCCAATAAGTTGACCCTTAGGGAGTGTAAAGAGCTGTGAGGCACATTTACAAGACTGTATATCAATGTAAACCCCAGTGTCAGCAGTGTCCAATCTTGCAACTAGAAAACTCGCTATCATAACTTAATCGATTTTGCCTTTGGTTGAACTGTAAGTGCCTGACTTATCATACCATGTATGCTTTTTGTTGCAGAGGAACACAGAGTTACTTGACATAATCACCAAAGACTACATCTGGGTGATGTACATCTGGTGGCTTGCCCAACTCTGGGTCACCAAACACATCTGGTTCCAGGACAATGACAAGCTCGCCAAGACTTCCATGTGAGTAACTCATCCCCGACCGACATTTAAAAACAGCATAGTATTTGAGAACGTAATGCCCTTTTTTTCGCATGATTTATTAAATCCAGGATGGGTAAGTATCTTACCAATACTGAATTACATCACCCAGCTAAAAAAACACGTTATTTTATGTCAAAATAACGTTTTAAACTTTACATAACGTTATGCCATAATGAAGAGCCTTAGCAAAACGTTGACATATAACGTTATATAACGTTATAAAATGGTGTATAACGTTATTTGTTTACTGGGCAGGCTTATGGCCTACTTCAGGGTTGATATGCTCTTAAAAAGATGGTAAAAAGCAGTGCCAGTCATAACCAACACTTTATTGCTTCATCACAAAAATAAATCAACATGAAGACTTGAAGCATCGTGAAATTTCATTATAAGGAGGACTGATATAAGGAACTTCCTCTTATAAGGAACATGTTTCCACTGCCAAATTAATCCATTCTCTCTATATTTAGTATTGGTTTTAAGGAACATTGCTTATAAGGAGCAGATTTGCCTTGTGAAAAGGCTCTTTGTATAACAAGATTTCACTGTATAATAACAAAGTGGCTTCGGTTTTGTTAATCTTTAGTTGAAATCATGTTTTAAGCCATTGTCACTTTCTGTCAAACCTCATGTCGGCATAATGGATATATACAATGACAAGAAACTCGCTTCTTGAGTGCACAATCAATGTTTAACTTTACATAAACCACTTTTTTTCAGACTATTCTTTAACCCCTTGTATGGTGGTGTAGTTCACGAACAATGGCTCCTATACAACCGATGTGTAAAGGACAAAATGGATACCAGTGGTAAAACAGTAAGTTCGTTTGACCAAAAGCAATGACTTTCTGAAAGGTTCGAATTCAACATCTGTCTAGTATTTAATTGTTTGAGTTAAAGTTTCTAAAGGCTATCCACGAAAGGCTTTTGTGCCTCTGATCTGAACCTATGTAGTCAATGATGCTATAACAGGTTGCATTAAATCATCTATACCAGTCACCCGGCAGACTGGCTGTGGATAGAGTTTTTTGACAAAAAATATCGCTTCTTGTTTTCCAATTCTATTCCACACTTATATATTGTTATATGATAAAACTTTTCCCATCCTTTATGTGATTGAAAGAAATCATTACAATGTCATATACTCTAAAGCATAATTGTGTAAACTGGCCAGTTACAATGGGTGCTAGTCCACAACTGGTCCATTTGGTAATCACTAAAGGAGGAAAAAACAACACGCTTTGGTCACCACTTTGGTAATTGTAATTTGGTTTCTATCCCACCAGTTGCACGAGCTTGATGCATCTTCACAGCTTGCAAAGACAAAGGATGAATTAAAGGAGCAGAAGAGGCGGCAGGAGGACTTTGGTGACGTAGAGGAGGGGCGCGGTGATGCAGAACGTAAGCGACTAGAAGAGGAGCGGGCCCAGGACAAGATCCCTGTCATCTACATTTGTGCTACCATGTGGCATGAGAGTAAGACCGAGATGAACAATATGCTCAAATCCATCTTTAGGTACTAGCATATTCTCTATCATCTCTACTTTAGCACAGGTCCAAACCATTGTGCATACCCCTAAAAAATGATTCTCAAATTCGATGGCCTTAGGGAGTGGTCATTTTTTAACAACAGGGGGGGGGGATTGGTGGATTTTCATGCAAGCGGGTCGAAATCATTTTGGTCCCCCTCCTCAGGCAAATTAAAATTTAGCGCGGCCGACCCCTTTGAGCTATAGTAACGCGCTGGCTTTTTCGCTAAAAAGGGGTGCAATTTTGTTGGTCCCCCCCTTCAAGGGGTCCAAATTTTTTTGGTCCCCCCCAAATCCACCCACCCCTCCCCCTGTTGTTAAAAAATGATCACTCCCTTAATTGGCTCTTGTTGAATACTTGCATTAAACCTAAAGTTTGAATGTGTGTGAAATGAGTCTATGAATGATAAAAATAATATTGTTGTTTCTAGGCTTGACATGGATCAGTGCACGAGGAAAAAGACCCAGGAGTTTCTAGATATGAAGGACCGAGATTTCTACAAATTTGAAGGTATCTCTCTCTGGATAGCAGAAATACCATACTGTCGTGTTTAAGCGCCCGGGCGCTTATAACTTTGGAGGGCTGATTACCCCCGGCCCTTATACAAGACAGGCGCTTATTCAAGATCCATTTTTAGTGCTTAAAGAGTTATTTAAAGACCCCTATACCCCCGGCACTCATACAAGACTATCGCTTATTCAAAACCCAGCACTTCACCGGGATGGTACAGCATCTATAAGTACACCGGTATATACAAAACTACTCACAACTTTAAAGAATAGTATATGGATGTGCAGTGTACCTCACGTCTGCTCCATGTATGCATTGTGCTAATCCTACATGGCTGAAACCCTCCCGAGGAGTTGGAATGATGCACTAATGCAATGCTGGGGGTTACTCACCAGCTATGTGTGTCATGACACCAAATGGGTATGGTGCGTTAAAGGACTATGTGGCCCTTAAATGGTTAAATATGTTTGGCAAAGTCCGGTGCAGTAGCACCTCTCAGGAGAAATTTGAGAAGGTGCCCTAAATACCATGAACCTCTAATATAGTGTTACTGATTCACATTATATTTACTGTCCATTGATTAACTATGCAATTTACTCTCACCTCATTCCAGCTCACATCTTCTTTGATGATTGTATGGACAGAGGCCACCCACGTACAATGTTTGATTACGTGGTCAATGACTTTGTTGCTCAACTGGTAGGCACCGTTGATGATGCTGCTAGGTGAGTCTTTGGATATTTGGCAAATTGGAGATTTTTAATGTGAGCTATCTTTTAACTACAACTATAATAGCAATTCAGACACTTTACCATCCAACTCAGTGACAGCACAAGCAGTTTTAAACCAATTAAATGTGAGCTGTGGATGAGCAGGCTATATGTGTGTATCATGATACTAGGATGATTTGATTATAATATATAATTCAGGAGGAGGGTGGACAATATGATTCATGGGCATGGTCAAAAACCAAGGCTAGGTCTTCTAGAATTTTTCCCAGGACAAAATGTCCAATTCGTGACAAGGTAAAAATATGGACTCTGGAACTGATACAGCTTATGTTCTATTTCAGTATAATCTACCAAATGAACATATCTGTGCCACCTCCTGAAAGGTATCCAACGCCATATGGAGGACGCCTGGTGTGGACCATGCCCGGAGGGAACCAGATCATCTGTCACCTTAAGGACAAGGAGAAAATTAGGATCAAGAAGAGATGGAGTCAGGTGAGAGCCATTTTCTGTCGGTCCCACCAGGCATTTCACATTTCATCCATAATATCAATACTTCTACTCAAGACACCTGGTCTACTATATTAAAGAACAGTGGTTTCACCCCATCAGGATCATTTGGTGACCAATAGACAGTGTAGAGCTAATCCTGATGCATGTGAACTGTATTTTGAAAATAACTTTGCACAATAAAATACATTTAAAAACTCATTGCTCTCCCATTTTTCAGGTGATGTACATGTACTACTTCCTGGGCTTCAAGTTGTTCAGTCAGGACTTCACCGTTAGTAGGAAGCAGATCCGGGCTGACAACACCTTCCTGCTAGCCTTGGATGGAGATGTGGACTTTGAGCCGGGTGCTCTGAGGCTGCTGGTGGACATCATGAAGAAGGACATCAAGGTGGGGGCAGCATGTGGCCGTATCCACCCTACAGGCTCAGGTATACATGGCATTAATCTATCCATTACAACAATTTTAAAACCTAAACTGCTGAATCTACTTCTAAGGAAGTTGTGACAGAACATATGCCCTCATCTATCCGGTTAGAATATGCTCAAATACTTACCAATATCTGACATCACTCCCATATCCCTTACATTACTGCTGACATCCACTTCAGTGATCGACATTATTTATACATGGCTTTGAACTGTTGGTCCCCTCAACATCCAATATGGTCCCCAGAATGACACAGTCATCTTTAGTAATGTTAAACAATGTGGTCTGATAAAGCATGAATAAGTGTTCACAGAAGAACTTATCTGGTTCATTATTGGCTTTAATACAGGTCCCATGGTATGGTACCAGAAGTTTGAGTATGCCATGGGTCACTGGATGCAGAAGGCTACAGAGCATGTGTTGGGCTGTGTACTGTGCAGTCCGGGCTGTTTCTCTCTGTTCAGAGGGTCAGCTATCATGGATGATAACGTCATGCAAAGGTACACAACAACATCAGAAGAGGCTCGACATCTTGTACAGTACGATCAAGGTGGGTTTTATATATCGTTCATTCAGAGGATAAGGATACAGAGTCAGCTGAACTTTGAAATGCATGGTTACATCACAGTCAATTAGCTCTGACACCAGTGCATTTGTGTGTCATATCAATGCTACAGGGTTGATTCAATATTGAAGGGTGGACATGATATTTTGAAGCAGTGCTGGTGAGTTACTTGCTGGCACTGCATTGGTACACTATGATGAGAAATGAGCATAGTCCACCCTTACAGGGTATTATATCTGTAAAATACTGAATGTCTCTGGATGTAGTAACTTTAAAGGGACATTCTCACAACTCACACTTAACCATATAGTAGACTAGAACAGTACTAGAACTGTGAGTGGGATACGCTCAGTGATTATGCCACTTTAACTTCTACTTGCAGGTGAGGACCGGTGGCTGTGCACACTACTCCTACAGAGAGGACATCGAGTGGAGTACAGTGCTGCCTCAGATTCCTATACCTTTGCACCTGAGGAGTTTAACGAGTTCTACAACCAGCGCAGGCGGTGGACACCCTCCACCATGGCCAATGTCATGGATCTGTTGGGAAGCTGGAGAAACACAGTCAAGGTATTTTGCCGTCATTGAAGGTTTTGCAATTATTGCTAAATTATTTTATACTTCAGCCAGAAATATATAGGTCAAGTATAAAATGTAAATGAGGGACATGGACAAAAATAAATGCAAACTATGTGTGGTAACACCTGAAGATTACATTACTGAATCAACTTATTCATATGTGAGCAGTCAAATAGACAGGATACTCCATGCGGGGGTGTGGATTATCGTTTGTGCTTGACAGTTCATATCTGTTCAGACACTATCTTGAAAGTCAACCAAATTTGGCGAAAATGGATTTTACTCTTAAGTTTTGATTACACCTGAGCTAACTTGCTCACAATCTCTTTCTTTTCTTTTTTTTTTTTTTTTTGGGGGGGGGGGGGAATCAGGAGCCATTAGTTAGAGCCCCTTCCAATGGTGTGTATTAACCCTGTATGATCCCCACACCATGATGACAAAGGGCATCGCTCATTAATGCACTATGTGACCAATGATGGGTTATAGCAAATGAAAAGTTCAAATCCTGTGTTTCTTTACCTTTTAGGTAAATGAGAACCTCTCCATGCTCTACATGGCCTACCAAGCCTCGCTGCTCTGCTCCTCACTCCTGGGAACTGGCACCATCTTCCTCATGATCGTGGGTGCTCTTTCTGTGGCTGTCAAAATAAGCAACATGTGGTCCTTCATTATCAACATCATACCTCTTGTTATCTTCATCATCATTTGCCTCACCATGAAGTCAGATGTACAGGTATGTAGTTTTTGTTGTTGTTCTGTTATTGAGTGTTAGGTTATGGGGGGTTGCCATATTTTTAACAAATGGTGAGTATGGTTGTTTTTGAATTGGGCACACAGAAAGCCCCCCCCCCCCCACCCTTTGAACAGAATTTACTTTGTCCCTGCACATTTTGAAATAGAATAAAGCACAGAATAAAGCACTTGTTTTCTCATGGAAGATGGGCTGAACCAGTGCTCTTCACCAACCCAAAATCAATTCCACTTCTTGTCCGTGATAGTACAGTCTACACAATTGTTTTATTGTATATGCACTACTATATGACAGTCAGAAGTGGTCATAATACATAGGTGTTGATATAGTTAATCAGAGATAGATGATTGATTAATTGGTTCCCCTTTCTTTATTTCAGCTAATTGCAGCTAACATCCTGAGTATCGCATATGGCCTTGTCCAGATTCTGGTGTTAATAGCCATCATTATCCAAATGACCGAGGAGGGAACTGGCTCTCCTACTTTTATATTCTTTGCATATGTGGCTGGAACCTTCATATTTGCTGCAATACTACATCCTCAGGTAAGACTCTTTTTTATAACATTGCACACATTATGATGTTACCTTAAAAACTAGTTAATCTAATTGTTTTGGTTAGAATTAACAAGGTAAGAGGGATCTCCACGAGGGATTTTTATATTAAACTGTGGCGGGCAGGGGGCTCAAAATAGCCAAAATGTTTAAAATGTAACCAAAATTGACCTAAGCGACTTTTGGATATCGAGCAGGATCAATTATGTTAACAAATTCCAGCTTTGGTGAAAACCATGCATATTTGGAATGTAAAAAGTACATTAATTTCTAGAGGCTCAATTTGGGTTATTGCACATGTTGGTGAACATTAAGACTAGTAATACAACTATGAAGAAATGGTGAATGTTCTTAATTAACTGTATGTATATAATTGTTCTCCTTGACTGCTACAGGAGTTTATGTGTGTGACCCACGGCCTGCTCTATTTCATCCTTGTCCCATCCATGTACATGCTGCTCATGATCTACTCCCTCACCAACCTCAACAATGTGTCCTGGGGCACCAGAGAGGTAGGTTTGTTACATACTGAGACCCCCTCAACAACCTCAATAACAACTCCTGGGGAACAAGAGAGATTGTGGGATTAATTGTAAATAATTTCAACCATTGGTAGCTATCTGGTAATTTAGGAATATGTACTGGATATACTCCTGGGAGTCGAGAGGCAATATCATTGATATAAGTCAAGGTCGATGGCTGAGGCTTATATCAATGATATTGACTCGAGACACCAGGAGTATATCCGACATACAGCCCGCTTCCATAGATTGATTATGTAAAATAGCCTGATTACAGCTCTTTTTCCACAGATGTGGCCTAGGAGGATATCCTGTATAACCCTCCTAGGAGGTTATATGATCATCAAACATGTTCTCTGCGTGTTCTCATAGAAATACAATGCTTGAAGAGTGTAGCCTCATTCTGATACAGCATAGTCATAATATATAAACTAACAATGAACCAATACTCACAACTGGCCTATGTCCTCAAGGTCCTTAAATACATGGCACTTCTGGTTTAGACTTCAAGACTCTGGGTTCGAATCCCATGTAGAGCAGGAGTTTTGATATGCCTGATATACATTCTTTATTTCTTTGGCTATTCTGATATTTCAAGGGGGAAAAAAAAAGAAAAAAAGAAAGAAAACGGGGGGGGGGGCGGAGCCCCCGAATTATACAATAGTAGCACTCTTAACTTTGTCTCATGGGACAATGCCTCACCAACATAGGACTTAGTTAGATAGTTGGCTATTCTGATATTTCAAGTGGGAAAAAAAGAAAAAAGAAAGGAAGAAAACAGGGGTACGGGGGCAGAGCCCCCGATTTATACAACAGCAGCGCCAATTAAACAGCACTCTTAACTTTGTCTAATGGGACAATGCCTCACCAACATAAGCCCTAGTTAACAGGCTCTAACACATGTGGCTGTCTGGTCGTGCTGCTAGAGTACTTCTAGTTGGCATCCGGATAAATGGGGTTTGAACCCCTCAAAGTTTTTAAATAGCGTCACTCATTGGGCTAAAAAGGCAGAAGCAGTACATATACTATTTGGTGATTAGTATCGTTGCATGTGTCCTGGTGGAGCAGTTGGTTAGCGGTTGGGCTCAATGTTCTGAGGTTGTGGGTATGGGTCCCGCTTGATACCCGGGCTCTCAATTAGAAAAAGAGCTCTTAAATATAACCACTTCCTAGGGGTGTATATTATAATATTGGTTATACTTTTCAATATCAGCAACTATTATGGTTTTAATATACCTAGGTCCAAATTGTAAAGGGAACCTGAAAGGATTGGCAACACCCAAGTATGGAGTGAGACCAAGATCATTTTTCTATGGTTTAACAAGTGTGTAATTTATGGACAGATTTATCAGCACTACTGTTAACATAGATATTTTCGTGCTGTACATATTTTCGCAGAATTCTAAAATCCCTGAAAATATGTAAAGAGAGAAAATGTATACAGTTTTGAATTATAGTGCCAAATCTTGGAAATCCATGAATTTAGATACACACAATTGTACCATTTAGCAAAATCGCGAAAATGTATACACACAATATATATATATATATATATATATATATATATATATATATATATATATATATATATATGTACGTTTATAGTATTCAATTCATGGTTGAGCAATATATCATAAAGTGAAAGTTAGTGTCTATAAGTGAGAGCAAGCCGGGAGGTCTGGTGCTCACTAAGCAGAGTGAAGGTGATTGACCAACAAGCAAGGTCATAGTTCAGGCTGTGTCTCACCAGATCGAGCCAATGTGAAAGTCTTTGACCGGGTGCCATCTTTTACTGGGTGCCATCTTTGACTAGCTTTATAGAAAATAGTTTATTTAGGGCAGACAGATATTTAGGTCAAATAAAGCTAATAACTTAGTGCTATAACATCCATTAACTTTTTCAGACCAATTATATCTTCATCTGCCCTAAGTAAATCTAAATAATCTTCTGTCCAGCCGGTCAAAGATGGTACCTGGTCAAAGATGGCACCCAGTCAAAGATGACAGTCACACCTGGTGAAAGACTTTTACATTGGCCCGATCTGGTGAGACACTGCCTTCAGCACATTTGGGCTTGTCTTGAGCCTGAGTGAGGTGGTATTATATATGTAGAAATAGACTTGAACAGTCCCTGCTTGGTATGTAATCTGCACACAAACAAAAACGTGATTTATCTTGCTCGTTTTACTAAGGCTTCTCTTGTTGTTTTTTCAACAGGTGAAGCAGACAAAATCGCAGAAAGAACAGGAGGAGTTTGAAAAGGAGGAAGCTGAGAGAAAGGCAAGAGAAGAAGAAGCCAAAAAGAATGGAACCTTTGAAAGGCTCAAGAACTTCATAAAGTCCAAGAGTGATAGTAAGTCTTCTGTCTAATCTATGTTAATATAGAACTATCTAATAGCTGTACTAAACCCTTTAAGCGCTGCATAGTGCTTCAATGCATCACCCCTCTAGTCTACTGGTAGATGTCCTCCTGAATAGTCGGTATGATATGCCAATGCAGTGATGGTGATTTACTTTGTAGTATTGTGCATTGTCACATTATGATGAAAATTAAACATGAAGCCTTGAGGTATAATCTGATCCCCTACAGTTACAACACAGAAGGAGGATGGGTGGACGCTGGGCATCGGCAACTGTTTCCGGTTTGTCTGCTGCCCACGCCCTGTGCAGGAGGACAAAACACACCTCAACCGGATCTTTGATCGACTCGATGACCAGAAGAAAGCCATGGAAGAACAAACTTCTCTCATTCGAAGGCAAAAGAAAACAGTGAGTGTTGGAACACCTGATGATCTAGTGATAAGCTCACTATTGTTGGACGTTTTTGAGAGAAATTGCTTCCCTCCCCCTATAAACTATTAAAAGACTAGCCTAGACAGAATCCAGAAGTAGAGAAGTCAGACCTATTGACTCATTAATGAGACAATTTCTTTCCTTTTTGAAGATAGTATGATGATAATTATATTTCAAATTGAAAAAAAAAAGATTCAGCATATGCAATACATACTGTCGTTTCACCAATGAGATGGGATGACACCATAAGATAAAGTTCATATTCTTAATTATGTCAAAATGATGCACCACTGCAGTGCTGGCAAGTAAAGCACACATGCTTTAGCATATTAGAGTACAACAAGTAGACTGGAGTTTATGATTAGTGTCACATATGCATTTATATTTTTGTAGATGAAGAAGCTGACTCAGCACATTGAGGTGCTGACAGAGAACCAGGAGCTGTTATTCAATGACAGCGATGACGATGAGGAGGTGGAGCCAGCCGCTGGAGCTGCCGTTAAGAACAAAGCCATGAGCGTCAAAAGGAAGATGTCCAGGAGGGTCTCAGTCATGCCCAAAGGAGGCAAGTACTCTAAGCAGCTATACCGTATTCGACGTAATAAGCGCCCTCCTCCTAATAAGCGCCCCCCCTTTTTCAGATTTTCCCCAGATTTTTCCAATGTGATCCTCCGATTTTGGTACTGATTTTCACACCTGTGTGTAATATAGAGCAGTTCACACCTGTACAGGTGTTAAGGCCAAGCCAAGTGTGAAGTCACAGGGGTGTGTAGTAGAAGCCTTGTAGAGGCCACTGAGGACTGTATAGGACAGCCATGGGGGGCGCTTATTAGAATGAATATTTGAGGCTTATTTTTCCACTTAAACTAATTTTTTAAGCACCCAGGGCGCTTATTACGTCGAATACGGTATGCCAAATTATACACATAGATGCTAAAACTGGGACTCCACTACCTAATGTTGTCGTCAGATCGGAGCTATTCTCACAGATCAGACCCCAACAGATGTAAAAAGAAGATGCAAATATAGACAAACCCTAATATCTGATCATGCATGTTGCCATGACAAATTGACCTCCCTGAGAATGAACGAGAAAATTGGTTATTGGGGCCCTAGCTTATCAATGTGGGATAATATATAGGGTATAAATCCAAGAAAGCTTTGGAAATTAGTATTTATCTGTGAAGGTGTTTTTTAAGTAAATACACCCTATCATTACATCTGGTAGTTGGTCTCTTACTACGTATGTAACACTTGAGTACAAAAACCAGACAAGGTAAATTAGACTTTAATATACGGCGACTTTATTGTAAAGGTAACTCTGGTGTATTATAGTACAGGTATAACCAGCGGATATACGAGATCAGAACAGATATATATAATACAGTGGGCAACCCTATAGCATAGAGTTAAGCCCGTGAGCACAGGGTGGTCATGTCACGACAGTCCCAAACCTGACCATTGGAGAGGAAGGGCTCCACCTGGGGCCACCGAGAGGGTACTCGGCGCCGCAGTAGGCTCCCCGCCACTGACCACCCGGGTAGATTGTGCCATGAAAGAAAATGGCATCTCATACCTAGGTGGGTGTACTGACAGTACCGGGGTCACAGGAGGAGCAGGCCTTGCGGCAAGCCCCAACCTGGACTGGAGATCTGGAAAACCAGATCTCTCCCACTCTGTCAGCTTAAACCCGAACTGCCGGAAGAACTTGGCGTCACAAGTTGTCAACCTTGATTCGAGCTGGTCGATCGTAGCCCTCCAGAAGGCATGATCTTGCTCCAGACTCGCCTCGCGCTCGGCAAGGACTCTGGTGCGTTCAGCAACCCAAGCTTTCCCTTCCCGGATAGCCTGTTCTCTGAGCAACTTGTACTGCTCAAAGTACGACTTCTCCAAGAAGGAAACCTGAAACTGGAGTAGCTTACTTGCGTTTTCAGCCATCTTAGCTCTGTAGCACTCAAATCCGGGGACTAGAGTGTCAGAGAATCCAGTGTCAAAGGCAGGACCGTCTCCAGGCAACACAGGTAACCCTGCTAGCCCTTCGTCAACAGCCCTGTGCTCAGGGTCTGGAGTCACCTCGTCATCCCTTGGTCTCTTACTACGTATGTAACACTTGAGTACAAAAACCAGACAAGGTAAATTAGACTTTAATATACGGCGACTTTATTGTAAAGGTAACTCTGGTGTATTATAGTACAGGTATAACCAGCGGATATACGAGATCAGAACAGATATATATAATACAGTGGGCAACCCTATAGCATAGAGTTAAGCCCGTGAGCACAGGGTGGTCATGTCACGACAGTCCCAAACCTGACTGCCTTCCAATGGGGAAGCAGCCGTCTTATATACAGCGCTGCGTAGCCACGTGACCGTACTAGCAGCGCCACCTGTTAGGTTTAGTTATGTAAAAATGATTATGTAACAACTACCGACGGTAACCGAAGGTGGTACCGGTACACTACCGTATAGATAACCGAACTAGAGGAGTCGGTGTATGTAACGAACCGACGACACTAGTTAGATGAATAAAACAGTTATTAAACACAATAGAACCGTGTTGTCTTACATCATACAACATACAATAGATATACAACAATAACAGTTAGACTTATAGTCAACCCGTTACACTACCCCCCTTTAGAATGTAGGAAGGGTTGGTTTTATAATAATAATACCTCTTGGATACATTATATACCACGTATATCTATTTATCAACAAGTAACATTTCTACTCATAGTAACAACAGGTATACATACATGAACATACAAGTTAACATGTACATAACAGTTTATATCAACAATATAGTCTTTGTAAAAACCATAGTCTCGTAGGCACATGATATAAAAACTGTCCAACTGATAGTCCTAGACTAGTATCAGTTAATAGTAAAGGCACCAAATAACCACCTTGGAAACTCAGCACATCACCTACTTCATTCAGCAATGGTGCGAATCCGTGTGGAGTTAGTGTCCTTATATATAAATAATAGAACTATAATAGCTCTCACTTCCTTTGGCGAAGAAAAGTTTTATATATAAAAATCCATAATAGCGTATCCTAAATAAGGTGGGATAGATCGTCATCCTTATTAGGGGCGGTACTCCAGTACCTAGCAGTTTATGGTGGTAGAGATGGATAGAGTCCAGTACCGGTATAGTACTTCCATCTCTTGTGAAATATAAATATAAAAAGGTAGGTCCGTGCCTCCTTATAAATAATTATCACAGGAGGATGATCCATATAATAGTTCATAGGTCACCATAGTAGAATGTGACCACAGGATCAGGAGCCCTGGACAGTAGTAGAGCACCGACGGTTGTGGCTTAGTAGTAAACCACGGTTGAAGACATCAGGCTGCTTCCAGTGTGGTGGCAGTAGAGACTCAGTTAAGTCACGACAGCACCGTCGGTCTGCTTTCGGTTGTCCAGGGGCGTGTAGCTGCGTCGATGGTTTAGTTTTACCTCCGAGGGGCGGAACAGTGCAGTTTCAATTTCAGACCATATGATAAGATGCGTTTCAGCACAGCTTGGAGGTTCTGTAGAGTTTCCTCCACAGAACCACCGAAGACGATGATGTCGTCCAAGTATACTAGGCACTTTTTCCAAAGTAAACCCCGTAACATGGTTTCCATCATTGCCTCGAAGGTTGCCGGGGCATTGCATAGCCCGAATGGCATGACGTTGAACTCAAATAGTCCCATATGGGTAGAAAATGCGGTTTTTTCTCGGTCCCGGGGGTCCATGCCGATCTGCCAATAACCAGATTGTAAATCTAGTGTACAGAACCATTTCGCCCCACCCAGAGATTCCACACATTCATCTATCCGAGGTAGAGGATATGCATTCTTCCTAGTGAGTCCGTTCAACTTCCTATAGTCGATGCAAAATCGACAGGAACCATCCTTCTTGGTGACCATCACCACAGGACTTGACCATGGGCTCTCACTAGGTTGAATCACATCTTCATCCAACATCTTTTCTACCTCAGCCTCCATAGCATTTTTTTTAGCCATGGGTAACCGACGGTAGGGGATTCTACTGGGAAGCGCGTCCCCAGTGTCAACCCGGTGTTGTACCGTATTGGTACGCCCTAGAGGGTCTCCTGGTTGCGCAAAGGCGTCAGATAACTCCGACAGCTCATTTGCCACCATTTCGCTCTCCAGGGTAGTGAGGTGTGACTCACACAACAGGGACCTTAAATGTTTCGGTAGGTTGGATTTAGCTAGAGCCTCTTCGTGGGAAGAGTCTCCCGCCACCACACCTACTTCCACAAAGTCCGTAGTTAGTGAGTCTACCCCATATGCTCGCGTGGTGTTACCAATAGGCGTCCCCTTTCGTAGAGTGATTTCTCTACTACTCGAGTTACAAATCGGTATCACCCCCCAACGAGCGTTGGCCAGGTAAGTATGATAGCCAGCAAGACCTAACTCTGAGAGCTTTTGATCTTCTGGTTCAAACATTCCCGGCCGTTTGGCCTGCACTCCCACGCAGCTGACTAGGACATCAGATACATGCCCTGCTGCCAACTTTGTGTCTTGTGCCACTGACGCCACAGAAGAACCATTCCTTAAAACGCACTGTACAGATTGTTTATAAGGATGTTTAATCTGAAGTCGGCCCGTTGCGGTGTTCATTGTTACCCCGTAAAGAGCAGCAAAGTCCATCCCCAGTATGCCATCATCAGTGATGTCGGTGATGGTTGGACATATCCAGTATGTCTTGCCATCAACCAACATAGGTTTTACAGTTCTGCCATAAGTCTGCATACTATCTCCCGTAGCAGTCCGAGCCTTTACTCCTAGTAGCGGAGCTTCGGGCTGGTTGCAAAGACGGGCCATGAATCTACGATCGACCAAGGTGTGAGATGCACCCGTGTCGACCAAAAATTCACCACGCGTCCCGGAAATAACCAGACTCAGGTACCAACGCTGTCCCCGTAAAGGGACACACTCAGAGGTCAGCATCGGGCTTCCCCCTCCATCCATAGCAACCCCTTTTGTCAGGAGATAATCCCAACATGGGTCGCTCGGGGAGTCTTGAATCACACTGCTCTGGGCAATTGATTCTAACCAAGACTCCTCTAAGCCAGCGACTACAGAATCCTCCGGATTCCGTTCGTCCTTGCCAGCCCCGCCTTGCCAGACGCTTACAGGTTGTACAGACCCTTCTGCCTCTGCGCGGCCTTGGTTCATGGAAGAGTTAACACCGTCTACTAATCCCTTACAGGCATGGCTAACTGTGGGGGCGCCATCCTTGCCAAGAGGATGGGCCCCATTCAGTTTTCCGTCTCCTTTTCGGTTTTAGCAGCGATGGGTGCAGGGGCTTTGCATTCGCTAGCCCAATGACCCATCTTCTGACAGCGTCTACATGGCTGAGGTTTCGTGTCCTTTTTCTTCTTTTTCCTTCTCTTTCCAGATCCAGAATCAGAAGTGGACGCAGAGCTCTTTTCCAAGTGCTTCCGCAACAAACCCTCAATCATCTTCTCCATGTCCATGTCAGGCATTACTGCCGCCACCTCCTCAGAGGCGGGCTGTTTTTTCTTAGGTGGTTTTGTGGCGGCTTCTACCACCTGAGCTCCTTTCGGGGCTACAGATGGAGCTGCCGACACTCCTCCACTAGGAAAAACAGCCTGTTTGGTGTCATACACATCTGCATGGTCAAAAAGGTCAGCTAGAGATAAGTCCGGCTGCCATTTCTCCCGCAGATATGCCTGGAGATTGGTGTCTCTGACTCCATTGACAAACCTGGAGGTTAACTCCTGGATGACAGTGGGGGTGTCAGGTCTACATCCCTGATAACACTCGGATATCAGTTCTTGTAGAGCAAATCCGTAGGATCTCAGATGCTCGTCCTTGCGTTGGACACGTTTGAGCAGCTGAGTCCTTGGGTCATGCTCACCAATCTTCCCAATCGCCCATTCAGCTGTTTCTTCAAGTGAGCTCAATGTCTTGATCTTCACTCTCTCGAACGCCAAAAGGGCTGGTTCACCTGGCCCGTTGCAGAGTGCTTGCTTCAGAGCAACCAGCGCTTGCTGATTGTTCCAGCGATTGCTCTCCACAATAGCCTTGAACCGAACTTTGTACTTTCTCCAGGGTGGCGACCCTGTGAAAGGCGGAATATCGATGGCCTTTTGACGGGCTGCATCAGGATGTTTGATCTCCCCAAAGTTGAAAGGAGCATATCGTTCATCCAGTTCATCGATGTCCCGCGGGACGATGTCTGTCCCCAGCTTCTCAATAGCCGGGTTCCGGTCGTACTTAGCCCGCTGGACAGGGGTTAAGCCCTGTCTAGCTCTGGGTTTCGGTACTGGAACTGAGACCATGGTCTGCTGTTGGTTCAACATCGTTGAACCAGTAGATGGGTGGGTGTACCCTGGAGGTGTTGCCGTGCCTCCAAAGGCGCCACCACAGACCGGAGTCTGTAGATAGCTAGCCCCCATCTGAGGTGTCATACCTGTTACCGTGGTGTGTACTAGCGGCGGGACACTTGAAGGTGTCACTGTCGTGTACACACTGGGTACGGGTATGACTGGAGGTACCACCGTGGAAGGTGGTGGTACTTTCTCCGACTTCGTCTTCAGGTCCTGATTGACTTGCCTTAAGCTTGCGAGGTCCTGTCTGGCTAAGTGGAGCTGCGTGCTCAAATCCTTTCCCAAGGAAGTTAAGCTTGCAACCTCACATTCGCCGGACACCCTCTGGTGCAAAAGTTTGTCAACCTCCACCTTGTGGGAAGCCATCTCGTTCTGGAGTTCCAGTAGGAACCTTTTCTTCTCATCAACCTCCTTTAGGAATAACTTCCTAGTTTGATTGATGGAAGCAAGTTCCCTCCGGGCTTCAGCGAGCTCATGCAACTCAGTTTTCTTGGTGGGGATCCCCATGGCAGCTAGTAGGTCCCCATCCAGTGGTAAACTGGATGGCTCATCTACTGCTGGCGGGTACCCCTTACCAGGAGCTTCTGTTGCCACGTTAGTTTTCTTTGATGGCCCGCCACCCCCCATACCGTTCGGTGTAGGAGTGGTACCATCAGTGAAAACGGTCACGGCACCAATGTAGTTGGTCTCTTACTACGTATGTAACACTTGAGTACAAAAACCAGACAAGGTAAATTAGACTTTAATATACGGCGACTTTATTGTAAAGGTAACTCTGGTGTATTATAGTACAGGTATAACCAGCGGATATACGAGATCAGAACAGATATATATAATACAGTGGGCAACCCTATAGCATAGAGTTAAGCCCGTGAGCACAGGGTGGTCATGTCACGACAGTCCCAAACCTGACTGCCTTCCAATGGGGAAGCAGCCGTCTTATATACAGCGCTGCGTAGCCACGTGACCGTACTAGCAGCGCCACCTGTTAGGTTTAGTTAAGTATATCCGTTGGTAAATCATACAGCTGTTACCTGCGCTGAAGCACTTTTCGAGAATTGGATCCTCACGTGGGGAGGTCCTTTAATGCTTCACTCCGACCAGGGTCGTGAGTTTGAATCTCGACTGTGGGCAGAACTGTGTAGTAAAATACACATCTGCAAGACGCATACGAACCCCTACCGACCTCAATCGGATGGTATGGTGGAACGTTTCAATCGGACGTTGATCCAATGTCTCACGACAATGGTTAATGAGCACCGGGATGATTGGGATGAGCATGCTCGCTATATCTCCCATGCTTACAATGCTACCGAACATGCGTCGACGGGCTGTACGCCTAATATGCTCGTAATGGGTGAAGACATAGTCATGCCAAGTGACATGGTCTATGGCGTGCAGGGACACCAGCTCGAGCAACCCTGCACAGTGATGTTTGTTGAATCACTTCGACAATCATTACGCGAGTCCTATGGAGTAGTAAGGGACAACTTGGAAAAATCTGCTAGTTTGCAGAAGGTGGGCTATGACACGGGCCTTAAACTCCGCCAATTTAAGGTGGGGGATAAGGTCGCGAGATTTAGCACACCAAATTCCAAAGTCAAGACCCTGTACTCCTGGGATGGTCCGCATACGGTTACTATGGTGGTTAGTGAAACTACTGTAGTAATACGGTTGCAAAAAGGGACTCTCACTAAATCACATGTGGCTAGACTCCGACCTTGGTATGGAGTCCCATATATAGATGACGGTGAAGATTCCCTCGGTGCTGGTCGAGTACCAGCACCAACCGACCCTGCGCTACCGAAGATACCGAAGGCAGGACCAACGGTCATACCGTCGGTACCGACGGTAGCGCGCCGAAGGGGTCGTCCTAGGAAATTACCGATTGAACCACAGTCGTGTGTTACCAAGCCCAAGCGCGGTAGGCCTCGTAAAAAAGGGTCAGCTGTGCGTAAAGGACTAACCGTAGACACCGGTAAACAAAGCAAGGTGATACCTCCGGTGTCATCATTGCTGGACATACCGGTACAAGGTCTACGGAGGAGCACACGTGTCAGAGAGCGAGATAAAATTGTGTAAACATTTTTTTCTTACCTTGTTGACGACATTTAGCTGCTGGCTTGATTAAATTTCCATGGACAGTTCCGTACTGGGCCGGTGGTCATTGGCCCGGTACTCGATCACCAAAACACAACGAGAAGAGACGGGTTATCCGGTGTGGTTATCCGTTGGAGGTAGAAAAGCACGTGTTCAGGGCGGGTGGCTGGCTTTGCCGATTAGTTCTAAGTATGGGACTAGTTTTGACCACATATTGCTTAGCAACACGCTGCTGTGTATATCCTCTAATGCCGGTATATCATTCCCGGGTTATCCGGTGGCTACGCCACGAATATTGTAAACAACAGTGAGAGTTCCCACCGTCGGATATGCCAGGCGTGGGAAGGGCGCTGCCCGCGTCACCTGATCGATTTCTCCCGCCAAATGAGCCGTGAGAAATTGGGTCACCTCGGCGCGCCTTCGGGGCGCGACCTCTGATTGGCTGAGAAGCCGGTCAAGGGGCGGGGTCACGGGGGACGGGTGGGGTATATAAGCCCCACAGGCAGCCAGGCTTCTTCAGATCAACACGTTTGCCCGTAGGGTAGCGTGTTGATCAGTGGTGCCTAGGTCTGCCCGGCAGTACCTACACTATTGTTTACCAGCTGTGCTACTAAATGCTCGGGTGAGTGAACCGTGAGGTTCACCTACGCCTGAGCTAACAGTATGGCAGCCCGTGTAGATGGCAAATGCACGGCCCCGGAGAAGGCTGAGGCCTCCGATGGGGAAGACCGAGTTCTCGAGTCTGACACGGAAATGGACACTACCGGTGCTCCAACCGTCGGTCAAGGCTCGGCTTCGGTACCAACTGAACCTAACCCTGAGGGGTCGGGTGATGTTGTTCCGAAGACAGAACCTGGTCTGGGTGGTAGTAATATCATCCAGGAGGAGAACCCTGCAGGGGGATCTTCTCCGAAACCCGCCGGTGTATTGGCACAAGAACCGACGGTCCCTGATGGTGATTCATCAGACGGGTCCACGGTTCGTGCTAAGACCAAACGGAAGCGGAAGCGTAAGAGGAGGATTGCATCTTCCCCTGAGACTCCTGCAACCGAAGAGGTCGCACCGACTGAGGCTGATAGACTCAAAGCTGTTGCTGACAGAGTGGCCAAGGCGGAAGCCGAGGGCTGGTCTGTTGCAGAGAGCAGAGCCAATCGACGCCTCCGCGCCAAGGCAGCGCATGTCCGTCTAAACCTGTGTCTCCGTGATGATGACCGGGAGAACCTGAGCCTCACTGATTTAATTCAGGAGAATGGCAAAATGGCTCTTCCTGCACCTCACACGGTCGACGGTTCAGACGACGAAGACTGGTTGACAGGTGATTCCCATCCCATTGACTGGTACCTCGTGTACCTCAAGGCAGTGTTGGCGGGGAATAAACCTAACATCCATAGGTCATGCCGTCCCAAGCTGAAATATGCTTGGAAGAACTACGTGCCAGGGGATCCCTGCCCGTACGTTCGCTGTCAGCGCCTGAAAGGGACTGCGACAGCAGCAAAACGGTGGCCAAACCTTTTCAAGTTTGCCCGTCATTTGGTAGAGAAGCACATGAATGTGCGTCCCTACTTGTACTGTGTGAGGGGAAGTACGAGTACTTCCTGCCCTGAGTACAGTGACGGGGAACTATTCCGTAGCCAACGGAGATCCGGTTTGGTAAGGCATCTCTGCGATAATAAGGGCGTGCACAAGCGCACTATTACTCGTGGAGTTGAGGCTGCACTGAAGGTTTGGGGGATCCACAAACGTGTAGGAAATCTACAGTTTAAGTGGAGAACCAACAAACTTAAACAGTGGAACTACCTCACGGAGGCTGACTGGGAGAGGTTGTGTAAGGGCGCCAAGTGCGAACAAACCGACCTGGGACCAGCTACAGAAGCTCCGATGCCCACTGTAAAGAAGGATACCCCTCCTAAGAAGAAAAATCTAAAAAGGGGCCGCCAGGCATCCAAAGATGATACCAAAGGTGGACGTGACCGTTCCCGCAGTGAACCTGCGAAGAAACGTGTCGCCACCGCCACGGTAACATCTGAGGTCGACCATAGCCAAACCGTCGGTACCGTCACGGTATCTTCGGTTGCATTGCCCCCGGTTGCTGATCAACTGCCCAGGCAGGAGAGACAGAAACTGGGGAATGCACTGGCTATTGTTCAGAACTCTTTGGGTGACGAGCAGGCGGAACAAGTCGCTGCTGACTATGTCAAGCAGTACAAGTGGAGTCAGAAGCAAAAGAAAGCTTCAGCCCCACAGGAGAGTGTCTCACCTGTCAGTGATGCTGAACAGGTAGAGGTACAACAGCCGGATGGGGCGTCAGCCCAGCCGACTGCTCCACCCCAGCACGGAGCAACCTCTGACCCCGCAAGGGATGACGAGGTGACTCCAGACCCTGAGCACAGGGCTGTTGACGAAGGGCTAGCAGGGTTACCTGTGTTGCCTGGAGACGGTCCTGCCTTTGACACTGGATTCTCTGACACTCTAGTCCCCGGATTTGAGTGCTACAGAGCTAAGATGGCTGAAAACGCAAGTAAGCTACTCCAGTTTCAGGTTTCCTTCTTGGAGAAGTCGTACTTTGAGCAGTACAAGTTGCTCAGAGAACAGGCTATCCGGGAAGGGAAAGCTTGGGTTGCTGAACGCACCAGAGTCCTTGCCGAGCGCGAGGCGAGTCTGGAGCAAGATCATGCCTTCTGGAGGGCTACGATCGACCAGCTCGAATCAAGGTTGACAACTTGTGACGCCAAGTTCTTCCGGCAGTTCGGGTTTAAGCTGACAGAGTGGGAGAGATCTGGTTTTCCAGATCTCCAGTCCAGGTTGGGGCTTGCCGCAAGGCCTGCTCCTCCTGTGACCCCGGTACTGTCAGTACACCCACCTAGGTATGAGATGCCATTTTCTTTCATGGCACAATCTACCCGGGTGGTCAGTGGCGGGGAGCCTACTGCGGCGCCGAGTACCCTCTCGGTGGCCCCAGGTGGAGCCCTTCCTCTCCAGGTGGAGGCTGCTGTGGTTTGCACCACGGAGGCCCCTCCTGGAGGAAGTCCTGATGGGGAAGGAAAGCCATCCGGCGGTGTCCCTATGGACACCTAAGGTTGGTCCCCCGTCAGGCCCTCTGGGGTGCACTGTTCCGCCCCTCGGAGGTAAAACTAAACCATCGACGCAGCTACACGCCCCTGGACAACCGAAAGCAGACCGACGGTGCTGTCGTGACTTAACTGAGTCTCTACTGCCACCACACTGGAAGCAGCCTGATGTCTTCAACCGTGGTTTACTACTAAGCCACAACCGTCGGTGCTCTACTACTGTCCAGGGCTCCTGATCCTGTGGTCACATTCTACTATGGTGACCTATGAACTATTATATGGATCATCCTCCTGTGATAATTATTTATAAGGAGGCACGGACCTACCTTTTTATATTTATATTTCACAAGAGATGGAAGTACTATACCGGTACTGGACTCTATCCATCTCTACCACCATAAACTGCTAGGTACTGGAGTACCGCCCCTAATAAGGATGACGATCTATCCCACCTTATTTAGGATACGCTATTATGGATTTTTATATATAAAACTTTTCTTCGCCAAAGGAAGTGAGAGCTATTATAGTTCTATTATTTATATATAAGGACACTAACTCCACACGGATTCGCACCATTGCTGAATGAAGTAGGTGATGTGCTGAGTTTCCAAGGTGGTTATTTGGTGCCTTTACTATTAACTGATACTAGTCTAGGACTATCAGTTGGACAGTTTTTATATCATGTGCCTACGAGACTATGGTTTTTACAAAGACTATATTGTTGATATAAACTGTTATGTACATGTTAACTTGTATGTTCATGTATGTATACCTGTTGTTACTATGAGTAGAAATGTTACTTGTTGATAAATAGATATACGTGGTATATAATGTATCCAAGAGGTATTATTATTATAAAACCAACCCTTCCTACATTCTAAAGGGGGGTAGTGTAACGGGTTGACTATAAGTCTAACTGTTATTGTTGTATATCTATTGTATGTTGTATGATGTAAGACAACACGGTTCTATTGTGTTTAATAACTGTTTTATTCATCTAACTAGTGTCGTCGGTTCGTTACATACACCGACTCCTCTAGTTCGGTTATCTATACGGTAGTGTACCGGTACCACCTTCGGTTACCGTCGGTAGTTGTTACATAATCATTTTTACATAACTAAACCTAACAGGTGGCGCTGCTAGTACGGTCACGTGGCTACGCAGCGCTGTATATAAGACGGCTGCTTCCCCATTGGAAGGCAGTCAGGTTTGGGACTGTCGTGACATGACCACCCTGTGCTCACGGGCTTAACTCTATGCTATAGGGTTGCCCACTGTATTATATATATCTGTTCTGATCTCGTATATCCGCTGGTTATACCTGTACTATAATACACCAGAGTTACCTTTACAATAAAGTCGCCGTATATTAAAGTCTAATTTACCTTGTCTGGTTTTTGTACTCAAGTGTTACATACGTAGTAAGAGACCAATGTAGTTGGTCTCTTACTACGTATGTAACACTTGAGTACAAAAACCAGACAAGGTAAATTAGACTTTAATATACGGCGACTTTATTGTAAAGGTAACTCTGGTGTATTATAGTACAGGTATAACCAGCGGATATACGAGATCAGAACAGATATATATAATACAGTGGGCAACCCTATAGCATAGAGGTAAGCCCGTGAGCACAGGGTGGTCATGTCACGACAGTCCCAAACCTGACTGCCTTCCAATGGGGAAGCAGCCGTCTTATATACAGCGCTGCGTAGCCACGTGACCGTACTAGCAGCGCCACCTGTTAGGTTTAGTTATGTAAAAATGATTATGTAACAACTACCGACGGTAACCGAAGGTGGTACCGGTACACTACCGTATAGATAACCGAACTAGAGGAGTCGGTGTATGTAACGAACCGACGACACTAGTTAGATGAATAAAACAGTTATTAAACACAATAGAACCGTGTTGTCTTACATCATACAACATACAATAGATATACAACAATAACAGTTAGACTTATAGTCAACCCGTTACACTACCCCCCTTTAGAATGTAGGAAGGGTTGGTTTTATAATAATAATACCTCTTGGATACATTATATACCACGTATATCTATTTATCAACAAGTAACATTTCTACTCATAGTAACAACAGGTATACATACATGAACATACAAGTTAACATGTACATAACAGTTTATATCAACAATATAGTCTTTGTAAAAACCATAGTCTCGTAGGCACATGATATAAAAACTGTCCAACTGATAGTCCTAGACTAGTATCAGTTAATAGTAAAGGCACCAAATAACCACCTTGGAAACTCAGCACATCACCTACTTCATTCAGCAATGGTGCGAATCCGTGTGGAGTTAGTGTCCTTATATATAAATAATAGAACTATAATAGCTACACTTTTGTACTCAAGTGTTACATACGTAGTAAGAGACCAACTACTTTGGGGAGATCAAACATCCTGATGCAGCCCGTCAAAAGGCCATCGATATTCCGCCTTTCACAGGGTCGCCACCCTGGAGAAAGTACAAAGTTCGGTTCAAGGCTATTGTGGAGAGCAATCGCTGGAACAATCAGCAAGCGCTGGTTGCTCTGAAGCAAGCACTCTGCAACGGGCCAGGTGAACCAGCCCTTTTGGCGTTCGAGAGAGTGAAGATCAAGACATTGAGCTCACTTGAAGAAACAGCTGAATGGGCGATTGGGAAGATTGGTGAGCATGACCCAAGGACTCAGCTGCTCAAACGTGTCCAACGCAAGGACGAGCATCTGAGATCCTACGGATTTGCTCTACAAGAACTGATATCCGAGTGTTATCAGGGATGTAGACCTGACACCCCCACTGTCATCCAGGAGTTAACCTCCAGGTTTGTCAATGGAGTCAGAGACACCAATCTCCAGGCATATCTGCGGGAGAAATGGCAGCCGGACTTATCTCTAGCTGACCTTTTTGACCATGCAGATGTGTATGACACCAAACAGGCTGTTTTTCCTAGTGGAGGAGTGTCGGCAGCTCCATCTGTAGCCCCGAAAGGAGCTCAGGTGGTAGAAGCCGCCACAAAACCACCTAAGAAAAAACAGCCCGCCTCTGAGGAGGTGGCGGCAGTAATGCCTGACATGGACATGGAGAAGATGATTGAGGGTTTGTTGCGGAAGCACTTGGAAAAGAGCTCTGCGTCCACTTCTGATTCTGGATCTGGAAAGAGAAGGAAAAAGAAGAAAAAGGACACGAAACCTCAGCCATGTAGACGCTGTCAGAAGATGGGTCATTGGGCTAGCGAATGCAAAGCCCCTGCACCCATCGCTGCTAAAACCGAAAAGGAGACGGAAAACTGAATGGGGCCCATCCTCTTGGCAAGGATGGCGCCCCCACAGTTAGCCATGCCTGTAAGGGATTAGTAGACGGTGTTAACTCTTCCATGAACCAAGGCCGCGCAGAGGCAGAAGGGTCTGTACAACCTGTAAGCGTCTGGCAAGGCGGGGCTGGCAAGGACGAACGGAATCCGGAGGATTCTGTAGTCGCTGGCTTAGAGGAGTCTTGGTTAGAATCAATTGCCCAGAGCAGTGTGATTCAAGACTCCCCGAGCGACCCATGTTGGGATTATCTCCTGACAAAAGGGGTTGCTATGGATGGAGGGGGAAGCCCGATGCTGACCTCTGAGTGTGTCCCTTTACGGGGACAGCGTTGGTACCTGAGTCTGGTTATTTCCGGGACGCGTGGTGAATTTTTGGTCGACACGGGTGCATCTCACACCTTGGTCGATCGTAGATTCATGGCCCGTCTTTGCAACCAGCCCGAAGCTCCGCTACTAGGAGTAAAGGCTCGGACTGCTACGGGAGATAGTATGCAGACTTATGGCAGAACTGTAAAACCTATGTTGGTTGATGGCAAGACATACTGGATATGTCCAACCATCACCGACATCACTGATGATGGCATACTGGGGATGGACTTTGCTGCTCTTTACGGGGTAACAATGAACACCGCAACGGGCCGACTTCAGATTAAACATCCTTATAAACAATCTGTACAGTGCGTTTTAAGGAATGGTTCTTCTGTGGCGTCAGTGGCACAAGACACAAAGTTGGCAGCAGGGCATGTATCTGATGTCCTAGTCAGCTGCGTGGGAGTGCAGGCCAAACGGCCGGGAATGTTTGAACCAGAAGATCAAAAGCTCTCAGAGTTAGGTCTTGCTGGCTATCATACTTACCTGGCCAACGCTCGTTGGGGGGTGATACCGATTTGTAACTCGAGTAGTAGAGAAATCACTCTACGAAAGGGGACGCCTATTGGTAACACCACGCGAGCATATGGGGTAGACTCACTAACTACGGACTTTGTGGAAGTAGGTGTGGTGGCGGGAGACTCTTCCCACGAAGAGGCTCTAGCTAAATCCAACCTACCGAAACATTTAAGGTCCCTGTTGTGTGAGTCACACCTCACTACCCTGGAGAGCGAAATGGTGGCAAATGAGCTGTCGGAGTTATCTGACGCCTTTGCGCAACCAGGAGACCCTCTAGGGCGTACCAATACGGTACAACACCGGGTTGACACTGGGGACGCGCTTCCCAGTAGAATCCCCTACCGTCGGTTACCCATGGCTAAAAAAAATGCTATGGAGGCTGAGGTAGAAAAGATGTTGGATGAAGATGTGATTCAACCTAGTGAGAGCCCATGGTCAAGTCCTGTGGTGATGGTCACCAAGAAGGATGGTTCCTGTCGATTTTGCATCGACTATAGGAAGTTGAACGGACTCACTAGGAAGAATGCATATCCTCTACCTCGGATAGATGAATGTGTGGAATCTCTGGGTGGGGCGAAATGGTTCTGTACACTAGATTTACAATCTGGTTATTGGCAGATCGGCATGGACCCCCGGGACCGAGAAAAAACCGCATTTTCTACCCATATGGGACTATTTGAGTTCAACGTCATGCCATTCGGGCTATGCAATGCCCCGGCAACCTTCGAGGCAATGATGGAAACCATGTTACGGGGTTTACTTTGGAAAAAGTGCCTAGTATACTTGGACGACATCATCGTCTTCGGTGGTTCTGTGGAGGAAACTCTACAGAACCTCCAAGCTGTGCTGAAACGCATCTTATCATATGGTCTGAAATTGAAACCTTCAAAGTGCAAGCTTTTTAGGAAGTCAGTTGAATACCTAGGTAGAATTGTTTCTGAACATGGCATCATGGCTGATCCTCATAAGATCGAAGTGGTACAGAACTGGCCTCGTCCGATGGACACGAAGGAGATACGCTCTTTCATCGGGTTTTGTTCATACTACAGAGATTTTATACCTGGATTCTCGAGAGTCGCAGCTCCCTTACAAGAGCTGATGATTGGAGAGAAGAAGGCTAAGGCTAAAATAGTCTGGTCCCCAGCCGCAGAACAGTCTTTCAGTGAGTTAAAGAGACTCTTCTTAGAAACACCTGTTTTGCACTACCCTGCACCTGTTGGTAAGTTCATCTTGGACACTGATGCTTCTAATACAAGTATTGGTGCTGCCTTGTCGCAGATCCAGGATGGGCGAGAAGTGCCGCTGGCATTTTCGTCCAACAGTCTAAGCAAAACACAACGTAACTACTGCACAACCAAGCGTGAACTCTTGGCAGTGGTGGTTTACACAAAAAAGTACAGACATTTCCTATATGGTGGGAATTATCTCGTACGGACGGATCATTCATCTCTGCAGTGGCTCCTTAACTTCAAGGACGCTGAGGGGATGATGGGTAGATGGTTGAACCACCTCTCTGAGTTTGGCATGACGAATGAGCATATCATACACAGGAGTGGAGTAGATCATGTGAATGCGGACAGCTTGTCCCGCTATCCTATCCGGAACTGTCACCGTGTAGACTGCCGAGACTGTGGGTCTCACAATGCAGTGATTGCGTCTGTGGGTGCGAAAGTTCCTAACTGGACGTTAAATCACTTGAAGGATGAGCAGCTTGCAGATCCGGCTATTTCGAGGGTGTACTCCTTGAAGTTGTTGGGCCTGTCCAAGCCTGTTCGCCCCGCACTTTCGCTGGAATGTAAAGAAGTTAGACAACTGTTAGCTCAGTGGGATAATCTTTTTATACGGAACAGTGTATTGTGCCGCTGGAGAGTGCAACCTGGCAGGAAGAGAACAGCTCAGTCTGTAGTGCCTCTGTCACTCAGACTACAGTTGCTCAATTACTGTCATGGCCACCGAACTTCAGCACACTTTGGCAGACAACGGACTGAGGCAAAGATTAAGAGTAGATATTACTGGCCTGGTATGACTTTGGACATACGGCGTTGGGTAAAGCAATGCCCCCAATGCTGTTTATCAAAGCCTGGACCTGGTATCGGTAAACTACCTCTAAGTCAAGAGCTATTCGGTGTTCGGTTTGCCCGGATCGCTGTTGATATCATTAGTGGTTTCAACACGACCCCCCGTGGGAATACCTGTATGATGGTGGTACAGGACTACTATACCAAGTACGTCCAAGTATATCCGTTGGTAAATCATACAGCTGTTACCTGCGCTGAAGCACTTTTCGAGAATTGGATCCTCACGTGGGGAGGTCCTTTAATGCTTCACTCCGACCAGGGTCGTGAGTTTGAATCTCGACTGTGGGCAGAACTGTGTAGTAAAATACACATCTGCAAGACGCATACGAACCCCTACCGACCTCAATCGGATGGTATGGTGGAACGTTTCAATCGGACGTTGATCCAATGTCTCACGACAATGGTTAATGAGCACCGGGATGATTGGGATGAGCATGCTCGCTATATCTCCCATGCTTACAATGCTACCGAACATGCGTCGACGGGCTGTACGCCTAATATGCTCGTAATGGGTGAAGACATAGTCATGCCAAGTGACATGGTCTATGGCGTGCAGGGACACCAGCTCGAGCAACCCTGCACAGTGATGTTTGTTGAATCACTTCGACAATCATTACGCGAGTCCTATGGAGTAGTAAGGGACAACTTGGAAAAATCTGCTAGTTTGCAGAAGGTGGGCTATGACACGGGCCTTAAACTCCGCCAATTTAAGGTGGGGGATAAGGTCGCGAGATTTAGCACACCAAATTCCAAAGTCAAGACCCTGTACTCCTGGGATGGTCCGCATACGGTTACTATGGTGGTTAGTGAAACTACTGTAGTAATACGGTTGCAAAAAGGGACTCTCACTAAATCACATGTGGCTAGACTCCGACCTTGGTATGGAGTCCCATATATAGATGACGGTGAAGATTCCCTCGGTGCTGGTCGAGTACCAGCACCAACCGACCCTGCGCTACCGAAGATACCGAAGGCAGGACCAACGGTCATACCGTCGGTACCGACGGTAGCGCGCCGAAGGGGTCGTCCTAGGAAATTACCGATTGAACCACAGTCGTGTGTTACCAAGCCCAAGCGCGGTAGGCCTCGTAAAAAAGGGTCAGCTGTGCGTAAAGGACTAACCGTAGACACCGGTAAACAAAGCAAGGTGATACCTCCGGTGTCATCATTGCTGGACATACCGGTACAAGGTCTACGGAGGAGCACACGTGTCAGAGAGCGAGATAAAATTGTGTAAACATTTTTTTCTTACCTTGTTGACGACATTTAGCTGCTGGCTTGATTAAATTTCCATGGACAGTTCCGTACTGGGCCGGTGGTCATTGGCCCGGTACTCGATCACCAAAACACAACGAGAAGAGACGGGTTATCCGGTGTGGTTATCCGTTGGAGGTAGAAAAGCACGTGTTCAGGGCGGGTGGCTGGCTTTGCCGATTAGTTCTAAGTATGGGACTAGTTTTGACCACATATTGCTTAGCAACACGCTGCTGTGTATATCCTCTAATGCCGGTATATCATTCCCGGGTTATCCGGTGGCTACGCCACGAATATTGTAAACAACAGTGAGAGTTCCCACCGTCGGATATGCCAGGCGTGGGAAGGGCGCTGCCCGCGTCACCTGATCGATTTCTCCCGCCAAATGAGCCGTGAGAAATTGGGTCACCTCGGCGCGCCTTCGGGGCGCGACCTCTGATTGGCTGAGAAGCCGGTCAAGGGGCGGGGTCACGGGGGACGGGTGGGGTATATAAGCCCCACAGGCAGCCAGGCTTCTTCAGATCAACACGTTTGCCCGTAGGGTAGCGTGTTGATCAGTGGTGCCTAGGTCTGCCCGGCAGTACCTACACTATTGTTTACCAGCTGTGCTACTAAATGCTCGGGTGAGTGAACCGTGAGGTTCACCTACGCCTGAGCTAACAGTATGGCAGCCCGTGTAGATGGCAAATGCACGGCCCCGGAGAAGGCTGAGGCCTCCGATGGGGAAGACCGAGTTCTCGAGTCTGACACGGAAATGGACACTACCGGTGCTCCAACCGTCGGTCAAGGCTCGGCTTCGGTACCAACTGAACCTAACCCTGAGGGGTCGGGTGATGTTGTTCCGAAGACAGAACCTGGTCTGGGTGGTAGTAATATCATCCAGGAGGAGAACCCTGCAGGGGGATCTTCTCCGAAACCCGCCGGTGTATTGGCACAAGAACCGACGGTCCCTGATGGTGATTCATCAGACGGGTCCACGGTTCGTGCTAAGACCAAACGGAAGCGGAAGCGTAAGAGGAGGATTGCATCTTCCCCTGAGACTCCTGCAACCGAAGATAATGTAGTTGGTCTCTTACTACGTATGTAACACTTGAGTACAAAAACCAGACAAGGTAAATTAGACTTTAATATACGGCGACTTTATTGTAAAGGTAACTCTGGTGTATTATAGTACAGGTATAACCAGCGGATATACGAGATCAGAACAGATATATATAATACAGTGGGCAACCCTATAGCATAGAGTTAAGCCCGTGAGCACAGGGTGGTCATGTCACGACAGTCCCAAACCTGACTGCCTTCCAATGGGGAAGCAGCCGTCTTATATACAGCGCTGCGTAGCCACGTGACCGTACTAGCAGCGCCACCTGTTAGGTTTAGTTATGTAAAAATGATTATGTAACAACTACCGACGGTAACCGAAGGTGGTACCGGTACACTACCGTATAGATAACCGAACTAGAGGAGTCGGTGTATGTAACGAACCGACGACACTAGTTAGATGAATAAAACAGTTATTAAACACAATAGAACCGTGTTGTCTTACATCATACAACATACAATAGATATACAACAATAACAGTTAGACTTATAGTCAACCCGTTACACTACCCCCCTTTAGAATGTAGGAAGGGTTGGTTTTATAATAATAATACCTCTTGGATACATTATATACCACGTATATCTATTTATCAACAAGTAACATTTCTACTCATAGTAACAACAGGTATACATACATGAACATACAAGTTAACATGTACATAACAGTTTATATCAACAATATAGTCTTTGTAAAAACCATAGTCTCGTAGGCACATGATATAAAAACTGTCCAACTGATAGTCCTAGACTAGTATCAGTTAATAGTAAAGGCACCAAATAACCACCTTGGAAACTCAGCACATCACCTACTTCATTCAGCAATGGTGCGAATCCGTGTGGAGTTAGTGTCCTTATATATAAATAATAGAACTATAATAGCTCTCACTTCCTTTGGCGAAGAAAAGTTTTATATATAAAAATCCATAATAGCGTATCCTAAATAAGGTGGGATAGATCGTCATCCTTATTAGGGGCGGTACTCCAGTACCTAGCAGTTTATGGTGGTAGAGATGGATAGAGTCCAGTACCGGTATAGTACTTCCATCTCTTGTGAAATATAAATATAAAAAGGTAGGTCCGTGCCTCCTTATAAATAATTATCACAGGAGGATGATCCATATAATAGTTCATAGGTCACCATAGTAGAATGTGACCACAGGATCAGGAGCCCTGGACAGTAGTAGAGCACCGACGGTTGTGGCTTAGTAGTAAACCACGGTTGAAGACATCAGGCTGCTTCCAGTGTGGTGGCAGTAGAGACTCAGTTAAGTCACGACAGCACCGTCGGTCTGCTTTCGGTTGTCCAGGGGCGTGTAGCTGCGTCGATGGTTTAGTTTTACCTCCGAGGGGCGGAACAGTGCACCCCAGAGGGCCTGACGGGGGACCAACCTTAGGTGTCCATAGGGACACCGCCGGATGGCTTTCCTTCCCCATCAGGACTTCCTCCAGGAGGGGCCTCCGTGGTGCAAACCACAGCAGCCTCCACCTGGAGAGGAAGGGCTCCACCTGGGGCCACCGAGAGGGTACTCGGCGCCGCAGTAGGCTCCCCGCCACTGACCACCCGGGTAGATTGTGCCATGAAAGAAAATGGCATCTCATACCTAGGTGGGTGTACTGACAGTACCGGGGTCACAGGAGGAGCAGGCCTTGCGGCAAGCCCCAACCTGGACTGGAGATCTGGAAAACCAGATCTCTCCCACTCTGTCAGCTTAAACCCGAACTGCCGGAAGAACTTGGCGTCACAAGTTGTCAACCTTGATTCGAGCTGGTCGATCGTAGCCCTCCAGAAGGCATGATCTTGCTCCAGACTCGCCTCGCGCTCGGCAAGGACTCTGGTGCGTTCAGCAACCCAAGCTTTCCCTTCCCGGATAGCCTGTTCTCTGAGCAACTTGTACTGCTCAAAGTACGACTTCTCCAAGAAGGAAACCTGAAACTGGAGTAGCTTACTTGCGTTTTCAGCCATCTTAGCTCTGTAGCACTCAAATCCGGGGACTAGAGTGTCAGAGAATCCAGTGTCAAAGGCAGGACCGTCTCCAGGCAACACAGGTAACCCTGCTAGCCCTTCGTCAACAGCCCTGTGCTCAGGGTCTGGAGTCACCTCGTCATCCCTTGCGGGGTCAGAGGTTGCTCCGTGCTGGGGTGGAGCAGTCGGCTGGGCTGACGCCCCATCCGGCTGTTGTACCTCTACCTGTTCAGCATCACTGACAGGTGAGACACTCTCCTGTGGGGCTGAAGCTTTCTTTTGCTTCTGACTCCACTTGTACTGCTTGACATAGTCAGCAGCGACTTGTTCCGCCTGCTCGTCACCCAAAGAGTTCTGAACAATAGCCAGTGCATTCCCCAGTTTCTGTCTCTCCTGCCTGGGCAGTTGATCAGCAACCGGGGGCAATGCAACCGAAGATACCGTGACGGTACCGACGGTTTGGCTATGGTCGACCTCAGATGTTACCGTGGCGGTGGCGACACGTTTCTTCGCAGGTTCACTGCGGGAACGGTCACGTCCACCTTTGGTATCATCTTTGGATGCCTGGCGGCCCCTTTTTAGATTTTTCTTCTTAGGAGGGGTATCCTTCTTTACAGTGGGCATCGGAGCTTCTGTAGCTGGTCCCAGGTCGGTTTGTTCGCACTTGGCGCCCTTACACAACCTCTCCCAGTCAGCCTCCGTGAGGTAGTTCCACTGTTTAAGTTTGTTGGTTCTCCACTTAAACTGTAGATTTCCTACACGTTTGTGGATCCCCCAAACCTTCAGTGCAGCCTCAACTCCACGAGTAATAGTGCGCTTGTGCACGCCCTTATTATCGCAGAGATGCCTTACCAAACCGGATCTCCGTTGGCTACGGAATAGTTCCCCGTCACTGTACTCAGGGCAGGAAGTACTCGTACTTCCCCTCACACAGTACAAGTAGGGACGCACATTCATGTGCTTCTCTACCAAATGACGGGCAAACTTGAAAAGGTTTGGCCACCGTTTTGCTGCTGTCGCAGTCCCTTTCAGGCGCTGACAGCGAACGTACGGGCAGGGATCCCCTGGCACGTAGTTCTTCCAAGCATATTTCAGCTTGGGACGGCATGACCTATGGATGTTAGGTTTATTCCCCGCCAACACTGCCTTGAGGTACACGAGGTACCAGTCAATGGGATGGGAATCACCTGTCAACCAGTCTTCGTCGTCTGAACCGTCGACCGTGTGAGGTGCAGGAAGAGCCATTTTGCCATTCTCCTGAATTAAATCAGTGAGGCTCAGGTTCTCCCGGTCATCATCACGGAGACACAGGTTTAGACGGACATGCGCTGCCTTGGCGCGGAGGCGTCGATTGGCTCTGCTCTCTGCAACAGACCAGCCCTCGGCTTCCGCCTTGGCCACTCTGTCAGCAACAGCTTTGAGTCTATCAGCCTCAGTCGGTGCGACCTCTTCGGTTGCAGGAGTCTCAGGGGAAGATGCAATCCTCCTCTTACGCTTCCGCTTCCGTTTGGTCTTAGCACGAACCGTGGACCCGTCTGATGAATCACCATCAGGGACCGTCGGTTCTTGTGCCAATACACCGGCGGGTTTCGGAGAAGATCCCCCTGCAGGGTTCTCCTCCTGGATGATATTACTACCACCCAGACCAGGTTCTGTCTTCGGAACAACATCACCCGACCCCTCAGGGTTAGGTTCAGTTGGTACCGAAGCCGAGCCTTGACCGACGGTTGGAGCACCGGTAGTGTCCATTTCCGTGTCAGACTCGAGAACTCGGTCTTCCCCATCGGAGGCCTCAGCCTTCTCCGGGGCCGTGCATTTGCCATCTACACGGGCTGCCATACTGTTAGCTCAGGCGTAGGTGAACCTCACGGTTCACTCACCCGAGCATTTAGTAGCACAGCTGGTAAACAATAGTGTAGGTACTGCCGGGCAGACCTAGGCACCACTGATCAACACGCTACCCTACGGGCAAACGTGTTGATCTGAAGAAGCCTGGCTGCCTGTGGGGCTTATATACCCCACCCGTCCCCCGTGACCCCGCCCCTTGACCGGCTTCTCAGCCAATCAGAGGTCGCGCCCCGAAGGCGCGCCGAGGTGACCCAATTTCTCACGGCTCATTTGGCGGGAGAAATCGATCAGGTGACGCGGGCAGCGCCCTTCCCACGCCTGGCATATCCGACGGTGGGAACTCTCACTGTTGTTTACAATATTCGTGGCGTAGCCACCGGATAACCCGGGAATGATATACCGGCATTAGAGGATATACACAGCAGCGTGTTGCTAAGCAATATGTGGTCAAAACTAGTCCCATACTTAGAACTAATCGGCAAAGCCAGCCACCCGCCCTGAACACGTGCTTTTCTACCTCCAACGGATAACCACACCGGATAACCCGTCTCTTCTCGTTGTGTTTTGGTGATCGAGTACCGGGCCAATGACCACCGGCCCAGTACGGAACTGTCCATGGAAATTTAATCAAGCCAGCAGCTAAATGTCGTCAACAAGGTAAGAAAAAAAATGTTTACACAATTTTATCTCGCTCTCTGACACGTGTGCTCCTCCGTAGACCTTGTACCGGTATGTCCAGCAATGATGACACCGGAGGTATCACCTTGCTTTGTTTACCGGTGTCTACGGTTAGTCCTTTACGCACAGCTGACCCTTTTTTACGAGGCCTACCGCGCTTGGGCTTGGTAACACACGACTGTGGTTCAATCGGTAATTTCCTAGGACGACCCCTTCGGCGCGCTACCGTCGGTACCGACGGTATGACCGTTGGTCCTGCCTTCGGTATCTTCGGTAGCGCAGGGTCGGTTGGTGCTGGTACTCGACCAGCACCGAGGGAATCTTTAATAACTGTTTTATTCATCTAACTAGTGTCGTCGGTTCGTTACATACACCGACTCCTCTAGTTCGGTTATCTATACGGTAGTGTACCGGTACCACCTTCGGTTACCGTCGGTAGTTGTTACATAATCATTTTTACATAACTAAACCTAACAGGTGGCGCTGCTAGTACGGTCACGTGGCTACGCAGCGCTGTATATAAGACGGCTGCTTCCCCATTGGAAGGCAGTCAGGTTTGGGACTGTCGTGACATGACCACCCTGTGCTCACGGGCTTAACTCTATGCTATAGGGTTGCCCACTGTATTATATATATCTGTTCTGATCTCGTATATCCGCTGGTTATACCTGTACTATAATACACCAGAGTTACCTTTACAATAAAGTCGCCGTATATTAAAGTCTAATTTACCTTGTCTGGTTTTTGTACTCAAGTGTTACATACGTAGTAAGAGACCAACTACATTTGGGTTTGGGACTGTCGTGACATGACCACCCTGTGCTCACGGGCTTAACTCTATGCTATAGGGTTGCCCACTGTATTATATATATCTGTTCTGATCTCGTATATCCGCTGGTTATACCTGTACTATAATACACCAGAGTTACCTTTACAATAAAGTCGCCGTATATTAAAGTCTAATTTACCTTGTCTGGTTTTTGTACTCAAGTGTTACATACGTAGTAAGAGACCAATGTAGTTGGTCTCTTACTACGTATGTAACACTTGAGTACAAAAACCAGACAAGGTAAATTAGACTTTAATATACGGCGACTTTATTGTAAAGGTAACTCTGGTGTATTATAGTACAGGTATAACCAGCGGATATACGAGATCAGAACAGATATATATAATACAGTGGGCAACCCTATAGCATAGAGTTAAGCCCGTGAGCACAGGGTGGTCATGTCACGACAGTCCCAAACCTGACTGCCTTCCAATGGGGAAGCAGCCGTCTTATATACAGCGCTGCGTAGCCACGTGACCGTACTAGCAGCGCCACCTGTTAGGTTTATATTAAAGTCTAATTTACCTTGTCTGGTTTTTGTACTCAAGTGTTACATACGTAGTAAGAGACCAACTACATTGGTGCCGTGACCACTTGACGAACCGACCATTGATAGGGTATTAAATAGACTTACAGTATATGGATTACCTATACGATTTTGTCAGCTCGTTCAGCGGCAGGACTAAAACCCCTGCTGAGGAACGTGAGGAAGCCGTACAGAATGTACGCTTCTTCACAGGCAAATCCAATAGGCGGGAGGGCCGGGCAGCCTTGCAGGTGCCCGGGGACGACCTCTCCCAAGAAGCAATAGGTGATCCTATTGTGGAAGCCTTTACCAAAGGAGAGGATGGGGAGCAATCTCCAATCCCAGGACCCTTTGATATAAGCTCCAGGAGATCGTTGGACTCCCTTTCCACGAATCTTTTCTGTCCTGAGGGTCAGAAAATACCGGGTAGAGAGCCTAAAACTCTCGGCCCAGCTGCCTTCGGTTCTACACCGACGGTAGCAGATCCTTCATTGGATCCAGACACGTCGGTTTTCACTGATGGTACCACTCCTACACCGAACGGTATGGGGGGTGGCGGGCCATCAAAGAAAACTAACGTGGCAACAGAAGCTCCTGGTAAGGGGTACCCGCCAGCAGTAGATGAGCCATCCAGTTTACCACTGGATGGGGACCTACTAGCTGCCATGGGGATCCCCACCAAGAAAACTGAGTTGCATGAGCTCGCTGAAGCCCGGAGGGAACTTGCTTCCATCAATCAAACTAGGAAGTTATTCCTAAAGGAGGTTGATGAGAAGAAAAGGTTCCTACTGGAACTCCAGAACGAGATGGCTTCCCACAAGGTGGAGGTTGACAAACTTTTGCACCAGAGGGTGTCCGGCGAATGTGAGGTTGCAAGCTTAACTTCCTTGGGAAAGGATTTGAGCACGCAGCTCCACTTAGCCAGACAGGACCTCGCAAGCTTAAGGCAAGTCAATCAGGACCTGAAGACGAAGTCGGAGAAAGTACCACCACCTTCCACGGTGGTACCTCCAGTCATACCCGTACCCAGTGTGTACACGACAGTGACACCTTCAAGTGTCCCGCCGCTAGTACACACCACGGTAACAGGTATGACACCTCAGATGGGGGCTAGCTATCTACAGACTCCGGTCTGTGGTGGCGCCTTTGGAGGCACGGCAACACCTCCAGGGTACACCCACCCATCTACTGGTTCAACGATGTTGAACCAACAGCAGACCATGGTCTCAGTTCCAGTACCGAAACCCAGAGCTAGACAGGGCTTAACCCCTGTCCAGCGGGCTAAGTACGACCGGAACCCGGCTATTGAGAAGCTGGGGACAGACATCGTCCCGCGGGACATCGATGAACTGGATGAACGATATGCTCCTTTCAACTTTGGGGAGATCAAACATCCTGATGCAGCCCGTCAAAAGGCCATCGATATTCCGCCTTTCACAGGGTCGCCACCCTGGAGAAAGTACAAAGTTCGGTTCAAGGCTATTGTGGGGAGCAATCGCTGGAACAATCAGCAAGCGCTGGTTGCTCTGAAGCAAGCACTCTGCAACGGGCCAGGTGAACCAGCCCTTTTGGCGTTCGAGAGAGTGAAGATCAAGACATTGAGCTCACTTGAAGAAACAGCTGAATGGGCGATTGGGAAGATTGGTGAGCATGACCCAAGGACTCAGCTGCTCAAACGTGTCCAACGCAAGGACGAGCATCTGAGATCCTACGGATTTGCTCTACAAGAACTGATATCCGAGTGTTATCAGGGATGTAGACCTGACACCCCCACTGTCATCCAGGAGTTAACCTCCAGGTTTGTCAATGGAGTCAGAGACACCAATCTCCAGGCATATCTGCGGGAGAAATGGCAGCCGGACTTATCTCTAGCTGACCTTTTTGACCATGCAGATGTGTATGACACCAAACAGGCTGTTTTTCCTAGTGGAGGAGTGTCGGCAGCTCCATCTGTAGCCCCGAAAGGAGCTCAGGTGGTAGAAGCCGCCACAAAACCACCTAAGAAAAAACAGCCCGCCTCTGAGGAGGTGGCGGCAGTAATGCCTGACATGGACATGGAGAAGATGATTGAGGGTTTGTTGCGGAAGCACTTGGAAAAGAGCTCTGCGTCCACTTCTGATTCTGGATCTGGAAAGAGAAGGAAAAAGAAGAAAAAGGACACGAAACCTCAGCCATGTAGACGCTGTCAGAAGATGGGTCATTGGGCTAGCGAATGCAAAGCCCCTGCACCCATCGCTGCTAAAACCGAAAAGGAGACGGAAAACTGAATGGGGCCCATCCTCTTGGCAAGGATGGCGCCCCCACAGTTAGCCATGCCTGTAAGGGATTAGTAGACGGTGTTAACTCTTCCATGAACCAAGGCCGCGCAGAGGCAGAAGGGTCTGTACAACCTGTAAGCGTCTGGCAAGGCGGGGCTGGCAAGGACGAACGGAATCCGGAGGATTCTGTAGTCGCTGGCTTAGAGGAGTCTTGGTTAGAATCAATTGCCCAGAGCAGTGTGATTCAAGACTCCCCGAGCGACCCATGTTGGGATTATCTCCTGACAAAAGGGGTTGCTATGGATGGAGGGGGAAGCCCGATGCTGACCTCTGAGTGTGTCCCTTTACGGGGACAGCGTTGGTACCTGAGTCTGGTTATTTCCGGGACGCGTGGTGAATTTTTGGTCGACACGGGTGCATCTCACACCTTGGTCGATCGTAGATTCATGGCCCGTCTTTGCAACCAGCCCGAAGCTCCGCTACTAGGAGTAAAGGCTCGGACTGCTACGGGAGATAGTATGCAGACTTATGGCAGAACTGTAAAACCTATGTTGGTTGATGGCAAGACATACTGGATATGTCCAACCATCACCGACATCACTGATGATGGCATACTGGGGATGGACTTTGCTGCTCTTTACGGGGTAACAATGAACACCGCAACGGGCCGACTTCAGATTAAACATCCTTATAAACAATCTGTACAGTGCGTTTTAAGGAATGGTTCTTCTGTGGCGTCAGTGGCACAAGACACAAAGTTGGCAGCAGGGCATGTATCTGATGTCCTAGTCAGCTGCGTGGGAGTGCAGGCCAAACGGCCGGGAATGTTTGAACCAGAAGATCAAAAGCTCTCAGAGTTAGGTCTTGCTGGCTATCATACTTACCTGGCCAACGCTCGTTGGGGGGTGATACCGATTTGTAACTCGAGTAGTAGAGAAATCACTCTACGAAAGGGGACGCCTATTGGTAACACCACGCGAGCATATGGGGTAGACTCACTAACTACGGACTTTGTGGAAGTAGGTGTGGTGGCGGGAGACTCTTCCCACGAAGAGGCTCTAGCTAAATCCAACCTACCGAAACATTTAAGGTCCCTGTTGTGTGAGTCACACCTCACTACCCTGGAGAGCGAAATGGTGGCAAATGAGCTGTCGGAGTTATCTGACGCCTTTGCGCAACCAGGAGACCCTCTAGGGCGTACCAATACGGTACAACACCGGGTTGACACTGGGGACGCGCTTCCCAGTAGAATCCCCTACCGTCGGTTACCCATGGCTAAAAAAAATGCTATGGAGGCTGAGGTAGAAAAGATGTTGGATGAAGATGTGATTCAACCTAGTGAGAGCCCATGGTCAAGTCCTGTGGTGATGGTCACCAAGAAGGATGGTTCCTGTCGATTTTGCATCGACTATAGGAAGTTGAACGGACTCACTAGGAAGAATGCATATCCTCTACCTCGGATAGATGAATGTGTGGAATCTCTGGGTGGGGCGAAATGGTTCTGTACACTAGATTTACAATCTGGTTATTGGCAGATCGGCATGGACCCCCGGGACCGAGAAAAAACCGCATTTTCTACCCATATGGGACTATTTGAGTTCAACGTCATGCCATTCGGGCTATGCAATGCCCCGGCAACCTTCGAGGCAATGATGGAAACCATGTTACGGGGTTTACTTTGGAAAAAGTGCCTAGTATACTTGGACGACATCATCGTCTTCGGTGGTTCTGTGGAGGAAACTCTACAGAACCTCCAAGCTGTGCTGAAACGCATCTTATCATATGGTCTGAAATTGAAACCTTCAAAGTGCAAGCTTTTTAGGAAGTCAGTTGAATACCTAGGTAGAATTGTTTCTGAACATGGCATCATGGCTGATCCTCATAAGATCGAAGTGGTACAGAACTGGCCTCGTCCGATGGACACGAAGGAGATACGCTCTTTCATCGGGTTTTGTTCATACTACAGAGATTTTATACCTGGATTCTCGAGAGTCGCAGCTCCCTTACAAGAGCTGATGATTGGAGAGAAGAAGGCTAAGGCTAAAATAGTCTGGTCCCCAGCCGCAGAACAGTCTTTCAGTGAGTTAAAGAGACTCTTCTTAGAAACACCTGTTTTGCACTACCCTGCACCTGTTGGTAAGTTCATCTTGGACACTGATGCTTCTAATACAAGTATTGGTGCTGCCTTGTCGCAGATCCAGGATGGGCGAGAAGTGCCGCTGGCATTTTCGTCCAACAGTCTAAGCAAAACACAACGTAACTACTGCACAACCAAGCGTGAACTCTTGGCAGTGGTGGTTTACACAAAAAAGTACAGACATTTCCTATATGGTGGGAATTATCTCGTACGGACGGATCATTCATCTCTGCAGTGGCTCCTTAACTTCAAGGACGCTGAGGGGATGATGGGTAGATGGTTGAACCACCTCTCTGAGTTTGGCATGACGAATGAGCATATCATACACAGGAGTGGAGTAGATCATGTGAATGCGGACAGCTTGTCCCGCTATCCTATCCGGAACTGTCACCGTGTAGACTGCCGAGACTGTGGGTCTCACAATGCAGTGATTGCGTCTGTGGGTGCGAAAGTTCCTAACTGGACGTTAAATCACTTGAAGGATGAGCAGCTTGCAGATCCGGCTATTTCGAGGGTGTACTCCTTGAAGTTGTTGGGCCTGTCCAAGCCTGTTCGCCCCGCACTTTCGCTGGAATGTAAAGAAGTTAGACAACTGTTAGCTCAGTGGGATAATCTTTTTATACGGAACAGTGTATTGTGCCGCTGGAGAGTGCAACCTGGCAGGAAGAGAACAGCTCAGTCTGTAGTGCCTCTGTCACTCAGACTACAGTTGCTCAATTACTGTCATGGCCACCGAACTTCAGCACACTTTGGCAGACAACGGACTGAGGCAAAGATTAAGAGTAGATATTACTGGCCTGGTATGACTTTGGACATACGGCGTTGGGTAAAGCAATGCCCCCAATGCTGTTTATCAAAGCCTGGACCTGGTATCGGTAAACTACCTCTAAGTCAAGAGCTATTCGGTGTTCGGTTTGCCCGGATCGCTGTTGATATCATTAGTGGTTTCAACACGACCCCCCGTGGGAATACCTGTATGATGGTGGTACAGGACTACTATACCAAGTACGTCCAAGTATATCCGTTGGTAAATCATACAGCTGTTACCTGCGCTGAAGCACTTTTCGAGAATTGGATCCTCACGTGGGGAGGTCCTTTAATGCTTCACTCCGACCAGGGTCGTGAGTTTGAATCTCGACTGTGGGCAGAACTGTGTAGTAAAATACACATCTGCAAGACGCATACGAACCCCTACCGACCTCAATCGGATGGTATGGTGGAACGTTTCAATCGGACGTTGATCCAATGTCTCACGACAATGGTTAATGAGCACCGGGATGATTGGGATGAGCATGCTCGCTATATCTCCCATGCTTACAATGCTACCGAACATGCGTCGACGGGCTGTACGCCTAATATGCTCGTAATGGGTGAAGACATAGTCATGCCAAGTGACATGGTCTATGGCGTGCAGGGACACCAGCTCGAGCAACCCTGCACAGTGATGTTTGTTGAATCACTTCGACAATCATTACGCGAGTCCTATGGAGTAGTAAGGGACAACTTGGAAAAATCTGCTAGTTTGCAGAAGGTGGGCTATGACACGGGCCTTAAACTCCGCCAATTTAAGGTGGGGGATAAGGTCGCGAGATTTAGCACACCAAATTCCAAAGTCAAGACCCTGTACTCCTGGGATGGTCCGCATACGGTTACTATGGTGGTTAGTGAAACTACTGTAGTAATACGGTTGCAAAAAGGGACTCTCACTAAATCACATGTGGCTAGACTCCGACCTTGGTATGGAGTCCCATATATAGATGACGGTGAAGATTCCCTCGGTGCTGGTCGAGTACCAGCACCAACCGACCCTGCGCTACCGAAGATACCGAAGGCAGGACCAACGGTCATACCGTCGGTACCGACGGTAGCGCGCCGAAGGGGTCGTCCTAGGAAATTACCGATTGAACCACAGTCGTGTGTTACCAAGCCCAAGCGCGGTAGGCCTCGTAAAAAAGGGTCAGCTGTGCGTAAAGGACTAACCGTAGACACCGGTAAACAAAGCAAGGTGATACCTCCGGTGTCATCATTGCTGGACATACCGGTACAAGGTCTACGGAGGAGCACACGTGTCAGAGAGCGAGATAAAATTGTGTAAACATTTTTTTCTTACCTTGTTGACGACATTTAGCTGCTGGCTTGATTAAATTTCCATGGACAGTTCCGTACTGGGCCGGTGGTCATTGGCCCGGTACTCGATCACCAAAACACAACGAGAAGAGACGGGTTATCCGGTGTGGTTATCCGTTGGAGGTAGAAAAGCACGTGTTCAGGGCGGGTGGCTGGCTTTGCCGATTAGTTCTAAGTATGGGACTAGTTTTGACCACATATTGCTTAGCAACACGCTGCTGTGTATATCCTCTAATGCCGGTATATCATTCCCGGGTTATCCGGTGGCTACGCCACGAATATTGTAAACAACAGTGAGAGTTCCCACCGTCGGATATGCCAGGCGTGGGAAGGGCGCTGCCCGCGTCACCTGATCGATTTCTCCCGCCAAATGAGCCGTGAGAAATTGGGTCACCTCGGCGCGCCTTCGGGGCGCGACCTCTGATTGGCTGAGAAGCCGGTCAAGGGGCGGGGTCACGGGGGACGGGTGGGGTATATAAGCCCCACAGGCAGCCAGGCTTCTTCAGATCAACACGTTTGCCCGTAGGGTAGCGTGTTGATCAGTGGTGCCTAGGTCTGCCCGGCAGTACCTACACTATTGTTTACCAGCTGTGCTACTAAATGCTCGGGTGAGTGAACCGTGAGGTTCACCTACGCCTGAGCTAACAGTATGGCAGCCCGTGTAGATGGCAAATGCACGGCCCCGGAGAAGGCTGAGGCCTCCGATGGGGAAGACCGAGTTCTCGAGTCTGACACGGAAATGGACACTACCGGTGCTCCAACCGTCGGTCAAGGCTCGGCTTCGGTACCAACTGAACCTAACCCTGAGGGGTCGGGTGATGTTGTTCCGAAGACAGAACCTGGTCTGGGTGGTAGTAATATCATCCAGGAGGAGAACCCTGCAGGGGGATCTTCTCCGAAACCCGCCGGTGTATTGGCACAAGAACCGACGGTCCCTGATGGTGATTCATCAGACGGGTCCACGGTTCGTGCTAAGACCAAACGGAAGCGGAAGCGTAAGAGGAGGATTGCATCTTCCCCTGAGACTCCTGCAACCGAAGAGGTCGCACCGACTGAGGCTGATAGACTCAAAGCTGTTGCTGACAGAGTGGCCAAGGCGGAAGCCGAGGGCTGGTCTGTTGCAGAGAGCAGAGCCAATCGACGCCTCCGCGCCAAGGCAGCGCATGTCCGTCTAAACCTGTGTCTCCGTGATGATGACCGGGAGAACCTGAGCCTCACTGATTTAATTCAGGAGAATGGCAAAATGGCTCTTCCTGCACCTCACACGGTCGACGGTTCAGACGACGAAGACTGGTTGACAGGTGATTCCCATCCCATTGACTGGTACCTCGTGTACCTCAAGGCAGTGTTGGCGGGGAATAAACCTAACATCCATAGGTCATGCCGTCCCAAGCTGAAATATGCTTGGAAGAACTACGTGCCAGGGGATCCCTGCCCGTACGTTCGCTGTCAGCGCCTGAAAGGGACTGCGACAGCAGCAAAACGGTGGCCAAACCTTTTCAAGTTTGCCCGTCATTTGGTAGAGAAGCACATGAATGTGCGTCCCTACTTGTACTGTGTGAGGGGAAGTACGAGTACTTCCTGCCCTGAGTACAGTGACGGGGAACTATTCCGTAGCCAACGGAGATCCGGTTTGGTAAGGCATCTCTGCGATAATAAGGGCGTGCACAAGCGCACTATTACTCGTGGAGTTGAGGCTGCACTGAAGGTTTGGGGGATCCACAAACGTGTAGGAAATCTACAGTTTAAGTGGAGAACCAACAAACTTAAACAGTGGAACTACCTCACGGAGGCTGACTGGGAGAGGTTGTGTAAGGGCGCCAAGTGCGAACAAACCGACCTGGGACCAGCTACAGAAGCTCCGATGCCCACTGTAAAGAAGGATACCCCTCCTAAGAAGAAAAATCTAAAAAGGGGCCGCCAGGCATCCAAAGATGATACCAAAGGTGGACGTGACCGTTCCCGCAGTGAACCTGCGAAGAAACGTGTCGCCACCGCCACGGTAACATCTGAGGTCGACCATAGCCAAACCGTCGGTACCGTCACGGTATCTTCGGTTGCATTGCCCCCGGTTGCTGATCAACTGCCCAGGCAGGAGAGACAGAAACTGGGGAATGCACTGGCTATTGTTCAGAACTCTTTGGGTGACGAGCAGGCGGAACAAGTCGCTGCTGACTATGTCAAGCAGTACAAGTGGAGTCAGAAGCAAAAGAAAGCTTCAGCCCCACAGGAGAGTGTCTCACCTGTCAGTGATGCTGAACAGGTAGAGGTACAACAGCCGGATGGGGCGTCAGCCCAGCCGACTGCTCCACCCCAGCACGGAGCAACCTCTGACCCCGCAAGGGATGACGAGGTGACTCCAGACCCTGAGCACAGGGCTGTTGACGAAGGGCTAGCAGGGTTACCTGTGTTGCCTGGAGACGGTCCTGCCTTTGACACTGGATTCTCTGACACTCTAGTCCCCGGATTTGAGTGCTACAGAGCTAAGATGGCTGAAAACGCAAGTAAGCTACTCCAGTTTCAGGTTTCCTTCTTGGAGAAGTCGTACTTTGAGCAGTACAAGTTGCTCAGAGAACAGGCTATCCGGGAAGGGAAAGCTTGGGTTGCTGAACGCACCAGAGTCCTTGCCGAGCGCGAGGCGAGTCTGGAGCAAGATCATGCCTTCTGGAGGGCTACGATCGACCAGCTCGAATCAAGGTTGACAACTTGTGACGCCAAGTTCTTCCGGCAGTTCGGGTTTAAGCTGACAGAGTGGGAGAGATCTGGTTTTCCAGATCTCCAGTCCAGGTTGGGGCTTGCCGCAAGGCCTGCTCCTCCTGTGACCCCGGTACTGTCAGTACACCCACCTAGGTATGAGATGCCATTTTCTTTCATGGCACAATCTACCCGGGTGGTCAGTGGCGGGGAGCCTACTGCGGCGCCGAGTACCCTCTCGGTGGCCCCAGGTGGAGCCCTTCCTCTCCAGGTGGAGGCTGCTGTGGTTTGCACCACGGAGGCCCCTCCTGGAGGAAGTCCTGATGGGGAAGGAAAGCCATCCGGCGGTGTCCCTATGGACACCTAAGGTTGGTCCCCCGTCAGGCCCTCTGGGGTGCACTGTTCCGCCCCTCGGAGGTAAAACTAAACCATCGACGCAGCTACACGCCCCTGGACAACCGAAAGCAGACCGACGGTGCTGTCGTGACTTAACTGAGTCTCTACTGCCACCACACTGGAAGCAGCCTGATGTCTTCAACCGTGGTTTACTACTAAGCCACAACCGTCGGTGCTCTACTACTGTCCAGGGCTCCTGATCCTGTGGTCACATTCTACTATGGTGACCTATGAACTATTATATGGATCATCCTCCTGTGATAATTATTTATAAGGAGGCACGGACCTACCTTTTTATATTTATATTTCACAAGAGATGGAAGTACTATACCGGTACTGGACTCTATCCATCTCTACCACCATAAACTGCTAGGTACTGGAGTACCGCCCCTAATAAGGATGACGATCTATCCCACCTTATTTAGGATACGCTATTATGGATTTTTATATATAAAACTTTTCTTCGCCAAAGGAAGTGAGAGCTATTATAGTTCTATTATTTATATATAAGGACACTAACTCCACACGGATTCGCACCATTGCTGAATGAAGTAGGTGATGTGCTGAGTTTCCAAGGTGGTTATTTGGTGCCTTTACTATTAACTGATACTAGTCTAGGACTATCAGTTGGACAGTTTTTATATCATGTGCCTACGAGACTATGGTTTTTACAAAGACTATATTGTTGATATAAACTGTTATGTACATGTTAACTTGTATGTTCATGTATGTATACCTGTTGTTACTATGAGTAGAAATGTTACTTGTTGATAAATAGATATACGTGGTATATAATGTATCCAAGAGGTATTATTATTATAAAACCAACCCTTCCTACATTCTAAAGGGGGGTAGTGTAACGGGTTGACTATAAGTCTAACTGTTATTGTTGTATATCTATTGTATGTTGTATGATGTAAGACAACACGGTTCTATTGTGTTTAATAACTGTTTTATTCATCTAACTAGTGTCGTCGGTTCGTTACATACACCGACTCCTCTAGTTCGGTTATCTATACGGTAGTGTACCGGTACCACCTTCGGTTACCGTCGGTAGTTGTTACATAATCATTTTTACATAACTAAACCTAACAGGTGGCGCTGCTAGTACGGTCACGTGGCTACGCAGCGCTGTATATAAGACGGCTGCTTCCCCATTGGAAGGCAGTCAGGTTTGGGACTGTCGTGACATGACCACCCTGTGCTCACGGGCTTAACTCTATGCTATAGGGTTGCCCACTGTATTATATATATCTGTTCTGATCTCGTATATCCGCTGGTTATACCTGTACTATAATACACCAGAGTTACCTTTACAATAAAGTCGCCGTATAGCAAAAGTCTGAAGGGGAGTAATGTAGCGGGCACGTATCGCTCGGGGAAGCCCGAGCGTGCGTGGAGAGCGCATTGCCCGCCGGTTAGCTCAGGTACCGTAGCGGAGCGGTGAGATGTCAGCTGGCCCTGTGGTGCAGCGGTAGCATACTCGACTTCGGAGCTGAGGGACCGGGGTTCGATTCCCCGTGGGGCTCGACGTTTTCACCGACCCGTTACACTGGGGCCGTGACCAGGATGGGACATCCTGGGTTGGGTATCTGAGCGGTTTCAGCTTCTGCTAGGTTGACAGAGGCGACCTAGCAAAAGTCTGAAGGGGAGTAATGTAGCGGGCACGTATCGCTCGGGGAAGCCCGAGCGTGCGTGGAGAGCGCATTGCCCGCCGGTTAGCTCAGGTACCGTAGCGGAGCGGTGAGATGTCAGCTGGCCCTGTGGTGCAGCGGTAGCATACTCGACTTCGGAGCTGAGGGACCGGGGTTCGATTCCCCGTGGGGCTCGACGTTTTCACCGACCCGTTACAGTCCCATACTTGCTCCTCCATCCCATTCAAAGTAATTTAGTTCACATAGCAACTTGATACCAACCATTTGATATACTTCAGGGCTAACATTTGCAACTGATGATGAAGAGGAAAACGATGCAGAGGAGGAGAAAAGGAAAGCAGAGGCGAAGAAGAAGAGAGAAGAGGCGGAAGAATTAAAAAGGATAAAAGAGGAAGAGAAATATAAAAAGGAGATGTTAGAAAAGGAACTCACTGACCCGATATGGATAAAGGTATGTGAAGTTGATCTGTGCTATTTGATGCATGCTAAGGGAGTGCTCACTTTTTTAACAATGAGGGGGGCGAAGTATTTGGATGGGGCTAAATACTTTCGACCCCACTTGGTGGGGGGGGGGGGGGGGATTTTCCGCCCTCTGGAGGGGGAGGGCAAAATTTGCGCACCTGCACCAAATCTCACTGCCCTCCTCCCTGTGGTAGCAAAATGTTGCTGGCGACACTCTGGGCGACACAGTGAAATGAGGCAATCTTTTCTGTAACAAATGGTTAAAAGAACGCCACGTTTCGCAGGTATCTGTTTTTCGCCCTAGTGGAGTCTGGGCTTATGCTGTCAAATCAATAATTAATGCTTGTGTTCCCTGACATTATCATCATACTACTAAAGGTACCAATGGAATATAAGCTCTTTATGATGAAAATGAATTGGTTATTTTGAATAGATGATAACTCGCAGGATCGATCATAAACAAAATGTAGTCCAAACATTTAGGGTATCAATGTAAGAGTTTATAGACCAAGAAGTGAAAATTGCTTCTCTAGATCTTTCTTCTTAAAGTTCTAATGACCATTTCTCATGCGCACTGGCTTTCCTACTATACCTATAATCAAACAAATTGCTACATGTATCCTGTTTTTTATTTGTTCTTCATGCCATTTCCCTACTTTCAGGACACTGGACGTCTAAGAGATGGACCACTCAGGAAGCTCCCTGAGGAAGAGGAGCTCTTCTTCAAGGTAAATCTTTTTGAAATCATCATCTGTTTAGTTTATGTCTTACAAAATACAAACCGCCTCAGTGTATGCTTATATTCTAAAAGAGAGACTTGCATTTAGACATATATTGTTGGATATGTTATTAGCCATGTTTATTTAGCCCTATTGAATTAAATATCTTATTTGGTATGTAAATGAAGATGCAATTTAGCATGCAACTATGTTATTGTTCATGTTATGGGTATGTTTATAATGTAATAGGAAATGTTATAGGTCATATAATTGGGCATGTAACTGAACATGTATTACCCAGGTATGTAATTAGGAATGCAATTATACTAATTGCACTTGTAAATAGGAATATAATAATATATATAATTGGATATGTTCTAGGGCATGTTACAGGTTATGAAATTGCACAAATTAATGGGAATATGTTTTGACATGAAATTGGGTATCAATTAGGCATGTAATAAGGTGATATTTATGCACCATACAGTGATCTTTATAGGCTTATAAATCTGACCTCTAGATGAAGATTTGAAAGATTACTTATCCAATCACCCCTATCTTACATGGTGGCACTGGTCACATGGGCACAGCCAAGACTAAATAAAAGTATTGCAGATATGCCTACTGTAAATTTTCGCTCAGTACATATTTTCACGTTTTTTACGCAGATGGTTAAGTAGGCCAAATTATAATGTGCGCGAAAAGTATGCCCAGGAAATTATGTTTCCAAAGATGTATAGCACTATATTGCTACTCATATCTATAATGCTAATGGATGACTCAATAATCAGGGATCTTCATCTTCCCTTGTTACTTGTACGTTACAGTCCATGTATATACATAGGATTAAATTCTTTGGGCTCTAATATCCTTAATTTTGTCAAGCATGTCTTTCTATGGTAGGTGCGTGAAAGTTTAGCTGCGTGAAAATATATACGTTTACAGTATGCATTAATATTGCACATAGAATCAACTAAACATTCATTTTCATGTTAATTAACACACACATTTCATGGTCTAACAGGGTATCATCAAGAGGTACCTATCACCACTGATAAAGAACAAGATAAAAGAGGAGCAGGTCAACATGGAGCTGGCTAACCTCAAGAACCGGGTCAGCTTTGGCTACCTCATGCTGAATGCCACCTTTGTAGCGGTTATCTTCACACTACAGCAGAACAAGGACAAGGTGGGTGTAGAACATATCTATCATGAGTATTAATTAATATTAATAATATCAATTCCTTTACCCTGTACGGGCCACATAGTGCATTATGACCTTGGCCATCATGATAGTTTCATGCAGATATATAGTGCAATAGGCTGGTTTTAAAATTTCACTGTTCTGTTTTCAAGTATCATGACGACCCTACAGGTTTGATTCACTCCTGAAGGTACATTTAACTTGCCAGTATTACATTAGCACATAATGTGAATCCTTCCAAAGAGTCAGTATGATCAATCAATACAGCACTGCCTAGTTACAGCTAGGGCTGCATTCATGCTAACCAAAAGTCATAATACAATCTTTTTATATTTGTATTTATTGTAAAACCTCGCGTATAAGCCTAACTCGCATATAAGCCGCACCCCGACTCTGGGCCGATCCTATAAGCTGCACCAGGGATCTGATTATGGTGACTTTTAGTACTGTGCCATAGTAGCAAGAACTCGCATATAAGCCAGACCCTGACCCTGGGCCAATGCTATAAGCCGCACCACCGATCTGACTCGCACACTAGCCGTGGCTTATACGCAAGGTTTTACGGTTTTCATAGAAAATGCACATTATTTCCATCATTTTTATCATTTTAATTTGTTATTTCTGCTCGCAGCTCGCCATACCTTGGCCATGGGGCGACAACCTGAAACTAGAACCAATAGGACTCATGTTCCTCATCTTCTTTGTGGTCATCATGTTTCTGCAGACTGTGGGTAGGTGTATGGCCACTATGAATCTGCAGAAAAGGGTAACCTTACTGAGAGCAGAGTACTTAACCCTTTAAGCGCCACATAGTGCTTTAATGTGTTATACGTTTTGTTGTCATGATGCAATGCAGCCCTTAACTTGGTTAAAAGAATGAATTAGTACATAGTGGGATATTTGAATGCTTAAATCACTTAATCATTATGGTCTTAATCCTTTGAATATTATTCACTACTTCCGTTAATTTTCTAGACATTCTATTACTTTCTATATACCTTTCACATACCATTTGATACCTTTTACCATGGAGTGTACAGTAAACTATACTCTCCCTGCTTTTACATACTTTTTGCACACTTTCTATATACTTTCCTTTTTTGCAGGGATGGTGGCACATCGCATGGGAACCTTCCTGCACATTGTTGCCAACACCCAGCTGATGTCCACTATAACAGACAACCAGAGTATGGTCGCTAACATGATCAACATGGCCAAAACAGCCAAGAAGGTCACTGAGGATGACAACCTGAGTATGATCTCACAGACGGAGTCAGAGTATGAAGGCAGTGAGGAGGTTAGGTTTACTTCTTGCTTTTTTCACTAAGTTTACTTCCCTTAACATTTTGGGAAAGTAATGATCAATTCTTTCAGTATATATTAAGAAATATCTTCACTATAAAGAAATATCACAAAATAAAATCTAGCTGTTACATGTCATGTATGTTCATTAATCAATGTATTCTGATCTTTAGACAGTCTTTTGTAATTTTATACATGTGTATATAAAAGAGTGACTGATGTGTAATTCAATGTTCATAGGTGAGACCATCCAAACGTAAGTCTACCATCTACCGGCTGGAGAAAGGCTTTGCAAAGCGCAACGAATTCCTGCAAAGAAGGCCTACTGTAGTCTTAGAGGATAACCTGAATGTGTTCCTAAATAAGGTTAGTCTCACACAATATACTAGAACCCCATGCAGCCAGAAAGGCTAACTTTCCATAATAAACCTGGTTGTCATTGGTTTCACCAGAATGTTCACATTTGCAAAGAAAAATACAAGAAAATTTCAAATATTGTATTATCATAATTTATAGACATTGTGATTGCTTTATGTACCAACATGCCTTTTGAACACTTCAGATGGTGGATGATGTCCATGATGAGAGTGCTACCCCAGAAGTCCTCACTGATAGATACAAGCGTAATAGCGTCTTCCAACGCAAAAAGTCCAATGCCACCTTTCAGTTCCTAAAGGAGCGGAGAAGCACACTGCACCGTATTGACTCAATTGGGGAGAGCGGGGACGATGGGCGTGGTTCAATGGATGGGTACCCAGAGAGAGGCGCTTCCACTGATGCCTATATGGGAGGCTATGGAAGGATCAAGAGGGGGCTGCCCAATGGTGGACCCTACTTCCTGGATCCGAATGATGCCGAGGAACCGAACCGTGAATTGCAGCAGCAAAGCGCCCGGCAGATTCCATTGGATGATCGAAAAGTCAGTCGCTTCTCGATGTCACCCATGCCCGATTATGATTTAGTTGATGAAGAGAGTTTAGACGGCTCACGACAACAGAGGAACAATTTCAGCAGTGGAAATATCCCACTGCTACCACATGAAGATTATGATAATGACAGTCATACTCTCCTACCAGCAGCCACAGTACCATCACAAGATTTACCAATGACGACAGTGATCCGGCCTGTAATGGCACAGACTTCACTTCAAATGGATGATCCTCCCGCTGACTACGACATACATGATCCCACCAGGTCTACAAGGTCCCCATCCCAAGTTTCGAAACTCTAAGTGCTGTGGGCTGCCTGAGCCATGTGCTTGTCTGTGTCTGAGTAAGATGCTTTCTTAGCTGTATAGATTCATTGGTGCTTCCATTATATAAAGTTGTAATGCTTCATGTTTTGCTTTGCTGTAAGCTTATATGATATGTTCCACCCTGTGCAAGGAAGGACGTTGTATAGTTAAAGGAACATGTCTAGAAATTAGTATGCTTTAGTCTTTTAAAAGTTACAGTCCTAGGTGTAAATTAATTCAGAGCTTGCTATCATAATGATAATGAATGCAGTACATTCGGTGGGAAGCAGGCTTCTTTTGTCTTTTCTAGAAGGGTATGAACGTTGGCCAATTCTTAGTGTAAAATAATGCAGAACTATCATAATCAGCTGATTTTACTAGTACGAAGTATATTTTATTGTATTCTATTCTATCTTTTGATACCATGTGACAGTCCATTTAATAAAGCGTAGTCTTTAATCTTAACCTTTAAGAAGCTTGTATAAAATAAAACTGCTGAGCATGCTAATTTGCTTTTGTACTAGACATAAGTATATCTATATTCCAATACAGTGCTGTCTTTGATATCTGGTGTAATTATATTTTAAAAACCTATGTTATGAACAAAGTATGAGTCATTTAAAATATGGTATAAAAACTGGTTAAATTGTTTTGTTATAGCAGCCTAAGGGTGATAGGAATTTAAGTAGTATCTCCACTCCTCTGTTAATACACATGTTACCACCTTCACTGAAAAATAAAGAGTAAAAGATGTAATATAAGTCAATTATTCATTATCAGTGCAATCAGTTATTGAAATGAGAATCCTTAATTTCATCTTGGAACCGCTATAACTTGGATAGCATAAATGGTTTGTATTTCATATAGCTTAGAGCTTATTTTAATTTGTCTTAATTTTTCAGCGTGGTCAGTCAGCTATAAAGTCTGAGAGTAAAAGATCTTTACTGCACCAGTGGACACTTCTATGGGATTCCATGATATGTTACTATCTAGAGCTTGAAGTCTTTCATGTTGAAATAGCACTATGATCCAAACCAGACAAATATTTTTAGAAAAGCAATTGCACTTTACAGTAGGTCAAAGCATGGGAATTCCACCAGCTCACTACCCACTTTTGTTAGATAATGACCATTACCTGAATGCAGTTCTTCTGATGTTTCTTTGAATTTATAAAGTAGTATGAATTTCTTTGTGTATGGAAGACTAATTATTGTGTGGGAGCTCGGTCTACTCACAATGATTTCTCGGTGAAATTATAAGCTGTCTATGAGGTAGGCACTATGAGAAACTTATTATCTTACTTTATAATATTATATCAACTGACAAACAATCTGTGATTGTATAGAATGTAACATTGTATTGACTACATGTCAACTTTATGTGTAGTGTGAAGATAATAAAGTATTATGTAACTATGTTAAGCTGGTCTTGCTGAAAAATATATAAAACATTAACACATAGCAGTGTGCTGATCAGTGCTTTGTGAGCTAAATGTTCGTGACAAATATAGTTATATAGCTATTCTGTACTACAATCAATTTAGAAGTAACCTGGCATCATTATGTAATTCCAGTATTAGTATGTGTATGCAGCTGAAAAACATATGTGGCAGGTACCTTGGACAACTATAAACACGTATATATATGCCTGACGTTCATTAGTCTGTGTCCCACTACATTTCCAAAGGCAGTAACATATAGCTTAAAATACACACATTGTTACTTTTGTATCCACATTGTATGATATGGCATCGTTTATAAAATAAAATGTATTGTCATAATTATTATGCATTGACACTAATAAAAGAATAAAAAATGAAAAGTATTTGTACTGATTTGTATTTTTCGCCAAAAATGTATCACTAATTGAGTGTCTCATTACTCTGATTGTCTGAGTAATTATTCAAAAGAATTTTGTTCTACCGAGCCTTGTCCTTCATTTTCTTTCATTTCCACAGATGAGTAGACACACGGTCCTCGTGTATACAAAGAATACATTTTGTGAGAGAGGGAGTGACTAACAACTATGGGTATGGGGGAAATGTACTTTTTGGGGAAAGCAGTAAAACAATCGTGAAATCCATATTGACTTTTAAAGTGTTCATTTATTAGTTACAAGGGGGGGTGGTGGGTTTGGGAGGGGGGTGTAAAAATTTCCGACCCCTCCTGAGGGGGGGGGGGCGTAACAAATTCTGACCCCTCTTGAGGGGGGGCATAAAAATTTAAGCCCCTTTTTGGCAAAAAAGCCCACGTGTTACTATAGTTCAAAGGGGGGGGCGCAAAAATTTTCCACTGCCTTCGGCGAGGGGGGGCGCGAAACGTTCCACGCGCTCTCGAGGGGGGGGCGTAAAAAAATGTCGCCCTTCCGCCCGAAATCTCACCACCCCCCCTGTAATTAATAAATGAACACTCCCTTAAACAACTGTATTGCATTGAGAGAGTACTATTTAGGGTACGTGAAAACCCTCATTGAAAGGGTGAACCCCAAGGGGGTCAGATATTATCGCTCGTTGAACACACGCTAAAGTCAAAGTGACGACCCTTAACTTAAGGGTCGTCGCTTAACCTTAAGCCCGAAATACCATAATTCCATATAATACCTGGGTCTAAAGTCCATATATGGACTGGGCTTCAGAACACCCCGGCATTTCTATCAATTATTAATGCTTCCTCATTCCTATTGTCCATTTTATCTAAAACCTGCCGTTGACCCATCTTACTGATAGATAAAGGGGTTTTCCCTGGCTTTAATGTGCCATAATACTATGAGTCCAATCAGTTAGGGAGGGGATTACAGACCTATCAATGACAGAGGCAGTTCTTGCATAAGCGATGATATGTCGTCTTGGTCAATCTGAGCCATTTTATGTAAAATGTACAACTGGTCAGAGGGGGAGGGGGCTGAAGCCCAGTTTCCATTTACTGCAATGTATGCACTTATTTCACCACATTTAATATATCGGGTTTTACATTTAAATTGCTTTCTTCTTGATACTACGCCTGTGTAAAATCCCTAACTATTTTTAGTTTGTTTGAAAAACATCATTTACATACATGTTATAGGTATATATGATTATGTACGCTCTGGTGCAATCAGCTTTAAAAAAACACATTTATTTCTAAATAAACCGTCACAAGTAATTAATAAGCTAATATATTCAACAAAGTTATTCATGCTCTGCTGCGTTTCTTCTCTGCCCCTTCATTTTGCCTATTTGTACATTTTACCATGATATGACTCATCTCTATATTATCTTCCTGGTCAGCCACTGATAGCACCACGTGATCTGCAGTACTCACTATGGGCAGGGATTAAAGCCCGTGTGTAAAAACCCTGTACAAACCTGTCACGACGAGATGCATACACTATATTTTTCTGAAAGGTTTAGGATTTTGGACAATCATTTTTTTCTATGCATAAATAATATTGATATCAACTTTTGACAGTTGACTGAGAGAACACAAGAAATGACCTGAGTGTATATTACATACATGGCTATGAAATTATGAGGATGCGGTCCAATGAGCAGCCTTTCCTACTGTGAGTTTAGGTCAGATATGATACGCATGAACAGGTGCATACGTTTAATTAGGTTAAATGGTATATATTCTCAGCTGGCGCCTTGGACCATTGCCCTGTCCTTGACTTATAACACTTAATAGCCCGGGCTCCACTAGGGCGACACACCTACCTGCGAAACGATGCGATCCTTTTTCATGTTTTGATTTTCACATTTTGCTTCATTTCGCCTCATTTCGCTTCATTTCGCTACATTTCGCTACATTTCGCGGCAGTGTCGCCCTATGTAACGCCAGTAGCAGGGCGACAACCAAGGCGGAACTGCCGCGAAATGAAGCGAAATGTGGCGAAATGAAGCAAAATGTGAAAATCAAAACATAAAAAAAGATCGCCTTGTTTCGCAGGTACCTGTGCCGCCATAGTGGAGCCCAGGCTATACAGCGACTCAATTGTACTACATACATATTACTATTAGGTGGCTCTACCCTTTACACCCAACCTCACTATCCTATGTATATCTTTTTTCTAACTGCTTGGAGACGCAAATGTACACAAAGTGTATTGTATTTAAAGTTTTATTTGAACTGCAATGTAATCCATTTACAAACATAATTATCCAAATATATACTGAGGGGCCGTCCATAAATGACGTCACACTAATTTCGGCCATTTCAAAGACCCACCCAGCCCCCTGTCACACTTCGTCACACATCAGCTGACACCCCCTAGAAAATTATGTCACAAATTTGCAGACGCCCCCCCCCCCCCCAAGCATAAGTTATATATTGTATCAGAGTTGTCCTGACATTACACACACAGAAAAGTGAGAGTCATTGTCGCTAAAACTACCCTCACCTGAGGGTCAGGCACTGAGGGTTAAGCCCAAAATCCACGGCGGCAGGATCCTGCGTTAAAATGGTTTCGCGGCTCTGCCGCCGCTATTTCGCCGCCATTTCGCCCTGCCGCGTCTTTTTCGCGGCTGTGCCGCCCAAGTCCACGGCGTTACAAGGGCGAAATCTGCGCGGCAGGGCGAAATGGCAGCGAAAAAGGCGCGGCAGAGGGGCGATACCGTTTTAACGCAGCTTCCTGCCGCCGTGGATTTTGGGCTTTATGCAAGTCCTTGACTAAGTTTGTGGTGATGGATTTTACCGTAATACTAATAGCCATAAATTTATAATATTTACAAACCTTTTACACTATTAAAGTTTTAAGTTTAAAAAAAGCTTTTGTTTGTATTTTTGAAAGTGTGACGTCACACTGGGCTTGACACCCCCCCATCCCCCTGTCACACTTTGTCACACTTGGACCAACACCCACCCACCCCCTCCCGTGTGACCCCATTTATGGATGGCCCCTGACATAATCCTTAATTTGTTATAACCCTTATTAGATGCATCCATATTCAATGGTTAAAGTCATGTATAGTTTCTTAGTTTTCCCAGGGCAACTGCACATTAAATTTGCCGGATTAGGATAGATAGATATATATTATATATATATATATATATATATATATATATATATATATATATATATATATATATATATATATATATATATTTATACATACTCATATATATATAATATAGTTCTGGTCATGTCCTGCATAAAGCCTTTCAGCTTTAGATACCACACGTCTGGGGCACCCCCAGTGATGGTACACAGCTAAATACCTTATGTTGATAAGATATTACAGCCTCCTATCTGGCTATATCTCTGGATAACACATGCCTATATACCTGGGTTCACGTAGGGATGTATTGCACAGTGCTCTAGCCACACCTACCGGCTACATCTGGACCGTTATTGGATTGGATTCTTTCGGATACCAATGGTGTTATTAACAAAGAAAACATTTTTCAAGTAAGCAGCCATAGATCAACATTTATAATCAAATGTGTGTGTAGGTTCAGGGAAATTATTCATTTTATGTTTTCGCCATTCTCTTTTATTCTAATCATTTATGGGAATATCTTTATGCATTTTATATCCTAGACAGTACACATAAAAGCCTATAGACACATCTAGTGACTCTATTACAAATATAATACAATAACCATAATGCTATAGACAGCTATCATAGCAACTATACTCATACTTGTAACACATATGAACTGTGTCATCTGATTTTGAATAATGCTGTATTTTGAAACTCATCTAATGTAATAAATACACGTCTACAAATTCAAAAAGCTATTCGAGAGAAATTAAAGATAAATGTAGACAAAGTCTGAGTATTCCTAAGCAGATTTAGGATGACTGAATCTCGGCCGATTTGTCTCAGTGGAATACTGCCATACGTAATTCCGTCAGTTGGACGGGATTCGTCTATAAGTTTAGCGTTGTTACCTTTCATGCCAACCGATGTCAATCGAATACTTCCTTACGAGGGGTGCTAGAAAGAGAGGATTTGCCTAATGCCATATTTCATGGGCTTAAGTATAGGGAACCCCATATTTCGCACCTCTGTAAAAACAATATCCCTCCCCAGTACATGTATAATTATCTCGGCCTGTCATAAAAATACAAAACTAATAATTCAGTTAAATACACATAAACAAAGCATATCTAGCCATATGAAATAACATCAGATCAGCACTTAAATCCTTAAAAGTTGAGGACAGTATAATTTATTGAACTTCGCATAGCACTTCTGTCTCAGTGCTGTCTCAGTGCTGTCTCAGGAAAAACAGTCAAAGCCCCAACTCGTAAAATAACTCAGTTTTAAATGGTTCGTTTGTGTCTCAGTAGATTTATTTTCATATAATAAGCACATGCCGATACTTCAGTATTGGTGCTAATGTGCTAGGCCAGTGTAAATATTGTATCCGGTGATGGATATATCATATTCATATATATATATATAGAAGCATACTAAACTTTGGCTACTATATTGAAATGGTCATGTCAATTATTATCTTTCCAGAATAAAGGTCACAATAAAAGCCAAAGCTACACATCTTTTCAAAATGTCCGGGTCATTATAAACATCAAGATATTTATCTTATAAACACTCAAAATGGCTGCCATGAATAGCAGGCTAGACACGGCAGCCAATAAGGCCCTTCCTACGCTGGATAGTCTGGCCAATAATGACTCATCAAACAGTTACGCATTGCTGGGTGACATCAATGATGACCTGCCGCGAAGCCCTGATGGAGATGTACATGACATGTTTAGGAGGCACTCAAAAATAGAAAAGGACTCTGTCCTACCTCAAAGTAAGGCACCAACAGCAACAACAGCAACAACAGCAACAACAGCAACTGCTGATACTTCCAAGAAACCTTCAGTAATTCAAGAAGCCACGCAGACCCTGGGAGACCGTGCAGCCATATTGAATGTGGCTCTGACGGTGACTCCAGCCGATCCAGGAATTCCAGGGATTCCAGGAGCTTTAGGGAGTTCAGGGGCTTCAGGAGATCCAGGGGCTTCAGGGTTAGGACTAGCAACAGCATCCAATAAGCCAACAGCAATACTTCGTAAACCATCATTAAAGTCCTCAGCACCAAGACCAAAGATTATCCAGTTCCTTGATGACTATGAAACTGTAGGAAATGAACCTCTACCAACTGCGGAATCCAAACCTGATCCTCGCGTATCACGGCATGTGAACTTCAATGTAACTGATGATGAGGAAGTGTCTGATACGATGGGCTTAAAACTAAAGAAGCGGAGGCCCACAGCCTTTGTACCGCGGGCTTTAGGTGAAGATGCGGATATCGGTGAAGCCGATGACTTGATAGATCGCATGTATTGGGATGATGACGATGATAGGACGCGACTCCTGAATGATGATCAGCCACAGAGAGCTGAGCCACCCAAAGAGTAAGCATGTCTTCTTATGCCTTTCAGAAAATATATTTATCTTCATGGAATATTTTTATTTATTTATATTTAAAATTGTATTTGACTCGATCTTTGTATAGCAGTCTATAGATTTCCAGATAACAGCAGCATAACACTTATGGTGGGCTGGTATGTGGTCTGAATTGTAGGCATATATTGTAATTTATCTTATTCACACTGGATGTACCAATTTGGCTAACATCTTCCCAATATACCACATATTTCTCACACCACAAAACACTCTTGTCTACACAGAGAGAAGAAACAGTGTCAAAAAGGTTGCCTCCAGAATGTCGCATAAGGGAGCCTAGGTGACTCTCTGGCTGACCTAAGGGAGTCACCTGGGGCAGTCATATGACCCAGAGAGCTATATGACTCCCCCAGGTGACTCCCTTAGGTCAGCCAGAGAGTCACCTAGGCTCCCTTATGCGACCTGGACTCCCCTAGAGAGGGGAGTCATTCTGGAGGCAACCTATACTCCCTTTTGACGCAGTTTCTTTTCTCTGTGTATGAGGAAATACTCAGTATCAGTTGGCAAATATTGGACAGTGGATGCAAAGACGAACATCAAAGCTTAATTTACTGTTAAGAGTTGACATTCGATATCCAATGCTGATGCACAGCAAATGGGGTTTTCAGGTTTAAGTGTGGAGGAAAACCAAGTAGGGAGGGGTAACTGGTTTTGTTTTGTCTTTGTCATAATAGGGTAATTGCCTGAATAACTTTTTCTAGGTAGAGAGTAAAACTGTGGACACCTCTTCAAAGAATCAATACATTTAATCACAAATACATAACTAAAGTGATTTTCATTCTTAGGAAGGAAGTGAGGCCAAAATGGGATGTCTTTGAGAGTCACCCTCTGCCAGAGGATGATGCAGCAGTAGAATTCCTCTTTGAATTCATGCGGAAGTTCTTCAAACTCATCACCATCGTCATCTGTTTTGTCATTGTGTGTGGAGGGGCTGCTATACACAAAGCCACGGTGCTCTTCGCGGCATCTCAGGTAGGCCTACTATTTGGTCTTCATTCTCTTATTTGATTTATAGTGGAACCGTCCGATTTTCCCCATAATTTAAAACCTTTTTGAATGTCTTCCAAATGTTAGTAAAACATCATATTTGGAGGATAGGGCACTATAAATTGTCATCTATGGGCAATCAGAGCCCAATTGGAGAGTCTGAGGTAGCCCAAGCATAGTATTTCACAGTGTATTTTCAATGGGAGCATTATAGCGTGCACTCCAAAAGTAGTAAATGTAGTCATAATTTGATCATAAGTCGAATTCTAAGTTGAATTTTAGGTAATGAGATAAAACAAAGTAGCTAGCAAATCAAGTATGGAAATAGGGGACATTTTGGTACATTTTTGGCGAAATTTATTTTTTGAGCCCTAATCACTAATGAATGGTCTGTGTGGGTTCACTTTTGCAACCTCTTGAGTGTGTCATGATGACAGACATTATACTTTTTTTCAATTTACCAACCAACATTTTAATCTGCTTGTATACTTATTTTATACAACCATCAATTTTGATCAAGTTCACTAAGCTAATCAAGAATCTTAATGAAGCATCTATTAATCTTAGACTGAATCTACCACAATCAAAATTAATTTCAAATAAACTCTTTAAGGGCAGCATAGGGCTTTGATTCATTATGATGTTTTGTCACCACAATGCCTAAATGCAACTCTTTAAGCTGCTCCCATGCATCATTTTGATCATATAAGTAGATACATACCCAAATTCGGGGATGACCCACTGATCAATACAACTTTGGCGAGTTACTAGCTAGCATTGCATAGTGAGTCATGAAGACACCGCTTTGAGCCAGTTGTCATAAGGTTAACAAAACCTGATTTCAATCCCATTAGTTTTGTTTTCATCCCTAGGTTGACAACAGTTATAACTACACCTGTGTCCAGTACCTCAGCACTTCCCCTAACAACAGTTACAACTTCCACAAGTGTATCCGGGAGGGAATCCCTAAGAATTACTCAACCATACCCAGTTGTATCATGTCAAAGAATCATCACATGTTTGGCAGCCTTAGGCAGAGCCAACATCTGTGTGTGGATATCCAGGCCAGGTGGATTTGGTGCCTTGTGCTTATTTTAGGTAAGTATAATTACAGCTATATAATAATGTGGCATGATCCACGAAAGGAGACCTTAGTGACTAGGGCGAATAAAGGTCGCTTTTTCCAGTTCCCACATTATGATTAATTTTTAAAGAGGGCAAGATGCCTCAAGGGTTCATATTCATTTGGCATAGTTTACAAAATTATTTTCTGCTAGAATTTCCCATTTCCTTTCCCCCTACTTTCTCATCAGACTAATCAAACATAATTTACTCGGGGAGATGCAGTATAGAACCATATGATATCACAATAGTATGCACATTTGATTTGGTTTTAAATTTTATAGTTATACAACATTTATTTGAGTGATGTTTTCCAGGAAAAGTGCAAGCATGAAAATGTGCCTGCTTTACATTGCAGGTACTCCTGAGGTGTTTGTCTTCATCCGCTGTCTGTGGAACATTGCCTTCAAGAAGAGGCGAAACCCTGACATGGATGCTCTCTTTGTGGTGAGTCACTGTCAAAGTGCCAATCTTTTATCCACAGCGTGATGAATCATTTTGTCATTATGATGCCCAAACGCAGATCCAGAGAGCAATTCCTGGAATTGCATATAAATTCTATTAGGCCTAATTGTAATGTATCTTGCCAAATTACCCCCCCCCCCTCCACCTCATCTGGACTTCAGTAATTAACATACTGCTTTTATGGTGAAAAGGGGTGATATTTTCTCCCTCCCCCCAATCTACAAAACCCCTCAGCCTAAGCGAACACTCGTAACTAGATTGCAGTAGAATACCCAATAGCGTAAATCATTCTATATGCCACAATTTCTACAGCAATTGGCTCCACTCTGCATACAATATACCGTTTACATTAATGAAGTAAATCCCTATCATCCCCATGACAGGTGTTGCTCACAGAGACCTTGTCGCTGCTGGGGACATGTTGCTTTGTGTTTGTGGTACTGCCCTCTATGAAGAGTTCTGTACATGGGTTGGCCCTCATGGCGGCTGTTGGCTTCCTGCCCTCCCTCCTCAATGGACTCAACCGGCAAGAGGATGAAAGTCGCCGCTGTGCACAGGTGAGTATCATATATAAACCCTTTGAGGAGAGCATAACATCTCAAGCATTAATATTAATTTTAGTCAAGATGCACTTGCCGGTCCTGCATCATGCTGACCAATTGGGAGTGTACCAACACTGCATCTGTGCATCATGCCCTACCGTCAAATCTGTCTATCTACCCTGAAGGGATGGCATAATGCTTTCATGCATCATGACAAATGAGCATAAAGCATTAAAGGTTTTTAAACATCAAGCTGTTGATGTGTCAAAGTTCCATTATCTGCTAATACATTTATACACGTTTGTCTTCCTTCTATTTTTGCAGCAAGTGTTTGATATAATAGCTGTTCTATGTCAACTCTTAGGACTGCTATTCTGGCCTATCATGATTGGCACCAAGGTTGGTAATCCAATTTATATGATAGCTGATGTTAAGCCTATGATAAACTGTTCCTGACTCGAGGTTTTGATATGTATGCAAATGATTATAGAAATAGTCCTCAACCTAGTTATCTTGTTCATCATTGTTTATACAGGACTTTCTAGGGTTTTCTAGCAAAGTGTTATGTACCCTATTTTATAGGCATGCAGCACTCACTTTCTTCAGCCTCAACCCATTTATACCATCAATTAAGGCAGAAAAGAAATATATGGAATTTCTCAGCTTTACCAAGACTTTCACAAATCCTATAATCCTCAGAGAGGGTCTAAAATTGCTAATTAAGCACTGTGGTATATTTATAAAACTCATATATAAGTTGCACCTCAACTTTCAGCCGGTCCTATAAACCACAGCACCAACTTGACTTGCATACTAGCTGCGGCTTCTATGTGAGAATTTATGATAGTTACAGAACAAAATCCATGGACCTCGATCCAGAAAAATGTTCACCTTGTTTTAACCATGAACAGTTGATGGCAGACTTTGACTCATCCCTCATCTGGAGCATCCCTCTGTCCCTCCTCCTCATGTCGACCACCTGGTGGATTAACTACATAGATGGAGCCTCACGCCTAGGGTTGTGGACTGACCCCCTGGTTAAACTAAAGCTGAGGGTGAGGAAGGCTAGGACCAAGATCTACCTGATTGTTAGCATCTGGAAGATGGTAATGGTGATGTGTGGAATGTTCCTCTTTGCCTGCCTCTATCAGAAAATACCCTTTGCAGATTTGTTCAATTTAAATCGGAATGAGTGAGTTGTTATTTGATTATTTATTATTCTTAGTCAAGTGTACATGAGAAGTTGATTTAATGCATGATCAGTATTGTAAAACATTTGTTCTTATACAGGGCTTTAGATAAAATTTTGTATATTGACTTGGAATTTGACACTTTCATGAATACAGCACTTCTGCCTATAACTGGCCAGTGATAACTTTAAATGGTGCTGCAATTATGCTGCACTCACAAGTAACAAGTCAGTGTTGCATTCTTGCATCATGCCAATTCTACACAACTGGAGGGTTGGTATATTGCAACAATGCAGCGAAAGTTAAAAACAGTGTGTGAATTTTGCTTAACTGACTAGGTGTGGCGGAAAGCTGACAGCACACAACATCCCTGGGCAGCAGAGAGACTGGGTGTTTCTCTGGCTTGTCAACATGGGGACTGCCTTAGCAAGCTACTTTTGCTCCCGGGCCGCTGCAAAGGTCTGGATTCAATTCCAGTCGTAAGTTACTCAAATTTGTGATTTGAATGTGATGATGTTTCATGCTTGTAATCTTAAGTGATCGATACAATCCTATGTTAGCATGTGGCATCCTTTAAGTTCTATATCATGAACTTATTTATAAAAGAATATGTGACGTTGGCATCTTTTAAGATTTAGGAATTTGAACAACTACAATAAGATATACTTTAATCAGGAGCATTATTCAATGATGGCATGATGCCTCCAGATTGTTGTTCATTTATCATTATGATACACCAATGCATTTGGGGTTCACTAGTGCAAAATTGGTACATCATGTCAATGCTTTGGGAGTGTATCACCTCTGCTATATCCATGCATGATAAGAACAAATGGGTGCATTAAAGCACTATGCTGATTTTAAAGGGGTAACAGATCTAATGCAAAGAGCCACATTTAAAAGACATTGAATCTATTTTTAGTTATGCGATGCCCCTGATCCTTGTCACCCCAATACTGGCGGCTGTACTTCTATTTGGATGCCATGCCTGGGTATTTGACAACTGCCAATTTTCTGGAATGGTACCTGAGTACCTGACCTTTGACTGCAGGGTATGTATAAGATATATGTTTTCAGGATAGCATGTGATGCATCAGGGAAACCTTTAGTAACAACATTGAGTTCCTTTTGTACTGCTAGAGTGCTACATGTTTTATCAATTGTACCCTCGAAGCAAACCCCAGTGAGACAGTGACAAACTTCTCAACTACACTTCCTCCTTGAAGAGCCTTGGAGCTGATAGCTATGACTTGATTTATTGCACAATAGAGCAGACTTAAATTATGCAAATTGTAACTGTATCCTGATTATATCAATTTTGCCATTAAATGGCTTTAGTTATCATCACATGTTGCGTTGGTTGCAGAGGAACACAGAGTTACTTGATATTATCACCAAAGACCACATCTGGGTGATGTACATCTTCTGGCTGGCCCAACTCTGGGTCACCAAACACATCTGGTTCCAGGACAATGACAAGCTCGCCAAGACCTCTATGTGAGTAACCCATCTCCCACATAACTCTTTAGGGTTGGTCGTTTCTTGAACCCACTGCCTATAGCTCTCTAAAGTTTCAGTTTAATGTGTTTATAACCAAGACAAGTATATTTGATACTGAGGAAAGTAGTATAAACTTTCTGTGCATCATCACTTTGCTCTCTTTCTACTTTCTTAAACCCTTAATACCAATGTTTTATAATATATATTCCGCTTTGCACACACCACTTGTCTAGACTATTCTTCAACCCTTTATATGGCGGAGTCGTTCATGAACAATGGCTCCTCTACAACCGCTGTGTTAAGGACAAAAACGATACCAGTGGTAAAACGGTAAGTTTAGTCAATGTAAAGGAACTTGTTTAAAACTTGATCTTTCAAGCTGATATTCAATTGGCTAAGTTAGGTGTCTGTCAACTGCCCAGGATCTTTTAGTGAAGGTGCAATAAAAAGTTGTCTGTAATAAATCATCTGTAAATCAAGAAACCTATGAATCTTTCTCAATGAAGAAGCTTCAATACCATCAATAGAAGTCACCACAATAGTAAACGTAATTTGATCTTTTCTCCCACTAGATACATGAGATTGATTCATACTCACGGGACCCACTGACAAAGCAGGAGTTGAAGCAGGAGAAGAAGAGGAAGGATGGCTTTGGTGACATAGAGGAGGGGCAGGGTGACATTGAACGTCAGCGGCTAGAAGAGGAACGGGCCCAGGACAAGATCCCTCTCATCTATATCTGTGCTACCATGTGGCACGAGAGTAAAACTGAGATGAACAACATGCTCAAGTCTATCTTTAGGTAGGCGGGTTTTTCTTTATGACCTTTACTTTTAGCCCTACAACTTGATTTGCCCTACATCTTGATTGGTGCTGGATTAAACAATAACACAAAGTACAAGCCAACAAAGAGGATTGGAATATTCATAACTAAGTATGGCACCAGCGAACACTCTGGGTCATATATAAAAATATGGATCTCCTCCTCCTCTGTGGATGAAATCAAATGTAGTAGACTTGCTGTGTCCTGCAATGATTTCAGATTCAAGTATCAGATTTGTTTTCAGATTGAAACCATGATGTGCAAATATTGTGTATTGAATGCACACTAGAATATGAAAATATTGTTGTTTTAGGCTTGACATGGATCAGTGCACACGGCGAAAGACCCAGGAATTCCTGGATATGAAGGATAAAGAATTCTACACATTTGAAGGTATATCCTCCTGGCCACAAGATATCAGTTACACATTCCAGATCTAACATATTTTTGTTATCATAGTTAAACTATTTTAATACATTTTGACTAACATTAACATAGCTCCACATCTGAAGGGAGATTGGAAAAAAAATCACTCATTAATATTCCTGGTTAGATTTATCTCAGATTATCATCTAAAGGTTTAATCTGGTTTAATGAGTTAAGCTGTCAAAATACAGTACACCTTAAATTCCATGTTGCTCATTGTCATACTGCTAACCCCTGATAGAAAGATTATACAATGCACTTCCCTATTTTTCAGCTCACATCTTTTTTGATGATTGTATGAATAGAGGCCAGCCACATTCCATGTTTGATTATGTGGTCAACGACTTTGTAGCTCAACTTGTCGCCACTGTAGATGATGCTGCTAGGTAGGTTTTTGCAACAATTGTGAAGAGGCATAACTACAAAATATTCTATATATACTGTCATAGTTGGGTGAACACAAACTTTTAACCTGAAAAATATGCCCAAAAAAACCAAGAGTATCAATATCAACCCTTCCCTCCCAAAGTTATATTATAGTATAACAGGGGTAATCTATCAAATGAACACGTCAGTGTATATATATTGAAGTAACTTGTCAAATTACCATATCAATGTTCTATTTCAGTATAATCTACCAAATGAACATATCAGTGCCACCTCCTGAGAGGTATCCAACACCATATGGAGGACGCCTTGTGTGGACTATGCCCGGAGGGAATCAAATTATCTGTCACCTTAAGGACAAAGAGAAAATTAGGATCAAGAAGAGGTGGAGTCAGGTAAGAGACACAGACAATAGAAAAACGTTTTTCCGATATAAATTAGGTGTTAACTCTTTGCAATGTTTTACTTTTTGGGTATAATGAAATCAATCATGGAATATTATTGCGGAAATATCATTAAACCAATTTTGTTATTATGTATTTGGTAGCAGCATTGCCATATTCTTTTCAGGTGATGTACATGTACTACTTCCTGGGCTTCAAGCTGTTCAGTCAGGACCTCTCCGTTAGCAGGAAGCAGGTTCGATCTGACAACACCTTCCTGTTGGCCTTGGATGGAGATGTGGACTTTGAGCCGGGTGCTCTGCGGCTGCTGGTGGACATCATGAAAAAGGACATCAAGGTGGGGGCAGCATGTGGCCGTATCCACCCTACAGGCTCAGGTATGTATTACATGTGGAGGTAAGGACTGGACATCATGTAGATGGTGTATCCACCCTACAGGCTAAGGCATCTATTACAGGGAAGGGGTGGCATATATATATATATATATATATAATATATACATATATATATATATACATATATATACATAGCAGCGGTGACGGAGGGGGGGCTGTAGCTTCACAGACCCCCTCCGCCACCGCATATATATATATATATATATATATATATATATATATATATATATATATATATATATATTTCCTGACGAGCCATACGGTAATGAATTATATGTAATGTAATAACATGACAATAATAATAACAGTGACACAGTATAAACTTGCCTTTTGTCCCGGAACACGGAAGGCCATATTTATTACAACAAAGAAAAAAGGTGCGGCCATTCCCTGCGCTGGTGGAGGCTAATATGAAGAAGGCGCGTACAGAGCGCCAGTGGCGCCCCCACCTAGCAGTGGAGAAACAGGGAACTAGCGGCCTTGTCGTAAATATACCCATATATTCGAGGAATATCATGATCATATTTCCTGACGAGCCATACGGTAATGAATTATATGTAATGTAATAACATGACAATAATAATAACAGTGACACAGTATAAACTTGCCTTTTGTCCCGGAACACGGAAGGCCAAAAACCCAACAAACAAAACTTGCCAACCTAACAGCTCAATAATTAAGGCACAATAGCCTATCAGCCACCAAAGAGTCCTTGGCCTTTCTAGACTTGTAGGTATCTGATAAATATAGAAGAACAGCCCATGACTTCCATCCCCCGTACATCTTCACGTCATGGAGAGGGAGGAAGGTTGAGAGGAATGTCGCAGCTCCCCGTCTCACTGAATGCGTAGAATATTGGCCAACTAGGCCCACTTTGTCGCACAGCGACTTCAGCTGTGTAGAATAAGTAGCGTAGCTTAAGTCAAACAAACTGTCACATGGTTTCCTACCAGTGATACGCAGGTAGAGTCTGAGGTGCCTGACTGGACAAAGCAGGCTACCAGGGGCTGCGACTACAGGAATAACATCTGTGTGTTGATTAAACTGAACAGTCTTGGAACTTGATACAATCACATCCATACCCACTTCTGTCCAGATAATATCCCGTACATGTAGGACGTGGGGAGAGCTCGTAACATGGCTTACACGTAGAACACATCTAAAGCATAGCAGCAATGCACACCAGAATCTGAGATCGTTCATATTGTCGAGGTCCAAATGTTGTCGCATGTTGATGATGTCTGACGGCATCAGGGGGAGAGCAGGCTTTGAATGACAGCCTAACAGCCTCTTTGCCCCCAGCATAGTAGATTTAATCAAAAAGTTACCAGTCTCCGGATGTGGGTAACCAAAGTACTTATGCATCATAATGATGCCACACACATAGCTTGTAATGGTCACATAGCACACTCTCCTGGTTAAGTGTGTAATATAAAGGCAGATAGTCTCATCGCTAGACGGAAGGTATAGCAGTCCATGATTGCCGCAGAATTTGATGAATAATGTCCACTGCGACTTCCTAGCCTTCAATGTCGCATCTGACCAACACAACGAGCGTACCGCAGACCATTCACGACGCAAGTCGTCCAGCTCTGCAACAACAGGTATCAAAGTCCATAATCACGTCACGACACACATTCACACAGTCAGGATTCACAAGTCGTGACAGGGCGTCCGCAATATAATTGTCGCCACTAGAAATACGGGCCGCCCGGAGATGAATATTGAAGAAACTCGTGACCCAAAATATTTCTCTGAGCCAAAACATTGAGTAATTGTTAATACTCCTACCTGTATTAACACAGGCTTGTACCTGAGTATTATCTGTGACCACCCAGACCACCCTGTTCCTCCATTCATAACACCAACGGTGAAGGCCCCTCACTACAGGCCATAGTTCTGTGACGTTGATGTGAGAGTCATAATCCTCAGTGGTAGGGGGGTTCACAGCATGAGGGCAATCAACCTCAGACCCATGCCAAAGGCCCCAAAAATAATCTGTCTCTGTGTGGCCCCCAAAGCCCGAATCTGAGGAATCTGTGAAATAGTACACAGCATCATCCAAATCAACATTCAACATTTTGGCTTTACCATTAAACCATAGGACAAAATTTGCCCACCACTTAAAGTCTAGCTGTATAGTCTCATCTAGGCGTATCTTTGTCGCTCCTACAGTGTCCCTTAACACATTATACAATCTACGACTGAAGGTACGTCCACCTTTAACTACCGTGGAACAGTGTGCCAGTAAACCTGCAGTCTGTTCCAGTCGTTTGCGCTTACACCAGACCCTGTCCTGAAAATAGGACACCTCAGTCAGAACTCGTGACAACTTTTCATCATCAATCGACAAGGTCATGTTCACACTATCAATTTGGATACCCAAATACGTTACTTTTTGGGCAGGAGGTATCACTTTGCTTGTCTTGACTTTGAACCCAATGCTCTCCAGTGTAGTATGCAGGGCTTCCTGTGAACTTTCACACAATTGTTTGTCACACTCAACAACAATAAAATCGTCTAAGTAATTGACACATTGGGCGAAGCCCCCCCCATTTACACCACATTTCACAACAAATTCAGACAGTTGGTTGAATATATATGGGGCGCTACGCAAACCAAAACAAAGGCGCATATCCATGAAATACTGAGAGCCGCAGCCCACATCCCATACAAAACCTTGATATTCCCACTGAGAGGGAATCACACTCACTGATCTATAAGCACTGGAAATATCAGACACTGCACAGAAATCATATTGCTTCAGCATAGCCACCACATCATCCACACTTTTGTAGTGAAAAGTGTCACAAGACTCTTTCATGTATTCATTTATACAAGAACCCTCGGGAGACGAACAATCAGTTATGGGTCGCAAAGTGTCATCAGATTTTCTAATGCCACCTAGGGCATGTACACATCGGGGCCTGTCAGGGACCATCTTGACCTTACCATCTAACAACTCTTGTTTCACAATCTCAGTTTCCTCTCTAGGAAAATCCATGGTAATAGACTTGTAATTAGAACATTTATACGAGGTATCACATTCATGATCCACTATTCTAAAGCCCCTGCACACACCTGTTAACACATAGAGGTCGTCATCAGATATCGTGACAAAAGTCAACATTCGGGACAGAAAACGGCACGGAAGCAATTGAGCCCGAGCTCCCTCAATAACATATTCACACGAACACTCGTTCGCTATACATGAGTCAAACACAGGGATGTGACCACCCGGTATAACCTCTATCACATACCTCGGTATATCACAACCGTATGAACCAGCAAGAGACGTTAAAACACCAACCTGAGACGTGAATTCAACGTATTTTGGTAATTTTTCCCAATCTCTTACGTCTTCTAAGACGATTTCAGTGCGGGCGCCGCCATCTTGGATTGGGGTTATAAGTATCGCGGGGTGTCGTGAAACCTCGTCGGTAATCACCGACTTTATATCTGGGACTGAATCCATCTGAACCCAATTATCTGAAGGTAATCCACCCATATTCAAACAATTAGCTACAGATTCAGTAAAATTACCAGTATCATGATTCCCCACTTTTACGACACCCCGCCCCGTCGTAGAACCTGCGACAACAGTGTCAACTGCGCAATTAGGACGAAATTCGACATCTTTATCCAATATACATCCTGACCTAATACAACCATCGTCATGTAAATCTGAACTAACACCGGCTACAGTGCCAGATTTATCAACATCAGGGTTATCAATTGAAATAGGTGCGCCGGCTTCAGCGATAGAGGTGTCAATAGTGTCATGTCGTGTCGTGTCGCGGGAGTCCCCGTCATAGACCGGGCCGCGCTGAAGTCACTTGTCGGGGGTCCCGGCCCTTGCCGCCGGGCAGGCCGTCAGCCCGTGATTGGACGCTCCACAGCCGCATTCATGCTTAAATCGACAGCCGTCGCATGGAATATTCTGCTGGAACCTGAAGCATAACCCCTTATCAGCGGCAGTTTTACGCCAGCCGGAGAAGGGGCGATTTCTGTTGATCTGAGGTCGTCTGTTGGATTGGGTCGCCCCCGGTGACCCAACCTGTGGGCTTGACGGACGAGCAAAGTCTTGGTATTTCATGTAGGCTATGGTACCGGTCACCCCCAGGTGACGATTGGTCAGGTCAGTGTCAGCCCCAGTTATGGCCGCCACCAACCCGCAATCTATAGCTCGCTGCCGCATATCACGGTCATATCTGACCAATGCGTCTGTTGTGTAAGCACCTGTTGCAGCCATGCCCTGGAGGTACTTGATATGGGCCCTAATGCCCCTGGAGCATTCCCCACTATCGATAATGGAGTCTTGAAGTTGCGTCAACAGATAAAACAACTTCTCATTGCTGTCAATAGGCCTAGACTTCTTCCTTTCATCAATTGGGAGAAATCTGTGAATGTCAAACTTACTATGTTTACGTTCCACCCGCTGGAGAAAAGCATCAAAAAGACTCTCTTCGACCCCCGCGCCAAGGTCCGGGAAGATCCCCGGGGTAGCGCCAGGGGTGGGCGATGGCGATGGCGATGGCGATGGCGCCGGCGGGGCCGGAGGTTTCCCCAATGACACCACAAGACGATCAAAAGACGAGGTAAGTCGGCCTAGTTTATCCTCCAGGTCCCCCAACCTCCTGTTCAACTGACGGTCACTACCTGGTTCCATAGTAGTAGATTCTTGTTCGTGCCCTTGTGAGTGTCGGTCGTGCCCCTGTGAATGCCGATCGTGCCCTTGTGACTGCCGGCGAGCCAGGTCCCTCTCCACCTCGTCCCGCAGGGATAATTTCCTATCTTTCCTCTCCTTCGGAATACCGCACCTATCACAGGCTTTAAGTCTACCGTCCACTTCAGCACTACACCCTGTGCATATGAACATAATGTCCTCGAATTATCTCTAGACTTGCCTCAAGAATTGTCTCAAGAAAAAAGGTGCGGCCATTCCCTGCGCTGGTGGAGGCTAATATGAAGAAGGCGCGTACAGAGCGCCAGTGGCGCCCCCACCTAGCAGTGGAGAAACAGGGAACTAGCGGCCTTGTCGTAAATATACCCATATATTCGAGGAATATCATGATCATATATATATGGTCGCATACCCACTTCAGGCTCAGATATGTACATGGCCTATAAATCCAGTCATTTTAAAAACAGAGTTTGAATCAGTTATAAGGAATTAGTGACCCAATCAATGACTGAGAATCCTCCCTGACAGCTGTTCCCTTGACTTCTATCATTTTCTAAAAGATTAATGTTGTTGGTTGAACAATCATCCTTATTTCAAAGGTCAAAATACACAGGATTTTGTTTACACCTGTGACAATGGTATGTCATGTCTAATTTGTCCTCTTTCTTCTATGTATAGGTTTAAAACTCATGAAACATGAATATAGATAATAGCACTAGTTGCTAATTACCTTATGTTTTTACTACAGGTCCCATGGTATGGTACCAGAAGTTTGAGTATGCCATGGGTCACTGGATGCAGAAGGCTACAGAGCATGTGTTAGGCTGTGTACTGTGCAGCCCTGGCTGTTTCTCTCTATTCAGAGGGTCGGCCATCATGGATGATAATGTCATGCAGAAGTACACAACAACATCAGAAGAGGCTCGTCATCTTGTACAGTATGATCAGGGTGAGTTAAATCTGATGTTAATTGAGGAACAGAAGGAGTTACCCTTCTTTGGTGATGCATGGCTGCAGCACCAGCAGTTAAGTGACCAGTACTGCATTTTACTGCATCAAACCTACCCTTCAGGGAATGGTTTAATAACTTCTCACCCCATGATCCCCTTCCTCCAGTTTATCTAATTGCAGTGCTAATTCCCCACATTTTATGGCCCATAATGCCATCAGCAAAGGAATGAGGCTGGCCTCCTCCTGTAGGTGTCAAACTTAGCACTAATAAAGAAATAACAATGTGGTAAATAAAATTGTAAAGGTCGCTGACTTAAATATTAGCTCTAACGAGCTAAGAAGCGACCTGTCTTTGTGGAGAAGTCAAAAGATGAAAATGCAAAGTAATGTAACTGTGATACTGAAATGAAATAAAGACGAATTCAAACTCAAAAAAAAACAACTCAAGGTACTAATGTCGTCACAGTCAAGGGTCTCACCGGGATATGCCAGACACTGTATGCATTATGATGTCAAATGAACATGAGGCCTTGAGGCATTATGCCATCCTTAAGTCATGGCAAATATACTGTAATGAGTTAAGTAACTAACCAAAAATGAGCAAGGTGTAAAAGAACAACTTTTTCTGGATGTCCCAACCTGCAGGTGAGGACCGGTGGCTGTGCACGCTACTCCTACAGAGAGGACATCGAGTGGAGTACAGCGCTGCCTCTGACTCCTTCACCTTTGCACCTGAGGAGTTTAATGAGTTCTACAACCAGCGCCGGCGGTGGACACCCTCCACCATGGCCAATGTCATGGATCTGTTGGGAAGCTGGAGAAACACAGTCAAGGTGTGTTACTTCAACTAAGCTCAATTTTGCAATTTTGGTCCACCAGTCTTCTTCCTCCAGTCAGCAATAGCATAATAAAGGGTTAATAGTGCAGTAACCTCTATGCTCAGATGGGTAGGCTAGGACTAGGGACTGTTGGGGAACCATCCAAATATCTGACTATTGGTAACTGTAAGGATCATATGACTTATGGCATGGACACAGGTGGTTGTACAGTTAAAGAGCCATCTTTATTCAAGTGTTGAAGTAACAGCCACAGTTCAGTGTACATAGACCTCTACAGAGGGTCTGGCAGAACCTGGACTTGGACCAGGTGCTTCTTTACCCAGTGGGTGGGTGATCCATGTGGGGAGCAAGGCTGGTCCTAGGTTTTGTCAGTGGGAGTCTTGTAAAGCATCAGGACCTAGAAGGTCCTCAGTGAGTATCCTCATAGGTCTTAGCTCCCAGTGGGAACTGACAGTGACTGGCAGTGGCCTGCTTTCTATAGCAGTCCACCGACAGCCGGATGGGGTTCATCTGAGCTGGGCAATCAGGGGAAACTCCACATTTAGTGTTGCAGCTGGGTCGAGTAGGTAACCAGGCCGGGTAAGTTAACTGTGCCTGGTTAGTAACCAGGCAGGTACTGCAACCGGTAATACCAGCCGGGTCGAGTCTTAGCCGGGCAGAGCTGGTAGTACTAGAAAAGGGTATAGTATAATGGTGTATAAAGGTACATCACCACTCTAGCAAATAAAAATGTATAATTATCCCTTCCAGGTGAATGAGAACCTGTCCATGCTCTACATGGCCTACCAAGGCTCCCTGCTCTGCTCCTCACTCCTGGGAACTGGCACCATCTTCCTCATGATCGTTGGTGCCCTCTCTAAGGCCACCAAAATAAGCGACACATGGTCCTTTGTATTTAATGTTGTGCCTCTGCTTATCTTCATCATTATCTGCCTCACAATGAAGTCAGATGTGCAAGTATGTATGTTTAATCTATTTGTTGTCTCCTACTGTAAACGTACATATTTTTGCTCGTACAAATTTTCGAGGATTTGCTTCAAAGTACAATTTCGCTGGGATTTAAATTCGCTGATATTGAAATATTACAGTTATATAGCTATATTGGATAAATTTTTGCTCTGTACATATTTTCGCGGATTTTAAAATCCGCGAAACCCGCGAATATATGTACAGCGCAAAATAAAATATGTTTACAGTAACTCATGTATACTGCTACCTTTAGGAAAATAATTATCTGAAATAATTAGGCCTGGGAGAGTGCCCCCAATCTAACATGGCAACTGTTGTAAATCCCATATCCGTTACTTTATACATCCATCAACATCACTATTCTTGTGATGATTCAATCAATGGTACTTTGTTGGACATAACATAAAAACCTGGTTCTGGAGTTATCTGACAATCAGAAGTGGTAGTGATACAAATCAGTGATTTATATCAAAGAAGATCAAATGAAGTTCCCATTGATCCTTATTAATTGTCTTCCTTCTTTCTTTCTTTCAGCTTATAGCAGCTAATGTCCTGACTATTGCATATGGCCTGATTCAGATTCTGGTGTTAATAGCCATTATCATCCAGATGAAAGAGGAGGGTACTGGTTCTCCTACATTTATATTCTTTGCGTATGTGGGTGGAACCTTCATATTTGCTGCAATACTACATCCTCAGGTGACTCACTCTTAATATTACATATTTAAGGCTAGTTAGCATTGTTATAACTTTTCTTTACCCCCAATGACTGCAACTATGACAAAAAGAAAAACAAATTCATATTTGAGGTATGTGGAGTCACTTATGGTTTGCACATAATTCTGTTTTGCATTCTGTAATGCATTCTCTTTGTTTTCAACCACTCCAGGAGTTTCTGTGTGTGATCCATGGCCTGCTCTACTTCATCCTCATCCCATCCATGTACATGCTGCTCATGATCTACTCCCTCACCAACCTCAACAATGTGTCCTGGGGCACCAGAGAGGTAGGTTTGTTAAATACTGAGACCCAATTACTCTGCATATAAATAAACCCCAAGGTTCAAGTATCAACAGTCTTATTGGTTCTAAGATTAAACTCTTAGTCTCTTCATGGCAAGATCAAAAAATGTCAGCACCACTGAGAAGGATCTGGCAAAATGTAATTCTTCTTCTCAGTGGTTTCTGTAGCTCATCTTTCATTCACAGATAAAATAACCAAAATCACTTTATTATCAAAAGATTATATTATATCCAACTTAGCATGCAAATTAAAGGTTATCAGATTGTTATGATGAAAACTCAATAGTCTTTACCTTGGTTTCTTTTGTTCTTTTCAACAGGTCAAGCAGACAAAATCGCAGAAAGAACAGGAGGAATTTGAAAAGGAGGAAGCTGAGAGAAAGGCAAGGGAAGAAGAAGCCAGAAAGAATGGAACATTTGAAAGGCTCAAGAACTTCATAAAGTCCAAGAGTGATAGTAAGTCTGTGTTAAATGTATTTATAGAAGAAAAGTTGCTATATATTACATTACCTTAGTTATGACTCCCAAAAAATCAGTCTTCTCTTCATAAATAGACAGCTTATGACCCCTTCACTTGAAATCCCTAACCCTTTTCTTCCCCAACCGTTTCCTGTCCCCCTGTGATATAATGGAAATCCAGAAAGGAAAACAGGTGTGGTTATTGAAATTACCTTATAATTTCCTAATTTACTAGCCTACTTCATATCAAAGTTTGTATAGAAACATTTTCTCCCTTTAAAAAGAAATTTTTTGGTCCCCCCCTTAGGCAGGTTGAAATTGAGCGCGGTCGACCCCTTTGAGCTATAGTAACGCGCGGGCTTTTTCACTTAAAAGGGGTGCAATCCTTTTGGTCCCCCCCCTCAAGAGGGTCCAAATTTTGTTGGTCCCCCCCTTCAAGGGGTCCAAATTTTTTTGGTCCCCCCCCCAAATCCACCAACCCCCCCCCCTGTTGTTAAAAAATGACCACTCCCTAAGAGTGGCAAAGTGATTTAATGCATCACTCTCCCAAGGGGTCAATACACTCCAGAAGGGTCTACAATGGTGTTGAATTGCTTGCAACCATTGCATTAAATTAATGCACATTTCATCTCTAAAGGGTTCATTTCTCTATCTGATCCCCTACAGTTACAACACAGAAGGAGGATGGCTGGACGCTTGGGATCGGCAACTGTTTCCGGTTTGTCTGCTGCCCACGCCCTGTGCAGGAGGACAAAGCACACCTTAACCGGATCTTTGATCGACTTGACGACCAGAAGAAAGCCATGGAAGAACAAACTTCTCTCATTCGAAAACAAAAGAAAACAGTGAGTAGTGATATTCTGATAACATAAGCATAAGTTCATTGTTGGTGTTGTCTCTCAGAAGTTATTTCCTCCTATGACAGGAGAGACAGAAGGCATATATGCTTATTCACAATATTAACAGGTGGACTCAGGAGTCTGAGCTGCTATTACCAGTACAGTCTGTGTATGAATCCCATGGTGTTTAAACAGGCCAGCCTCTTACCTCTTATGAGCAGCTTTCTCTGTTTATAAATTGTGGTTTAAGAGGCCATCCTGTTATAACACCCCGCCACTGTTTGTTTAAACAAGCAAATAAAACCCCTCTCCCATTATTGTTACAGCAGTGCTAAGCATCAGAATATGGTAGGGATTGTATCTCAAACACAATCTTGACTTTAAATAACTCATAAATGCAATGCACTACACTGTGATACAATCAGACAGAGGAGACTTTGATCTATATGCTCAATGTGCATTTACCTTTAGCAGATTTGAGGGGGAAATTGCAAATGAGTTAATATAAAGTATACAGTAAACCCATGGCATATATTACAGAATAGGTAGAGATCACAGCTTAAATGCATGATGTTTAAACAGGCTGGGGTGTTTGACCAGTCTGTACCTGAAAACAGGGTAGTCCTCCACCTAATTAATACTTACACCTTTAATAATACCCCTTCATGCAATATTACATCATATTATAATTATATCTTCTTTTTTTCAAATGGCTGCCTCAGCTAATTGAGTTGTAACAATTAGACTGGCTACTGCTATGAGTGTCACATATGTACTTGTACCTGTAGATGAAGAAGCTGACTCAGCACATTGAGGTGCTGACAGAGAACCAGGAGCTGTTCCTCATGGACAGCGATGACGAGGAGGATGAGGAGACAGCTATCCTGAAGGACAGATCCATTAACATCAAAAGAAAGATTGCAAGGAAGGGTGCTGTGATGCCCAAGGGAGGCAAGTACTTTAATAATATATATATTTAACCCTTTATACTAACATATGCTAATGCTGTAATTTCTATAGTGACATAATTATACAGGGAAACTCTGAAAATGGCAATTCCTCAGTAAATTCTGACTCAACCTGCATTACACTCATATCCTTTCCCTCCTAAAACTGAATCCGAGTATTATTTTACATAACAATTCAGAACCAAATATTTTATTTATACTTCAGGACTGTCTCTCGAAACTGATGATGAAGAGGAGGAGGAGGATGCAGAAGAAGTAAAGAGGAAGGCAGAGGAGAAGAGAAGGAGAGAAGAGGCGGAGGAACTAGAACGGATAAGAAAGGAAGAAGAAGAGAAAAAGATGATGCTAGAAAAGGAACTCACTGACCCAATGTGGATAAAGGTATGTGAGGCTGATCTGAATTCTTATTTTGCAAACTAAAATGATTTTTTTATGATAATGTTTTTCTTGTTATTTTGAAGAGATTTTCGTCAAATGAATAGATAATAATTGTACAGGGTTTTCCCATAGGGAAAAGGGAATTCCAAACGTTTGGAAAGTTAATGTAAGAGTCTTAAGATCAAGAAGCTATAAGTGCATCTTTTTCGTTATTTGACATAGTTATTTATTGCCTAGACCAGTACATATTGCAATTCTTTAAAAGTAATGATACTCTGTCAAATCATGATTTCGTCAGGATTTACTGATTCGTTCCTCTCAGGTGAGGTGGCACTAATATTTAATTGGAAAAACATCTCATTCACTGAAGAGATTTTTTTTGAATGATAATAAAAAGTGGTCAAATGGATGAGTTTCACTGTTCACTTGTTCGACATGCATCTCATTCTCTACTTTAAGGACACCGGACGTCTCAGGGAAGGACCAATCAGGTTTCTCCCTGAGGAGGAGGAGCTTTTCTTCAAGGTATAGATTTTCAAAAATGATAATCTGACATTGCAATATTATGAAAGTACTGCATACATGGACATTACACACAAAAGCAATCGATGGACTAACATTCAGTTTGATAGATAAAAAGATTGATAGAACAATCATTTATTCCTCAAATTGTAGTCAACATATTTGGTTCTCCAACTATCAGGGTATTATCAAGAGGTACCTAGCACCATTGATAAAGAACAAGGACAAAGAGGAGCAGGTCAACATGGAGCTGGCTAACCTCAAGAACCGGGTCAGCTTTGGCTACCTCCTCCTGAACGCCACCTTTATTACAGTCATCTTTACTCTTCAGCAGAACAAGGACAAGGTGGGTCTACTACATAGAAAATCATCAACCCCGCTGTTGTAAAAGAAAACACCACTCTCTTACAATCTCTTATGAAGATGTTTAACCCTTAAACAGCTAAAGGACAGAATGATGCCCTGAGACTTCTCATCTTCATTGTTGTCATTGTGTTATGAGAGCAATTTCAGAGAAGAGTGCCAGAAATACTTTCTGTAAAACTGAATCAATGGGCATGTCTAAATAATGATTTATGTGGCTTCAAAAATGGCCAGTCAAACAGTTCTGTTGAGAATATCTTTGGAGGTATGTTCAAATGCCTAGTTTGCTATTTAGAAAATATGTAGTATTTTCCAACATTATTTCTTAGTTTTAGATTTTTGGAAATGATTCTTTCTGCTTGCAGCTTTCCATAGATTGGCCATTGGGGAAGGGTCTGAAACTAGAACCAATAGGACTCATGTTTCTCATCTTCTTTGTGGTCATCATGTTTCTGCAGACTGTGGGTAGGTGTATGCCTTTTTATAAATGCATCTGCAGAATAGTGCCATCTTACTCAGAGAGAATTTACCCAGGCCTCAGCTTGCATCCCACTACTAATGCTGCCTGCTGGTACTTAGGTCTACTAAATTTATTCTCACATTTTCTATACATGTATCTTTATCTACTTTTTACGTAATTCAAATTTACTTTCTACGGCTTTCTACATACCTCTTAATAATTTCTTGATACCTTTTATACACTCTTTATATTATCTTTTATATACTTTTCATATATTTCCATATATATGTGTATATTATATATATATATATATTAAACTTGTATTATATTTGTCAGTCTTTGTGAGAATAAATATCCTTGAACTTGAACTCGCATATTATATTCTTTATATCCTTTACATATCATTTAAACTTTTTACACATTTCCCATATTTACGTTATTCATATCATTTACAGGAATGGTGGCACATCGTATGGGAACCTTCCTTCACATTGTTGCCAACACCCAGTTAATGTCTACTATAACAGACAACCAGAGTATGGTCGCTAACATGATCAACATGGCCAAAAAGGCCAAGACAGTCACTGAGGATGACAACCTGAGTATGATCTCAGAGACTGCATCAGAGTACAGTGGCAGCGAGGAGGTTAGATGTCTTCTTCTTTCTTCTCATTTAATAAAAATCTAAGTTTACCACCTTTGATATTTTGGAATAAGAATACTGCCTTTTTCAGTATTGATTATTAATAATTGTCTTAATTTTCCCCTCAGAGAAACAATGATATTTTGTACTTTCATGTACCAAAGTTGTTTGAGTGCATGATGTCATCAGAATGCATAAATGTAGCACAATTGTGGGCAATACCTTGGTAATTGGGAGTGAATCCTGTAAGGTTCTTGTTAGATACTCACCAGCACTACATTGCAAAATTCGTGAATTTAAATACATGCAAAATTGTACTTTTTAGCAAATTCAGGAAAATGTATGCACATGAAAATATTATCTCTGTTTACAATAGTCCTTTCTAATTTGACACAATAAAACAATGTATGTGATATAATTCAATGTTCATAGGTGAAAATATCGAGGCGTAAGTCTACCATCTACCGGCTGGAGAAAGGCTTTGCAAAGCGCAATGACTTCATGAAAAGAAGGCCTACTGTAGTCTTGGAGGATAGCCTGAATAAGTTCCTAAATAAGGTAAGTCTCTGACATGTATATAGTCAATAAACACTCAAATGCAATTCATCAGAATTTAAGAATGCTCATCTGACATTTAAACATACACTGTAATAGACCAATAAGATATTTCTGCACATGAATTACATTTGCTTGTAACATATTCCTTGAGTATAATATTTTCATAGTGTATATAACAACTTCCCGATTGCTTGATTTACCCCGTTAAAAGTATGTATTTCTTGTGAAAACTTCAGATGGTGGATGACGTGGATGATGATAGGACTACCCCAGAAGCCCTCACAAATAAGTACAAACGCAACAGTGTCTTCCAACGCCGCAAGTCCAATGCCACCTTTCAGTTCCTGAAGGGGCGGAGAGGCACGTTGCACCGCTGCAACTCAGTTGAGGATATACCAGGCGATAGGCGGGGTTCAATTGATGGGTACACAATGAGTGGGGTGTCCACTGATGTCTTAATAGGAACCCCTAGTGGGAGATCCCACTGGCAGCATCTGAACGGTCAACTGCAGCAACAAATGCCTCATGACGATGACAGTTACATTCTACTACCACCAACCACAGTACCACCACACGGTCAGAAGAAGTCTGATTTAGAGATGATTACAGTTATCCCACCTATAAAAGACCAGTCTTTACAATTGGATGTTCCGCCCATGGAATATGACATAAACAATACCATCAAATCAACAGGGCCCTCACCGCAAGTTTCCAAGCTCTGAGAGCTGTAGGCTGCCTGAACCATGTGCTTGTTTGAGCACAATGCTTTATTGATTGTATCGATTTTTGGGGGTATCACATTTTGGTGAGAATTTCCCACCCTTTCACCCTGCGCAGTGATAGGAATTTTACTCTAAGTAGTTAAAGGATACATAATTTTGTGAGCTTTGGTTTCTCCAAACTCGCACAATCCTAGGTGTGAGATAAGTCAGAGCTTTCATAATTAGAAATCATAATGTTTAGGATGGTTACCTGAAATATAAGAGATTTTGCTGCTGAGGAGCCAAAGCTGCCTGTGTGCTTGACATAAATATTATATATTGCAAGTGATGAATTTATACAGTATTTTATATTCATAAAATGATGTTCAAAAATGCGATACATTTATTCAATCTATGAGCAAACTATTAGCCATGCAAAAATTATGTTTATAATTATAATAAGATTTGTTTAATTGTTTTGTGATAACAACAAACAGTCTGGCAGAATTAAGCAGGCCTATTACCCTGACTCCTCCATTTATTCAAGTGTCACTTCTTTGACTGAAAGGTACATGGCAAAAGATGTTTTGTAAGTTAGATATTTATTGTTAATTAAATTAAGAAATTGTTATTGAATCCTTTTATCGAGAACCTAATGTGTGGTGCACGGTATGAATGGTTTGTATGGTCATATCCCTTTGAACATATAATTTTTTCCTTGTTTCTCAGTGTGATCAGTTATATATGGAGTCTGAAGCAAACATACTTATCAAACCAGAGGACGTTTATTTTTCAATGTATATAGGATTCAGTAGTAATGGCAATTTACTATCCAGTGCTTGGAATATTTCATGTTGAAATGTGGCTGTGATCTATGATAAGAGAGCGGCCAAAGAAAGCACTAAAAAAATGTAATTTTAAATGTGAATTTATAGAATAGTATGACCAATGTTGTGTATAAATTCAATGCTCTAGGGGTCCCCGTCACCATGGATGATTGTTGGTCAACTTGCATATGCTTTAACTAAAGACAATGAGAACTCTTGTTATAACTTGATATTATCTTGAGGTTTAATGTACACGACTTCTGGTTAGTAGTCACCCTAGTTCATAGTAACGTATGAACCTGCATATGTCAAGACAAAAATACTAAATCTCGATATCAAATATTCCCATTACAAAGTCACTATCTATCGTATCATCGACATGTAGTCGTACCACTTTTTTTAAACACATTTATTCATCAACTGATGACAGGCAATGTGTTATTGTAAAAATAAAGTTTAACACTATTTTGAATATATATTTGTTTATATTTGTATGTGTTGTCTTGATATGATAGGTATCTCATCCTTATGGTAAGCTGGTCTTGCTGAAGGATTATACACTGCTTTTTGATACATTTACATACTGCAATGTGCATTGTGAGCTACATATTAGTGATAAATACCTTGTATCGTTATTTTGTATACTAATTAAGTTTGCAGAATCCTTGTTAGAATTGACCAGGTATTATAATGTGCCTTTAGTGGGTTTTTTTAATCTCGATAAATGATTATGAAGTTTAAAACATTTCAAATGGACAGTAGAATTGTATCTAAGAGGCCTATATTGATCGGCGCACAGCAATTTCAATTTATTACCATTAGGGGCCTACATATGCGCATTACACCTACCTTATGACATCATTTCTAAAAGAGAATGTACATAGCCATTATGCAAAAATGCTAATAAAAATAAAAGGCATTCCCGTTCTTCCATGTTGAATATTGAAAGGTTTAGAGTTTACTGGAGTTGCTCAATAATCTAAACGTTTTCCTATTTCACTTACAACAGCTTACATGCTTGTTGAGATTTAAGACGCCCAATTTTTGAGGAAAATACATTTTTTAACCCTTTTTTTTCAAATTTGCATTTGAAAATTATTTGACATCCCACATACCGTGACGTTCGATGTATTTTTGGGATGAGCAGCAGTTCATGCTATTTGTGGGCAGTAAGAGGTCAAGGAGTGAGTCCCATTGTCCCCAGCCATGGCATTTTAGGCTATTGTATGCTATTTAGGCGAGTGTAGGCTATTTTCAATGGGTTTTTTTTGGCCTCAGAATATTTAGAACTGAAAATGCATTCTGACACGCTTTGAGAAATATTGGTAATCTAATGTCTATGATCATGATCTATTAAAGTCAAGTGGTACACTGTAAAAAATATCCGTTGAAATTACGGAGAATCAATGATAAATTTAACGGTGTATCACCGTGATTGTGATTTACGGCGAGAAACTGTAAAACTTATTACTTTTACATTGAACATCCGTAAACCAGTACAGTGAAACAACATTTTTTCTTTTACGGTGAATCTCACGTTAAAAGTTTGCTCACCAGGTGGCAGCTTGGTTTCATAGAGAGACTTTAGTGGAAGCTATCAACTAAGAACATACATAATTGTGTTGGATTTATAAAGATATCCAACTATCTCATTAATTACACAATCAAAACTGAGGCCTTTGGCATATTAAAGATAAAAAATATATAATTTCCTTTTTTGAGACCCTGGAGACTAGTACGAATAGTATAAACACCCATGTTGTGGTAATTAGAATTATACATATTGAGACTGTTGTCAAAGTTCCTTTGTAACAATCCTAGAGTACCTTTTGCTCATGGATTGCAATTGTATATTGCTATGAGGCATTCAATTATGCTTCTCAGGCCTAATATATATACAGGCCTGGAATTAAGATGATATTATGATATATACAACAATGAATCCAAAAACAATTATAATCATCATTGAATAGCAGAGAATCATCGTATAATAATGATGAATCACCGTAAAAATACAACGGGAAAGGCCTGTAAAATTTACGGGGGAAAGCAAAATACGATGACCGTAAAAAAAACGGGAAACGGTCGGCATTCAGTGATGCCAGTGATTTCACTGTAATTTTTACGGGATATTTTTTACAGTGTAGGCCTACACCATGAAACACTTTTTTTTTATTGTTTATAGATCTAGGCCTATATCATATAAATTTTTATAAAAAAAAAGTTTTAAGTGTTTTACAACATATAGCCCTGGTATATGGTAGGCCTAGAGTTTGGTGGTCTCGTGAAAAGCTTGCCCAGAAGATATTAAATTCAAGGCCTTTTTAATCCACCATAGGCCTGTGCGTTTTTTCTCCAAGCGAATAGGCCTATGTTTATAAAGAGTGTGCTAAAATAGCTCAACGCAACCGCTACACCCTTCCCCGACCCCCACCCCTTCACCTCAACCCCACTTGTTCACATTTTGACGCGCGGGAAAAGCGGTGGCCAGCTAGTGCTGCGCCCCAGTGGCAAATCGCAGTACTACCAAGCCTCATTCTGCGCATGCTTGGGGGAGGTATCTGTTTACTTCCGGTACTGTCAGAATTGCATTTTGACAGTCCAGTTTTTGCGATCAAAACACAGTTTTCACAAATATAACGATGCATCGGTGACACTGAGTGGTGTATCAACGTATGATCTAGCTAAGTCGGTAAGGTAGAAATGTCTGCTCGGCCGGATGTCGGCAAGGCAGGGACAACTTTCGTCAGTTTCGTCTGTCAGAGATGTTCCCAGCCCCTGCAACTCGACCACTCGTTCAGCACAGTTGACCCAACGCTCATCTCAGAACTCACTGGTAAATAATAATTATCTAAAATATCTAATTTAGTTTGTACCTTAGCAAGAACAATTTGTAGTTGTTTAATCGTGGTGACAGTTGGCTAGCCTATTGTGGTCTAGTGTTACACTTTTAATGCTGTGCCTAGACCGATCCATTTAAATTGTTATTGTAAATCGACCAACATTTTTTTCTTGACTTTTACTTTTAGGGATGTTAATGACTTTTACTTTTAGGGATGTTAATGACTTTTACTTTTAGGGATGTTTATAGTCTGATGCTTGTAGAACACAAACAAACGAAAAAAATGCTGTCACTGTACTTATTTGCCTTTGTTTCTATTCTAATTTTGGTGCATTACATACATGTAGGCCTTCATGAGAAAATCATATGTTTCTACATTTCCCCCCCGATTTTCCCACATAGCCATAGCCTCAGTAGGCATAGCCTGGCATTATTAGGCCCTCTTAGTAAAAAAAAAAATTATTTATCGGTAGTGATTATAAAATATCAAAGGGGTAGACCAGACTTGATGGCTGAATCTTAATCATGTATGTGGTATTTTAAATATCATCTTTGCTTTTTGTCATTTTAGCTCCTCTTCTTGGAAATGCAGACAATGAAGATAAATCACCAACAGCTCAGGCAAAGGAGGTATATCAAATTCCATTCCAATCAAAAGCTAAATCTTGTTCATTATGTAGGCCGAGCTTTTCTCACATATACAGCTTTCATATCTTATTGTATTATAGATATATTACACCCGGTTGCCTATACTACGGTTGCCATAATATAATTTGAATTCATCTTAACTTCTCAAACAAAGTGCATGTACCTACCAGCATGGGATATAGTATATAATATATGTAATACATCTCGCTGCTACCTGGTACCTACTTTTGACATGGTACCTCTTTGAAAAAATATTATGACAGTTTATAACTTCTGCATAATATATTATAGCATACTGGTAGGCCTACTGGTCTAAGGGTTTTAAACTATTCAGCGATATTAAATGTGCATGCCGGTACTCAAAATGTTCAAATGTATTTCGTTTTCAGGAGGTGACGACACCAGAAGCAGATGGCGTTGTGCGCAAATATATATCTCCAGCAAGGTAAGCTTCTGGACCCAGGTTACCGGTATGGATCTACTTGTGTAGTGCCGTTTGAGCGCTGCATTTTTTTTTTTTAAGTGCTCTTTAAATAAAGACTTTTAGAGTGGTCTTGAGAGACCTCTCATGCACTAAAACTTATCTTGCAAAATCTCCTGTCTTTAACCACCTGCTTGTATGAGCTCCAGGGGTCAGTTGGCTTCCAAATCTTTAACCACCAGGGTGCCAATGATTTTATAGATACGTGACGGTATTATACTTATTCACATAGTTACAAGCCGCGACTTATATACAACAATTTAAGGTAGGCCTCTAACTTATAAGCTCTATCATTGACTGAAAAATCTATTTTATAATCCACCCAAAATTTTCAATAATAATTCTCCCTCTCCCCCTTCCCTCCAACCCAGGTTGATTTCGACCGACACGAGCGGTACCGGGTTCATGCTGCTTGGTGAGGCGGAACCCGCGCAGGCCGAGAACCTGAGTCACCGTCTGCGGGTGGTCAGCAGTCTGTTTGACGTCCTGTCAGGGCAGTCTGAGGTCGACCACCCACTCTGTGAGGTAGGATCTTGGCGTTATTAGCAACAAACAAAAAGAAAAAGTTGTGTTCACGAATCCCGACCGGCCCCCGTTCTTATTTTTTTATTTTTTGGCTTACGTAATGTACTGAATGCATTAGACCCTGAGCTAGCCAAGGACTTCGGTGAACTTAAAATGAACAGAGATGACTGAAATGACACTTATTTATTTATCTGAATCACTATTCATTATTTATGTATGAGGAGGCTTAGCTTAGCTTAGAATTCTTGGTTGAATGAAAGGCCCTAACATTTATATCAAATGTTCACATTATTAATTACTGGACATCGATTCTCTCTCTTTGTAGCTCTATAGTGATCGATGCCCAGTTTTATACTTCAGACCAGTGGCTCATTTTGGCAGTTTTTTGCCTCACAGATTGCTTCTAGGGCAAAATCCTGACTAGGTGCCAATATATTCTCTATGCCAATGTGTAATATGAGGGTAGAAAACACTGGAACCTCAGTTAGAAAAAATCCTACTGAACAGTTTTTGAGAAAATTAGGGTTTTGTTGCATATTTTTGGTGTTTTTAGTACATTTCCTACATAAACCGTGAACGCCAGCATTTCTCACTTTTCAGGTGTTTAGAATCAGAATTTGACTTTTTTTTATTCGCAGTAGGATTTCTGAGTATCGAGCCATTCTAGAAAAGCTATTCTTTGGAAAAAATACTTAGTATTTCTTGATGATTTTCGTTGCACAAATTTAGGGTTGTAATATAAAAACTGCATTGTCATCCAATCAAAGTGTTTATGCACTGTTGATGGTCACCCCCTCCCACCCACTTCACTCTGCATTGAAGGAGAACAGGCAGGGGAGGTTCATGTGTCCGTATATAGCTGTTGACCTGGGTGCTGGGTGCATTTTTAATTTATGGGGTGCCAACTGTTCATGAAAGAAAAATCAAATAGAATATTTTATTTTTTTTAGTATCAGATTAATGCAACTACAATTCGTAATTTAGCACTTAAAGCATTGTATTTGCATTAATATGAATAGTAGCCACCTTATGGGGTGCCAACTATTCATGAAAGAAAAATCTATAAGAATTTGTTTTTTATTAGCATTAAATTGATTCAACTACAATTCGAGATTGCATTTTAAGCATCTTAAATCAATGGTAGTCATCTTAAATATATGGGGTGCCAACTGTTCATGAATTTAAAAAAAAGAATAGAATTAGTTTTTTTATTAGTATCAGATTAATGCAACTACAATTTGTGATTGCACCTAAAGCATTGTGGCATGCAATGACTGGTAGCCACCTTGAATGTATGGGGTGCCAACTGTTCATGAAAGAAAGAAAAGAAAGTGTTTTTTTTAAGAATCAAATTAATGCAACTGCAATTCAAGATTGCATTTAAGCATTATGGCATTCAATGACTGGTGGCCATCTTGAACCTATGGGGTGCCAACTCTTCATGAAAAGAACAACTAAATTGGATTTTTTTAACAGTATAAAATTTATGCAACTACATTTCAAGATTGCATTTAAAGCAGTGTGGCATTCAATGAATGGTGGCCATCCTAAACCTATGGGGTGCCAACTGTGTTTGAAAAAGGTATCAAATAGAAATTTTCTTATATGAATTATACAAATTAATGCAACTATAATTCTTCATTGCACTGAAAGCATTGTGGCATTTAGTAAATGGTAGCCATCTTGAATGGGTTGAATGAAGGAAAAATCAAATAGGATTTGTTTTTTTGATACTATCAAATTAATGCAACTACAAGTCAAGATTGCATTTCAAGCATCGGGACATTCGATGAGTGATAGCCATCTTGAATCTATGGGATGCCAACTGTTCATGAAAGAAAAATGGAATAGATTTTTTTTTATTAGTATCAAATTACTGCAACTGCAATTCGAGATTACATTGAAAGCATGGTGGCATTCAATGAATGGTTGCAATCTTGAATCTTTAAATGAACACACACACACAGACATATTCATAGGCATGAACATGGTGTTCTCCTTTATATAGATATTCATGGATTTCTACTTCTTCTAAATATAGATTTCTGTTGGAAGGATTCTGTTACATGGATGTCGATGTCCAGTTTTAGATATATATCCATATAGTGCATTGGAGTGCTATAATGTTGGACTGCTGTATATTTTTACAAACATCACATATTTGTTCCTGTTATATTGTTGTTGTTATGATGTTACCGGTAGTGATGACTATTCATGTACATACACTCCCCAAATCTTAGAGTTTATTGTTAACAATTGAGGTCCACATCTATAACATTGCCTGTATAATTCAAGATGGCCGCCTCCAACAATCAGATTTCCCAGAATTCCATACTACCCAGAATGCATTGTGCTTGAAAATTACCCATGATCCTCTATGACAGTATAAATACTCATGATTCTCTCCAGATCAGTCAGTTAGGCTTAGGGGTCTGATGAAGGCATAACCGCCGAAACTGTTACCTCCTATCATAGCCCCTCACTAAAAAAGTTGTGTATTAACCCAACAAGGAATAAAAAGTGGATAACTCATTTTGCTGGTGGAACTTGGTTTGTGGCATCTAACCCAACATCATATTTTTTGGAAGGTATTTTGTTGATTTTAATACTAAACCAATAACGTTTTTGTGATATTATTTTTCTTTCTGAAATAATGAGAAAGGAGACATTTTTTCATTGTCCTGGTAAAAAAATAATAATTTAAATCGACCTCCAGACCCTATGCCCATGTCACCTGAACACAACTTTTTCAGGCCTTATATTTTTTAGGCCTTTTTCACAACCCTTTTAGGGCGGCATGTTGCATTGAAGTAATCATACTATAGAAATGCAGTGCCCGCGACTAACTTGACAGGGACGCATTGGTGCATCATCCTGGGAGTGTATCAGTCCCGTATGAATGGCATGATGCACAAATACAATACTAGCAATTAAATCGCCAATGCTGCAAGAAAGCATCATGACGACAAAAGGCATAGCGCATTGAAGCACTACGCCATCCTTGACGGCTGAAATGATACCTGTATACAATGCTCTTTACTGGTGACAGTTCTATTAACTAGTTAAATGACTAGTTTGCCATTTAAGTGCCGCATTCTGTTTTAATGCAATGTGTCCTTTGTAGTCATGGTTTCCATAATTCAAAATTTTCCTTTTTTTTTCATGTAACAAATAGGACACATGGTGCATGTCTATCAGTGTCTTTTAGTGATATGAAGCATTGAGCTATCTTTTGTTTTTGTTTGAAAGAAACTGAAATTATAATTCCTTAAAAAGCTGTATTTCATTTTTATTTTAGGAGTGTACAGATACGCTACTGGACCAACTAGACCAACAACTCAAAATCACCGAGGACGAGTGCAAAGACTACAGGTATTAAATTCCCACCATTTTGTAGTAGGCAATATTGAACATTAGGGACACAGGATGCCTGGACTTTACCTCCAGGGCTGCATTCATACACTAAGATGACAAAAGACCCTAGCCCATTGAAGAAATACCTTGCCATTAAAGGGTTTAAGCATTATGATATTTCATTTTAAAAAGAATTGATCATTGCATGAATCAGAGGCTTCAAATTCTCGATTTAAGATACTAATTAAACTTCTAAACTATCGTGAGTGCAGTACTGGTGAGTTACTCGCCAGGGCTGCATTTAAGCATCCTGATTTTAAAAAGTATAGTACAATAAAGCGCTATGCTGCCCTTAGGGGTTTAATAATCGGTCCATAACTCCCAAGTCTCCTTGTAACTGTGTTTACTGAACGTATGCACTTCATTTCAGGGATTTCCTGGAGAAGTTGGGCAGGTCTGACGAAGATATAGACGAGAAAAAGTTAGACGATGAACTAGTAGAGGTAATACAAATACAAAACATGTACAATGCTTTTTTTTGTACCAGCTCTCATGTTATAAATTTAAAATATTAGGGATTTTAAGTACTTTTGAAATTAGAGTAAAAAGTACTGAAGCGACTCAGTGATCTGTAAATGATAAATTAACTTTAAATAAAACGATGGGAACTTTTACAGTGATTAGCGCTGACCTGTAAATATTGTTCAAATAGTTAGCAACTTAATGAGAAACTTCGCTTCACAGCTAGAATGGACATGAGGATTGGCAAAATGCCAAACATAAAATTGCCATAAAATAACACAAATCCATATTTGACAGTTACGAACAGAGGAAGAGTCGCTTAAAAAACAGTTGGAGAGTATCGAGGCGGAGCGCACTCACCTGGCCAGTCAGTTGGACGATGAACAGAGCGCGACGCAACACCTGGATGCTGAGGAGGAGAGGTGGGTCTTAACCCTTTAAGGGCCGCACTGGCCTTTAAAGCAGGGCTGTCAAGGAATAAGTTCAGCATTTTCCATACATGGACTAAAATAACAGTTCCACGAGAGGGCAGCAGTGTTTGGACAGGGGACCATGAGCATTGTCCAGCTACAACATATTCACCCTATCTTGTGCCTGTAAGAGCTGAGCTCCCAGCCCTTAAGAGCCCTCTTGTGAATCAAACTGAACTATATCCAAAAGTGTTTTGGCCTCACTTCAACCATGACGGTCAAGCTTTAAAGGGGCAATATCACCACTCACACTTCACCACATAGTAGATTGGAACAGTACTAGAAGCTTGAAGGGGACACACTCAATATGCTGCTTTAATGTCCTTTGTCATTATGATTCATTCATGCAACATGCCGACCCTTTGAGAGTGCATCAAACCAATATGGTCATTATGATACTAAAATGCAGCACTGGGGAGTTATCACTAGGGCATAATGTATTAAAGCCATATGTGACCCCCAGAGGTTTGTTTATACAGTATCTGAATCTTGTATACTTCTAATATTTCAGATACTGGCAGGAATATAACGAGTACAAACGGCAGTTTTTGGAATACGAGGATGCACAAAGAAGGTACGATTTTAAAGTTGAAGCTAAATAATATAAAGAATTCAGTGATGAATATAACATTGCATTCCGATTATTTAACAATCTTTTCAATTTAAGAACTGTCAAATTCAAACACTATTAGGAGGGACATATTTTACTTTGCTAGCTGTATATATATGTTTTGAAATCGCCGGGCAAATTTTTGTGACCAAAGAATTGCTACTATAAATAATGCTTTTATTACGTATTGGCATATTTACAGCGTGGACAACCAGTTACGATATGCCCAAGCACAACTGGACAAACTCACAAAAACTAACGTCTTCAACGCCACCTTCCATATATGGTGAGAGTCCCCAACTACCGGTAGTACTCTTTTCTTTGAATTTTCATTTAACCGGTCATAACATACAACAATGCGACATTAAGATCTTCCCGGCTTTCTGCATACATCGTCTACCTGACAAATGACAAATGCCCACGTGTCATGGAATGTCATGGAATAAAAAGTTGTAATGGAATGTCATGGAATCTTTTGACATATTACCATGTGTCATGTCCATGTCATGGAAAATTAAAACAATTTAGATAATATGATAAAATCCCCTAGAATGTACAATTTGCTGTCTAGATTCCTGCAAAGGAAAGTTATATACTATTTAAAAAGGAAATTTCCGATTGTAACAAAACAAGGTGGGATGCATCTCTTTACGCCACCAGATTAACCTAATGTCATCTTTAACCGCCATATTATTTTCTTGGGAAATATCTGACCTCATAACATCAAGTATTTGCAATGCGGTACCAATACATTTGGGATTGTTCCTTTTAAGCAATGATTATGTATTTATTCTACTTCTACAGGCACAGTGGCCACTTTGGAACCATCAACAATTTTAGGCTCGGACGACTCCCAAGTGTTACAGTAAGTGTTGTTTTTGATGAGAGGCTTTTTTTGTATTTTTTTTCAATGTATTACATGATATTGACATACTTCAATTGATGCATGAATGCAACCTTGTCGAGTAGTTACACTATACAGGACTGTATCCATGCATCGTGAATACAACGGATATATCACTTTAAAACACTATAATAGCTAAAATAAATGTATACATGTATATCTAGAATTATACCTCGGAAACCTTCGGGTGTTTCCGGAAATCTACGAGAGGAGATGACGCATGCGCAGTAGCCAGTTTTACGGACGACGTTTGAAAGCGCAACGCGTGTGTCTTCAGAGCTCCGGAATTGTGAGTATATTTTTCGATATTTCCCAATTCCATCTGAATTAAAACTTATAAAATTTAGGGAACTATTACTTATGGTTCCTTATACCACTCTTGTAGTTATATTTCGAGTGGTTACAAGATCGTTTTTACTGATCTTTTCGGTTTTTTCTTTGCAGACGCCCCCGCGTCGCAGAGGAAACTCAAAAACTTCATCCCCCCGGCTGAAGTTTTCCCCGCGTTCTACCGAACTTTATAGAAGTGATTTGACATTTTACTAGGTCTATCACGGAAATATAAGACGGGAGATCATGGGTGGATCTAGGAAAACCAAAGATCAGGACAATTCATCGAAAGCCTCAACTTCTCAACAGGCGGACGAGGTGTCCAACAACGAGGCGTCCAACAATGAGGACGGCGCCGACAACACGGCGGAACAGACGTCGGCGTCAGCGTCGGCATCTCAGTCAAATGGGGCCGGCCCGATCATCGACACGGGCGCCGTCATGACCCAGTTACTGTCCCAGTTTCTAGGTCAAGCGTTGCTACAGCAACAACAACTGGGTCAACAAGCGGATTGGGATGCCGAGAGCCAGGAAACTGGGTCAGCGTCAAAGCGTAAACATGACCCAGATTCGGAGGACGAAGAAGGGGTAGAGACGGAGTCGAAGAAACCGCCTCAAATGCGCTCGGGAAAGTTTGCTGAACTTATGACCGAGACAATCAAGCAGCACGAAGATAAGTGTAAGGTGGGAGCAGATTTGGATCTTAACTTTGCTAGTTTTCTGCAGGCGGTCTTTGGCGAAAAACGTAAAAGAGCCGACTTGGATGTACTTCACGCTGCTTATCCTCAACCGGCAAATGCGGGCAAGTTAGTGGCCCCGGAGCCGGAGGAGGAGATTAACATTCTGCTTAAAAAGACCAAAAATGAGAACTACCGTAAGGTGGATGAGGCTTTGAAGAAATTCCAGCAGCATTTGGTCAAGGCGATGCTAGCGTGGGCACCTATCGCGGCGATGTGGATCGAAAAAGGAGACACTGAGCCAGATATGGACGCCTTAAGTACCAACCTGTCAGATGGGATGCAGCTGTTAGCCAGCACTATCAATGCACTGTCTGCAAGGAGGAGGGATCTGCTAAAACCGATCATGATAGGCAGATACCATGAGTACTTCACGAGGGCGCAGGGTTCGGATCCAACACTGTTGTTTGGAGGCGAGCTCACTGAGGCGAGCAAGAAAGTCGACTCGGCCCACAAGATGGCGGAGAAGATGGACAGAGCTCCACCTAGCCAATCTCAAGGGAAAAGCGCCCAAAGCAAGCCAAAGCAGCAATATTCAAACCAGCATAAACAAGGTGGACAGCGCCCAGGTAACTTCAGGGGTAACTTCCAAAGTGGGTGGCCTAGATTCCCTAACAGTGCTCAGTTTGGGAACCAGCGTATGAACCAGCCATTCATGTTCAATACGCAACAGCCACAGTTCGGCGGTAACAGGCAGCAAGCTCCCAGACAACCCAACAACCAGGGAGGAGCGGCAGGCCAAGGTGGACAACAGAAGGTTTTTCACAAGAAGACGTCTCAGTAGGGCAGGTGAGCTCGTCTTCTTTCTGTCATACTGCTCAGAATTTTGTTGCTGGTGGGATATGTAGATATGTAGATCGCTGGTTTCAAGTCACTAAGGATCCATGGGTACTAGGTATGGTGGAGGGGGTGCGTATACCTTTTGAGGAGTTGGAGCCAACTCAGCGCAGGGTCCCTCATCCGTATGACTTAGGCCCAGACAAAGAGAAGCATGTAAACAAAGAAATTGCCAAGCTCATTGACAAGGGGATAGTGACTGTAGTTGAACCGGTACATGGACAGTTCATTTCGAATGTGTTTGTTAGGCCCAAGCCTAATGGGGACTTTAGACTGATCCTTAATCTGTCAAAAATGAATGAGAGCGTAGAATACACTCATTTTAAAATGACTAGTCTGAACACTGCTGTGGAAATGATGAGGCCGGAATGTTACATGACATCCATCGACCTCAGAGACGCTTACTATACAGTATCAGTAGCTGAACAGGATAGGAAGTTTCTAAGATTCATGTGGGATGGGATTCTGTACGAATTCAATGCTATGCCAAATGGATTGGCATGTGCACCAAGGATTTTTACGAAAATACTCAATCCAATTTTCTCAAATCTCAGAGAGGAAGGTCATGAATGTTTTCAGTACATACACGACTCGTTCGTAGTAGCTGATACAGCAGAACAGTGCAGTAAGACAACACAGAGGTTAGGGCAGGATCTAGATCATCTGGGGTTTGTAATTCACCAGGAAAAATCAGTGTTCAGACCAACACAGGAGCTGGTGTTCTTGGGGTTTGTGCTGAATTCCCTGACAATGACAGTGACCCCAACACAAGAGAAAGTAGAGAAGTTCAACATGGTAGTGTGGAACTTAGCAAATTCCCCCGACCCGTATACCATCAGAGATGTAGCTGGGGTAATAGGATTAATGACAGCCTATTCCGCCGGGGTACAATATGGGCTAGCACACATAAAGGGGCTAGAAAGGGAGAAGAACATTGCCCTAGAAAAAAGCAAGGGAAATTTTGATGCAGTCATGGTGATAGGTCAGGACGGGATGGAGGACATCTGGTGGTGGCTAGAGAACTTACCAGGGGCGTCAAAGAAAATTAGGAATGGGCCGGCAGACATTGAAATTTGTACAGATGCGTCTGGTACAGGCTGGGGGGCCCATAGAGGGGAGGAGACTACCAATGGGATCTGGAAGGAGGAAGAACTGCCTTTCCACAGTAACATTAAAGAACTCATGGGAATCCTCTTGGGGTTACAAGCACTGGTGCCAGAAGAAAAGGCACATGTAAAAGTCAAAACAGACAACACCACAGCTTTGATTTACATCAGAAAGATGGGAGGAGTAAAGTCTGTAGAATGTAACAGGGTTACTAGAGAAATCTGGGACTGGTGTGAAGAAAGGGACATGTGGCTTACAGTCGCGCACATCCCAGGAGTAGAAAATGTCTTGGCAGACTTTAAATCAAGGCACTTCTCAGCAGACTTAGAATGGGAACTCTCCCCTGTAATATTTGATAGAGTATGCAAGGTTTTTGGTAAACCAGATGTAGATTTATTTGCGTCACGAGCAAATGCCAAACTACCATGTTTTGTTTCCTGGGGACCACAACCTGGTGCCTGGGCAACAGATGCACTGTCAATTGACTGGAAAGATAAATTCTGTTATATCTTTCCTCCTTTCAGCCTGCTGGGACTGGTGATACAGAGGCTGCGGCTACAACCAACAAGGGCCATACTCGTCACGCCGGATTGGCCGGGGCAACCGTGGTACGGGGGCCTAAAAAGCAGCAGGTGGAGAAGGCTTCACTTCAGGAGAGGCAGAAACAACTTAAGGCATCCAGGGAAGCCAAACAACAGAGAAAAACTACACAATATCCCATTGGTGGTTTATCTTTCTTGTTAAGTAAGAGACTGATAAAGTTGGGTTACGACCAACACACCATCAAGCTGATCATGGAGGCACGTAGAGAAGCCACCAGGAAGACCTATGACACCTACCTCAAGAAGTGGTGTGTGTTCTGTGTAAGGAGGGGCATAACACTACTGAAACCATCAATTCAGGATGTCTGCCTCTTTCTATCTAGACTACAAAAGGGAGGTCTGGGTTACACGGGCCTTAATGCAGCCAGGTCTGCTCTATCTGCAGCACTGCATCACATAGGTGGGGCACCAGTAGGCCAACATAAGTACGTCAGACTCTTGCTAAAAGGGGCGTATGAGATGAACCCACCGCAGCCTAAGTATCAAACCTTCTGGAATGTGAGAAGAGTACTGGATCTGGTATCTGTCTGGGACAACGAGCGCATATCATTGAAGCTACTGTCATTCAAATTGGTCACCCTCCTGCTCCTTGTAACCTCGCAGCGGGGGCAGACCATCATCAACTTGTCTCTGAAAGACATAGAGTGGGGTGATACGGTAGTGTTCAAAATGACCAAACTGCTCAAGTCAAACAGACTGGGAGACCCACTGAACACAGTCATTCTACGAGTGTTCAATGAAAATGAAAAAGTGTGTGTTGTGAGCTGCCTAAAGGAATACGTCAAACGCACAAAGAAGCTGAGAGGGGATGAGGAAAAACTGCTCATCAGTTATGTGTTCCCACATCTCAGTATCTCACGAGACACACTCAGTAGATGGGTGATGTTCGTGCTCTCAAAAGCAGGAGTGGATGTGGCCAAATACAAGCTACATTCAACCAGGGGAGCTTCAGCATCAAGTTTCCTCAAAGTAGGGGGAAACATCAACCTCTTGATGAAGAGGGCAGGGTGGAAGGATGCACGCACCTTTGCCAGGTTTTACCACAAAACCATTGAGGACACAGCCCAAGGAAACAGCATTCTGCAGGCCTAAGCCTGACTTAAAGTTGTAGTTGTAAACTGTTAATGTTATGAACTAAACAGGTTTCAGGATACTGACTGATCCTTAGTGCACTGCACGTAAAAAATATTAAGTTTAATTAATTTACCCTATGACAGTCGTTGGACTTGTCTAGGCTCTGAGCCCGGTATCCAGGAACCTTTAGGGTTCTCTGTTAAAGACGTTGAACTTTGAACTTTGACTTCTTCAAGAAGACAATTTTGTTTTAACTTTGAAAAAACTTAACAAATTGGTAAAAATCAATTGAACCAAATTTGGAGGTCTGATTGTTTATTGTACTGCGACAGAGTATAATATTGTGAGACTAAGAAAACTGAATACATGTTTAATGGAAACTCTATGAGTCGTTTATTTGTTCGGGGATTACCCTAGCTCTAAAACTCTCGTAGATTTCCGGAAACACCCGAAGGTTTCCGAGGTATAATACATTGATTATTTGATACTTACCACGAGTAAGTTGAGGTATAATCTGGGTTATACCGAGGGAACCTTGGTGGTTCAGGGAATATACGCCCTATCACAACCCTCCCTTGTTATTAATTATCATCAGCATAATTAATGGGAACAATTATTTCAACTATTTACGATGGAATAGTGGGGAAGATCATATCTGTCATTGGGTATTTAACGGGTCTTCCCCTCACAAGCTCTTAAGGCTGACTACTGCGCATGCGTCATCTCCTCTCGTATATTCCCTGAACCACCAAGGTTCCCTCGGTATAACCCAGATTATACCTCAACTTACTCGTGGTAAGTATCAAATAATCAATGTATTATGTATATCTATATGTATAAGGCTACGTAAAAAAGATAATCAGCTTTGCGGACACCGCCCACATCAGTTAAAAAGGGCCGCATAGGTGCTTTTTATTCCATTTTTTCAAAAAAATATGGCCAAAATTCCGCATGCATGAAGAGGGTAACATATAAAATACAGAACTAACCATATCTCAAACAATAATTGGTGTAGAAACTAGATTTAAAAACCATTTTACTCCCTGTTCTATTCTCAATGTATTTAGATTATTGTCCCCATCATCTATGCTGGTTGTATTGAGTAATATATCTCAGTTTATGTATCCAAATTCTATTAAACCTAAATAAAAATAAAAATTGGCCGCTCTCATGGCATAAAATAGGAATATCAAATAAAATAAAAAGCCTCCCTCCCGCACCTGTTTTTTTTCCAAAAGTATCCGCAAAGCTAATAATTATTTTTATGCGGCCTAATCATTTCAGGTTTTTCAGGATAAATTAAATACATTTTGTAATTTGCTTTCCCCCTACCAGGTGGAGTGGCATGAGATAAACGCGGCCTGGGGACAGACAGTGTTACTGCTACACTCCCTAGCCAAGAAGATGAACCTCACATTCCAAAGGTCAGTGCTATAATTACTTTCTTCTTTTTTCCCTTTATTTTTGTTTTAACTATTTTTATTCGGGTAATTCATTTAATATATATACAAAGACATACACTATTCTCCGACAAAGACCAGAAGAGGCAGAACGAATCAATGATAATGATGTGTTGTATTATTATAATCACATCAATAATCTTAGTATAAGTTAACCAGATCTTAACCCATGTTTGTCACAGTTTGAAATATTCTTTCTCAGACAAGGACATTTTTATTACTGGACATCGATTCTCTGTCTCTTTGTAGCTCTATAGTGATCGATGCCCAGTTTTATACTTCAGACCAGTGGCTCATTTTGGCTGTTTTTCGCCTCACAGATTGCTCCTAGCGCAAAATCCTGACTAGGTGTCAATATATTCTCTATGCCAATGTGTAATATGAGGGTAGAAAACAGTGGAACCTCAGTTAGAAAAAATCCTACTGAACAGTTTTTGAGAAAATTAGGGTTTTGTTGCCTTTTTTTGCTGTTTTTAGTACATTTCCTACATAAGCTGTGAACGTCAGCATTTCTCAATTTTCAGGTATTTAGAATTAGAATTTGACATTTTTTTACTCGCAGTAGGATTCCTGAATACCAAGCCATTCTACACAGGGTGTTATTTTGAAAAAATATAAATCATTTGATGGTGTATTTGGTCTCCGAAATAGAGGGAGTTTGGTCATAGTTTAATTGATTGTTGACAATCCAGTCAAGGGCTATTAGGTTCAGTTCAGTGCAAGTTGCAAAACAAGTGACTTGCACTTTTTAACTTGACCTCATGTCCACTATGTAGGTCTTCACTATGCATGGGTCTATCTAGAGTCCATCAATGGGATCACGCATGGAGGCAGATTCCGCAGCTTTTGGCGAGAAAAAAGTTCAAGATCGCAAAGAAGTGAAATTTGCCTGAAAACACCTGATTTGGCGAGAAAAAAGTTCAAAATCTCAAAAAAAGTGAAATTTGCCTAAAAAAACCCTATTTGACAAGAAAAAAGTTCAAAATCGCAAAAAAGTGAAATTTGGTGAAAACACCTGATTTGGCGAGAAAAAAGTTCAAAATCGCAAAAAAGTGAAATTTGCCTAAAAAAACCCTATTTGACGAGAAAAAAGTTCAAAATCGCAACAAAGGGAAATTTCCCTTAAAAAACCCCTATTTGGCGAGAAAAAAAGTTCAAAATCGCAAAAAAGGGAAATTTCCCTAAAAGCACCCTATGACTGTAGCATGAATGCAGACACTCATGGACACAAACTCATGTACACCCACACAGACATACACAGAGGCATGAACATGGCCTTCTCTTTCATATAGCAACCTATGTATTTCTACTTTGATGAGACTGAATATAGCTTTCTGTTAGAAGGACTCTGATACATGGATGTCGATGTCCAGTTTTAGATATATACCCATATAGTGCATTGGAGTGCTATAATGTTGGACTGCTGTATATTTACATACCAGTAATGATAATGAAATCTGAAAGGTGATAATGTTACCCCTTTATGGCTTTCCGACTGGTTCCGTGTTCCCGGTTTCCTGAAGTCTCTGGTACCGAAGTTCCTGGTTCCCTAGCTCCCTGGTTTATAAATCCCTGGCTTAGCGTGGCCATCCCAAACCCTTTTTATCATTGACGAAAAGACCTTAAATTATGCAGCTGGGGAACACAGTCAACATTTATTTATTGATGATCAGATCCATTCTAACTAAACTATCCAATTCATACGGCTGACTCAAAAGTTTGTCTGGGATACCATGTCGTACAGTGTGAAGACAAAATTTAGATGAAATAAAATTAAAAAACATTATCCACCAGTATTTCAGCTTGTAATACCCATTATTTATGTTTGTGACTTCAGGTACCGACTGGTGCCGTACGGGAACCACTCGTTCCTCGAGTCTCTGTCAGACAAGGCCAAACAGCTGCCTCTATACGGCTCAGGCGGCTTCCGCTTCCTCTGGGACACCAAGTAAGTATACCAGAGACATCATTTATCCTAAGGCCACACCAATTTAACACGTTGGTCTCATCTTTTCTCTATCCCCCCATGAAAAAAAGATAATATAAAATTAGAAGCGAGAGAATTATTTCTTTGTATATTTTAATTTTTATATCAAACGGATTTATAAATGCTCAACAATTCTCATGAAAAAGGTGTGAAAAGATCGAAATTAGTGAAAATGTTAAACACATAATATGTTGCCAAAGTTTTATTCTAAACTGCAACAAAGAGTATTCTAAAGATTATTTATATTTTCTAGAATTTCCTTGATAACAAACGATGAAGGTACACTATTTTGGACAGTATCTACTTTCCTAATAGGTTTTGAGGTCTAGCATGGAAAGTCCATGAATGTGCATACTGCTGTGACCATATGAAACTATCCCCATTACAGATTTGACCAGGCCATGGTAGCTTTCCTGGACTGCTTGCAGCAGGTAAATTCACTTTATTAGTTTTCTTTTCAAAAGTAATCTAAAAATACTTTGTATTAAAGAAGAAGCTATGATACTCATACTGAGAAAATCGGGTCCATAGTAAAGCCTTGATATAGACATGACGTGTTAGGATATTATGATCTCTAAAACCTTAGATTCATAAATAATACTCGTACTGAGCAAATCAGGTCCATAATAAAGCCTCGCTCTAGACATGACGTGATATTATGATCTCTAAAACCTTCATACATTCATACACAATTGCTATGTTAGGCGCGGGGGTTTGTGTGAGTCAAAGTAATGTTTAACCTTGTTGGTGGAAGGGGTCATAGTTTTAATCCTTCGATGCAATGCCATGTTATGTATATCAGAGAGATGTCCTACCTGTTGTTAAAGACCACCACTGCCTTACTCCTCCTGATAAACCCTGGCTTGGTAATATCTACAAAATGCCTGAACTAATAATGATGATGATGATAATGATAAGAATAAAACCCGGTTTCTCCTTTATCAGTTTAAGGAGAAGGTAGAGAAGGGAGACACAGGATTCTGTCTGCCATACAAGATGGAAAAAGGACGCATAGAGGACTCTAGTACAGGAACATCATACTCCATTAAGTAAGTATAAGGGAGCATAGTGCTGTCAGCCTGTGTAATGCATTATGCCCTTGTTGTCATTTTGCATGAGTGTATCATGGTGACCATCCAGGGTTGATACACACTCAAAGGGTACACGGACTTTAGGCACTTGGATTTTAGGCACCCTGCCTTTAGGCACCCTGATTACCGGCCCCCTGCCTTTAGGCCCTCCGGATCTTAGGCCCCCGGTCTTTTGGCACCCTGACCATAGGCCCCCTGTCCATGGGCCACAACCTGCCATACATCCAGCCCCTGTCATACGTCCACAACTCTGTCATACATCCGACCCCTGTCATACGTCCATTTCACTGTCTCTAACAAATTATTCTGCCCTCCTCCTCACGTCCACTACCACTTCCTCACGTCCACTACCACTTCCTCACGTCCACTACCACTTCCTCACGTCCACTACCTGGTTCTCACATCCACTACCCCCTCCTGACGTCCATCACCTCCTCCTCACAACCACCACCTCCTCCTCACGTCCACTACCTGGTCCTCACATCCACCTCCTCCTCCTCACATCCACCACCTCCTCCTCACGTCGACCACCTCCTCCTCACGTCCACTACCTGATCCTCACGTCCACTACCTGATCCTCACATCCACCACCATATCCTCACGTCCACTACCTGCTCCTCACGTCCACACCATATCCTCACGTCCACTACCTGGTCCTCACATCCACTACCCCCTCCTAACATCCACTACCCCCTCCTCACGTCCATTACCTCCTCCTCACATCCACCACCTCCTCCTCAGGTCCACCACCTCCTCCTCACGTCCACCACCTCCTCCTCACGTCCACCACCTCCTTCTCACGTCCACCACCTCCTCCTCACGTCCACTACCTGGTCCTCACATCCACTATCCCCTCCTCACGTCCATCACCTTCTCCTCACGTCCACCACCATATCCTCACGTCCACTATACCTTCTCCTCACGTCCACCACCATCTCCTCACGTCCAATACCTGCTCCCTACGTCCACTACTCCCTCCTGACGTCCACTATACCTTCTCCTCACGTCCAACTCAATTTATAAAAATGTATAAACTACAACAGAATGTAGTGTATGTGAGGGAAGGGTTGGGCGTGAGGGAGGGGGTTGGACGTGAGGGAAGGGGTCGGATGTGAGGGAAGGGGTTGGATGTGAGGAGGGGGTTGGACGTGAGGAGGGGGTTGGATGTGAGGGAGGGGGTTGGACGTGAGGGAAGGGTTGGATGTGAGGGAGGGGGTTGGACGTGAGGAGGGGGTTGGATGTTAGGAGGGGGTTGGACGTGAGGGAAGGGTTGGATGTGAGGGAGGGGGTTGGATGTGAGGAGGGGGTTGGACGTGAGGAGGGGGTTGGATGTGAGGAGGGGGTTGGACGTGATGAGGGGGTTGGATGTGAGGAGGGGGTTGGACGTGAGGAGGGGGTTGGATGTGAGGAGGGGGTTGGACGTGATGAGGGGGTTGGATGTGAGGGCGGGGGTTGGATGTGAGGAGGGGGTTGGATGTGAGGGAGGGGGTTGGATGTGAGGAGGGGGTTGGACGTGAGGGAGGGGGTTGGATGTGAGGGGGGGGTTGGATGTGAGGGAAGGGTTGGATGTGAGGGAGGGGGATGGATGTGAGGAGGGGGTTGGACGTGAGGAGGGGGTTGCATGTGAGGGCGGGGGTTGGACGTGAGGAGGGGGTAGTGGATGTGAGAACCAGGTAGTGGACGTGAGGAGGGGACATCATATGGTTTATTAGAGATAGTGTTGGATGTGAGGAATTTGAATGAGATTTGAATGAGATTATGGGTTGGACGTATGATATGGACGTGAGATTTGTGCCTACAGTCCGGGGGCCTGTAGTCAGGGTGGCCTAAAGGCAGGGGGCCTCAGATCCGGAGGGCCTGTGGGCTGGGGGCCTGTGTTCCGGGGGCCTACAGGCAGGGGGCCTATAGTCAGGAGGGCCTATATTCCGGATACCCACTCAAAGAGTCGGCATGATGCATCAATGCAACCCCAGTGAGTTCCTCTCTGGCGCTGTATTGTAAACTTGGAAAGGATAGTCGCAAGTAATGGCTTGTTGCATACAACTTCCTCAAATGATCAGAAAATAAGTGATCAGGTGACCATCAGCCCGCTGTCCCCTGCTCAATGCTGAATGAATGGGGTTACAATCTGTAGCATGTTCTATCGAATCAGGATTTATTTATCTTAAGTCAAGTACCTCTAAACTTACTACTTACTATCAATGTAGATTAACCCTTCTAATGGCGGCACAGTGATTTGAGATGTATAGATACACATGAATGAATGCAGCCCTGGCGAGGTCTTCTCGCCAGGGCTCACTACGATGAAAGGCATAGCAATTTAAAGCGCTATTCGGCCCTTAAACCTGCAGGTCTTACTGCACGTCCAGTTACAGTCAGAGCGCAGTCGGGACAGGTACTCAGCCGTATATATAGGGGCGCTGGGCCTTAAGTAACAACCATATAAAGATGCTCACAGTTTCTTACATAACTCTTTCAGGATCCAGTTCAACTCAGAGGAGCAGTGGACAAAGGCACTCAAGTTCATGCTGACCAACTTAAAGTGGGGCCTAGCCTGGGTCTCCTCACAGTTTGCCAACAAGGTCTAATCCCTTAACCCATAGTACTTAACCCTTTAGGGGCAGCTTAGTGCTTTAATGCGCCGTGTTTATCTGTAATCATGATGCATGACTGCAGCATAGGCGAGTAACTCTAGGGTTTTATCCGCCGGTGCTGCATTCATGCACATCATGCCGAATCTAGAGAGTTGATACACTCCTGAAAGACCGGCATGATGCATTGCATTGGTGCATCATGACAACATATATGAACATTATGCTGTCTTTAATGGTTAAGTTATAGTAGATTACTTATTGTTTGTGTAAAATATATGAATTGATCATGTACAAATACCTAAAACGGGGAAAAGGAAAGATATTTAAAACCATTGATGAGGCGTTGTCTTCTCATGTGTGGCTACATTAAAGTCAATATCTTCAAATTATTATGTAATAATGAATTTATTTTGTTGGTGCTCATAATACTTTTAAATTCTCCATTGTTGCTTAATTATTACAGTTTGTGTACATTGTACTCTATTCAGTACTTATCTCTAATAGATAAATTACCATTGGAACATGAATTATGTACATTTGTAATTATGATGTACATTTTTCTTTGTCTTATTAGTATAGATTATATGGATTATAATATGATTATCATGTGTAAATAATTTCCGAGTCAAACTTGCTCATTTTCATTGCCAAGAATGTGTTTGAATAAAACTATGTGATAGTGATGAAGTGGAAAAGACAAGAATGAAATACAGTTGGATGTAGATATTAAATGATTGGTTTAATAACGGGTCAATAAAAATGCTGGAAAATGTTCGCGTGTCTTATCTTTTCACAGATGTTGTATATATATATTTATATATCTTCTTTTATATAAGGTGGTTGCAGGTATCTCAATCCATCTAGATCATTTTTGCATGCACAGCAAATAGTGTTCATTTATGGTACTTCTGTGGCATTTGGGGACAAAGATACTCCAGTGACATTACCAACGATGAAGTAAATACTGCATACCGGAGATGTGTTGAATTGAAAGATAACAATAGTATAGGTCAGAAGTGTGCCCACAAGCTGTAAGTAGATGAAAGTACAGATTGTAAATTGAGTTCTGGCAATGAAGTGTAGATTTACCTCACTGATGAACAGGAATATATATATATATATATATATATATATATATATATATATAAAACCACTCATTCATAATAGTATGCAAATAGCCTCATGATTGTCATTAAAAAAATGTTTAGATATCTGTAAATATTCCAATGACAGTTGTAAGTCTTGTGTTAGGCTAGGTGTATAATAATATTCTGCAAAATGAAGATTGAGGATAACTCACAGTCATAAGAAAGGAGGAGTCCAGAAGAACCAGCCTGAAGGCTGACAGACCAGTAGGTGGGCCATTCAGTCGGCTCAGGAACAGCATGATCTGTATTTATCAGAACACGTTTTCTTTAGGTCTCCAAAGGTTTCTATAATTTAATGTTTATCCTGAGTAAAAACTGTCAAAACGCTCATGAAACATGATTATTAGGGCAGTATCTTCCTTAAATCCTTTTGCTCTGTTATTGTTATAACGACTAAATGAATGTGAGTTGGATCCTAGATGACATAGCTAATGTCCCCATAAGAGTGCTACAGTAATCTGATTACCGACCTGTTCCAAACCAAAGGAAGTTGTTAAGGTGTAAATGCAGGTAGCCAGATAGAAGCTGTTGACACACATTGCCAGCCCTGCCTGTACACATATAGCATCTTATCTACCTCCTCAACAACATCCAGGCACAGCTCATAATTAATTCTGAGGTCTTGAATCATTTCAACTGACAAGGTATTCCCCTCTGGCATCTTCAGCTTCATCTTTGTATGACATTCCTTCATCATCCAGTTTAGGAAATAACACCACAGCATGAAGAAAACTGCCTCAAGAATTACCATATAGAACACACAACCAAAGGAACAGAAATAAACAATAGCATAGAAATGCCCTATTATAAGTGAATCAGACATGGAGAGAAATATAATAGGTATCAAAATCAGAGATGTCACAAACCCTACCACCAAGATGACTCTGACAATAGAAGAAATACGATCCAGTTGAGCTCCAACATCTCTGTTTATCTCACTAAATGCTCTCTGAAGCATAGAACAGCAATGTGCAATTCTCCTCTGCATGACGGTCCACACAATGGCTGGTAAGGAAACATAAAAGTAGCAGGAGAATGAAAGCATTCTGGTAACGAACCAGGCTAGGCAATCCATATCAAGGCTGGCTCTAATGCCCTCCACGAGTGTATAGGCTGATATACAAAGGGTAAAGCACAACACAAGACCACAATACAATCTGACAAGAGCCTCAGGGAACCTACCCCGATCCTTGCCTTGTGTGTATAGCCCACCAAGAACAAACATTGGTAACTACTTATCCCATGATCTCAAAACAAAATCCTCTTCTTTCGGTACTCCCACTTCCAGTGTGCTTGAAACATTAATACGATGGACGCCCATTGCTGTATAGGTCCTCACTAGCCAAAAGGGTGCAACTATATAGTCACAGATTGCCTGGTTTGGAGATGACATAAAAGTCCCTTGGTGGGAACATTAACACCACACGTCAGGGGTATTTTGTATATGTATTGTATGTAACATCAATACCATATTTATATATCAAATAGACATGGTTATATGACTTACCAGAGGCCATGTGAGATTGAATGTACATTGAGTTGATCCACACCATTATAGCTGTGGTGGCAGTGATTGTTGTGTGATGGTTTGTCACCAAGGAGACCACAGCTCCCTGTTAGGCTTAGGTACGAGGTGATGTCACACTCAGTACACTGCAAAGTTGACAGCATTATGTCCGGTAAGTTGGGTCTACAGCAATCTTGCTGTATATTTACAATACATTGTGCTGTAGATATCTACCGCAGCAGTATACCTTTTTTGTTGTAATTATTCCACCCAACCCTTTCCACAGTCAAATAAAGCCCACACAAACTCTCAAGACATTCATTTAGGAGGTGGCATAGTGAATTTATGATTAATTGGAAGTTCAATCAACGTCCAGAACGTTGACTGAAGCCATCCATGTAGGCAGAACAATAGTATGTTCTGTTCCAGGAGATCTGGAAATGTAAGGGGAGGTGTTTTACTATACAGCCTAGGACCACCACAGAACCAGATTCTTATATTTTCTAAAAAATATTCATCTGTAGACAACCCTATACCAAATATGGTACACAGAGAAAAGAAACAGAACTACGTTCCTTAAACGTCACTTCACTACGTAATTTAACATCCAAATGTAAGGGTTTATTTAAGTAATTTGACGTAGAATAACATAAATCAACGTTTAAAAAACGTTTATATCACGTAATATGCAGGTTAAATTACGTAACTGGATTCACGTAATCTAATGTTAGATGAACGTAATTTGTTGATAAACCATGTTTATAACATGTGGGTTGTAACCTGCAGCACGGTTCAAGCAGCACATTTCCATTAGCCAAAAGGAATGTTGATGAATATGTGCTGCACATCTATACATTTCACATCATTAGCCATGCAAGAAAACCATGAAAAAAACACCACTATCCATATGCTTTAAATGACAAGATAAAAAGCTCTACCACAACAGCTCATCCTACACATATCCAGTCCTGTGCTCTGCCTACTGAGCTAGCGGGATGACTGTTTGTCCTCATGAGAATAATCCCATTCATTCATATGGCATCAGGAAAATAGATAAAGAGTAAAAGACTGGGAGAGGGAGCACCGAACTCTCAACCCCAGTGTGGAAGTGCTACATCGATTCAATTACACCACTGAGATTCAGTTGCAGATGGCCCACTAGGGAACAACATGTAGTCTACATTCATAAAATCTTCATATTTTCTGAGAGAGATACCCTTATGAACATGTGGTATAAATATGGTAGAATCATAGTTACGTTCTATATCCGCCTGCCACCTTACAGATTTTTGAGGTTACTTATTTACTCAGGAAAAACTTTTTTCATGGACATTATGCAGTGTATCAATCAGTAGGTGTTTTGCATGTATGATAATAGGGACCTTTAGCAACCATGTAAAAGCGCATAAAACACAGATGTAGCAATGCTGAAGGCATAGGATACGTCTGCGTTTAATGAGCTATGTCGGGTTTGCTAAAGGTCCCTACTACCTAGACCTTTAGCAACAACGCCAAAGCTCATAAAACCAATGCATGTATAGTTATTGGCTTACATCTGTCCTTATTGAGCTACGTAGGGTTTGTTGAAGGTCCCTACTATGTGCAGGCGCAGTGGCTGTGTGGTCTAGGCATTGGTGAATGAGTCTGACCTGCATGCGTTCGAACCCCACAATGTGTCGAGGTTTTTCTACGACTATACCTATAAGGATGAAAACTTTTTTTTTTTTGCAAACGTTTTTTTGCAAACTTTTTTTTTTCCAGCCGTTTATACCAGGTAGTTTTATATTTCTTTTCTAAATATTCAGAGAATAGTGCACAAAGTTTTTTTAATGTTACATTATTTCAGGTAATTTACCTAAATAAAACTTTAGGAACATTCCTACAACGTTCAAATAATGTGTATACACGTTCATTTAAGTATAATAAATTGAATAAACCCTTACATTTGAACGTTATTTAACATAGTAAAATGACATAATCCTCACCTAGAGGAATACGTTTTTTAAACGTGTAATAACGCAAGTGTGTTTACTGGGTGGACCCACACCAACCAACCCTACTTATCAAGCAACATCAATTTACCGCAAAGATCTAATCTAATAAATTCATAAAGTAGCTTATTGCACTTGGTGATTTTCAAAAGTGTGATGAGTATTTTATTGTCTTTATAGGTGAGTTAAAGATGTATGAACAGAATATACAGTACATATTATATACGAAATCATTCCAAAGAATAATGCTGCTTCTTTGACATCATGTAACATTCATATGATATGGAATCGTGTTTAGGGCATTACATGAGCAACAGAATAGTGAAGAACCTGTATCTCAAATATATAGCACAGCTTTTTGCTCGGGCTTGACATTAATTAGTATCCATTCAGGTGCTTATAATACAAGTGATTGTGGTTTCGCTTTCTCTATAGCCTATAATTATAGCTAATAACCAAATTACAATCACCAGATACACCTTGAGGCTATTCATAATTACAGAGCAGACATTGAATTTACTATAGTTTATAATCTAGGGAGACATTGACTTGTTTGTTAATTACCCTAATAAGCTACTAAATCACGTTGTTATGTTAATGTCCTAATTTAGGAGAAGAAAAGAATAAAGCTTTTTAAGTTTCAGTTTCATTTATTCAGAAATCTGATTCATTTTCTGTCATATTCAATCGGTTTAATCATGCTGTTATAACTATGCATATAACTCAGTAGTTTTGTACTTTTTCGCAATGATCAAATAAATAAAATTATAAGAAATAATTGAACACAATTGTATCATATATCTGTTTATTTATAAATAAATCAATACAAAAACACTGATATTGTGATAATGTCTGACTAGACGGGGGGGGGGGGTGGCACGGAATTGGATATATTAGAAATATAATTATGGAAACCATGGTAACTGTCGACAAATTCCGTTCTCGACTGGTAATACAGGGGCCACATTGAATATGATATACTGATCCTCTGATAATATAGTTTGGACAAAGTAAATATCTTTTTTTTTTTTTTATCGACAGCTCCATTGGTTAAAACCCCATTATTCAATGGCACAAGATGCCCAGGTTTTTGTTAATATTGACCTTTGTCTATATGTGATTAAAACATAAACGTCTTAGAATATTGTTTATATAAAAGCTTACATTTATGGCCCTACTATTTTTGTTTAGTAGAGACATGAGGTAGAGTTGCCATTTTTGTACTCGGTTCTGTCTACATATATTGAGATAGGAAGTAACTCTGTGAGAATATAATAATATGGATGGGGACGGCCTCCTAGACGTTCTACTAACTGGTAGTATGGCATTTGTAGAATAAAAAGTGGTCCTATAATAACGTTGACATAGCTGGCAGTGTAGAGTGAGCTGGAAGTTGTCATTTTTTATTCAATGTTTTGTGTAGAAATCTCCATGTAAAACCAACAATACATAAAGTGCTTCACATGTCATAGCTATATATGCGGCTGTACAGTGGACCTAAATATTTATAGCACATTTCATTAATGGATTGACATATTTCTAGGGATTTACTTGATATTAAACCGCCCTTGTCACGATGACATATGATATTACTGTCATATAGACTATACATATAACTCATTGCACTTCCCCGGGACATAACGTATGGTACTCCATTACTGTAGAATCTGTTATCCCTTTAAGGACCAATTGGTTACTCTCCGCTGTTGCATTCATTTCAACCATACAAGACTGATATACCGTTACTATGGTACTATGTACTAATGTACCATACCTTCTTTTAAGGGTTGGTTTCCCACATACAGATAATGATCAACATTCACTGTTACCATTAGGGGTATATATTTACTGTCAATGATATACCTGTACAGTCAACAACGATCTACTTTGAATCGATTTTAATTGATTTTGTAATAATGTAGAATATAATTTAAAATCAGTAACTTGTAACATACATTTCCTGGCACCATTACAATATGTTGTTACATGTTTATATACATGGTTGTTTTTTGTATTACAATAATCACACATTTAACTCTTGGTGTAGGACATGGACAAACACACTATGTAAGCAACTCACAACCCTCACACCCCACTGGGTTAAAACTGTTTGGTCATCATCTACCACAAGCATTGGAGACTTGTAAGACCCATATTCATACCTTTATACAAAACTATGTACAAAGTTTAACTCCATACCTTCGAGCAATTATATCATTACTAAAAGTAAGCCTCATATAATTCTAGCCTTTTTCGCCAAGGCCTAAAAAGGAGGTGTGTTTCAGGTTACATGTTTTGGAAATATAGAGTAGGTAGGTTAAATTTTATTTTTTTATTTAGGCCTTGACTCATGGACCATCAGAACATCTCTAAAATAGCCACAAAATGGCCTAAAATAATAACAATTTTCAGAATAAGTTCATATTTCTTAGGGTCGTCCCTGTTTTACTAGGTAGGGTCACGTAGCCTGAAACACATCCTTTTTTGGCCTAAACTCTTCTGTCCCCAACTCCATACATAGTGAGGCGAGGTACTTCCCTTTATATGTACAACCCCATTTTGATTTTTCACTCTGTACTATTTACAATGCCATTCACGTCACTCCCATCACAAATTCTGACTAAATTGTAGGCCTATCCATTATATTTCATTTTGTTCATAGCTTCCGCCATGATATTTGTCCAGGCATAACGTCATACTAAGCATACTGCGACGTCACACTGGTCACTTCTATTTCACTGAAGCCATTTCCTGTTCTTTAAACGTCACATAATGACGTCACTTCCTGTCTACAAAGAGGTTGACGTCACATCCGGTCACCTGACCCATGACGCTGGCACCCACATGGGTTCCGTTTCTACTGACGTCCCAAGATGAATGAGATCGTTGGCGGCAGTGGCCAGATCGTCGTTGACAATGGTGGCATCGAAGAAGTGCCCGTAAACCGTTTCCAGGCGCACCGAACTCGCGACCATATCATTGAACTCCTCATCCTGAAAAGGAAATACATAGTTCAATTCTTTGATAGTGAGTTGCAAAAATGTTGTATTTTAGGTAATATGGTAACAAAAATGTGAGATCTACAGGTGGATCCAGTCTTTTTGGAAGTATGGGAGAAATGGTCAAATGGTCAGCATGTAATACTGCAGCACCGGCCTTGAACATGAAGCATCATACCATTTATAAAGAGATGGCAGCAAAAAGGTTTTTTCATGGTGAACAATGCTTTAAAAAACCCTTACTTACCGTGAATGGTCGTGAATTCTTCTCATCAAATGTTGATTTTGCATTCTTCTCTCCTCGGGTCGCTTTTAATCTCTCAATAGTTGGAGGTTTGATGAAAACTATGAATGGTTTGAACTCCGGCGTCCGCAGAAGCTTGAGTGCCTGTAATATTACAAACATGGCTTTTAAATAATACTATACTATGCTAATAATAAATGGTCATGGTGTAATGTAGTGATCTACGGAAACTTTCCTCATTCAATTTAAACAGAAAGAGAACCTGTTAGCAGCACATAAAGCAATTTAAATTTATTTCAAATTTCCAAAATAGACAATGCAGAGACATTTATAGGTTCTACTAGAATAGTCAATATGTGAATTGACATTAACTAATCATTTTATTATAAATTTCATAACAATTAACTTCATTACGATCAGCGGATTTACATTTTGATTAATAATGAAAAAATCTCCTTTTCAAGGTGATGAATATTAATAGAAATAAATAAAATAAAATAAAATAGATTTACCTGTGGGTGTGGGCTGAGCACGCAGACCTGGCTGGCATTGATGATGGACTTGATAGACTCTACACTGGTACCATACAGGTTAGCTTTGTACTCCCCATGCTCCACATACCTACAATGATAAATCAGACTACTCAAAATATGATTCAGCAAAGACTACCTTTTTTGAGATCCAAAGGAAGTCTACGTCTTGTGATATCATGTACATTATTGTTATTCTCATATTTCAACTAGTCCCAAACCCTATCACTTAACTCTTAACTTTTCATAAAGAACAGCATCAACATTCTTTCAATATATGAAGTCATAAAGTATCACAAGCTTTGTACTCCCCATGCTCCACATACCTACAATGATAAATCAGACTCAAAACTCAAAACATGATTCACTAAAGTAGACCTTTTTTTTGAGATCTTGAGGAAGTCTACGTCTTGTGATGTCATGTGCATTATTATTATCAATATCATCATTATTATTATCATTATCATCATTATCATTATTGTTATCATTATATTTCAACTAGTCCCAAACCCTATCACTTAACTCTTAACTTTTCATAAAGAACAGCATCAACATTCTTTCAATACATGCATTCTAAAGTCATAAAGTATCATAACATACCGTTTATTTTGTATTTCTTTTTCCATCTCTGAGCGTGCGATAAATGTATATTCCTCACCATCTACCTCTGCCGCCTTCTTGGGTCGGGATGTGTCTGTAAAGAGACATGAATATTACTTTCAATAATTCATTTGATATACCAAATAATTTGACAAAAATTATCTCCCATAATTATATCATAGCTGGGAAGAGCATGCTAATATTTTATCTTGCATACAGTATATCTTAACTTTCAAAAGTTGATATAGCCATATGAAGGCATGCATTTGTTCATTATCTTATACATGTTCACCTAGACAAGTAAGATGTATTAATATATCTCCCAGTATTCCTAAGTCGCATACTCTACAGCATAGGGTTGAACAAGGGAATCAATGAATGTATACATTTTCCTCTATAGGTACTTACGTGGGATGGTTGACTTGAGATGACTTGGGTTTGACGCAATAAGCCGGCGCTTGAGTTCATTTCGCCCAACACCAGGGGGTCCTTTTTTGAATAAAAGTAAATTGTGATATAAAACTGGAATGCTCACTTTTTTTATTACATACATGACATATCTAAATTCCCAATTCCTAGTGCTCTTTACGACTTGTAGATACTCACTAGCTCAGCATCAAGTATATATAAGTCTAGCAAACGATCTAGTAACTCATCATGCCGATCCTTCAGGGGTGTATTAACCCCGTAGGTCGACTAGATGCATTCATGTATTTTTATTTATTTATTTTTAAATTTAAAATTCATACCTTTCTGGGGGTAAATTATAACCAGGTACATTTTAGATTAACACACTAAAGCCAAAAGTCGACAGGCGGCAGGAAGAGATCAATTTCTGCGATAAAACGGTATCGCCTCCCTACCGCGCATATTTCGCAGCTGTGCTCCCTGCGTCTACAGCGAAACAGACGCGAAATGAGGGCGGCAGAGGTGGGATACAGTTTTAACGCAGGATCCCAGCGCCATGGACTTTGGGCTTATGCGGCCCTTAATTAAAGGGTTAATAATTAAGTTGCATGATGTCCTATGTTTTTTTTAAGTAAGTTTATTGACATATCTCATGTAACACAAATGTATTGCAGCCTACCTATGAGGACGATGGGTCGGTAGCGTCCTACTTTGGGGTAGTAGCGTTCCACCTCCTCGTACGTGACCACTTCCTCCTGGTCGTACTCTGTAAGTGGTATACACACAATAAGGCACCTTAACAATACTATCTATCGTAAAGAATTTTACAAAACTCACAATCCTCAGCCCAGCTAGTATTACGAAATAATGGCGAGAAACTCATCGGTTTTTACATAATAATGACTTCATTCATACGAGTATTGCTAGCAGGGAAATGTGTGAAAACAGCGCCATAGCTACAATCCAGAATATAAAACACGATTTCGAGCAAAAGTTGAGAAAATGATAGTGGTTATGGCACCCTAACATCTGCCACCAGATCTGGCTGAAATGGTTGAGCATCGATGATTGTTTTTTGTACAAGTGAAAATGGCGCTGTACGATGCTCATCTTGCCAATTTGAAATACATAAATGTATAAGCACTAGCAATATATAAGTGGCACATGAAAACACTCACCGTTGTCTTGCTGGGTCTGGTACATGATCTTCTTTGTCTTCTTGCTCTTCTTGTTCAGCTTTGGACTGAATCTAGCAATCCGGGGACCTGCATTTAAGTGATTAAGTCTAGATTGGCAGTCATCAGGTCATTACACCATGAGATAGAGATGAGCATTTGGCATCAAAATAAACATTGAGCTTATGGTATATAATATAATTAGCATTAGGTTTGATAAACACATCTTCGTCAAGGTGTCACGGATGGAAAAAATAGACTTAATAACCAAATTTTCAATACAGCCAATGATTATATTTGTTGCACAATTCCAAGAAAGTTAATGAAATTAGGGTAAACTCACTTTTGTTAGATTTGGGACTGCTCTCCACGGAACTTCCATTGCTTGTCTTCATCGCTTCTTTTCTGTGATAAATAAAATTGAAAATGAATAGATTTAAGAACACTATCAAATTTAGATTTTAGGCATATAGAGAGATTATGACAATAGAAAATTGACCACTGGAGAAGAGTTGAATGTATGTATGAGAACTGCTATGCCAAAACCTCTATTTGGACAGTTCCTCTCTCGCCTATGACTACCCTACACAATATTACAACAAGTTACAACCAGTGGAACTTGTAGAGAAAATCTAAAGTCTGCTCGAAAAGGCAAAACACTTGTTAATATATTTCAAATAAGCCATAGATTTAAATCATCCATGGGGAGATCTCCATTCTCTCTTATCGAGCTAAGTCATCCTTGGGCATGGTGTATCATCCATTGTCAATATGATGCAAAAATGCAGCTTTCGCGAATAGACTCGCCAGAGCTGCATTCATGCATCATCCTGCCAAAAAGGATGTAGCGTAGAACTATGTCACCCTTAAAGGGTTAAATCATCCATAAGTTCCCTTAGACCAAAAAAAAAGATTTGTTTCAGGTTACATAGGCAGAACAGTAGGGTCGGTAGCTCGGATGTTTTTTTAACTTTCTTTTTTTAACATGAAAGTACTAGCCAGCCTCTCTGAAGACCCGGTATTTTTCTGGTGGTCAAGATTTGTGTAATGACCCACCTAAGTTGTTTATTGTACTATCATTGGCTCTGTTTGAGAGACGTAGTGTAATACTATGGAACTTTGTCCAATAAAAATATATCAAACTCAAACTCCTAAAATTGACCAAAAAAGGGGAAAAGATACGGAAATTTCCTCAAAATTGCATAAAAAACGTAGGGTCGGCCCTGTTTTGATAGGGTCGGTCGGGTGACTTGAAACAAGCATTTTCTTTTTTTTTGGCCTTACCGTTCCTGCAGGGTCCGGCCGGGTATGAGACCTGCCCGCATGTTGCGGTCGCCCTCGCGGCGCGCCTGCCACCAGTTGGGGTCGTCCTGTGACACGATGTGGAGGATGTCTCCTTTTTTGAAGGCCAGCCCCGCCTCCTTACACGGGATCAACTTGTCGTTGGACGGCTCGTACTTAAAGTGAGCTCTCACACGCATCTGTGGATGAAGGAGAGAGGGTTGGGTTTCATTGGTTGCACTGATATTCTGTAGGTTTTCTATGTTTAATAGTCAGTAGTGCCTAACCCAGGGTGGTCATAGGGGCATTGGTCCCCCACTCAGGTGGGTTGGTCAGTATAAGGAGCCAAAAATGACTAAGGAATTCGGTCAGTACTGACTAAGGTTTCTAGCATAACGAATATCAGTGTGTTTTAAAGCAGCATTTTCACCAAGGCTCTACCTGTAGTTTTCTTTAGTGCTGTTCTAGTCTAGTTATGAGTAGCAATTAAGAGGTGTGAGTGAAGCTTTAATTTATTCTCTTTCGCATTTCATCAACCCCCTCTTCTTTGACAATGTGTACAAATATCTGTGAATCACAGCCTTTGATACTAAGACTGCGCTTAAATCAATGAACTGAAAATCAGTTACATTATACTCATTAATATGTATGTTTAAAGCTTTTTGTTTGTTTTATGGGCATAGTGCTATAATGCTATAATGCACCATTCCCCAAAACATATATTATGTGGTAGATATGGTACAAGTGACTTTCTGTATGAGTGGTATAAGCCAAGGACAGGGTAATTGTCCAAGGCATCAGCTGCGAATAATTACCATTGTCCAAGGCTTATAAATAACACTCATGCAGCTAGTCCCGCGTATCATATACTTACACCCACAGTAGGAGAGTGTGCTCAGTGGACCGCTTCAACATAATGATACAGCCATGTATGTAAAAGCTAGAGTCAGGCCATTTCTTTTTGTTCTCTCAGCCAACTGTGGTGTAAACAGTACAATCCCATGTTGTTTAGCTCACCTTGCTCTCCCTGTAGAGGTTCTCATCCAGATCACCTGGTACCAGCTTCAACGTGATGGGGCCCAGCGTGTTGGTCTGAAACATAACAGGGTAATGTACTCAATTGTTCAACAGAAATATATTACACGTACAACAAAGAAAGGGCATAGTCTGGGATGTTGGGGGTAGGGGGATAATATGCCTGTAAGTTATCAAAGGTGATAGGAGTCACCCAGGAAAGGAATGGACCGCAGCCGAGAACTGGCGAGAAGAAAACATAATAGTCAGTTCATATGGAAACAAGCAAAGCCCATTGGTTAGTCCCGAATTTAAAGGAGCAATATCACCACTCGCGGTGCTACCCCATAGTAGACTAGAACAGTACTAGAATTGTGAGTGGAACACGCTCGGTGATTCTGCCACATTAATACTATTCCTTAAAGTTATAGCAACTGCAAGTCAAAAGTATCTAATATGACCGCTATCAAACTTAATATTAGGCCTGTGTCCACTAGGATTTATAAGACTGTTCTGACGCCGACAAATCGTTTTGTTGGCGCAAAACGTGTTTTCGGCGTCAGAACAGTTTAATAAATCCTAGTGGACACAGGCTTACTGATGTTTGAACTAAACTTAAAGGGGCGTTCTCACCACTCGCACATAACCACATAGCAGACTAGAACAGTAATAGAATTGTGAGTGGGAAACGCTCGGTGACAATGCTACTTTATCCATGTCTGTTCTTTAAGTGAGTTTGAGTTTTGATTGAGTTTTGATTATTTAATTTGGTTTCATTGCATACAAGGGGCGCCTTTAAGCAAAACCAAAGGTGAACAATGGAGCGACATGTCCACAAGAGAATTAAGAATGTAAATTTTATACAGTTCAAAGTTCTGTGTCACGAGTTCTGTGTACAACGCAATATCGACCTACCTACAGTGGCCCAGGAGGGTCAACTCTTTTGACAGTTGACAGTAAGTGACTGAAGTTGGAGTTTTCACTTTCAATTTTGACATTTGCATTGTTTTTGGTTTGATTTAATCTTGAAAGATAGCAGTAACAAGTTGCTTTAGGCCTTCTTGAATTGATAGTTGACAGGTGACAGTAAATGGTTGAAGTTAGAGTTTTCACTTTCAACTCAAGTTCTTTTTCTGCAAGTTGAAGTGAATTTGAAATTTTGAAATTTACAAAAAAGAGTTGACCCTCCTGTGCCACTGTACCTACCAGTGTCTGTACTATTTCGTCAGGTTCCTTGCCGCGTACAGCTATGCCGTTCACCTCCTGGACCTCGTCCCCCACGTGGATGAGCCCCGAGCGGTCTGCCGCCCCTCCGTGCAGCACACGCGCTATCTGTATGGCACCTGTCGTCTCGTTCAGCTGGATCGTAGCACCCTGGGAGCAACACAATGTTATCTAGTTAGGCCCCAAAAAAAGGTTTGTTTCAGGTCACCCGACCGACCCTATCAAAACCGGGCCGACCCTACGTTTTTTTTATGCAATTATGAAGAAAATTCCATATTTGTACCCTTTAATGGTCAATTTTAGGGTCTGGTACTTTCATCTTAAAAAATCTGACCTACTGACCCTACATTTTCTTGCCATGTTACCTGAAACAAACCCTTTTTTTGGCCTCATCATCATATCCTTCAGGATGATTTAGGAGCTATTCGAGTAGATTTGAAAGAAAATGTCAGTCTTTTTTCTTAATAATGTCTATATAAATGAGTGTGTAACTTTTAAATCCTTCTAATATTTATAGATAGAAAGGCATGGACAGGCTGTGTCAGGGGACCCGTCTTTATTCCTGATGCAACCCAGATTGTGTCACACATTGTTATAGCCTATGGTGATTTCTGGTCGTGGCTCGGTCACACCACCTATGTGAACCAAGGGAATCAATTGGCCATGTATGTGGCCCCAGATGGGTCAATAGCGACCTGGCGACCTGGACTGTTTTCCAGGCGACTTTCGACCTAGCACAATAGCACAAGTGACTTTTGGACAACTTTGGCTATAATATCAATGATCTATTTAATAGGCGACTTTGTGACCTTGAGCCTTTAATCTGGGCAACTTCCCGACCTGATGGAGACGACCTCCCTTCTGCACCCCCACTATCAACAGATAATCCCCAGGGCTAAATGCATGAATGACCACAAAGGACAACATACTGTTTTAGTTTAAAGCCCCATGAAGCATGTATTCATTTTGGGTTAATTAAGCAGATATTTTCATATTGTACATACCAGTGGTTCATTGTTGCCCTTGACAAGGCGGATGACCTTGACGGACTCCTCGTCTTCATCCACCTCGTGTGGTATGTCGGGCAGCGTGGGCGAGAACTGACTCGCTGCGATCTGGTCGTGCGCATGTAGCAACCCCTGCAGAATGAGGAAACATGCTGAGTAAATGAGTGACATTTTATTCATATATATATTTAAAAATTATGTATACTTATATACTTTTTTTAATTTATTTTTCATTATTTTATTAAATATTACTATTATTATCATCATTATCATTATTATTATTATCATTATTATTATCATAATTATTTTTATTATTATTATCATTATATTTTAAATATTATCATTTGGTCCTCACAATGACACAAAAGGGTGCAGAACCAGTGACTAAAACAACGACAGAGGTATTTAACATAAAATCTCATTTTCCAGCTTCTACATGTACCAGGTCTTTTCTCCTATGAACCATAGCATTACAATAACTTGTTAGTCATATAAATCTTTATTTGTATATGCAATAGTTTAATAATATATTATTTTTGAAAATCTAAACTTACCCTTATCTGAGGTTTGTTGAGAAGGTTCACCAGATCTCGTGCCTCTGACACTGTTGACCGCTGGTAGTCGGTACACACCTGAAAATACACAGGTGCTTTCTCATGAAGACAAGCACACATTTACATTGCAGCAGTGACCTAGCGGCAGGTTTGCCTGACATGCAGTAGGTCTATGGTTCAAACCTAAGCTGAAGCAAAGAAACGCTTACAAAACAAACTGTTATCTACTGGTAGTCTATCAGCTGCCTGGGAACAAGAACATGGAACAACGAATGCAGTCCTGGTGAGTTACTCGCCATGCATAGAAATCCCTATGCATAGAAACAACTAATTGAGACAGACTTACCTCGCATGTTAACTCGAGGGCGTTCTCGGCCATGGCCCTTTTGTCTTGTACCTCCGGGGTAGCCACTTTCTGGTGCAGCTGTTAATGTAAAAGGATCACAATTTTTTTTTTGTAATACAAGATTTACTATGCTTAACTATAGGAAGGGCCGTATTCCCATTGAATATAATGTGGCCGTATTCAATGAACTAAGAAAAAGCTGTTTTTCCTTTATTAAATGGCTTCAAATGAAAAAATAAACACGAATGCCAACTACATTGATACTGTCTCTGTTGTATTTCACTCATGGGGGCTGGGGCGCATCCCACTCAGCCCCCACTCTTGAAATACAACAGAGATGGTATCAATGGGCGTTGGTAATTTCTATGTTTTTTTGGGATACAAGATTCACTATGCTTAAGTACTGGAATAATCGTATTCAATGCCCTCAAATGCAATACAATATTCAATATTACATGTTGATACAAGTGTAACGGGTTGACTATAAGTCTAACGTTATCGTTGTATATCTATTGTATGTTATAAGATGTAACACGGTTCTATTGTGTTTAATAACTGTTTTATTCATATAACTAGTGTCGTCGGTTCGTTACATACACCGACTCCTCTAGTTCGGTTATCTATACGGTAGTGTACCGGTACCACCTTCGGTTACCGTCGGTAGTTGTTACATAATCATTTTACATAACTAAACCTAACAGGTGGCGCTGCTAGTACGGTCACGTGGCTACGCAGCGCTGTATATAAGACGGCTACTTCCCCATTGGAAGTCAGTCAGGTTTGGGACTGTCGTGACATGACCACCCTGTGCTCACGGGCTTAACTCTATGCTATAGGGTTGCCTACTGTATTATATATCTGTTACTGTTCTTGTATAGCTGATGGTTATACCTGGTACTATAATACACCAAGAGTTTCCTATAATAAAGTCGCCGTATATTACAGTCTAATTTACCTTGTCTGGTTTTTGTACTCAAGTGTTACATACGTAGTAAGAGACCAACTACACAACCATCTCTGTGTTAAAGTATAGGACCGTCCGTGTGCCATGTACCCACGTGGTACAGGGCAACCTCAATGAACGGTTCTATTCGGGAGAATAGAGAGGTAAAAATGAACCATTCTCAATTTCTGTGAAAAAAATGAGGTGAGAGAATTCTCTTTAAAAAAGAAAACACATTTGCATTTCCGAGAATGATATGCGCTAAATCAATAAACCCAAAGTTTTCTCTAGGTCAGGCCTAAAACATATTTTCATATAATGTTAATAGGGAATGATATTCTCCAGCTTGAATGTACTTGTGTTTGAAAATCACTCTGAGATAATAAACACATTTATAAACTCAATATGCACAAAGACAAACCTTGAGTAACGACTGGAAATCGTCAGCTTGGAGAAGGTCACGAAGAAAGTTCAGGTCAAGGTCAGATCCGTTGACCTTCGTCTTTAATGTGTCTAGTGAAGATATCAGTCGCTGGAGACCTGCAAAATCATAAATGTAACATAATTTGATATATTTATCTAACATGATTGACCCATTTTATCTTGATGAATTTTATTTGATTTATTCTATGATGATAGAAAGGGTTGAGAATGAAATTTAATCACATCAACTTTCATTTGAATTGGATGCTCCTCTTAACAATGATGCATTATGAATCAAAAGGGTTCAATACTGTGGCATTAAAGTCCCATCTCCACTGGGACTTTTTCTATGCTTTTTATATATCACCCCTGTCATCCTTCTTTGCTGGCCTGTCTCAGATCCTGACTTTACTTTGACAGTCAATTACAGATAGGCACTGCCTGTAGCGTTAAACTCTTTATGGGTCGCATTGTGCTTTCATGTGCTATGTATGTGATATACCTGTTGTCATCCTGATGCATATGCAGCCCTGGCGAGCCAGCATCATGCCGACCCTTTGGAGTGTATCAACGCCATATGGTCAACATGATGGTTGAATACAATCGAGGCAATGAACCCCCTTATTGACATAAGCCCAGTGAAGCACCATGCCGTCCTTAAAGGGTTAGAATTCCACTTTCTCCAATCTTATGTTATAGCTGCGATGCGAATGGTCCCGAAGGACAAATGTTGTATGGAATATAACCCTATTGAAGTGCATTATTCGAGGTTATGCTAACTAATAAGCCATTTTGGGGGGCATAACTGAACAAAGTGAAATTGATGTACTTAATCTGTTTTAATGTGAAAGAGATGATTTTCTAAAACAATTTTACAATGGGATCATTTTCCAGTGATTTTTCAGATTAAAGTTTTTAAAATCTGCAATGGCAATTATGTGCGTGATTCTGGCGTATGTGTAGCCTGTCCTCTTCCTATACATCAGTGTTTGTGTGTGTGGGGAGGGGTGAAGTCATAGTCATATAATCAAATATTATATTGATTATGTAATCCCACCACATGTAATTATGGCTGAGTCATCAGAAATTGACTTACCCCTTACCCCCTCTCCATCTATGACCATAGTTTTCTACCCCCCCCCCCCCCCCCCATCTTGTCTTTGCCTGTGGCTAATCAGTCCAAAGGGAGGCATGTAGACGACACTGTAGATCTATTGCTGTTTCTAAGATGGTTTACTGTCATGTTGCCATAGCAACTTCCCCTCAGGAGACTCCCCTATAGAATTCTCATTAAGTTTTTTCTAATCTTGGGTCTATTCATAAAGCTCAAATGCCTGAGGAAGCTTGGAAACAATTATTTTTCTTCCTGACATCAATGCCTCTCTTTAGACGTCATATTAAAGCCTGTAATCCCTTTTTAATGGGCGCTAGAGGAATGGATGCGAATTGATGGAGCCTGCTCTGTGATATATTGGAATGGGGAGGCATGCTCGTCAGGACAATCTTACAGCGGTGTCTGGCCATGCCATATCCTGTGTAATCTTACTATAGTATTGTATCTTGCATAATCTGAACTAATATTTTAACAAATTCCATTAAGCGCTCCATGTAGTTTTATAATAGAGTGGCATTATGCAAAAGTAGTACAAGGCCCCCTTATGACACTAATAAATAGATACTTATGTAACTGTTGGAACAAATAGTGTATCCTTTAAGTTCATATAGAACTCAAAAAAGGAAAATCTAAGTCCCTCTTCCTATTAGTGGATCCAATCTGAATTTCAAAATATAAATCAGCATATCTAGCATAACCGGTAAAGATTGTATGGGGAACCTTTTCAGATTATGCTAGATACAATGATTTCAGATTACGCATGATACATAATGTCCAGGCACCGTTGCGAGCATGTCCCAATGCACGGGCGGCACTGTCTGGCAGTATAATTGGCTTTGGGGAATGGCTTAGGGATCACATATTCTGTGATGGCAGTGCCATTTCTACTATGGGGATAGAGTTCCCTTTGAACAGGGCTATATATTTTGGCATCAAAGAGACGGCTCTTTCCATATAGGTAGAGTAGAGATATAGGCAATTACAGGATTCCTGAATGTATGGGTATATATATGGTATACAGTAGGAAAATCTCATTAAATCAAAGATATTTCCCTAGATGTTTTTTTTTGTGTATTCTCATTATTCATTTCACGTCAGATGCATCTCTATAGTAAAAACATCTAGTATTCCACCTCATTCGCCTTTAAAATAATCCCTAGTATTTCCCACCCCGTGAGATCATCATAATTGTTTAGATGAGCAAATCTATTTTGCAGATCAATTGAATCGAACTTTAATTGATGTGGTTAATAATTAGATAATGCTATTTAGATAGATACAGCGGATCTTTGAATAGTTGACTACAAAGGATTATCTAACTTTAAAACCCTGCCTCGTGCAATAATATCTCTCTGAAAACACAAGAAATAAACACAGAGATTTACTCCATAAGATACTCGTTGGCTACAGGGCTGATGAGGGGTATACTATATTCAAGCATAATCCGGCCCTTAATTAAACGTACACAATAATGACATGTGTTCCACCATTTCCTCTCCGTCCAAACTGCCTCCGATGATCCACTCTCTCCTCGGCCAATTTGCTCAATTTGGGAAGCAGCGGTCCCCAATTTACATAACCACCCATCTCCCATGACAAGAAAAAAAAGTCAGACTAATAAAATGGCCGTAGTAACGAATGTTCCGCAGTGCATCCAAATGACTCCCTCTACCGGCCAACGTCCATAAAACAGGAGCTTATCCCTTTGAGAGCCGGATACTGCATTAATGCATCATGCCATTGATCGGCATGATGCATATAAATGCAACCCTGGCAAGCAGCTCGGCAGGGCTATGCATTCATGCACAATACCGTTCTATAAGGGAATGATACACTCTCGAGGTGTCGGCATTCATGCATCATGTCGATCAAGGGCATAGCACAATTCAGCCCTATGCGGTCCTTAAAGGGTTATTTGGCTCAAAGGAGCAGCCATATAGCCCTATCTGTCAGCTTGGGCTGAGTTGTTATGGGGAAACTCGCCGGTCCCTGCACTCAACATAGAAAACTGACATCCACCGGCGTGCCCAGAATTTTGTAGAGGTATTTCTTTTGCGTAAATTTCGCAAATTTCAAAGATAGGGGGTATTTCCTAAGGACTCACTTCACATAAAAGTGCTTTCAATTAACCTAGTGGTTATGCATCAGCTAATGTCTGTAATTTTGCACCCCTATATATTAAAGTCCAATACAACCGACCATGGCTCAGATCCGACTCTAAGTGGAGGGCAGTACGAAAAGGACCTTAAATGCTGACTTTTTACCTAAAATAATATAAATAGAAACTGGAATCCTTTCCACATGCAGGAACGCAGTTTGACACCCCTTTGATTTCCGAGAGCAGAGAGGGGGGAGAGGAAGCTCCCTAGGCAATATGACATTTGTGAACCATTTGCATTTCCTCTGCCTACTTGTGTAGCGGGCCGTGTGCAAATGGCAATGTATCAAGGAATTTGTGGTTCTGAGCACGGCCATGGCCATATTCATAACGTTGTATTATACATCTGCCCTGTCGTAGATAATCATTCAATGTCGTAAATAATGCACTATCGAGTATATAACAGGAATTACATGGAGGCTGTTGTATAATATGTGTATTTGTTACAGTCCCAACACTGTAAATAGTCAGTGTAGGTATACAGTATGATCTACTGCAGTATTACAGCATCTATATACAGTAGCTTTACAGTAGATTCTACTGTTAACATACATTAAACTGTACACCAGATGATTCAACCTACAAAAAGGACAACCAATTGTTAATAGCAAATAGTACTAATATAATTATTGGTAAAAATAAAATCGTCTTTACACAACATGCACGTGGCTGGCTTGCCCTTAAGTTGGCTGGATAGTATCCCTAACTAAAATGGCACTTCTAATGTCTTTTATATAGCTGGTCCGAATTCATCTAAAACTGTTGATACTAACTAGTACCACACGCAAACTACGACAATTCCATGTTTCAGTTCTGCATCACAAAATTACCGCAATCTTTGGGAGAGAACCTTTAGAGACCTTGCCCTGGTGAGATGCCCTTAACCCTTTAACTGCCGCATAGTCCTTTAAGCTATCACACATCATGCCAACCCCAAGGGGTTGATCCTCATGCGAACGGTTGATATAGTTAATGCAGCACTGGCGAGTCACTCGTCAGTGCTGCATTCAAGCATCATAACGACAAAGGGGGTAACACAGGAAGGGATGCGCGGCTCTTAAATGGTTAAACTGCTGGCAGCTAATTAGTGGTGGGTGCTTCAGTTTAAGGGACTTAAGCAGCCAAAGTAATTAGCCAGTAACTAGAGACAGCAGGGGTCATTATAATTAGTCCTCATATCTAACGGTTTAGCACGGTCTAAGGTACTGCTAGTCTTATAGCATGACCTCCTACAACAGTCCTCTGCTTCCTGTGCGAATCGACAGTACTAGACTATAAGGGTACAGCAACAAGCGACATTTGGGGAAGGACCATCTAGGGTCGACATGATGTATGAATGCAGCACTGGTGAGCAACTGGTCAGGACTACATTCATGTATCATGTCGATAAAGAGCATAGTGCGTTCAAGCATTATGCAACCCTTAAAGGGTTAAGCTCATCGTCATGTAGGTCCTGGTGAATGTATATATATATGACATGTCATGTATATTATGGACATACATTACTTCTCCTAACACCGAGTATAGGCCTAACCCTGCAGTGCACTGCAGAAAACAACTGTGGAGTTTATGATGTACAGACTTACAGTGCAAACACCCCGCGTCCATTCCTTAAATGTGGGTATGTGGGGATATCCATGTCCCTTGAGTAGAGAGGTTGCGGCCCGGGGGGGGGGGGCACTCAGATCTGAAATGACTACCCACCTCAAAACGCCCCACGGAAGCGGTAGCGGTGGATCTAAAAATTAGGGGGCGGTGACTCTTTGTACCCTTAAAAATAGGGGGCGGTAACTCTAGAGAAGAGGCCAGTCATTGGGTCTCAGTTACATATAAATGATAGAATTTAAAGAAAACAATTATTATCCACGTCTACTGCACTGTTTGTATCAGGAAATAAGGTAGTGTTACAGGGGAACCTGAAATAACAGGGGCGGTGACTCATATGTGAGGAATCAGGGGGCGGTCCTTTGTATTTTTTAGGAGCGGTGGTTTGGTGGCCCCTGTTTTTAGGCAGGGGGTAGTTTGGCAGTCGGCGGGTACTGACATAGAGTGAGTGCCCCCCCCCCCGAGGGTTGCGGCCGTATGGTGGGGTAGGGGGTTGTGGGTGGGGGGAGGGTCAGGGGGTGTTATCTCCCAGGGGTGGTGGACATGAGATCCCCTGACCAGCACCCAGTGTGGACCCTGACCCGGCCTGAGGCAGCCCCATAATGGGATCTTGTCCCTTAACTCTTTGTACCATCTGTCTGGTCCTGTGTGCTTAACCCTTTAAGGACGGCATGTCGCTAAAAGATGACATTAGATTTTGTTGTCATGATGCACCAATGCAGCCCCGGCGAGCATTAGTGCATCATGCCAACCCTAATGTGTGAATGCAGCACTGGTAAGTTACTCACCAGGTCTGCTTTCATTTATCATGACGACTAGGGGCATGATGCATTAAAGCACTATTATCCACTATTGAGCGGGTCCAAGTGTTAATGCCTTAATGCATCATGCCCCTTGTTGTGATGATGCATGAATGCAGACCTGGTGAGTAACTTACCAGTGCTGCATTCACACATTAGGGTTGGCATGATGCACTAATGCTCGCCGGGGCTGCATTGGTGCATCATGACAACAAAATCTAATGTCATCTTTTAGCGACATGCCGTCCTTAAAGGGTTAAGCACACAGGACCAGACAGATGGTACAAAGAGTTAAGGGACAAGATCCCATTATGGGGCTGCCTCAGGCCGGGTCAGGGTCCACACTGGGTGCTGGTCAGGGGATCTCATGTCCACCACCCCTGGGAGATAACACCCCCTGACCCTCCCCCCACCCACAACCCCCTACCCCACCATACGGCCGCAACCCTCGGGGGGGGGGCACTCACTCTATGTCAGTACCCGCCGACTGCCAAACTACCCCCTGCCTAAAAACAGGGGCCACCAAACCACCGCTCCTAAAAAATACAAAGGACCGCCCCCTGATTCCTCACATATGAGTCACCGCCCCTGTTATTTCAGGTTCCCCTGTAACACTACCTTATTTCCTGATACAAACAGTGCAGTAGACGTGGATAATAATTGTTTTCTTTAAATTCTATCATTTATATGTAACTGAGACCCAATGACTGGCCTCTTCTCTAGAGTTACCGCCCCCTATTTTTAAGGGTACAAAGAGTCACCGCCCCCTAATTCAAGCATCATGCCAACCCTTCTTGGTTGATACACTCCCATAGGGTTGGCAAGGTGCATAACTGAAGTCCTGGGGATTGAGTAGACCTGCATTATGACGACAAAGGACATGGTACATTAAGACTATGCCGAGGGTTAATGACCGCATGTTGCACGCAAGCAACACATTTCATCATGTCGCACCAACGCGGTGGACGAGTGTTGTGTATGAGTACACTTTGGTTGTTGAAATGTGTGATTTAGCTAAAATGTATTTGATATGGAAAGAATGGACATTTTGTGAAGATAGTAACCATTTCAGAGACATTTATACTAGTATATGATAGATGTGAGTAGTATATAGAAATTATGTTAAACCGTTATAAACCGTCATATATACACTTACAAACTATTGGCTTCAGCATCCCCCAATAAGATGTGTTTCAATCTTAACTCAAGACTCTCTAAATCCTGGCAGATTGAAATGGTACCTAAATGGGGAAACGGCAGTGAAACAGATGCTTCGGCAGAAGAAAATGCAATATTGCGCATCCATATTGGGTCTGCCATTAACTGAGTGGGCCACCAGATAAGACTGATAAGCAGGGCTACAGAAGCCACTCACCACCCCCCCCCCCCACCGTCCTACCCACCCTACCCCCCACCCACCTCCCCACACCCCCAGTCAGCCCCAAATAATACTGATCAATGACCGTTGCCATGGTGACCAATGCGCAGAGGGCACCCTGACAACTGAGATGGTTCTGGTGGTGGTAAAGTGGGGTCTGTGTGCTGCAGAGGGTGTGTGTGCAGAGGTGGGGGGTTGGGGGGCAGGGGGGCAGGGGGCAGGAGGGGCAGAAGGGGCAGAAGGGGCAGAAGGGGGGGGGGTCACTCTTACTACTGACCAATGCAGCCATAAAGGATGATTTTTTAAAGAGATGTTGCTGATAACGTTTTTGAACATTTCTGTTGTGTGGCTGACGAATAGGGAAATATGTTATCCTCAAATTCCCGCATTCTAATATGAAAAGGATTTATAGCAAGAACGGCATGGATGGCTTATTTCAGCAGAGAGCATAGCACATCAAAATGCTCAGATGCCATAAATGGTTATAAAATATATGCACTGCTATCGTACATTGACACAATACAGATGGCAGCCATGAAACCCCAGCACCCAGGGTGTCATGTATTACCTCACACCCTGGAGGATGAGCCTTAAGGCCTGGTGTAGGGGGGAGTATAATGTGATAATAGCTGCCTCTAGGGGTGTGGGGAGGGGGTTTAGCACGTTACACAGCCCATGACACAGCCTTAGGAAAGGGGCACCCTCTGCTGTACATGTCTATATGGCCCATGAAACATATATTTTTGTGGATTAATCGGTCCCGACCATTCTAAGAAAAATCACCACTATCCAAAAATGGCGTTAACCAACAGTAAATGGAGAATGCAAATCTAGTCCTTTAAGTTTAGTTTAGTGTTAAGCTGTAATGAGACCTCCGATATATAGCTCTTTTTGTAAGTTTCTACATATTTATAGTCAGTCCCTTTTCGGAGTGTACTGATAAGACGTCAAGCTATTTTGTGAGTTTTTACCATGATTAATTCAAGGAAGCAGATGTGGTAGATGTGGAAAAATTGCTTGATTACACTAACAGAAACATGACCGGATATTGTTGTTGGCTAACAGCTCAGTTTCATCACCTGTAGTTTAAGGTACATGACATTATGAACTTAACATCTCAGAGCACATGAGCAAAACAAACTGATATGGACCTCAGTATTTCTAATGGAAAACTTGCTACACCTTTTTAAATAGGCGGTAGAGTATGGACTTTAGAGTGGAATTTCATGCATGTGATTACCGTCAGTTGGTGGCAACTGAGTGTACTGTCTTGTCACCAACTGAGTGTACTGTCTTGTCGCCAACTGAGTGTACTGTCTTGTCACCAACTGAGTGTACTGTCTTATCACCAACTGAGTGTACTGTCTTGTCACCAACTGAGTGTACTGTCTTGTCACCAACTGAGTGTACTGTCTTGTCACCAACTGAGTGTACTGTCTTGTCACCAACTGAGTGTACTGTCTTGTCACCAACTGAGTGTACTGCCTTGTCACCAACTGAGTGTACTGCCTTGTCACCAACTGAGTGTACTGCCTTGTCACCAACTGAGTGTACTGTCTTGTCACCAACTGAGTGTACTGTCTTGTCACCACCGCTGTTTAACCACATGGACACTGTCTATGTGTCACTGGTTACAGTTGACTTCAGTCCAGTTGAGTAGCCCTTGGACCCAGCGTGGAATTACTCCCCCAGCTGCGTCATTGATTCTATGGTTGGCATCGTCTCAAAGTATACATGTGTGTGGATAGCAGTAGCTTGGACAGGGTTTGGCAGGCCTTACTTCCTGCCCAAGAGTAAGGAACTGCTTGATTCTGACCCCTCTGTCTATTGTATTTAGGTAAGCTTAGAGACATAAAGAATGGTGTAAACTTATGTAGAAATGAAAGAATATTTATTATGAACAAATGGTGGAATATGTGTTGTGTAATAGATATGGTACAAGTGATTCGCTGTATAAGTGTTATAAGCCAAGGACATGGTAATTACCCAAGGCATCAGCTGAGGATAATTACCATTGTCCAAGGCTTATAACACTTGTGCAGATACTCCCACATATCATATCTGTCTTAAACCCACATTGGGAGAGGCTGCTCAATGAACCGCATCCACATACAGCCATGTATGTAATATATATACCACACTTGGATCAGAGAACAAAAGAAATGACCTGGCTATATGACATACAAACGGTGAGAAAAACACTCACTACTAGTGTGGCATGAATTAGTTAGATCACTGCCAGACCCTTGTACTAGGATATTGGCTTAGTCATGGCTGAGCATACTCGTCTACTGACTCGTGATCAGCCTAGACTGTCGCCAATATCCTACGTACAGGGGTCTGACAGTGGTTTAACTACTACACAGTCAGGTCATTTCTTTTATTCTTTCATCCAACTGTGGTGTAAATGAGAGTTGCGAGAACCTTACCTGGGTCAGCTTGTTGTGCGGGGGTGGCGGTGGATGTGATCACCGGCATCATGCAGCAGAACCACTTCCCCAGCAGCGGCCGCTCGATCGGCGAGATGTCACTGCAAGTACACAAAAGACAACAAATGTTTAGTTGGTTGATTTTATTACTCTTAACCCCCTTAACTTAAAGGAAGACATGATTCTGATAGTCTACCTCATCTTTGTAAATCTCTGTCTGTGTATTTCTAATCTTACAAAATATAAAGTTCGGAAATCCTTGTCTGAGCAATAAACCAATGCGACAGCTGTAGTGAGTAACTCGCTGGCACTGTATTGGTGCAATATACTGACCCCTAATGATGCATGAGTAACTTGCATGGGGAAGGGTTACTCGCCAAGGCTACATGATTTAACCAAGATGGCAAAAGAATATTATAATGCCGCTGCATTAAATCACTATGCCATCTGTAGAGTAGCAATGCACAAGCGAGCATTGTTTCCAAGCTCACCGTACTAACCTTCCTTGATAAAAGTTGTTTCTATTTGTAGTAGATATTCCAACTTCTTTCTGACTACAACGCAAATGATATAGTCTATGAGCATCAGATATCATCACTATAGTATCCATCTCCCATTCTCTCATTGGTTTTCTCATTCCCTTACTCTAACCCTTTAGGGTCAGTATAGTGTTTTATGCACTGTGCCTTTTTGTCGTCATGATACAAGATTCATGCATCCTGGTGTACAAATGGAGTGCCAGCAAGTTACTCGCCGGTGTAGTACTGTAGAGTGCATTCATGATTATGACATAACAGAACGCCTTTAGGCATCATGTCGTTCTTAAATGACTAAGACTCTATAATTATTCCCATCCCAAGCTTCATTCCGCCTCCATAACTTCCAGTCATAACTCAAGACTGGTCACATCACACAAGACCTCCATTTCTAAGACTAAGAGCATGGGGCCCATCCTATTTTCACCCCCTTTTTCTCGCCACCACCTACCAATGACCTTTGACATCAACTGTCCAATTGCTTTCTGCGTCTCAGCCGAACACGTGACACCAGCCATCCAATCAGAGGCAAGAACTCATAAACCACGTGACGCCGCTAGTCCAATGGGACACGAGCTTTCAGCGGCTGCACGTGACCGTGGTCTCGACCAACCAGAGAAGGGCTTATTTCCCAGGTTTGGTTTATAGAGGCTGTCGTACAACCGGCGGTATGGATTACCACATCCCACGTGATATAGCACGAGATGTGCGCGATCTCCCGAGAGGCGGAAATGGTCTTCTGAGAAACTTTATAGGATTGTAAGTCACTAATCATAATAACAAAGATGTTTTCCATGTACTTGGACTGTCAGGTCGCGATTGAAGTACCGGGTATTAGTTTCTGCTGTGAGAGTATACTTTGGAAAACTTAATGGACTCGAAAAAAAGTTATCCCAAGTAAGAGTGTGTGGATGCAGTGAGAAACATATCTATGGTATATTTGGGGAAGAATGTGTAGGCCTTGAGAAACAGCAATTATCATTTTCTATTCCGATTACATTTTAATTCGTTTATTGTTCCATGACATGATTTATGTTGAGTTTTCTGCTGACTATGCATTACTATGGTTCTGGGTAAAGTACACTATGATGTTTTGTGACGTTTAAACCATGTCTGGCTGCTAAGGGTAGACTATAGATAACCACAACATCTAGCTAGGGTCCCTAGTGTGACAGGGTGATAAGACACAGGACGTTCACTCTGAGCCCTCTCCCAAACTCCCTCCTGCGTCCAAGGTCAACCGTTTGACCTTGGGATTGATTTCTATCTCTTGCCCCGTCCCTCACACCAATCCCACGCTCAGCGTTATATGGGAGTTGTGTCTCTGGGAATGTGGTGGTGGTGGGTGGGGAGAGGGGGGAGCAGCCAACGTCATTTAGAGGAAATACCTTCCTCGCCATGAATCTCCTTCCAGGATCTCCTTGTTCCAGTACTGCCTCGATCACCATACATCTCTGTGCTAAGGATGTATGATCTTCTGTGGTGGAGGTATTAAATGGAATGATTATAGACACTCTATCCCTCCCTCCTAACCCCCCCCCCCCCCGCGCAGAGTAGTCACAGCCTCCTAAACAAATCACATCCTCTCAGTCTCCCTACACATAAAATAGTCCTAGAGAATTCGTCTCCTTAGGTTGGGGCAGAGATAATCGTGACAACTGAAATATGAAAATCGGTGAAGTCTATGAGCAGAGTAGAGGTATTTCCCCCCAGAAAGATGTCCCTCACCCTCAGGGCTGGAATATGTATGTGGCAGAGTCTTATAAAATAGCTCTCCTATCGCAGTCAGGGTGGCAGAAGCTATAAAACACATACACCCGGAGTCCCTAGGGCTGTGTTTGGTTGATTATTGGCTGTATATACAAGAGGCAAATAGATAGTTCCACCGCTGCAGGGGGCCATATAGCATCCTGTGCTATCTTAACTCTTACAGATCTCATGCATTATGCCCCACTGTGGCCTAATTCATCATGATACGCAGGAGAAAATACCTTTTATTTTTATGTGGAGAACGAGAGAGACTACAGTATGGTGGGTAGACTTATCTTCACCAGATAGAGAGAATCACTTGAATCTATCTTTTTAATATACTTGGCTCCCCTTGATATGACCCAGGCCATATATGCAGCCCACTTTTCATGGACTACATTAATGTGGACCTCTGTGTATTTATATTAAGGTATAATGTGTACATGGTTGCTAAACAGTATGGTGAACTGGTTGGCTTGGAAGGGAGACTTTAGGTATGAAGTCTCCATTTTGCATACTCTTTTCGAAAGCCACTAAAATGGCTTAATTAGGACACTGGGGAAGTTAACATGATGCCCAAAGACTGCATGCTTTAATGAAATATAGTGTCCTATCTCGTGATGATGCATTAATCGCCATGGCAGCATGAATGATTCATGCATCATGACGACAAAGGACAGGATGAAGGTAGGCCCTAGTGGTTGCCATCTTAAATTGCTACGTCCTATATACTACTCACACCAGTGAAAAAAGATAGAAGACACTGATGACGCATGTTCATGGTTCACCCGCGGGATTCCCCGCATGATTCATCACATGTCTAAATACAACTTACTTCACTGCTCAACTACTCTCCCTTTTTAATAGTCTTACAAAAACAATATGTTGCACAATCTGCGAAAAGGGACCTTAGTACAGGGGGCACTAAGGTCCCTGTTCCCAGTCACATATATCAATGATGAATATTCCTTTAACTGTTTTTCCCCCTTTGTCAAATACGAAGACTTTTTACTGAGTAGCCAACCAGAAAAGATAATCTCAACACTTGAAATAAGCCTGGTTTTCTGTGGTTGTGCCACATAACTAAACAACCTCGAGGGTCTCCAATATACTGTTTGCGCACTCTCTGTTAGTAGCACACCCAAACCGGAAGTAGAGACTCGCACTGCGCACGCACCACTGACAGGACCGGATATTGCCCCAGGGCCTTGTTGCCCTTTCCTTATCAATACGCTGCTGTGTTCCAGCTATGTGGGGTGTAAACACTGAGCGATATTAGGAGAACCTTCACGAGATGTCAACAGGTCTAGGCCCCAATGGCTCCCTCTAAAAATGAGATTGTGGTGATTTAACAAAAGGAGGGAGTGGAATTTCGCCCCCAGCCCCCCATTGCCTGCGGGCTTTTCGCTGGGAAAAAACGTAGATTGCAATCCACCCCAGAACACACCCGTGACAGAGGGGTTTAAATCCCTTGGCCCACTTTCTCATTGTCCACTAGTTAAATGATGACCACTCCCTAAATGGATATATGCATGCAGCAGATATGTCATAAAAGCCCTATCAACTTTTATGTCTGAATAACAAATTGTAATTCCCACAAAATCAGACAAGTTAAATTAGGGTTAATAACACTTATCAGGGGTTTTGTTACATCCAGAAATGGGACTAGAAATGGGGACTGAGGACAAAAATTGTCTTAAATTGGTGGAGGCATATATAATATGTGTGTGAAGGGTCCGGGTTCGGGTAGACATACAGCAGTCTAACTCTAAGTTAGATATTGGGCAGATTGAGTCTTGAAGGATAGCGACTTGACGGACAGCAGTCTAACTCGATTTCAACCCAAATCCCCCCTCATCCTCAGGCCCAACCCCTCCCCCACCCCACCCACCCTTCACTACTCACCCAAAATAGGCAGCACTAATCGGATTATCGCACCCCTCAACACGTAGTCTGCCCTCCCCTCCAACCCCCATACACGACTCCTAATTTGCCCTCATCAAATTAATTAATATTTCATCCCCGTCACCACCCTGACCTGCAGTTAATGCACTGTCGTTGTCATGGCAACCCGGGGGGAATCCAGAGTCAACAGCATAAGCCGCCATCTTTGTTTGTGGTCTCACATCAGTAAATTCAATTAACTCTTTGTATCGTTATGAGGCAGGTCCTTTTTTGCATAGGGAGGTGGGGTAGTGTGTGAGAGTTGCAGTGGGTGGGGGAGGGCACCAAGCTTTATCTGATAGAATCTTAATTTGATATTAATCATTGTAGGCTTATTTTGTGGCGAGTAAAAACGTTTAAAAACAGCTTATAACAATTGAAATATTGAGGAAATAAACACCTTTTATGATTGGTTAACATTTAATTCCCCCTCAGTGCATCTAGTTCCAGATTCCGGCTGAATTTCCTTTTAGAAATCGTAAAATATGTTGACGTCCAGATACAGGATAAAATATTGTTTTCAAGAGTTCTTTTTCAAATGACCCCAGATCCCAAATGACAAATTGGCAACAGCTTCATAACTTGTGCTCCCATGAAACAGAAATACCCACTTTCATTCCCAGGGGAACCAATAGTTTGAGTGGTTGCCATGGTAACCTTACAAATGAGTGATAATGGGAGTATTGTGTGAATGGGGCTCTAACCCAGGGGTCACAGAGTTCAAGTTGGTCATGTGTATCAACTGACAAAGGCTGGGACTGGGGGACGGCCCATTTACTGTTAGAAGGGGGTGGGGGCGAGGGTAGGTTATTCCCGCCGCCCTGCCCCCGACATCACCAAGAAAAAGCGATGGGATTTCAGCCACTATCCCCACCAACAATATATCTGTAGATAGAGCAAAATGGACCAAGAATATTTATGATTGATCCCATGTGTGTTCTTCCCCGAATATAGCCTCGAAGCCCCCCCCCCCCCCCCCCCGAGCCCCCGCCCTTTGCATCTGCCATCAAATGAGTGCCTCCCAAAGTGGGAGGAGGGTAGAGTGCGGAAACAGTGGGTGTCTAAATCGTGACAGATGTGGAGGAAATCATAGAGGGAGAAAAATGTTACAAAAACTCAAATCTGCAGTTGATGATCATAACCACGTGCCACCTGTGACAGGTCTATGTTTGTGATTTATTAGGGTAAAGTTAGTTTGCACTGTACAGCAAAAAGATACAGGGATGGTGATAAATGATAGTAGTCGATTAATAATATTGGACGTCTGGTTGCTATCTGGCTACAATCTATATTAGTATTATAAAATACAAAATCTGTATTTAATATATCGAGCCGAAGTAAATTGACTTTTTGTTGATGTTGGATATGCTATACACCGGTACACATGGGCAGTTTAAAACATTAGAAAAAAGACACACGAAAGAACAATCACATTAGGTTTACTGTGCGCATATATATTAATTTGATCTAGATTAATGCTAGGGCAAATTAAACTCCAGCCGATCTAGCTATAGGTTGCCTTCGGGCTTGACAATTGTCAATTCAGCAGAATTTAATTAGAGCCCACTGTTTTAAAACAGGCCAACGATCGACTTAAGGTTGATCGCTACTCTTAACTTTGTATCCATCAAATGTCCTGTTTCCCCCCCCCCCAAAGGTAGCTTATATTATTTAGAAATGGAAAATGTAAAAAAAATAGGGGGGTCCCGGACTACTTTTTTTAGTACAGGTTTTTGAGAAAAAAAAAGTATTCCCTATTTTTGCCAAAAATACAAAAAAGTGGGAAATTTTCATGATTTTTTTTCTTAAGTGAACCAATGCCCAAATTAATTTTGTATTGCACATGAATAATCCTAGGTCATGTCCCTTAACGGGAAAAATAAAATCATGGTCCAAAAATGTACTTTTGTATGAAAAAACGTGTTGTTTTATGACGATTATTCAAATTTAATGCATAATTCTTCAGCAATATCTAAATATGTGACGAAACCTGGGAAATCGTAACATTAGGGGGAATAGCCATAAATGCTCTAAACATGATATTTCAGGAGATATAGCTAAACATGTGAATACTTAAGAAAAAATGACCTTTCACTAACTTTTCCCAAGGAATCTTTTGAAGCTATTATCAAAATTCTATTTTCATTCTAAATTGGTCTTATTTGGAATGTGAAAAGAAAGTTTTTTGCCATTTTTAGCCCATTTGTTGACATTTGGTTGCCATAGCAACCATCAATTCATTCTTTTGGAATAAAAATTATCCCTATCCAATTGCCCTATCCATGAGGATTTCACAACTGAAAACAGAATGCCAATATTCCTACCAGATCCAAATCTATGTACAATAATATGCATGTATTGGTTTAATTTCTAATAGTTATGATTTATATGGATTATTTGAAAATAGATTGATCTGTGACCGCATTGAAGTCTATTCTGAATTCCTACATGTCCCTACCATCCCATGTTTGAGATGTCATTTCTCAGCAACTATTTCAAATATTTTGATGCTTGAAGCATCAAATTGTAGCTGAAGACATGAACTTAAATAAAGGTGTTTTCCCCTAATGTCACATTTTCCCACGTTTTGTCACATATCACTGAAAAAAATCCATGAACTTTTTTTTTAATTTTTTCAAAAAATTGTTTAGATCAATAGCTAACATTTTAAAGGAATTTTGATAGGTGGTCCCGGGCATATTTTTATGGTTTTGGGCCTTTGAAGTTAAAAAATAATGCAAAACTGGACTAAATTTCATATTTAAAGCCTAAAATAATGGGTAAAATGGCAATAATCGGGGTATAAAATGGTTGTATATCATACCTATGGTTATTTCAAAGAACCTGATGAGATCTATATCTATCTAGATACTGATTTATGGATTAATAAGTCCAATATTCTAACTTATAGCAAAAATAGCAAATATTATTGGCTATAAATGTATCAAATATTATAAGTCCAATAAAATGCTAAATTTTGCTCAGAGTTAGCTCATCTTTTGATATGGCTTTGTAAGCATGTATATGTATCCAGTTTTCTAATAATAGCCCAATATGATACATTTATGCTAGATGCGCAGAGACCTGCGCAGTGGTCCATATTCAATGAGTAGCGATCAACCTAACATGCAGGCGTTATTATATCAATATTCATAAATAAATTCTAAAATTTAATATTTTGTTTATCATAACTATAAACGTCTGAGTATATGCAATGAAGGATAATAGCCTACATATATAATATCATGGTCTACATCTTTGCATCAGCCCATAGACTTTGTATTTATCTTTACATACTGCTTCAATACTGTGGTATGACAACCCCATGGGTGGGAAACAAGATTACGTTTGTTGCATTGTAGGCGTGGTAACCTTAAAAGCCGCCTCCGAATCAAATCTGAAAGCACCATTGAAAAATTGGAAAGAATTGTTTTCCTTGATTAATTCAGAAATTGATAAATACTGACCCTTATCTATCACAGTACCTCGGCTTCTTTGGCCAAAAAATAAGGAAGGGAACAATTGGATGTCTCTGAGAATTATTTTTTGGAGTTTTAAAGAAGGCAGGCTGTGGCCCCACATCAATTTTCTTCTTGCTTCTCAAATCAAACTATTGTTTTCTTAGATTCACCATTTTCAGTGCTCAATTTAATGGTATTGTCATCTTTCCATGCACATTGTACTTCGGACACTTTTTTTTCACCTTCTGCAAACAAAGACTTGTTCCGGAGTGGATTGGGGGAGGGGGGGGGGGGTCTGCACAGATAACCCAAATGCTCGAGCTCTTAGTCTGTAGTGGATATCACTAGTTAGTCATAAGGGCATTAGTCAGGCATGACCAAGTGGTATTTAAAATGACTGGGGCAAAAACAACATATGACCAAAACCTTACTCAAAAGGACTTATTCATTGTCCAAATAGAGAAGACTAAGATGAGTTTGTCAGTACTGACCACCATGACAGTATTAACTAACCTAGGTTGGTTGTATAGGGAGCGAGAAAATGACTAACTATGTTAGGTACTATTGATTGATTTGTTAACCAGTACTGCCTAAGCTCTGCAGCGTAAAGATTATCAGTGCGGTTTAAACAGTTTAAAACTTGTAATATCAAGATTTGCCGGGCTTGACAGATCCATTTTCAGTAGGCCTACATTGATGTTACCAGTTGTTTATTGGACCCCTATAGTCATTTTTAAATCCCTGGGTTTGCTGATGGCGTTCATTTAACATCAATCCTAAACTATAGGATTTTTGCTTTACACATATGAGCAGCAGAAGAGATAATTGTTTGAAACGAAATATTTGTTTAAGTTTTTTCTTTTTAACATGATGAGCAGTTAAGCAGAAACCATGCTCCGTGTGCTGCTGTGCGGAGCATTCTTTCTGCATGACTGCTCCTATGTAACCATAACCAGGGGCAGATCCAGGAATTTGAAAAGGGAGGGGGGGGGGTCCACCAAACACCAAAGTACCGAAAAGTGACGCGCCGTGACTCGCGGCGGATCAATTTATCATTAAAAAAAATCTTTTAAAGAAGTCAAAAGGGGGGGGGGGGGGGTCCGGACCCCCAGGACTCCCCCCCCCCCCTGGATCCGCCCCTGCATAACGTATTCTGAAGTAACGGGCTGCCATCTTTGACCGGCCACCAAAAAAAAAAAAAAATTTAAGAAAAATAAATTTCATCTTTGATATGTAAAGGATGAAATAAAGAAAATGGCGGTGGCTATATATACACATATAACCTTACCTGCCCTAAATAAATCATTTTCTGCCAGGAGGTCAAAGATGGCACCCAGTCAAGGATGGCACCCGGTCAAAGATGGCACCCAGTCAAAGACGTTCACATTGGCCCAATCTCAGGAGACAAAGCCAACGGTTACTATTAGCTATACCGTCCTTAGATGGATAGACACAGCTAGATGTCTTCAAAGGTAAACACAATCATGATAAGGACACTACAAATAATATCCTTGTTTCTCATCACCGCGCGCATCACCAAAATCGTGTCTTATAGATTGATTTATTTATTTTTTGCAAATTTTAAGGTAAAGGTTGATAATAATAGACAAATATGGGCATATTTGGTATCAAATTGAAGCTAACAGTGGCCCGAATACAATGGACTAGAGGATATATAGGCCCTACCTATTCAAAACGTTTGTAGATTATTAAATTCTTAATCATTAAAATGTGAATGTCAAGTTTGCTGAGAGCCTATAGATCCCCTACCTATTATTTCAAAAAAAGCGCCCTCATCATATTTGTCATGGCTTAGTGATGAGAAACAAGGATATTATTTGGAGTGGCCTAATGCCCAAAGTAACTTCTACCATTTTGAATCGCTGCCTTGTGTGTTGTAGACTCGTCTGTGAGAATTCTCAGTAAGGTACATGGTTCAAGTGAATGATAAAATGATTTCCATCACGCGATCCCAAGGCTTACGTACAATAGAAGGGGCAGAGGATGGTCTTTGCCTGAGAAGGGTAGATGGGGAAGGTTGCGTGGGCTGAGATGATCACAGAAAAAGAAAAGTGAATTCTTTCATCTGTGAGATGATGTAGGCCTAATGGGTAACAGGGGACACATATATATCCCCATATGAGTAGGATCTTGAAAATGTGTGCATGCGTGGTATTTGAAAAGTTTCTCGTATTGAGCCACTTTGGGGCATACTTTTATATAAGTTTAGATTAATAACAAAAATGATTTGGCCTTATTCTTCGTCTTTTCACGAACTGCTTTACAATCATCCCCATATATCAATTATATAACCGGGTGGTTAAATCATTATTAACCTACCCCCCTCTCTCGTCGTTCCTTTACTGTTTGTAATGATGGCGAGTAAGTTTTGGAAGAGGATGGGAAGGGTAGGGGAGATATAGGGGGAACAGGCAGGTAGGCAGGCAGGCAGGCAGGCAGGCGGACCGGCAGGTAGGCCGGCAGGTAGGTAGGTAGGCAGGCAGGCAGGCAGGCAGGCTGACAGGCAGGCAGGCAGATAAGCAGCAGGGTTAATTGGAAGAGAGGGAGTGGAGGAGAACGAGGGGAGATAGCAGGGTGGGTGGTAGGAGGGGTGATACTGATAGGATGGGGGTGGGGAACTAAACAGGAGAATAGCTACGGGAGAGGGGTTGGCTCTTGGATGGGGGGGGGGGGTTCTGCATTTATGTAAAGCACCAAGCTTATCGCACAGCGATTAGAGCCATGACATTATTCATATATGCGAATCCCAACTGACACTGTATGCATGTATAACCCCATGTGTATTACATACAGTACGTTTAGTATATCAGTCCCCAAACCCTGATGCCCCATCCCCCCTGACACCCATATTCATGCTATGTACTGCTATTTCTATCCGGGAATTCAAATGTAAGCATCCTGATTCACCGTTTAAACTACCATGAACACCATTGCATTCCTGATCTACCCGGATACGTGCATTTATTACCATGGTTATAGGCAGTTATAGGGCCACTAGCGATTACCATCAGGGAAGGTTATGGTTTTATGACTTATCAATAATACCTATAAATATAACTATTACATAAACCTTTCAGGGCAGTACAATCCTCTGATGCACTATGCCCATGTGTCATGGTAATGTAGCGCTGGCGGGGTTGATAGGCATGATACACCTATGAGGTGTCTGTGAGTCAGTGTGAGTGTATCATTAAGGCTGCATTGATGCATCGACAAATAACCAGGAACCTTAAGGCATCATGTGGTCCCTAAAGAATTATCTTTTAAGCAGCATGCCTTTTACCTTCATGATGCATGGGCTTTCAAATGCTCTGATCACTTATGGAACTGATACGCTCCCAAACGGTCGGCATGGTGCATTGATGAATGAAGCCCTGGCATTGGCGACCAAGTACATAACACACAATATCAAAGCACTCTGCGGCCCTTAAAGGGTTTTAAGCTTATCACACCTACTGAGTATACACTCCTCCAGTAGGCTACAAACCAAACAATAATGCTGCAAGGTAAACATTCTCACCTTATCGTGTGTTGTTTTGACCACATGTTGGCGGCCGGGTGTTCTCCACTCACAATAATACCAAACCCTGGAGGGCACACACACTAAAACCCTGGAGGAATCAACAGGAGCAGCAGGCCGACAGTGAGTCAGGGGTGGGTGTCTGAGTCTACACTGAGTCGCTCACAGTCACGCTATTAAGGGTGGGTGAGCAGCTCAGGGGTACTCTATAGTAATCACCACCCCTCTGTGGCCTTAGATACTCCTGGTATCAATGTTAATGTTTGTTGATTTATGCCCTAATGTTTACAGTGTGGCTCCTATCATATCCCACCTACAGGAGAAGGGGGTAGTGATTGTGGTTGCTCCTCCAGAGGGTATGGGTAGATAGTCAATGTATGCTCTCTGTGAGCTCGCCTTGCGTTCCTCATGCAATGAATCTGTGTCGAGGGCGTGAGCGGAGACGTTCTGCTCTATCCTTGGGTTCCAATGCTAGTATATGGTACTGTAGGTTGGGGAGTAGTAGCTCAGAGATATCTGAGCTGCTCCTAGGTGGAGAACTAGACTACTGGGAGATAGGTCAGACCCAGTGGGGTAGCAGCTAGCATTGGTAGTAGTAGTACTAGTAGTAGTCGTGGAGCAGTGGTCATATTTTCCTCTCCGCTGGCTGGGATGAGTTGCTCGGCGTGTGGAGGGAGGAGAGCCCGGTCAGAGACTCAGAGAGACGGGGTGTGGTCGTTCCTGCCGTCCTGCTCTCAGTGAGTCCCTCTCCCCAGAATGTTGAGTTGCTCCTGATGTGCTCACAACTATCCCTCTCTCCAGCTCACAGGGTAGCTAGCTTATTTAAATAGCAAGGCCGAGGGGAAGTCTCATTGAAATGGGGTTATACCGTCTACTCTCCCTCCTATGCTCCTCTACCCCTACGTCCGTCTCCCATGCCCTACTATACACAAACAGTAGCTGACTGTGTTGGTGGCCGGAGAGTGGTAGTGCTCACCCTCCCAGCTGCACTCTCCCGCCGCCGCCGTGCTCTGTGTTATATTATACACCCCCAACCCGACACTCTCCAGCCGAACACCCAGCGTCCCAAATGGCAGCGGCAGCGTCTCGAAACTGGGTCACACGAACGCCACTCGAACGCCGCCGCCACAGTGCACGAGGCGGGCGTCTCAGCGACCTGGATACTGCTGAGTCACTCTCCCAGCACTCTATCAGTGGCTTTGTTAGCGATGGATAAAGAGACACTTGGCCTATGTTGGGAGAGTGTAGTTGACAACATTATTGTCGTCTGGGCAGCGTGCAGTGCACAGCACACTGCCACACTCGGCGTTCGTTATCATAGAAATCAATGGATTTGGCGAGTATCCAAGCGATGCAGTGTGCTAATATGGGCAAGCTCAATGAGCAACACAGCTGGTCATGTTCAGAACCGGATTTTGCCGATTGATAATTTTTTTTAAATATATATGTATATATATTTGGGCTTTTGATGATTTCTAAGTCAAATCAGAGCTCAGGAATAAGTGTAAGTCAATGTTTTATACTATACTAGTACTCGCCTAGTACACGTTAGTTTTTCATGTAAAAAAAGACTGCAAATAACATTTACATCAGTATTATTACATTAGGCTGCACCATTTCTAACCCCACCTTTGATACCCCGCACCCGACCCCATTCATTCAGTGCCAATGACCCAAGGCCAATAAAGATACGTCATGTTTCAAGGGTTGCATGGTGCGTTAATGCAGTATAAGCCCTTTGTTGTCACGATGCATGAATACATATGCCAATCCTACCTATACGGGCTTAATATACTCCAGAATGGGTAGACAATAATGATGCTTGAGTTATTCACCAGGGATGCATTTGTGCATCACGACGACATGTACTGGGAAAAGGGGCCTTAATGCACCCTGCACTAAGGGCATTTTTTGCAGATCATGACAAATGATAAAATACATGAAAGCATTAAAGGCCTTTGAAGGGTTTTAAACCGACCTCAACATTTTAGCTCTGGTGGTGAGGTATTCTCAGTAACGGCAAAGTCTTATAGTACCTTAAATAGATGAGTCCATCGCATGTGTAACACAGTATTATTGTGTTTGGCCTGAGGCATTCTTCCTCAAGTAGGCCTACCACCACCCACCACCCCCCTCCCCCCCACCCGTCTTATAACCCCTATTCACTCTCCCCAGTACACTTCACACACACCCCATTCAACACACTGTGGTGGAGATCTCATCAGCTGGCTCTGCTCCCAAACCACCACCCATAAACTACATTTATGACTCTTTTTCTCTCTTTCTCATTTTCTTAATGCATTAACTTAATCCATGATTCGTCACGTTGCGTGAGTGCAACCCTCGTGTATTATGTCGGCTATACGACTATACCAGTACGCGCCCTTGGGGAATAAAGTCTTTAAACATTTTAACACCTTCAGTCATTTCCCTTTAAAACGCTCAGAGAAGACTCTAAAAAGTCTGGCTCACAGTCATACAATAAATAATTACGCAAACAAAACAGAAAAGAACAAGAATTATCCCCATGTGCATCAGTTCGGCACCCAGATATGCCACATACAGTAGCCATCAATCAGCCCTTTCTTTCTTTGTAAACTGAAAAAAAGACTAATATTTTTTCTCTCCCTGACTATAGGTGACTGATTGCCGCCGCCATTTTTCTTTATACTTGATAACCCTTTAAAGGCCACAGAGTGCTTAAAGGCATTGTGTCATTTGTTGTTATGATACATGAATGCAGCCCCGCCTGAGTAATTCGTCATGGCTGCATTCATGCATCATGCCGACTATATGGGGGTTGATACACTCTAAATCTATATACATGATGCATGAATGCAGCCCTGGCGAGCAGACTCACCAGAGCTGCATTCATACATCATGATAACAATGGGCATGGCACAGTAAAGGACTATGCAGCCCTTGAAGAGTTGAACAAAAACCCACCCAGGACGTGTGTACAATGCGGACTAATGATTCCCCTGGGGGTTATTAATTAATAATTGATTACTATTGGCAGCAACATGATTTCTCAATCAAAGGAAACTGTCTGGTGTTTGTTGATGTGTTAAAGCACGAAAAGTCGTCTGCTAACACTAGACTGATTTAATCACGTGATATCACTCTTTAAACACATTCAGGGCTGTTAACTTTCAGGACGGTGATTTAAAACAGTATTCCCTTTATCGCCATGATGCATGAATGCAGCCCTGGTGGGCATGATGGCTGTATGAATGCAGCACTGCCGCGACACTCATCACCAAGAATCTGATCGCATTAAATATAGGTTTACATCTAAAATAAAATAAAGAGTACAGCTCATATTACAGTGGAAAGTGTACACTGTAAAAGCTGCCGCGGGGATGCACTGTTTGAACTTTCTTATAACCACAGCCGTCAACGCCACGTGAGGACGATCAACATATTACTGTGAAAGTACTTATTTTCACGGGTCTAAATTTTTGCGGAAGAGTGAAAATCGGCAAATTCGCGGGTATTTATTCCATACTTAAGCATATAAAAATCGCGAAAATATATACCCAGCGAAATAAAGTACTTTCACAGTATATATGGCCTAAGCGGGACTGCACGGAGCTGGTAGTGGCGGTCCGCACTGATACAGTGATAAGGGCTGACAGGCTGGGTAGAAGCGTGTCCCTGGTAGTGATGGTTACCCAGGGGCAGGTACCAGTCAGGGTGCGTCTTATCAGTGTAACCGCACCAAGTGAAACTTTAAATGGCGGAACTACAAGCCTGTGTAGCCTTAGTATAGTTGTGAGTAGAATAGGTGTGAGTAGTATGCACAAAGTAGTGTAGCTCATAGACCGTGACGTGGTGTAAGTAGTACAATGAGTGTGGAACTGGGATTTGGAGCAGGCGACATTTTTACTCTAACACCACTTACACTGCACCACGGCACTCCCTGCTGCTCCTCTGCTTCAGCAGACGACATTTCAGCTATTCCCAAAGAAAATGGAAGGAACTGCAGGACATTCCTGTGCACGCCCAGTCAACACGTCACATGGTACTGGACGTGGCTTTTTAATGAGGAAACAATCCCGGCCACGTGTTGAGTCATGTCGTCTGCCAAATGTCGTCTGGTAAGGAGAGACGCTGGTCAACAAGTACGTCACCTCACTGCCTCACTCTCCATGCACATGCATGCATGCAGCGTCTCATATTCCAAGGGACGCGTCATTTGCTGTCACGTGGGCGGTAAGGAGAGTGGTGGGTGTAGGATGTGCTATGGTGGGTGAGAAGCGGCATTTAGCAATTCATAGGCCTGGATACTTATGTGATATACTGAAGGGGTGGAAATGCGCGGTGGGAATAATGAAAAGTCCTTTGTTGTCATGTAAACAATCCATTTTCAAGTTCCATTAATGTTCACAAAATACATCAACGTATACAAAGGTCTACCCTCTTAATCTGACCACAGTAGAGTGATATCATCTTGTACAAATGAAGGTTCTGATCCGGTCTACATAATAACAACTTTTTTAGTAACAACATGAATACATAAAAGGTCCTCTAGTTGCCCCATTATGGGGCTAATGCCTCGTTTTAGCTAATTAAATACTATTTCTTATGGCATATATTTTCCTGATTATTAAGAATTTACTATAGGCGTTAGGGTAATAGCGGTAATAGCTGAGTGGAAACCTCGTCCCCAGACTCTCCTACACTTTACAGCTACAAATGACTCTTCCCCCACAACCTCCTCTCCATCCAACTCAGAAGGTCCCCTGAGAAGGCCATTGTTGACCTTGTCCACGCGCATGTTGACCTTGCCTCGCGGAGAAGATGTGCCTTGAGATCTGATTGCCTTCTGAGACAGATCTGCACTCTCCCAGCATAGTCTGATTTAAGACTAATGACTACAGGAACAGTTAGGCCTACTCTTCTGTAGGAAAAAGGAGAAAACAGTACCTTTCTCCTCTGCTTTCCTATCCACATAACATATTGCCACTACATGAAACATAGTTCCCAGGAGGATATTTGATTTCAACAATAAAACATGGCTGATATTTCTGTTATTTTAAGTCCTTGTTCTTCATATACATCTTTAGATATTTGGAAGATTAAATCATTTTATATATGGCAGTATTAAGAACATGGCGAAGGTAAGCTCTGAGGGTGTCTGCTTCATTCTGACAGATGGATGTATTGCCTGTTGGTAGCGAATAAAAGCGATGCTAGGAACAGAGAAATAATGCATAACTGCCACTGCTTGGAGTTTTGTTTAGTCTAAACAGACTCCTGTTTGCTTTATTGTCCAGTTGTTCAGTCACTCATTATGATATGACTTGTAAAAAATATTGTACATATAGTTGAGACTAAATAGTGGTTGAAATTATTTTGAAGGGGTAGATAGTAGGTGGTTTGGTAATAGACATGCAGCTATCTAACTTTATAACCTGCCTAGGGTCATAACATGTTTTAGCTATAGTATAGTAGCCAAACCTCAGTTCAGATACTATGCAGGTGCGGAATCAGTTAGGGTGGTGGTTCCCACCCCACAGCAGACCCGTGGTGCCATCTGGAGGAAGGAACTGCAGACATTCTCTGGTTTTACTGATGCTCACCAGGTGGATCCCCCATACAGTGGCGCTCCCTAGTGCCCATGGACTGTACTAAACTATTACAGTTGCACCCCCTGGATGGGAAACTTCAAACTTAATGAAGCACCCCCCCCCTCCCATATACATGATGGGAAAGGCAGATTATTGTTAGTCCTTTAATAGAGTTATTTGACAAGAGGTTAAATACATCTAAAATAATAATAAATGTTAAGACTTTGATAGTCTCTATATTAAGAAGCCAGATGATGTTTTTTATCCGAAATTATATACAAATCTGTTATCTCTCTATCCATCACTAGCTATAAATAATTCTAAAGGCAGTAAGAGCAAATAAGAGAAGACATCTAGAGATTTGGACTATTTAAATCTAGGCATATTCTTGCAAAAGGATCACTTAAAGCTCATTGAGGATAGTGGCAGCTAGAGAGAGTGGAGGGGGGGGGGGGGGTTAAGCAATGAAGCTTGTTTCATCATGTTCTCCACGGGTACATACTGTCAGGATGGTTCCGGTAGTTTACACCAGGTGGCGACACCACTGCTCAGTGAGCTGGCGAGCTGCTCGAAGATCCAGAGTAGCTCACCACTCATTAGATCTGCTCATCGTTTATAGACACACCTCCTGGGATAAGGTGGAGTTTTGTTACAATAGTGAGTAACATAGTAGTTCAATAACTTCTACAAGAAGTATATACCTGTCTGTCTCCCCTTGCTGTATGTCTTTCTGTCCATGCATGACTGTCTCCCTGGCTCTAGCTCTCTCCTTCTCTGTCTAGAGCTCTGCCTGTATCCGTCCGTCTCTCTCTAATGGCATCTCTCTATATCTCTCTCCCCCTTTCTGTGTCAGACTGAGTCTGGCTCCCTTCACTATCCACTGTAGGCCTGTATGTAGCTTACCAAGAGACTACAGCGTATGGTTACCAGTAGATGTTGATAGTATGACATCACACTCTAACATTTGTTTCTTTATCCTCCCATGAGAGTGAACACAAAAAGGGGGCTATCCAGTGCCGACTGTTTGTTGAAGAGATATTTTCCTTGGAGGAGGAAAGGTGGGAGTGGACGTGGGATGGTGATGACATGAGGTGATCTGGGCCAGTGTTTGTATGTGTAACACATGAGGAAAAGGGTTCCTGTTTGTATTTGGAGGTGCCACCTTTATGTCTTGGCCACAGACTGACTGCAGTTCCAAGGTGTATTAAGCTCAGTGTAATAATAATTCATCCATTATCAACAGGGGGAGATATAAAAGCTTTTGTCATGCACAGATTTGGCAGGAGATTTGACCGGAGATTTGATCTGTTTCAGAAAGAAAACGCTTGTGCATTACTCGAGACCAAGGCCTGAGAAATACATATATAAAATCCTAACTCATTAATCACAAATTGAACACAAAGATAGCATAGCAATTTTTTGTATTGAATTGGACAGCGTGTACAAAAATGCTCTGAGAACTCTTTCCTCAAGGTCCCACTGAAACCACTTACTCCTTTAAGGGCCGCATACTGCATTAATGCGTGCTGCCCTTGTCATCATGATGCATGAATCATGATGACAATTTAGTTTGGTGAGTCTACTCACTGCCTAAATGCGGCTGCATTCATGCATTGTGTTGACATGTGGGGGTATATCAGCCCTGTAGGGTCCGCATGAAGATTATGCATGAATGCAAAGATGGTGAGTTACTCGCAAAAGCTGCATTCATGGATTGTAACGACACATGGCATAGTGCATGCAGCATTGAAAGGGTTACGTCAGACTGAGTCACTCAGGTTTATCTGGGTGCTCACACCACAGATAAGTTATTATGCCACCCTGCACCTCACACATCTAGAGATACACTAGACCATGAGCTGCTCTTATCTGCTCATAGATACCCACACCTACTCAGAGTAACCCTGTATACCTGCTAAGTAAGTGATGTCAGTACTATGAACACATCACCTTCACATTATAGCCACCCATGTCTGTGTGGGCTGGAGGCTGAGTGTTGCCACACAACTAGTTGCTCCTCGTGTAACATGACCTTTAGATGTATATAATACCAACCAGCATTTTAAGCACTTTTTAAACTGCAGTTCATCCTACTAGTAATACCACCATTTATCTCCCCAGTGACAGTTCACGACGTTGCACATATACCTACCACTCCCCTGCAGTACAACACAGGAGGGGGTAAGCTAGACGAGGGGTAGGCCTATACACCCCCCTCCAACCTGACAGCCCCCTCCTCCAGGGCTGGTGGTAATTAGGCAGAAAGCAGGGAGTATGTCAACAAACAGACACCACACTCTACATGTAGCCTGTAGTACACCAGCCTTGTTTGTAAACATGACCCACAGGAGCTAACCCTCTAAGGGCCGCATAGCGCTTTAATACAGTACGCCAGTGGTCGCTGCGATGCATTATGCTAACCTTATGGGGTTGATGTATCCTCTCCTGAATGGTCGACATGTTGTTTGAGTGCAGCACTGGATAGTAGACTCTGCAAGGCTGCATTAATGCATCATGCCGTTTAATAGTATGGTATATTATTAGATAAGGCCCTATGCTGTCCTTAAAGGTTTAGGGGAGCTCCAGGGTAACTACACCCACTTTGTGTCTGGGGAATGTACGTCATGTAAAGGTTATCTCTCAAGAAGAAGAAAAACGTTTACTTTTGTCAGCAAAAAGAATAGAGAAATAGAGCGAAAGAGAAAGAGGGCAAATAGAGGCAATGAGATAGGTATACTTGAGCTTGAGATAGGGGGACCAGGAGAGAGGAGGCAGAGGGAGATGCATGGGATCATTGCATTTTAAACAATGGTGTTAAACCCTATGGGGAATATCTTTACATTAAAATCCCTTAAAACCCAGAAAACCTCAGTAAATTCAGTTGAAAGTTAAAAGGTAATACCCTTTTCTCGGTTATGCGATTGTTGTAAAATGGGAGAGCAGGAAAATTGAGAAAAATGCAATATTCTTCAGCTGCATGCAATGTTGCTCTTTAGAATCTAATGTTCATCTATGATCACTTGCAAATCCCTGGGTCAGAGAGCACACCATTTATGTACCTCAGACACAGGTCACTCACACAGAGTGTCAGAGGCTATAAGTGCAGGGAGCATAGTCTGGTTACAGGGCACTCCAACAGGGGGCGTAACTACCCACCCAGGGGCATATTGTGCGCATGTCAGGAAGTCATGGAATAACCTACACTCTCCAAGCAGGTATCTGGTTGGGTCCAAAATTGTTGAGACATTTTGTAATGTGTTGGTATAGAGTCTATCGTACTATCAATTTGCAGGGGAGATCCATAACATTATCTTCTTCAGATCATTTAAGTTGTACCCATTTTGCCCTAAAAGGAACAAATAAAAAAAATCATCAGCAGATTGGCCTACAGCATTGCAAAAGAAAATAGACGTGTTGTTCTAGCATTGAAAAGGTCCAGTGCTTTCCAAAAATAAAATCATATTAAACAGAAAGACAGGTCTGGTACTTTTCAAGCTCAAATTAGAACTCTGGTCAACAAGCCCACACCCTATAGCACTAGGATACAGACCCAGCAGAAACTGCTTGGAGAGTGTCAGAATGGGGTCGGCGGCTAATTTAAGGGGGAGGGGGCATTTGTTTCTCATTACCCAGACTCCCCTAGGAGCAGGCCAGGGGTAATGTTAGGGGCGCCCTCCCCCTTCTTTATGCCAAAGGCCTTGGGTAAGGATCATCTATGTCATGCTCCTAAATGCCCCTTCCTCAATGGATGACTCAACAATGAGTGAGTATTTAGGTGCTGTTCTCAGAGTCAGGGAGGAGATGGCTGCTGAGTTTAGTTTGTCTGAAGGATCAGGAATCTGAGTAATGTGAACGGGTTAAATGCCGCTTTCAACCCGATAAAGGACTCGCATTGCGCTTCAATCGGCTTTGCGCTTTGACAGCACGGTGCATGATGGTAACCCTAGCGAGTTACTTGCCAGGGCTTCATGAATGCATCATGCTGATCCTACAGAGTCGTTACACCACTCCCTGAGGGTCGACATGATGCATACATGCACCCCTGGTGAGTCTACTTATTGCATTCATGCGTCAGGATAGCAGAGTAAAGTACTATACAGCCCTTAAAGGGTTAAACAGGGTCCTGGATTATGTCACTTCGGTCTGACTGATAACTATGGGAATGTATCTATGTTGCCTTTGGCAGGTAACAAATTGGTCCGGTCATAGACCAGCACAGCAAGGGGGAGGTCCTGATGCTAGCCGCGCCATTTTGTTTGCTGGCTCAATTCTTTTTATTTTGGCATAGGCTCTAAATGCCGTTGTGTGGCTGTCTCAACGCTCCAATGTAACAACAACAACAACAACAACAACAACAACAGCAACGGTAACCATCAGGTGTAGTGGAGCTACTGATAACCAGCCTACAATACCTGGATGCATAATCAGGCCAGAAAAAGGGTATGTTTCAGGTAATACATGGTTATTTTAAATTTTCACTTAGGCCTCAAAAGTCCCCGAAATTGACTCATGAAATGCTGTGGTTTTAAATAATGATAATGATTTCCATTTCAAAATCGTTTCTTGAGTAGAAGCCGCACACGTTTTGCTAGGAAGGGTGGCTTATCCTGAACCCATACGTTTGTGGTGTCAAAGAAATGAAATTATTCATGAAGGGAATTCCCTCTGGAAGTCAAGTCAGAGGGAATAAAAATGGCGTCGCTATTCACTAGATTTATATGTTGGCAGCCACTAGTAGCACCATCAGTGGCTGAATTTCCAGACTCTAGTTTAGCATAGTTGCTTGTAAGGTCCATTTTCCATTAGCCGATTTTAGAAGATGTCGGCCGCTAAATCGTCCAATTGGTAGATAATCGGCAGGTAGAGCCACAGCAACCACTCTACACAGAGTGTACTTACCAGTCACGTGTTGTGGCTCTACCTGCCAATTGGACGATCTAGCGGCTGACAGCACCTCCAAATCGGCTAATGGAAAATGCACCCAACATCAGTAGCACTTCACCCCTGGTGTTTATACAAGACATGCGCTTATTTGAGATCAGACTACTACTCTTATTACATGTATACGCCTTTAGGCTTCCTCCTACACATATTATGCTGCATCAACTTAAACATATATGGGAGATGAGATATTAGATTTATTGACTATTTATATATACTGTTACTTTAGAATGTTATGATGCTCCGGGGACCCTGTTGATCCTATCACCTGCCTATCATACCTCACATCATATTGGTCCTTGTAGATCACTCTAGATATTGCACTGGTATGTAATAGTCAGGGCCTGATTGAGAGGTTGGGAAGGGGATGGGGTTGAGGTGGGGGTGTTCACTTTACCCAGATCCCTTCCCTCTTTTTATGTGAGGATTGGCTTTTCTTTTAAAATTTCTGGGGCAATTGGCCATTCATGTATTTGTTTATCTATTTACTTATTTATTTATTTATTTATTTATTTATCTAAGTGTTTATTCATTTGTGTTACAGCTGTGTAAGTGTTTAAGGGCCAATGGTCATGGCTCCCCAGGGTCGGCCCTGGGTTGTTATCACATCTTGGCCTGTTACAATCAAAGGTTACCCTACCCTTCTTCCTGGCACTTGGCATGTCTGACATACTGGCCATAGGTAGCCTTTTGTTTTCATAATACCTACCTTGTGTCCTTTTTGACAGGGGCAGATGACATCATACTACTGATACATGTAGCTCTGCAGTTCATTATTTATCTCTGTAGATCACTGTAGATCCTGTTCCAGTATGTAACATCGCCTTCTATAGAATGTTGATGGAGTCACAGGCGCTGAGCATTCCCCTGATATTGACCTTTTAAGTGCAGCATAGTGCTTTAATGTGGTATGCCCTTTGTCGTCATACTGCGTGAATGTACATCTTTGGTAAGTCAACACACCAGGGCAGCATTTATGTATCATGCCAACACTTTGGAAGTATATTAACCCTATACATGGAGCCGGCGTGATGCTTTAAGGTGGCCCTGGAGACTTGCTCGCGAGGGCTTCATTCATGGGTCATGGCGGTAAAGGGCATGCACTATTAAAGCACTATACTGGCTTTAAAGGGTTAACTGGTGTTGACATAGCATGAAGCTGCTGCATTCATGAATGAGTCATGACATCATCAGACGGTCACAGCTCATTTATGTCATGTCAGATATGCTATGTATATCTTACACTGATACATTTTACAGATGGTACCATGATAATATACTGGGAGGCATCATGGAGGTGTCCATCTAGATAGGATAGCCAAATATTTGAGGTTCTACCCCAAAAAAGTGGTATGCATTGTATCCAATTACTATCCCAATAAGGGTGTGATTGCATGATATGGGTTTGTTTCTGGTGCCTAACTAGCGGAACATGGGTGACTCTATCATTTCTTATATTTGTAGAGAGCTTTTACCTTGTAGGCCAATAATTAAGGTGCACAAGAACTTGAAATATCTCTCCACATAATCATAAAGATAAAATCGTGCCATTAAGACGTTGGAAATTCTATATGAGAATGGGAGCGCCACACTCCAAGATGCACTATTATATGTGCTTTGGGATGTCATTAAGATGTATTTATAATACCATGTTTTACAGAAAGCTCTATAACCCCGCCATCATCAGTAACCAAAGCACCATCAACTATATAACACGCACAGCACCAGTGATTCAGAGTCCATTATACTACATCCCAGGCTAATAGCATAGGGCACAACTGCTTTCTTGGGGATCCTCTATCACGCCATGTACTACCAGAGGAATCACTTAGTAAGTCAGCGAGGGCTGCCTTACTTTTTTCATCTACTACCTCCATATGCCAGTATGCTATCACTTGACATAATCACAAAGCTGTTGTAGTTAATGGGTTTCCCTGAACATCCTTTTTAGTGTTAGTAATTGGAATGGATTGTGACGAAGCCTACTGGGAAAAGTGGGAAGAGATAAGACCTCTTGAGTGATTAAAAAGTCCTCCACTGCCACAGTGACAATACCATATTTGATTAATGCAGATCAATGTCGATTTTTCCCTGGTAGTGTCACCCATAGCAGGCCTATATAGTGTTCGTCATTTATTATTGTCCTGAATACTTAGTGGTGTTGACATAGCATGGAACTGCTGCATTCATGAATGAGTCACGACATCATCAGACGGTCACAACTCATTTATATATCTGTCAGATATGCCATATGTGTCTGCACAGAGATACATTTCATAGATGGCATGAGGGGAGGCTCGGTGTCCCTCATGATATAACTGGTATGCAATGTGTCCATAATAATCTCGTAGGTAGATTCCTGCGGTTATACCACCAACAAGGTTTTGTGGATTTGTTCGCATAAGTGCTGAAGATATCCAGAATGGTCATGAACACAACCATGCAAGATCTACCTAGTAACCACTGTTAGTAACGTGTGGGGGGGGGGGGGGGGAATAGAATGGATTTTAAGCTATAGTGAAGGTATTGTATACGATATATTATGACCATGAAACCAGTAATGTATGTAATTTTGATCTGTAGTCTAGACACTTAAATCAAATAGGTTCTGAATACAATATGGTCTGGAGACCTAATTCTAATTGAGATGTACTTCTATCATTATGTTATACAAAAACAGTGTAATCTCTAGCCCCTCCATTACCAGTAACCAAAACAGCACCAAGTCCATGTATCACACACTATCAGAGAGTCCATTATACTACATCCCAGGCTAATAGCATAAGGCACAACTGCTTTCTTGGGATCCACTATCACGCCATGTACTACCAGAGGAATCACTTAGTAAGTCAAGAGGAGGGCAGCATATTTTTTACCCACTACCTCCGTATTCTACCTCTTGACATAATCACAATGCCGTTGTTGTTAATGGGTTTTCCTGCACATCCTTTTTAGTGTTAGTAATTGGAATGGATTGTGATGGAGGCCACTGGGAATAGTAAGAATGGGTTGGATCTCTCTAATGAGTCTCTCCAAGTAAATCTTTCTATGACAAGTACAGAGGCTCTTTGATACATGATAAGTGGTCTGTCCTCGGATTGTTAAGATATGCATGTATGTAGATATGGTTATTCGATTAATCCCACACCTTCACCTGGCATCAAACAGTAATTCATAAAATACAGTAAAACTTGGCTATAACGAACTTAGATATAACAAGGATTGGTTTATAATGAGCATTTATAACCTTCTGTCCCATTTTCTACACATTATGATTAACTCTGTTACAACGAGCACTCCATTTTAATGAGGCAAATACTCTAAAGAAACAGGTACCTCATTGTAACCAAATTTCACTGTACGGTAATGTTGAATACTTTCACTTAGTGAGGACAGTAACCCATATATATATACATTTGCCCTAAAGCCTGTGATGAGTTCTGGCAGAATACTCAAGGAAACAACAGCTAGAATATCTTTAGAAAAGGGCAGCCATCCTTGCAGCAAATGCATTTTCGTAAATAACCATTATTAGCAAAATAGAGAACATTCTAATTACTTACAGTGCAAGAACACATGTAGGCTATTGTAAATTAAGTAGATACAGCAGGCAACCTTAGTACGGTATATATGCATGGTGTAAACCGATATTTACACACTCAGACAGCAGGCTATACACTACATACATGATCCCCCATGGGACGGGACCATCTGGAGACTGCCAGGGCCTAAAACCCTAATCTGTAATGCAAATTCCATATTGACCTGCACTCCAAGCAGAAGCATGGTCATCTGATACTGTATGTATGGGTATGTGAACAGTGATGTGATCTGCTTGGAGATTCCCCATGGCCTAGAGTATAGTATGACTCAAATGTGATCACATGGGCATTGCATGTTAAATATTACTTTTATAACTGCACTGTAAAAATGATGCAATATACAAAACGGTGATTCATTGGGTGTACAACTGTACACTAGTTCAGACAGTAGCCCTTTTGACTACCCTTATTGTTCTATCTTTCATCCTGTTTAATATAAATTATGTTTCTATGTTCCATCGCTGTTTCCACTTTTGCAACACACTTAGAGAGTATGCGATCATTGGAGCCCAGTGGGCACAGAACATTGAATCAACATTGAAAGCTAGTTGACAATGCTGATTCAATGTTGATTCAATGTTGATTCAACGTTAAATGGAATTTTGTGCCCACTGGGAGAGAGTTAACACCCTGTTTGGAGACATTGCCTGCGCAACGATTGTTCTATTGAACTGGACCCTACCTGAGTTCACAAAGTTTCATGGGTAAGTTGCCATGGCAACCTGTGCAAACATGTAACCTCAGAGCACTTACAATGCAAATGATGGCATCCAGGCAGAGACGACGTTTTGGACTGAACCGCCGCTCGGCTGGGCGAATTTTGAGAGTGTATCCTGTTTGGAGAGTGTGACTTGTCTGTTTGACAGCAGGCTGATCCTGAGCTGACAGTGGGGTTGACAGTAAACAGTCTGACTGTCAAGAGGCTGACAGCACACACATGAACAAGGCTTAAGCTCCATGTTAAGGCATCCAGTGTAATCAATGACACATCCCAGCCCCATACCCTGGACCAACCAATACAAACAGCTACCGGTACATTAGTCTATAAGATGGAGGGGGGGGGGGGCAGATGGACTGAGATATTGCTAGGTTCAGATGGCTTCTCTGCATACTGCAATCTCTTTGTGGGATTTTGACATTGATACAAGTACATAGTAAAGGACATGGTGACATGATAGGACATACCCACATTTCAATTTACAGCAAGGAACATTGGGACTTATCTGCTAGTTTTAAGATGAATACGGTGCTTTCCTCTGATCCTATAAGTATGGATGATAAGCCAGAATGAATAATGGATTGTGCCCAAGGCTGGACACCTTAAGCCAAGAAGTAAAGATTCAATAATGGTTACTTAACACTTTAAGGACGGCATAATGCTTTAATCCATAATGCTCTTGGTCGTCATGATGCATGAATGTAGCCCTGACGAGTAACTTGCCTGGGCATCGTGACAACCCTAAGGGCTGAGACGTACACTCCCGCAGGGTCAGCATTGCAGCATTGGTGAGCTACTCACCAGTGCTGCATTGCTGCATAATGATGACCAATGTCATCTTTTAGCAACATGCCGTCCTTAAAGGGTTAATTTGTAGGTAGCTGTGCTCACCTGAAGGCTGTCAGGTGTCACAGGATCCACCTCAGTGCTGTAGGTATACACTGCGGTTCCATTTACCGTGTGTGCTGCAGTAAGGGTAGATCCACAGGCCCAGTAAAGGTATATCCAGGCTTCAAGTAAAGGTATATCCAGGGTCCAGGTAAGGGTATATCCAGGGGTCCCTTTACTGTGTGAATTAATGGTCAACTACACAGACTGAGGTGACCAGGACTGAGGTGAGGGAATGATATGAGGTAGGGTGTTACAAAAAGAGCTAGAGTAATCCCTCTTTAAAAACACTTGCTACTCTCCCAGTTACAAGATAAAGCTCAGGATGGGGCTGCTTAGACGAGTGAATTATTGGTTAAACATTAGAAACATGTGGGAAAGAGGCAATAGAGATTTCAGGTAAAAGTCACGTTAAAACACCTAATACACAATTCCTGCTATCACTGTTATGCTGCTCAGAAGTAAATTAGTCAAACTAGGCCAGAGAACAGACTGAAGACTAGTGCAGGAGCGGTGCATGGTATAAAAAGAACACTGGTGGTAATGATAGAAAGGTCAGGTTATGGCTTCTCCTTACTCATGACACTGTCTCACTTAAAATGCACTGTAACTCCCCCAGCTCGACTGTTAAGAGCTAGTTGTAATTAGACGCACTGTGATAGAAGGCAAGGAAATACTGAGGACTGGGGAAACCAGGGGGAATAGATAAATATAAGCAATGTTATTTGTATAACAGAAAAGCAGTGATATCCTCCGTTAAGCCCTGCTACCCCAGTCACAATGGCATGTAACTCTTATTGCCAGCGATACCATCTGGCCCGACACACACTGTATCCTCCTCATGTGTGAATTACCTCCTGTGCATTGGATTGGGGCATCTTACAGGAGTGGAGAGAATTGATAGGAGGAAATGTAAAGAATGCTAGTTGTAATACAGAATGGAGATTTGCCTCTCATAAGTCATCCTTAGTGACAACTCTCCTGCTCCTCCAGCTTTCCCTCCAGACCCCACAGCACACCCCACCTCCTGTAGCCTTGTTATCTGTGTGAGGGGTTCCTAGTCAATACATAGACACCATAAAGACTGGAGAAACAAGTTAAAAAGAAGGTATGAGCAGGTCAGGTAGTAGCTTCTGCTTATAAATGGCATGACACTGTCCTAGTGACAATGCCTTATAACTCCTCAAGCTATTTCCCTGGCACATTCCAACACCACACCAGCTGCATGTGTCCCTGTTATGAGCATGAGTGGCTTCCTAGTTAGTGAAGGTGAAAACTCCACGAAAAAACCCGCAGATAAAGTATAAGAGTGAAAGACCCTGCCAAGATATGGCTCCACCTAATGAATGACAATGTCCAAGTCACAGAAACCTCCTACTCCTTTAAGATACTCCAGCACCTACTCACCACATACCCCACCTCTTGTAGCATCCTTGTATGAGTGGCTTATTAGTCAATAAAAATACAATAATAAAGACCAGGGAAATAAATCAGAAATAGGGAATGAGCCTGCCAAGATATGGCTCCAGCTAATGTATGGCAATGTCCCAGTCACAATAAATCCTGCTCCTAGGCTATTCCTCCAGTACCTGCCACAACATAGCCCACCCCTTGTATCCTTGTATGAGTGGCTTCTTAGTCAAGAGAAATACTATAATAAAGACCAGGGAAACAAATCAGAAATAGGGAATGAGCCTACCAAGATATGGCTCCAGATAATGTATGGCAATGTCACAGTCACAATAACTCCTGCTCCTTAAGCTATTCCTCCAGTACCTCCTCCCCCACACCCCACCTCCTGTATCCTCCTCCTCCTGTGTGTGAATGGCCTCCTGCCTCCCCCCACACGTCCCATGATGCACCACACCAGCTGGTACCCCGCCTGCTGCACAGTACTACCAGCTGCCCCCCGCCGACAACCAGCAGCATGGCAAAGCACACTCTCCAAGCAGAAGCAGAAGTCTTGTTTATACTCTGCCCCAACCTGGAAATCGTCAGCAGATACTGTTCTTAAAGTGGAGAAGATATTCATGAAAATAGTCTCGATGGTAATCTTACATAAATTTGAACATTGGATATTTGGAAATCTAGGATGGTTCTTTTCAAGATGTTCCCCAAATAATCAAAATATCTAGCATAACATGAAACATGCTGCTACAGCACCTGCAATGCCATCGCCACTAAAATTGATTCCTATGAATCCATTGGTGTTTTGGGGTTACTTGTATGAGTCCTTGCCTTATAACACACTCCCAATATAATAAATATAGTCCCTATTCTGTTCGAGCAGAGATACATGCGACATACATGACTATGGTAGGGAGAGTGTCAACTCACAGCTGAGACTTTGCCTCATGATACTTCCCAGAGAGGGATTTTGGCTGTTAAGACTCGGCTTGGAGAGTGCAGTGGTGGCAAACTGTGCTGGGATCTCTCCACTCCCACACCACTTTGTCTGTTGGCAGGGTTTGGGGTTTGTCTTGTTTTATTCAAAGGATTGGACAGCCTTTCTTCTGTTTTGTAGATGCAGTGGTAAGTGAATAAACTGTGCCTACAAAGGCCTCCTGTTCAAATATTACTTATGGTAATGCTATACAGTAGCAGGCCACTATTATGGATGGTATGTATCAGTAGCTACATTGTGTATATGGATGGCAACAGTTGTGTCTGACTGTGTTGCCATTTGTGAGCTATTTATGTGCTAATGGTATTCAATCAACATACCCTCAATCCATAATAGGCTATATAAAGCTACTACAATGCAAGTAGAATATCATAAATGGACAGAAACATTGTATACCATATTAAGACTGCAATTATATATATATATATATATATATATATATATATATATATATATATATATATATATATATATATATATATACATATATAATCTAGTTGAAATGAATATGCACCTAGAGGCAATGTAGGTTACTAGGTGTGCAGTCCTGGCAAGGAAGGTGGCTGTTTTCTTTTAGAGTCAATATTAATTGCAGGGCCATGTGCTCCCAAACCCATATCAATCCCACCTGATATTAAATTTTTGCAGGCAGCCTCCCCTTTTTTATTCGGGTGCAGGGGTTGAGATGAGAAACATGAACCTAATAACAGTCCTGGATTCTGATGTGGTCGAGATATAGAGTGTTGCATGCTGGTAATCTGAGCGATATTGAGGAAGATCTCACATAAATGATGAATCCTTGAGAATACTGACATGTTATCCTTTGTGAACTTTTCACCCGCCACATTGCCTAGACTAGAACAGACTGTATTGATTTCAATTTCCTTTTTTCATATTAAAGTTTGTAACAAATATAATTATAGGTCTGCATATCATAATCTTGAAAACATAGATAATAAGAGATTGAGCTCACAAAGTAGATACCGGTAGATTGCTTATATTTGACATGGTAGTAAGAGGCCCCTCTTTCTGCAATGACCTTCATGGCAATGGGGGAGAATGACAATAATCTCAGACCTTGGCATGTCTATGTGAGGACAGGGATAATTAAGAGGGGGTTCGGTTTCTAATGCACCCTTCATAATAAGCCATGAACAGGTTTCCAATCACTCTCCAAGCATCTGCCTGCTCCCAAAGTCCCAACTAGTGAATCAGCTCAACCAAACCAATGGGTGGAGAGTGAATTCTCCTTCCTGTATCTGTCAGCTGGGGGATGTAGTCACTGACATGTCACCGTTCATGAGGTGAGGCCACATCGACATGTCATTGCCGCCGTTCATGGCACCTGCCAGGAATGGGGGGAAAGGCCAAAACATAAAACAAAGGTCTGGGGCTGTGTTATCTATCTACTGGAGGAAAAACTTGTCACATGCCAACAAGTAGCTAGGGAGATGGGTGGAGGTGTCTGTAGCTATTAGTGTATTAACCCTTTAAGGATGGCATCATACTTCAAGGCCATTTCGGTGTCACCGTGCACCAACACAGGTCAAGCGAGTAACTCGCCAGTGTTGTATTGGTGCATCATGAAGCCCGGTCGGGAGTTCAGCGATCTGCAAGGTCGGCATGATGCACGAATACAGCACAGGTGAGTTACTCTACAAAGAATGCGCTAATGCATCATGCCGACATAGGGACATTAAAGGACATTGCATTAAAGCATTATGCTGCCTGTGAAGGGTTATGTGTCACCAACAGGTTGCAGGCTTTTGGCACTTAGGCTGAGCTTATGTATGGAGGGTGTTTTTCCCCACCAATATGTGAAGGATTGGAAATTGAGGGTGGTAAAATAAGTACTCCACTACTAGTAGCTCCCTGAAATGAAGAAAGTTTCTCTTCCTCATTCTCCAAGCAGACCCCTTGCTGTGACCACCAGGCGCCAACATACCTAGTTCACCATCTGTTTAAAGTGTGACAGGCATTTCCTGTCGCCAAGATGGCCGCCGAAAAGAGAGAACATGTATCAATTACCCCAATGTAGGAAGGAGACTCTATGATTGTTTTGGAATCATGACCACACTTTGGAGAGCAAGAATAAGTCTTCTTTAGTAGCCCCATTAATCACTAAGGCTCCTATTTAAATCTACCTTCAATATAATCCTGAACACTCACCACTTCGGATCTATCACTATCCCAGACAGTTGAACTACATGTAGAAACATTTCCTTTGTGTTTGTCGCTATATTTACACTTCCAAGATTGGCTATTTCACCTTTTCAGACCCATTTTCAGGCTTTAATTCCAATCTATACTAAGTGGGTGGTGAGAGTTGACTGTATGCATATTCCCACCACTTCATCCTTTATTTCAAAATATCTTAAATAGATCTTATCCATACATTCCCATGATGCTCTACGGCTGATTGATCTCTCACTGGTCCCCAGTGAACATCCCTTTCGCTGGTTATATGGCGTGATGGTTCACACCAGGACAAGCAAAGAACCAGCGAAATGACGGGAGTGGTGGGACCTCTGGGGGCACACTCAATTAACTTCCGGCTCGCGACCCCTACCGGGAAAATGTCAAAACACGGCACCCGTTGCAACTCGCCTTAAAAAAACGACCAAAACACATGATAAGCGGTAGCCATCTGGCAGACACTAGGGGGTTTAGCCCTTTAAGGACCGCACAATGTGTTAATGTAGCATGCCCTTTGTCATCACGATATTTGCATACAGCCCTGCGAGTGAACACATCATGTCGTCAACCTCATGGGGTTAATATGGACCCCAGTCTCCCAAAGGGCCAGCATGCTACATGAATGCACTGGTGAGCAATCTTAAAACTTTCCTGTGTTGCACCCATGGATCATGATAACCCAGGGGAAAAGCACATTTTAAACACTATGTGCCCCTTAAAGGGTTCAGTGCTGGAAGAAAAACATGAAGACTGAAGAAAACACTGAGGGAAAAGGGTAGAATATTGGGAGTAAAAAGCTTCAGACAGCTGGCAGTAGAGGATGCGGGGCAGGGTGCAGGGAGTGCTTCTGTTCTACTTGTGGGCCTTTGTCGGCGTCTTGGGAATAGGTAGGCTTCAGAATGCCAATAACTCACCCCTCAATATGGATTTCATATGACTAGTTCTAATAATTGATATATTATGTTTTAATTTTAGGTGTTAGCATAGTTATATTACTTTACTGAGCCATTACCCTTGTTGTCATGATACATAAATACAGCCCTGGCGAGTGTACCCACCAGGGCTGCATTCATGCATCATGCCGAGCCTTTGGGAGTGTACCAGCCGCACAGAATTGGTATGATGCATTCATACCGAACTTGCAAGACACGCACGATAATTGCTGATGAAGGTTTGATTATTTTTAGAGCTTTGACAGACAAGAATCTAAATATGACAGTTCTGCAATCTATTACATACAAACAGAAAAGTAAAGGAGTCAACTGTGTCTCCCACGTGGCTCTGCTAAAATAGAGAGTCAAACAGCTAACGACTGCTTATATCAAGGGTCAACTTGGGTTACTTTTCTCTGTGTACTATTCAGAGGATAATTGTCTCATTTATATACTGATAAAATGTCTTCTACACGCAACGTCATTTAAAGTGGGTAAATCCGAAAAGTTTAATTTGAATTGGTTCCAAATAATGTTATCTATCTAGAGTGTTATATTTAGAAAAAAATACGACAGGCGAACATGATCACAAAAACCCATGGCCATTGAATATACTTTGGCATTACGTTAGATCAGAGCAAAATGGTAAAGGGAATGGCCATGAACTGAATAAGCAGGAAGGGAAGTATGGTCTAGGTGAAGATCCTGGATCAAGTCCCAATCATCGGATATCCCAACTTTAACTCTAACTTGTGGAAAGTCACCACTTTTTTGCCCTTGAAGAGATGGTTTTCTTATACATATCACACACATCACCCCATAAGGAGGTGCGCCCCCATAACGACCCCATGCAGGATTCAAAGACGGCACGGCTACACTATCCGTCCCTGGTCTCCCCTATGATGGCAGGTATGAACGTAGCATTTTGGAATGGAGTGGATACCAATGTATACATTAAAAACATATATTGCTATGATATCATAAAAATTCTATTTTTATAACGTTTTCCCTCTAAACGGTAACCGTTTCAAACTTTGATAGATGGAAAATCAATCAAACCCACTGGACACTACCCCACCCCTCCTTCTGGACCTATCCTGTTTGGTATATACTACATGGGTTCTACATAAAATCACTTTCTTGTCAAGATGATGAGTTCTGAGGAAGTCTAGGGACCCCCTACATAGGGTTATATCAGCTGCTGGTATCAGCTTCAGAGGGCTGTATGTACTTAAGGTACTACCCTGAGATCACAGGAGAACCTGCTCCTGACAGAAGGGGGTTAGAGATATGTGTATGAATCTCCTCCAGGGGATCCACCACTCTCTTACTTACATGTTCCTCCACTCTGCCCCAACCTGGGAGATCTGTGAGGAGGGGAGAAGTTTCCTAACCCTCCCCTGTGAGTGTATGGGTAAATATCTTGCCCTATCACTCTCCAACGTAGTTACTGAGTCCTCCATTCTGCCCCATCCCTCTCTTCTGTGTAAGGAGGGGGAGAAAGGGCCAAATCAAGAGCTACTTTTAATGTTTATACACACCGTCACTGGCATCCAGTGTCCCTCCGCGCTCAGGGACTGATCCAGGATATTGAAAGGCTGGGGCATGTTGTTAAAATATACCTAAAAATAGTTTAGATTCAAAAAGACACAAATTTTGGGTCAAAGGAAAGGGGGGCGCACCCCCTAAATCCTGACGCTGAGTAGCACATGGAACTAGCTTGAATCTCCAGTGAATAATCAAAGTTGCATTTGCATACTCCTCACAGGGCAACAGGTAAAATCTGCCTATTCCTGGTGTAAACTGGTAGGTTAGAGCAGAGATACAAAAATAACATGGCGTGCGGCACTTTCTCGCAAGCAGAGTGCAGTCCCTCCTGCATGGATCAGTGTAGATAGGACCCCCCCCACCCACCCACCACCCCCACCCCACCCCCACCCCACCCCCACCCCCACCCCACATACTCAGAGGTAAGGTATATGCATACCACCTGTCGACAGGCCATATCTTAACCCCTCCATGTTGGGGCTATTAAGCTACAAATGGGTTGGGTAAAGGAATGTGACTTCTAGGTTGGAAAGCACGCCATGTTCCATAATATGCCTACATGTGTTCATAACCATACGTCTCTAGACTAGCTGGAATATATGTACATTGATGAGATAAGTTATTTTTCTTGTTCCCTACCCCTTGGGAGGGGGAGAGGTAAAGTATCAACCTATAAATTTGGGGGAGATACATTACTTCACTCATTGCTTCAAGACATTGCTTCCCGACCCTGAATTCGCCAGTTGCGGTTTGGTCTCCAAAAGTCAAGTCACTTCCCGCTAGCCCAACGATTACCAATATTATAATTCAGGGGTCTTCCAAACTGATTGCATTGCTCGTATGAGCGGCTCAAATAGGGTGATTTAATCAAACCAAAAGCTTTAAAAAAAGATAAAACACCAACTAATACAAGCGAACTCTAGCTTCCCCAATCACACCTTACATGACTCTCCAAGCACTGGTTCAGTTTTCTGTAATTGAGGCCAACACAGGTTTGCTACCTAGCCCTTTAAGGACAACTTAGTGTTTTTAAGTATACTGCTTCATTGGTATGATGCCTGCATATGGAGCACCAGCTACAAGTGCTGCATTCCTGCATCACACAGCAATCACTCAGCACGAGTCGACATGATGCAGTTGATGATTGGTGCATCATGACAACACATGAATAAATGAAAAATTGAGTGTCATGTGTTACCCTTAAAGGGTTAGGTGTAGGACAGGTTGGTAGTGGACATGAGACAGGCCATTGGTGGCAGGAGGAGGGCTAATTTGGGGCCTGTGCTGCATTGATGCATCATGCCAGCAGGGCTGATGCACTCCTGATTGGACGGCATGCTATGTTAAAACAGTTCAAGCGACTTAATTGCGGGTGCTGAATTTCTGCAATGCTGTTTTAATGAAACATGTTGTCCTCAAAGGGTTATAAGCACTCTAACTGTAGAGGGTAGGGGTAAGCGCCGGGGTAAGCGTTCAGCAGGCTGCCAGTGACATAAGGCTGGGCAGTGGTGGCAGGGAATGACTAATCTGAGGCCTACACTGCATCGATGCATCACAGCAACAAGGTTGATGCATTCCTGAATGGGTGGCATGATGCAAATACTGTCCTTAACCCTTTAAGGCAAGTAACTCGCCTGGGCTGCATCGGTGCATCATGCCGACCCTTCGGGAGTGTCTCAACCCCGTAGGGTCGACATGATGCTTGAATGCAGCACAGGCGAGTTACTCCCCAGGGCTGCATTCATGCATCATGACGACCCATGCATGATGCATTCATGCATTATGCCGTCCTTAAAGGGTTAGCGGGTTAACTGCAGGCAGGTTGGCAGTGACATAAGGCAGCCCATTGGTGGCAGGAGGAGCGCTAATCTGGGAGCTGCCTCTTCACACCCCCAGGACGGCCACCAGCCAATCACCATAACACTCTTTTCTAATCAGTGCCTCAACACCCGGGGAGGGGTGGTCGTTTACCTCTCTCATACGCTGCTACATGTGTGGTGCAGCTTCTATAGCACGGGGAACGTTCAAAAATGATGTCACTGGCTAGAGGCTGGAGCCTGGAGGGGTTCTGGAGGGGTGTGTTTAGTGACGAAACGTGACCCAAGCAAACGTGTGCATATGGCATTCTGTCTTGTGACATTCACAGCCCAGTAAACACAAATACGTTTAAGTGACGTAAATATCATACACCTAACATTCTGGTAGAATATACGTGAATTCCACACGCAGATTAACGTTCATATATATACGCTATAGGGGGTAGCGGTGGTGATAAAATGTCAACAAATAGGTGATACCATTTAAGAATGATAACGCCATGGGCTGGTCTCAAACCAGCCTGCTTTGAAATAACAGGCATCAAGGCGGTTAGACAGGACAATACGGCAGTCACCCCTTCTATTGCCATTGTGCAGGACATTAGTAAAATATGTATGGTGGCAATATGTATGTTGCTAAAATGGACGGTGTGGAAAGATGGTTCTTTCCCCTTCAATCTTTTTAATGTGTTTGGTCAACGAGTAATTAATTTCAACAGTCATTTTTTTGAGAGACTTGTTAAATATGAGGTTATGAAATTTACAACTAGGTAAGCTAGGGTTATCCTGAAACCCAGGTTACCTTTTCACTTTTGCCTAAGGTTCCCTTTTCTATTCAGGAGTATGAAGATTAACCTGGATGGGATAAAATAAACATTCATATTGGATTCAGTCCACTCCCAGATCATCAGACATAATCATTCTTATCTTATTTAATTCTAAAATAATTATGTTTGCCAACTTTGATTATTTAAATCTTAGCAAATATGATTAATTCCAAATGAAAGCCAAATTGAAAACTTAAACAGATCCATTAACTCTTTAACCCTGCACACTGCTTCAATGGGCCATGACCTTTCTCGTCATCATCTATAACTCCTAGCCCTTGCGAGTCTATTCGCTATGGATGCATTCATGCATCACGCCGACCCTTTATGAGTGTATCAACCCTGTGCGGTTAGAATACTGGTTAAATGTAGTACTGGCCAGGTACTCAGCATGGCTGCATTCATACATCATGATGACAAAGTGAACAGTAATTAAAGCACTATGCAGCCCTTAGCGAGTTAAAGAAGTTCAATGATTCCAACTCAGACAGTCGCTTACTTTCAGATAAAGATGTGTGTACACATTTCTTTATCATTTCTGTTTCTTCACACAGTTGTCTTACTCCACGTACATACATGACTGTCTGTTGTTCCAAGACCATGCCTATGGGTGTCCACCTTGAGCCGTCCTTCCGTCTTTCAACCGTCTGAGACGTGTACTTCTAACGGCCTGATCAGCCTGATTAATATTAATGTAGCTTGTATCCTACAGAGTGAGGCATTGCCCTCACATGCAAGTAATCAGGGGCATAGGCAAAAAGGCGCCCTCTGCGATCATAAAGGAAGCGAAGTCCTAAAAATGTTAACCCCCATCAAAGAATAATATTCGCAAAGACCGTATAATGAAATACACAAGATCTGCAAACCTGACCATCATAAGACGGACATTTTTCTCATTATTTTCTCTTCATAATCTTTCAATACAAATCTAGTATAGGAATCTATAATATGAGTTGACCGGCATAGGCCAATGCTTAAATCTGGTAGGGTTGGGTACCTCCCCCCCTCCCCCACCCATATAAATGTCCTCCCTACCCCACTGAACCTATGGTAACATGTTTACATGTGACGTACATGATGCCCTTTATCCCTGAGCAACGTGAACATCACGTGACACACACCCACTTCCGGTTACCCCAAATGCACCGCGTTTCCGGGTACCACCACTCTCCAAGCAGAATTGCTGGTGTCACTCTCCACCCACTGCCCCCAGGTAAAAGTCTCCTTACATGTGACAGCTGCATGCCTGTACATGTGCTGGGAGAGTGTCATGACCACCTCCTCTGGATATGTGTTACTATGGTAACCTACCTTTGATGCTTTAGCACCTTGAGGGAAGGGTTGTCATGGAAACCCATTCTCTGGAGATGGGATCATGCGGGTTTCTACGAGAAGGCACTGTTCGTAGGGCCCTCTGTTTAAGTTAGGCATAGTCTCGATACCTACCTATTTTGGTAGGTAGGCCCCTACCATGGAGAGGATGTCAAGGCAATGGCTAAATTGATGAGAAGCAGTATTTAGGCAATAATATTGTAAAGCATATTTTTACATAAAGATGTGACATACTTTAATTATATACACTTAGATAAACAAAATTAGGGAAAACTTTACCTCACCCCATACCCTAGTAAATATGAGTTGCAGTTCGAACAGAATGTCATGCGCCCTAAGTGCAAACTTTAATATCCTCTCGTGTCATTGATTCCAACACAAATATTTTTCCTCGAATTTTATGTGGAGAATAAACAGGCTCAAATCACAAAGCATTGTTTCTGACACTTTTGTAATAAGCTGGATAAGACATTTTGGTGCTTTTTATGTATCGGAAAAACCTCGTTTGAGAATCAATTCCACTGTGAGATGGATTGAAAAACTTGAGAAATTGGGTTAACGAAGTTTAAAAAGGAGTTTATTTATGAACCAATTGGGTTGCCTTCAAATTACCCTAAGGAATACCCAACCCTACCACCCCTACCATGCATTTCCCCAAAGTGCCCTATCCTCATCCATTTCTGGCCTCTCCACACGACTACCATATTCGCCTGTATTTAAGCGTCGTGGTCTCGAATAAGCGCTGGTCTCAAATATTCTGGTTTTGAATAAGTGTGGTCTTGTATAAATGCCAGGCTGAAGTGATGCCCGGAAAATATGAATATGTACCTGAATGTTTATGCTGTGTACACCAATAATACGATGTCCTAATATGGGAACTGCCTACCAGCACCCCCCCCCCCCTCCATTACCTCTCCCCAATATCCTACCCACCAATCCCCCCACCTTGCCGTATAACCTCAATGAACAGCCAATCAGATTTGCGCCCAAACCCGTTTCCATGGCAATCTCCACGCGTCCATAGTAACCCGCCTGCAGGGAGCCTCTAGTAATTGGCGGCCTAAAGCCTTGTCGACTACTTTGCCATGTCCAAATTACCAACCCCTCCCCTCTCCCCTGCATGCTCACATTGAGGAGAAAATAGCAAGAAAGCGATGCCCTTCCCTGGTGCTTAAAGCTACCCTCCTGAGGGCCTAAAGAGGCCCTTTGATGAGAGTACAGGGGTTTAAGGCCCGAGGGACACCCTGGCAGGTCACCCAGATCGATTCTGTCACCGAAGAAGGTTTGTTGGTTGGGTTTGGGTTTGTACTAGCATGGTGGTACGAAATCAGTGTGAAATTTTGGTTGGGGAAGGCCAATAGCGTTCATGCTCGGTGGAAGCAAGTTTTCACAGGGTATCGGATTGCAATGGATGTATTCAGCAGACCTGTGTATGTATGTCTGTGACTGCAGATATTAAATAGTTCAAAATAACCGTAGATAGATATGTATTACTATATAGGAATAACTGGTCATACAATGGGGCAAACATGTATAAACCTCAATCAAACACAACCACTTGGCATTGGCATTTCTATATTAGGCTTCAACTTATAAAATAGCTGTGCATATCATGTATAAAGATGTATAATAATGAGTAATTAAACATATCATGTATAGATGTGAATAAAGTAAGTTTGACTTACCTAAACCTACGTAATGGGGTAATCCAAGACACATGTGTAATCCAAGGTGGGTTTCTATGTGATCCACAGTGATGTAATCCAGATAAATGGTGTCTGCTTGTACACGTACTCCACAAGGCAGGAACTACCAAATTCAATGGGTTGCTGAAGAGTGATATTATCTTTGAAGACTCTGCTTAGAGGTCAATGAGGTTAACATTGCTATCTTACACTGTTACTAAATATCTTGAAAGATGAGTGGTTCCCTTTGAGCAATCTATGTTGATATTCGGTACCGCACACTTTGTATGTTGGGTATTGGGTCTCAGACACAGCTGATCTGCCAGGGTAGTCTATTGAGTAGTTGATGAGAAACTCATGGAATCACTGCAAGAAAAAGAGAAGCAATTGATAAATATGTTGAGCAACACATAGCTAAAACAACAATTGATAATAAGAATGTTCTTCATGAAAACAGCTCAGATAAAGAAATGACCTGTGTTTCTAATCCTGAATAGTAGAAAATTCCATCCTTGATAGAACAAATTAAAATACAAGCTTGTATAATATTATGCATATCTAAGCCCAAAGTGATACCCTTACAGCAACGGCGCTTACATCTTATAGTTAATAACAACTGTTCATGCTCAGCTTCCATAGACTGCTCTGTTACTTTCAAATAAAAAATATTGTAAAATGCTGATACGTAGCATTTGTCATCCCATTTGAGTGAGTAATGACTCATATAACACTCTATAAATTATTGCATTCTACAGTGATATCTCTATCTAGGTGATAACTCCTATTCAGTGATAATAATTCCAGCAAAAATGAGATCCGAATCACAAGCCTGAGCGGAGCCCTTTAATAGTGTCGCGAATGCAATCCACCCTTTCGGAGCACCCTATCATTGCTACAAGTATAAAGGCTCGGCAGCACTCTATCCCATCTGTAATATCCACATCACTTCCAGCACCATCCCCTTTGCCTTGTCATGTAGTGCTCCAGCAGTGGAGGATGGGGGGTTTAACCCTTTAAGGGCGGTATAGTGCTTTAATGTACTATGCCTTATCATGTCGTCATGATGCATTAATAGAGCAGTGGCGAATGTACTCACCAGAGCTGCGTATTCATGCAACATGCCAACAGCCGGGAGTTTATCAATTACCATAGAGTCGACGTGATGCTTGAATGTAGTACTGATATATGTTCCTAAGTAGTGATGTATTCATGCATCATGGCAACAAAGGGCGTAATGCATTAAAGCACTATACGGATCCTACAGGGTGAAGGGGTGAATTAGCTGTCTGTGATAAGGTTTACCACTGGAAGAATTGGCCCCCTCTACTGTGAGGTGACTGGGGGTGAATAGTCCTGCCTAATGTGGGGGAGGGGGGAGATGAGAATGGGGTGCTAAATGTATGATTTTATAACATGATAATAGAAGTTGTGATCAATTCACTTTGAATTTTAGATATAAAGAAAGTTTTCCAAAGAGATGCATGCTTCTTTGTTCAAAACTCGTTCTTTTTCTGCTAATATTATGTTTTATTGCCATAAACTTTTGTGCTAAATGATGATGGGAATTGTGAAATTTTCCGACTCGCATGTTTAAACACCCAGACCCCCTAAATTAAAAGTGGGCTTGCTGTACACGCCTGGAAGTCCATTGAATCCCACATTTCGGAGGACATGTTCTGATATAATGTTCAGCCCTTCTCTGTCCAAACTAAGCTCACTCTCCAAGCACATGTTATCCCCTAATCCGATATTCACAAGCCAAAGTGAGTTAATATAGGTCTATGCTGGGAGAGCGGCTCATCAGCCGACGCCATAGGCCAACTCAGCGGTCTCGCCACACCCTAATCCCGCGGGATTGAAGCAAATCTCGCGAGATCCGGCTAATTGGCTGCGGATAATTAAGCTGATCGTGGAGGATAATCAGTGCAAATGGAGCCACATCCAGACACGTCACAATGGTTACGTCCTGAGGACAATAGTTACGTCCTGGGGACAATGTGCCATTCAGTCCCCCACAAGCCACGTCCCCTCTGTCAACCCCCGCCAAGCAGGGAGGGGGTTGGGGGTTGCATCAGTGTAAACCTTTGTTACCAACATTAGGCCCACTTCAAAGTCCATTTCCTCCTTAATATTTTAAATATTTCGCCATTTTGGATCTATATTCTTTAGCTAAATGGTCAAGAGAATATATTTCAATCAAATTCTAAGCCAAATTCAGGATGGTTTGGGGTTTGTTTGAAATAAATACTTTTGGCGGCAAAAGGCAGACGACCGTTTAACTCTGCATGACCTCATTTTCTTTTTTATTTCTTCTGATCAAAGTCTCCGTCCTTCCCAATTAAAACCTCCACAAACTAATTAAATCCGGCTTTATCTTTAACAGATCACTGAATTATTATTTTCCCAAGTGTATGGATAGGAGACAATTGGCACTTGGAGGGTGATTTACTGTTTTTTGGCGCTTTCTGCTTGACGTGAGAGTCAACAGTTAGTGCTGGGACTCCCACAATCAGTGCAGCTCATGTGACGATGTCATTACCTCTTTAAGGGCCGCATTGTGTTGTAATGTTCTATACCCTTTATCGGCATAATGCATGAAAGTATTCTTGTGGAGTGCACTCATCAGGGCTGCATTCATGCATCATGAAAATACCCTTTGGGAATGTATTGTCTCCATCGGGTTGGCATGGTACTTGAATGCAGCAGTGGGGATTACCTCAGCAGGGCTGCAATCATGCATCATGACCACAAAGGTTATGCTGTATTAAGCATCATCCCGCCCTTAAAAGGGTTACTGCTGCAATTGTCGTCTGCTAAATGCCTGATGAATACAAACTGATGATTTGTGCATGGGAATCTGTTCAATGTTAAAGGTACACACCATGTTTGAATGATTTTAATCCTCCACATATTTCTTCACAATTCCTTGAGGGGATGAATAAATAATCAAATGAGAAATTAACGATGAGTTGGAGTGCATTAAAAATGCATTATTGACATTAACTATAGGTGCTGTATTAGTTCAGGTATTTGTCACCTTGGGGCCCTGTAGTCCCTCAGATCGTTCTCCTTTAAATCCCAGGCTTTAGATTTAAAATGGGTTGGAAGTTTATGAGAGAGAAAACTCCCCTGTGTGCTTTGTTTTGTTGGGAAGTCGAATACAGTTCCATTACGAAGTCATGTGTGCCAATCGTAAAGGACATTTAACCCTTTAAGGGCCGCATAGTGCTTTAATTAATGAGCGTTGCCCTCTGTCGTGATGGCATATGGAAGCAGCCTTGACAGGTGACTAACTAGGACTGCATTTATGCATCATGTTGACCAGATGAGATTGATGCCCCAAGAATAATCGGCACAATACATAAATGCAGTCCTGGTAAGTAAACTCATATGGAAAGGGCATGTACACTTCAAAGCACTATGCAGGTCCTAAAGGGTTAAATGTAAATCATCTATGGGAGTGCTTTTGAAAGCTTTCCACTTGACAGACAATGTAACTATCATGAATTGTCACTGGGGTCGGGTAATAAACCGCATGTCTCTAATGCCGCGCATAATGGCTTTTGTTCACCTATAGATCAAGTATTGTTTGCCATTATAGGATGGAATTGTATTCCTTGTTCAGTCGGGAGATTTATCAAGGGGAATTCTAAGCCGCATGCTATATCAAACAATGAGTAGATATCTAAATGTCAATACTCTCAAAGGTGGTGCTAAATAAATTCATGGGGTCTATTCATTTTGACTGCATTCCTGGGGAAGTGACATCTAATACATCAGAGCACTATTAGCTATACTAACATAAAAAATCCAAACAATACTACCAGTACGGTTTACGTAATACTCCATATGAATAATATCAGGAAAATGATTCCCCAACTTCTTTCATTCATATAGTTCCTTCAATCTCCTATTTCCCCAGAGTGTATACGTAGTACATACCCTTAGGACTGCAACTGTCATAGCGTATTCGTTCCAATGCAAACACAAAATGTTGACTTTCAGAGGGCCCTTTTCACTACACGCATTTGCACGTGGCAATGCTAAGGTTTTTTGGACATGGTATAAAACACTGTCGAGATCTACTCAATGATATAAGATTTCACCATCCCACCTATCAGAATTTACCACGAACCCATCCCATCCCCTCATAATATTACTTGGGCAGTGCATAGTACTAGACAGCCTAACTGTAGCCAACAGTGGCAGTTCCACAGTATATACAATTCCTAAAACACCTCACTTTACTTACACACTAGGTGCTTTATCCTATGTTATGAGTACATACTGAGTGGGTAGGGAGCAGTTGGCGTGTCTGTGAGTCGTTATGAGCAGCTCCTTCTGCCACTGAGCAGCACCTAGAGCTGCTCACTAATAAGGTCACCCAGTACCAAAGCCACCCTCACATACCACTCTGAGGGACCAGACCCATCCACACATAACACTCTGTCTGGCCTAACCTTACGGACTACACCTGTTTCTCAAATACATTGCGATGGCTCTTAGCTGCTTTATGGTCCTCGCCTGCTTAGCAACAGCCATGCAGTGCCCTAGGTTGCCTCACAATGGTCTGAACTATGCTACAATATCCCTTGGCTGCCTCACAATGGCCCTCAGCTGCCTCACAATGGCCCTTAGCTGCCTCATAATGGCCCTCAGCTGCCTCACTATGGCCCTCGGCTGCTTCACAATGACCCTCAGCTGCCTCACAATGGCCCTCAGCTGCCTCACTATGGCCCTCGGAATGACCTTCAGCTGGCCCACAATGACCCTCAGCTGCTGACAATGGCCCTCAGATGCCTGATAATGGCCCTCAGCTGCCTCACTATAGACTCCAGCTGCTGTCAATGGCCCTCAGCTACCCCACAATGGCCCTCAGCTGCCTCACAATGGCCCTCAGCTGCCTGACAATGGCCCTCAGCTGCCTGATAATGGCCCTCAGCTGCCTCACTATGGACCCCAGCTGCTGACAATGACCCTCAGCTGCCCCACAATGGCCCTCAGCTGCCTGACAATGACCCTCAGCTGCTGACAATGGCCCTCAGATGCCTGATAATGGCCCTCAGCTGCCTCACTATGGACCCCAGCTGCTGACAATGACCCTCAGCTGCCCCACAATGACCCTCAGATGCCTGATAATGGCCCTCAGCTGCCTCACAATGGCCCTCAGATGCCTGATATTGATAATGGCCCTCAGCTGCCTGATATTGGCCCTTAGATGCCTGATAATGGCCCTCAGCTGCCTCATAATGGCCCTCAGCTGCCTCATAATGGCCCTCAGCTGCCTCATAATGGGCCTCAGCTGCCTCACAATGGTCCTCAGCATCAGCTATCATACAATGTATGTTCATCAGCTCTATAAAATTGCCATCGGCTTACCCACCATGGCTGTTGGCAGTCTCCGGGCGTTGGTTGTATATCTCCGCCCCAGTGAGGGCCCTTGGCTACCACATATCACCCCATATTAATGAACAGAACTAATTATGTCAAGCATGTACCTACATGTGGAACCCCTGTGTAAGCCCTGGGGCCTCTTAATAAACCTCATTCATGATGCGTGTAACAACTTCCAATGTAGGTCGCCGGATGATGTACATTCCCCTTCCTACTAGGGCCTTTCTAATTACCCATACTTAATGTGTTGACACATTATAGATTGTAGTATCAAATATAGCATCCATGCAAGATAGTATTTAAAATATTGTGCAAATACTTTGGTACAATAATATATATAATTATTATATTGCTTGATATCATTAATTGATTTATTTCCTTATTCGGATAGATGATTTGAATTTAGATTTAATTTTGATTTACTGCATCTTCACAAAGTGATATTATTATACAAATGAATGCAGAACAATGTCCACATATATCCCATGGCTGTGGACCATTATGAACACATCGATCAGCTTTCCACGTAACAAGTATGGCTCTGAATCAATACTTAAATGAGAAAACCATCATCCTGTCCATCCACTCACAAATTCAAAAGGGAACTGTTTGTTTCCATGCTCAGAGAAGGGAGTCATGTGACATGAAACGGGTATCATGTGATGCATGACGTCACCGACCACAGGCAAATTGGCGCCGATGCTTTCAAAGGTGATTTTTTAAACCTTTTACGGCCTTAAATCATTATTTGCTTTTGTTCTCATGATACACCAATGCAATGACGGCGAGCAACTCACCGGCACTGCATCAGATGATCAGTGTATCATACTGACACTGGGCAGCGCATCAACCTCATAAGGCCAGCATGATGCATGAATGCTGCAGTGGCCAGAACCATGGTTACTTTCATACAAGGGGCATAACCACTTAACCATAATGCCATCATTTAAGGGTTAATAACATGCAACATGAGAAAATTGCAGAAGTATTCCCTGTAATGAGAAGATGAACACTTGTGTACTGCCATGTTTACTTTTTGCCACTAGCAATAATGCTTACATGTTGAGGGATAGTATTTCAGTCTATTCACAATTCTAATGAGAATAGGCACTTCTTTTTCTCTGTAATTACTAGAGTAATATGGTGTCCCCAGTAATTAAAGAGATGCAAAAAGCCCACTATTACAATGGGGGACTAGTCTAGATGTAAGGTTCCGATTATAATCACTACATGTACAATAATTTTCACATGACAGGCACAGCCATTAAACATAATGATTTGAATAATGATTATTGATCTTATGCTTATAATAATGAACACTTGGGGGATAAAAGGGCACTTTTCCCAATCGAATGCTTAGGGATTTGGCTTGTTTATTATCTCTCTTTTTCAGAGAAGCAGGCGACAATCAAACATATTATAAATATGGACGATGATAAAGTATCTTGGCCTGTCATGTTATCATCGATTAGTCACTGGGCGATAATAAAGGAATTCTGTGCCTTTTACAGCACTGGAGTGGGCGATAATATGGGAATGTGTGGAGTGTGGCACTCTGTGCACTCTTTGATGTGTAAACCATTGTGTAACATGCGCTCAGGCTTTGTCTCCCTCATCAATATTCAATAACCACTAATTACATTGTCAATACTACATTACTACAGCCCTGCAGGCAGTTCACTCAACCCACTGTCGCAACCTAATACAATTAGTTACTATTGAGAACTGGCTATTTTCAAACATCCTTTTTAAAAACACTTCAGAAATAATCATTGAATATTATATGTGCCATGCATTCTCACTCTATCCTGTTAAAGCGGCATTCTCACCAACAGTCTATATTAGTTTTCCCAGTAATGTTTTAGTCAGAAAAGTAGTGGCGCGTTGCTATTGTAGTGGTAATGGTGAAGCTTTAAAATATGCATTTTCACCAAGGGGCTACATGTAATTATTCAAGTACTGTTAAAGTCTAATAACGAGTGACATGTTAGTGGTGAGAGTGTAGCTTTAATATGTGTATACTGTGAATGTAAGGACTTATTGTTGCGGGAATGGCCCCAGATGCTGTGTCGGTTGTTCTGGCGCTGTATTACTATTGTGTACACTTAATGAAGGCCTGGTGCTAATAACCAATCAACGCCTACATCTGTGACCACACTTTTTGTTCTCAGCCAATGACAATTGCTACAGATTGCATTCACCAAGGATGCATACATGTATACAGTGACTCTATAGACCACATAAAAGGTCCGTTTCTACCCAGACTGTGCTAAGAGCGATGTACGGCTATTGCCTCAAATTAGATTATCACATTTGTTAGTGTATTTGCGCCATGTCTTTCAATGTTGATCTTAAAAATGCGCTGCAGTATTGAAATTGATATACACTATACACTAAGTTTAGAATAAGAGACAGTCGTGTATAAGAACATATAGCTAATTGAAATTGATTGGAGCCTAGGCACTTCGAGAAGCCAATATTTTAGGCAATAACTAGAGAGATTTCAAATTTGAGGCTCGAGGTCTAGGTTCGTTGCTGTGAGAAAATATTGTTCAAACATTTCGTTAAAACATACTTATGATCTACCTATGAACCCAAAGTTTTACCATGCTACTTAAAACGCACCTTTCTTATCACTATCAGTTTTTTTTGTTTTTTTTGCCCAACCCCACATAAGTTCTTGACATCATGTAGAGCCAACTTTACCCGAGCAAGAGTTGAAACAAGGAGAGCCCGCCCGAGGCGGTGCACAATATTATTACGGTCTTGTTCTGTCGCTGAAGCATACTCATCGACAGCGCTTCCCCCTCAGTGGGAAACCTAACAGATGTATTTTTGTTCGTTTGAAGGCAGTCGCTGTAGTCAATTCGATGCGGCAGTGAGTTGTATGCTCGATTGAAAACATTTTCGTTAACTGTCTCCATTGTTTCAAATGAAGTCAGCATCTCCCCATGGATTTAAGCTGGTAGTCAATATTCCCATATAATGCTTTCTGTGCTATATCATATGAAGTGGAGCTATCAGCAATCTTTCCCTTGCCGTAGTTTCTGTGGCATTCAAAAATATCTCCTCCCTATGCTTATCATTCGTATCCATATCTAGCACTAACACACGATATTGGCTTCTATACATTAGATAAGACCTATAGGCGGTTGTATGTAGGGAATGTCTACTACACCTCCGTTTTTGATTTTTTTAAACGGCCGGATACTAAAACGGCCGGATATCTGTATCTGATAAATTGATTTTACGCTTGTAAGTCCTTAGTTTGTACATGGTAAGTTATTTCCCCCTCAGTACTCACAATGTATATTCACCTAAAGTTGACCTCATACCTTGAGATTTGTAGTTATTCAAGCATCTGAAGCTTTATACTTGTGTATAATAGTACAATTCAATTCTCCTTTTACCACCAAGAACAACCAAAGAGCTTTTAATGCAGAAATAACTAGAAATGTAGGTGTCCGACCACATTACCCTAAACACTTGTAAAACTAAGTTCAAGGGCTCCCAAGATGCATGTAAGAACAGTTTCCTTTCTGTACCATTTACCAGACGACAATTGTCTTGCAGTTGGCCTGGGCGATAATAGGGAGATTGGGGGGCGATAATAGGGGGTTGGCAGTGCTATTGATCCGCTAGATGGTCTGTTAATATTTACGCAGGCCAGGCTCATGTTCTGGCGGCTGGTAAGGCTGGGAACCTGCCATCTGTCTGTGGTTCCTCTATGTATGGGGCTATTTCTGGTAACAGACACCCCTGTGTGCAACCACTATACCATTACACTGGGTTCCTGTGGTAGACAATGCCACTGATAACTACTAAATTTGTCATGTGGACATATAATATCGATTTGGATCATAGGATATATAATAGCTTTTGTATAATAGTGCTAAACCGCTGGAACAGGTGTGTGGGGTATACACTGGGCTTCCTACATAAATGCTGAATTATAACTATTGTGTGGACATAATACTAGGCTATGTAGCAAAGAATTCCACTGGTAACTACAAAACTTCTCATATGGACATACTGGGTCCCAATTGTACATATGACCACCACTGAATGCTAGGGAGTGCCCTTTACAACAGGTGAGTCTAGCAAAAACAACAACCAGATTGAGCAGTGGAATTGATTTCATTGCAAATTACCTGTTTTCTTTTGTGTTTCCTAGTGTGAAGTTACCTGAGCCTTTCTGCTTAAGTTACCCCAGAAACCAGAATACAAGTACTCCTCTGGTGTAGGTTCTACAATGCTAATTGATTTCTGACAGTCCACCCCCATCTGTCATTACCCTGCCTTCCTGTCTGTCTGTCTGTCAGCTTTTGTCTCCATCCAAATGGAATTAATGAAACTAAACGCAGCTCTTCGAATCGCTACCCACCGCCTTCAAACCGCAGGCAAACTCAGATTGCGATAAAAGAAAATTTAAACGTAACTCGTTTTCCGTTCCAATAGAAATCAAATGGGTATGCGAGTGAGCGTTATCGAAATGGTTGTGATTTTTCAGATTCCTTTCATGTAGTTGATTCCTTAATTTTGCTGGGCTATTCAAAGATAACAGCAATTATTCCGGCTGAATTTGCAATCCCAGAGTAAAAGGATGAGGTAATTACATGTCTAATTTTGTTCTGATTTTTGGGTGGGTGTTCGTGATGTTGTCTCTAGCTAAATTCATATATTGATTTTCATTGGAGCTGAAATGACGAAATTGTGAATCGTAAGAGAATAATAAAACTAATTTAGAACTTGATTAAAATAAATTGATGTTCTATGTTATGAAGAATCTGTCACCTTATTCTTTGCGATTTTGACAAGCAGTAGCAAACACTATTAAATAAACAATGATTTGGAAATACTTCTATAATGAAATAATAAATTCTAAGTATCTATAACATCAGGAAACATTCCAATTTGATTTGAAATATATATGTGACATGTACTGGAAAACAGGCCTTCGCGCACACTACACAAAAATACCAGAGGGTATTTGAAATCCTACATTTTAAGCCTGATTAAAAGTGTGCATCAGTTGACTTTCTCATGAACAAAATTGGCAGCGGCACTCAGATCTTTCAGAATGATGAGATGCTTTCAGGAACATCCCGTACTCCTAGTCCTGCACATAGTCACCGGAAGTCTATCAAAGCAGCATCCATCAGGCTCCACGACTAAACCCTGAGACAGACATCAGCGGTTCAATATCACGTGATGGCCCGCATGGGCTGCAAGTGAAATCCCATCCTTTAGGCGGGTATTAGTTTCCAATCTACATTACTGTTACTCAGGCCTGTTGATGGGAGAGCCATCACATTTCAAGCTGCATACAGAATGAGCCCTAAATAACACTTTCTATCCTTGAATTTAAAACATTAAAATCCCTTCAAAAAAGATACCATAATTGTTACACTACAACTGGACTACTGCATGCAATCTTTGCAACACACTTCTTTTTGCATTTTTATGATATGTGCACTTACAGTGTGCACCTAATAGTGGAATTAATAAATTTCATCAGTTTTATACTGATTGTTTAGAGGACAGTTTAATGGCACCACTAGCCTAACCTATAACATTGAAATAGAAACATAACCTAATAAAAAGCAAGATGAAGGATAAGTAAAGCAGCATGCAGTTTCAGTGAAAAATGGGGGCTACCTAGATGAAGGCTCCTAAGATGGCAGATTTCATGATGGTGGCATTAACATTGAATCTAATGCCGATTGACGGACAAACCGGAAGTTGTCAGCGTCTCATCGGAATCTCCTATGTCACAGCTGTGCACGCATGCGCACAGCTAACTTGCCATGAAGCTGGCTGCTTAGAGAGCAAGGCCTGCTTTTATGACCAAAACTAAAAAGCTTTTATGTCATTAGCTTCAACCACATTATAAGGGGCCAAGCCTCAGCAGCCAAGGCAAGCCCACTACAATTTCTAAAGGGCTCCCCTTGTAATTATTTCATGAAAGCGAAACTGATAGCCTGTTTGATTTTAAGTCCCATGGCTTATGATTGATGTATGAGCCCTCCCTAAATACCCAGCTTTTAGGGAGGTGATCCCTCGTCTCAAGAGTCATTATATGCAGCTATTTTGTGTCTATTTTATATTTGAGGTAATTTTGTGTCTATTTTATATTTGAGGTAAGAAGTGTATAGCCTATAGAATCCTTGGTACAAGGTCACAAATCATACTTCCCAGCAGAGGAAGTTTGTGCATCTTGTGTAGCTTCATAATGTCCATATAAAACACAATATCAGAAGTACATATAAAACTTTTTTTCAATCATACATAATAACACACAAGATGTATAGACATAGCTTAAAACTTTGAGCAATGACAAGCGTTCAGCGCACCTCAACACAGCAAGTTCATCACACTTTTATGAGATGGAACGGGAGCATAAAAATATGATACCATGCCCCATTAAGCGTACCATTAACATGGCCATATTACCCGGTTTCATGGCCCTCCAGAGGTAGACCCTAATCTAGATTTATAGACCCACTAACAAGGGGAGCACAAAGCAACATGTTTATGTGCCCTAACTTCTGCTCGGTTACCCTTTGTTTGGCAGGCAACTATTTCCCCATGACACGCCAATGTCCAAGGTGAAATAGTGCCCGTGGTAATGTTGGCATTCCTGTTGATCCTAGGCCACAGGAGTTTAATTTATAGTGACAATGGTAGATACATTTATTTTGAGAGGAGAAGATTACTTTTGATGTTTCAGAGGAATAAAAATATTGGTCTGTATGTCAACGGACTTGGTAGGAGAAGCTGTTCTTTATACAGTATACAAATAATGATTTAGATTAGACAAAAGTGTAGGTTCTTACGAAAAGCAAATTATTTGTTATGTGGAGAAACAAAGTTACTATGCTTAAGTACTGGAATAGCCGTTCTCCACACCCCCGTGGAGAAACTGATATTCATTCTCCATGGGCTGTTTCTCCATGATGATGTCACTAAAATAGCTATGAAACCAATCTTTAAATGTTGTTTTTAGGTATAATTTATCAATAATTACATGAAATAAACACAGAGATCCACTCTAATCAGTCTGAATTCTTGGTTTCTCCACTTGTGGTACCTTGGATCATATCACACTCGGCTCCGCTTCGTGTGATATGATCCAAGATACCACTCGTGGAGAAACCTGTCATTCAGACAGATTATTGTGGACCTCTGTCTATGTACATAATATTATAGCTGTTAATCACAGGAAAATGAGAGAGAGTATACCACAACATAGGGCCTAGTATTCCCCCATAAGCTGTGACATATATGCTGGCTCATATCAGATCCAAATAGCTGCAAGAGGAATGTTTTGCCTCCCCACATCACAACCTTATACAGCGACTCTGTCCCAGGCTCAAAAGCTGTATATAGAGGGGGAAAAGGGTTTATTTTCTTACCTCCTTATTTTATCACATAAGTATTTCCATTATGCATATACACATGGTACGATCTTCTACATTATAGCCAAGCTGTCAAATGTATAAATACTTAAAGTTTTTTTTAGAAGATTTTAGATATCTTAATCATTCAAAATTTGTAATGGTCAGAATCTGTCTACTCCTGATGTGAACAGGCAGGTTTGGGCAGAGATATTAGTGACAAAACCAAGCCAGGGAGAGTGCTGATCTCTGGGATGCAGAGTGCACAAGCTAAACACAAAAGGTCACCTACTGAGGTGACATATCGTCTGGTCCAGACCTGGGTGATTGCATATCCATAATAGAACCGAGGGGCCCTTCATCTACAATAACACTGATTGTGTCTGGCCAGCTCTGAACATGAATATGGAAGAAAGATATCACAATAGTCATCTATATATAGGCCTACCCTAGCCTTGTCCCCTCTGGGCAGCAATTGTTGGATGCAATTGCTTTTTTTCTTGTTCTGACAGGCTACAGAAATATCGGAATCTCAATAAGTTGTCCGAGGGCTAGTGCCAGTGGTACGTTGTACGCATACATGTTCATTTCTGTAGCACATTATTATACTCATCAACCTATATGTCTTGTCCTAAACATCAGAAAGGTACTTATTCAAGATCCTCTTTTAGTGCATTTGACAAATTTCAAGATACAAGAATAACATTGCTTCGTTGAAAACACCAACACTTCCATTGCAGGATTTTCTGGGATGCACGGGTACACACCCGTTGCGCTTATACATGACCGGCACTCTTTTAATACCCAGCATTATAATAAGATATTGCGCTTTGGTATGGCAAGGTGTAACCCATATTATGTGCAAGGCTGGAAAGTGGGATCCTATTCACACTGGACACCTGTACATCTGATAACCTCTTATGATGGTAGATGAACATCACATAGACACAGCAGGCGGCTCTCTTTAGGGGTTCAATGAATACAGACGACTTTCCAACCTTCCCGTCTTTTTTGCCATGCTTTTTCCCAGAATCAATTATAGTAAAAGCTCTCCTCTGAAACACTTCAAAAAGAAATCCTGCAACGGAAGTGTTGGTGTTTTCAACGAAGCAATGTAATTCTTGTTTCCATCAGTTTTTCTCTCTTAGTGATTCTTTGACTGGTGTGCCATTCAATAAATGAACATTGACCTTTTGACAGTTTCTAGATGGTTTGAAACTGTTTACCATGATTTATAGTCATTAGCAATAAAATAATTAAAATTATAAACATGTTCTATGTGAATTAAGGATGGGAAATAAAGGACTAGTTAAACTGATATAAAACAATTAAGAAGGTCCCTTGATTTTCAATGTCATGAGACATTCCCATGGTATATAGATCTGTTCTTTGCAGACGATTAGCGAAGCTAGGACTGTCCCCACGGCGATGCAACCTTGTAATGAAGAATTAAAAAAAATTAAGAATTAAAAAAAAGAAAGAAAAAAAAAGAGGTATATAGATCTAAATCCAGAATCAGAAAAGGGGATCATACAAATTCTACATGTACAAGATTGGCCCCTCAGGAAGATACAGGCCACTGAATGTGTTATATCGCGTGTTAATACAAACATGAAAAATGAGTACTTCATCATATGCCTCAAGTGTGAAAGCCAACAGGGTTCTCCGCACATAGGGAATACACAGGCGGGCCGCCTGTGTGCTTTTAACTGCCGCCTGTGTGAGATGGTCCCAGATTCGCCGCCTGTGTGCTTTTAGCTTTCCATAGCTTTTTGAATTTTTCAAATATTCCCACTAGAACCAAAGTTATGATGTATTCTAAAAATGCACTAGAATAACTCTTTGACTTCAATATTTTCAAAATTTTCCTGTCTCCCAGTTTTCTATATTTCCCACAGTTGTCCCTGGATATATATGCCACTCATACCCAGGACCTGTTTGTACAGTGGTGGATACAGGGGGGGGGGGTGGGGCACATGGGCCCTGCCCCCCCTCCCCTTGGAAAATAAAAAAAAGAGAGAGGGGAGAGAAGAAAGAAAGAGAGGTGAAACGGGAAATATGGCCCTTTCTGATGCCTGAGCCTGAATCTATCTGCTCCTAAGCCTGACCCATCTGACCCACGAACCTGGCCCTTCCTGACCGTCAAACAGGGCTGTAAGCCTGACCGATTCTGACGTCCAAACCTGGCCCTTCCTACCCTGAAACAGGGCCCTAAACCTGGCCTTTTCTGACCCTCAAACCTGGCCCTCCTGAGCCTCAAACTGGGCCCTAAACCTGGCCCTTTCTCACCCCAAACCGGGTACTTCCTGACAGCTAAACCTGGCCATTCCTGATGACTAAGCCCTGCCCCCTTCGGACATCTGAACCAGGCACATTCTAACATCCAAACCTGGCCCTTTCTGAACCCAATTGCACTATTTGCAGTTCAAAAAGAATGTCCTGGCCACAATGAAAAGGATAAATACATATCTGTCAGCCATAATATATGATTTCATGTGCCAAAATTGCACCAGATTGCACCATTTCAAGTTAAGAATTCAACATTTTCTAACACCTTTCCATCCAAAAAATGTTCCCAGCCCCAATCATACAGGATAAATACAAATCTAAGCCATGATATATGATGTGCCAAAATGCACCAGAATGCACCATTTCAAGGCTAGAGGTCCCAAATTTTCTTGGGGGGGCATGCCCCCAAACCCCCCTACAGATTTTGCGGCGCTTCCTTGCGAAATTGCAGCGCTGCGCTTGCAACTAGTTATCACTCCAACATTTGACCAAAATGTACAGTGTGCTTTTTCATCCTGCGGAGAAGCCTGGCCAACCCAGTCTGTGACTGTTTGAAGCTTAATTAAGCAGCATTTGCTCCAAAAGGGGAGTTATATGTGAGTTAAAGGAACACTTGAGGGAGTAGAACGTCACGTTGCTAACCAATCAGTCAAGGTAGGAGAGCACTACACTGGACTCTTTTGAATGCATCCTAATCTGGAATGCAAAGTGACTGCTACCTCATTACTCTGTCAAATGCAAGGCGAATTAAGAAAAGTGGGAAAAAACTTTTTTCATATCCACATTTCTTTTTATGCTACTGCAGGCTTTTATGACTTCAAGAACTCCCCTGCTTTATCCAAGGGTCTTTGGCCAGGATATTAAATGGTCCAGTTGTCTGAAACAACATCTTCAAAGCCAGTAATACAGACCATCCAGCTGTAAGAGATGGAGTTAAAAGTGAACTTTACTATACTGTAGGTCAAAATCAATGCCCCTTTCTAAAAATCGATGAGGTGACCCCTCTGTGGTGCCAAACCCTCATGCCCCACAACCAGGAAAAGGTCCAGGGGGTCCAGAGAGTCAATACCGTCAGTCTACAACAGAGTTTTGAAAGTCTTGCATGGTGAGGAATATGTTAGAGATGACAGAGGTCATACAACATTGACCAATCAATCGACAATGTGGCAAAAAAGGCCAATAGGGCAGGCGTATTGATTTTCTGCAGTAGCTCGCTTTATAAACTGTAGGGGCATTGAAGGGGCAGTTTATTCTAGGGCCAATGCCTGTGTAGGGTTTCACTCTCAATCTGGCTGAAGTGCCTGGATAGAGACCTCTTCTAACCTAAGACCTTTGATATGAAGGAACGGTGAGGAAATGTCATTAGGCTAACTCGGTGTGGCCTGATGATTGACCATTCACCTTGGCGGAACATTGCCAGTTTCCATTGCCATCGGTGATGCGGACATGGAAGAAGGGTGGTTGGAAAAGCTGAATCTTCTGATATGTAGATTGTTTGCAGAATGTGATAATTTGGTAAATCGATTATAAAACCCACTCTTGTGACAGGGAACAACAAGTGAGAAATATGTGTCTTCGTAAAAAAAAAGATAGACTGTTTGCATATGTAAAGGTGTCCCAAGTCAACCCTCAAACAGTGCATATGAAGTGGATTATTCAAAATAGCCTTGGAAACATACCAATATTGGATAACTCTGGTGGTCCATTTGAAAGTACATAAAATATGTGATTTGCCAGATTGCGCATAATACTATCATGATCAAATAGTGACAGATCTAGACTGAAAAATAGTTATGCTAATTGTCCACATTACTCCTGCTTGGATTCAAAATAGCTGCCAAAATCAAGTTAAATACAACCTAACAACCTATTCCAACAGTACAAGGTATTTGATCATTGATCATTCCGTGGCTGTGGCCTATAGTGGTTTGCCATTCCCTTTACTTCTAATAAGTTGTTGATTAAACCAAGAGGACTGAAAGTGAAAGAGGTCTAATTTCTCAGTAACTGTGATCTAATACCTGTGAACAAAATTGACGGTGGCACTCAGATATTTCAGCATAATAAGATGCTTTCAGGAACATCCCGTACTCCCAGTCCTGCACATAGTCACCGGAAGTCTATCAAAGCAGCATCCATCAGGCTCCACGACTAAAGCTGAGGCATCAGCTCTGTGCTACATGGGCCACGACTGATATCCCATCCTTTAGGTCGGTATTAGTTTCCAATCTACATTACTGCTACTGCTAGTCTTGCCTGTTGATGGGAGAAGCATCACATTTAAAGCTACATACTTAGCCCTGAATCAGTTGAATAACCCTTTTTCATTATTTTAACATTATCAAACCCAAAAAGAAAGTCCTAGAAATCCTTAGATTCTATCGCAATTGTGTATGTGAAATAATGTGTAAAACATAAAACTGCAGTCAAGTAAATTCACCTCATCACAAAGTTGGAAGATAGAGTTATTTAGCAGGTACTAAAGGAATTCATCCTGAAGAAAACGGGGCTTCCTTAAATCAAAAGGAGTTAATGTCATCCCTACATCCCCATAATCATCATGAAAAAAACTCTTTATACAGGCCTTTATACAGGCAAGTTATTTAGCTTTGAGCTTCAGAGCAAAGGACAGGGCTGTGATCCACCTCAATTCAGCGCAGCAGCAAGTTCATCACACTTTTATGAGCTAGAAGGGAGGCATAAAAATATGATACCATGCCCCATTTAGCGTACCATTAACATGGCGGTATTACCCAGGTTTCATGGCCCTCCAGAGGTGGGCCTTGATATAGATTTATAGACTCACTAACAAGCAGAGCGCAAAGCAACATGTTTATGTGACCTAACTTCTGTTCTCTTATGCTTTGTTCACCAGGAAGCTATTTCATCATGAAACGCCGATGCCCAAAGTGAAATAGTGCCTGCCATGATGTTGGCATTCCTGTTGATCCCAGGCTACTGAAGTGTGATTTAGAAGGGAAGTCATATTTAATATATTTTTGAGGGAAGAAAATGTTCACTGGTTATGTCATGTTATCCTTTTAGGAAATGCTCCTTAGGAATTGATGTGGAAAATATATCCACTTGATGTGAAAGACTTCAAACAAGAGCTTTTTAGTTTTGGCCATAAAAGCAGGTCTAGCACTCTAACCATTCAGCTTCAGGGCAAGTTAGCTATGCATCTAAAATGTCTATGACAGAGATGCTTCCATTAATATGCTGACAACGTCTGGGTTTGTCTGTTATTTTAGATGAGACAAAATGTATTGGTCGCAAAAGAAACCACAGCATACATATGTAAATTGCAACAACAAAAACCAGAGGAAATATACCCAGACATGGCATGTCATCCATTAGCTGTGAAATTGTATATCCCAGCCCATAGCAAATACAAACAGCAGCTTGGAAGCCAGACATAAAGCACTCTCCTATACAGCAGGGATGTACTCTGCACCAACCTTGAAATCTTCTGTGTGAGAAGGGGAGAAAGAGGGGGGTACTTTTTCTACCTATGAACCTGATTACAAACAAAAGGCATTTCTTTGGACTATCTTTAATTTTCAATCTTTATTTAGGGCAGATGATTACCTATAGCACTCAGATACCTTGTTACTTTCATTTCATTCTGAATTGGGAAAAGTAAGAAGCTAAGTATCAGCAGTGGTTCAAGTCTTTCCATGACTGGGTAAGTAGGGATACAAGAGTGAGTGAAGAAAACAAGACAAGGAGAGCACTGATCTCTGGAGGCAGAATGGGACAAACCAAACACAAAAGGTTGCCACAGAGGTGAAATATTGTCTGGTCTAAACTTGTGTAATTGCATATCCATAATAGAATTCAGAGGCCCGTCATCTGTGGTGACATGGATTGTGTCTGGCTGGCTCTTAAGATGCATATATAGAAGAAAAATACCATACAGGCCATCAATACATATTAGCCTTGTCCTCTCTAGACAGTGATTGCTTGATGCAATTGCTGCTGCTTTCTTTCTGAATGGCTACAGGAATATCAGAAGCTGTTGAGGAAATGTATGGGATGGCAGGAGGGAGGTTTTTCTCTTTCTGCTGTTTTCAATATCATCACAAATGATTTAGCCTCTTATCATGAGTTTTTCCTCGTCCTATTAGAAAAATAAATGAGAAGAACCTCAGAGACATGTATCACAGTTAAATCACTACCAATATTATCAGAGGAATACTAGGAGCCTGTATAAAAGGAGCTAACTGCATCAAAGGTACATGGCAATGCTAGGAGTGGCAAAAATCGTATATATTTCAGCAAATCATTTTTGTTATTACTTTGATTTTTATAATGTAAGTGAATTTTCAATTCAGTCTAGGATATATTTCCGTGTATTGGAAGTAATAGTTTCAATTACATGGAGTATGAAACCCATTCCGGTTTGGGGTATTGCGTCATAGTATGAACAAGAAAAACTGGAATATTTAGTAATAAGTTTCTTTTAGGATTTAATCCCTGCCCACAAAGGTAAATGCTGCGGCCTCATTCACACTGGATACCTATGCACCCTCACCCTGCAGCCTTAAGCAGTGCAGGAACATCCTCCAGATGCCACAGGCAGCTGCCTTTAGTAGGATCAATGAAGGTAAACGACTTTCCAACATTCACGTCTGTTAGCTGCACTTTTTCCCAGAACCAATTTAAGTAAAAGCTTGCCTCTGAAAAACTTCAGCAAAGCCTGCAACGGAACTGTTAGCGTTTTCATTGGAGTCCTTCTCATAGTGTTTTTCTTGTTTCCATTAGTTGAAAAAATATCTTTGTAAATTCCTGTTAAAAGATATGCCATTGCATTAAAGCTTTTTGACGTTTGTGACCCTCATCCAAATCAGACATTACCATACCTTGTATACTGTAATCCAGAATTGGAGAGAGCTGTCCAAAACCATACTGGTCCTCGAATGGAAAAGAAAAGTAGATAATTGTATTACACAAAAAGAAAAAAGAACATCGATCCATCAAATGTGGCAGTATCTGCTTGTTTGAATCTAGCTAACCAGCATTTGCTCCAAACATGAGCTATACATGGGGAAAAGGAGCACTTGAGGCAGTGGAACGTCACGTCTCTAACCAATCAGTCAACCCAGGCACATGGACTGAGAAGAAAAATACTGGGCTCCATGGTCTACAATACCACTGGTCACTACCAAACTTTTGTTTTTTTTCATATACTGGGTTCTACTATAGGTAGTACTATTGATAACTTCTAAACTACTAGTGATGTTATTTATACACTGGGCTCCTTTATATACTATACTGCTTGGAACTGCTTAATTTGTAGTGCGAACATCTATTTGGCTCTCTGGTATAAGAAAGAAAATAGTGACTGCTAAACTGCTGTTATAGATATATACTGGGCTATGGGTTATACAATACCACAGGTAAGTACAAAAGTTTCCCGGTTCTGCAGTTACCTGATCCTTGCTAAATAGTTTGTGCAGCAGAACCAAAGTATGCAAGCAATAGGAAAGTATCCTTTCAGAACTCACTGTTCATCTCCAGCCAGATTCATCCAGCTATTCCTGTACTATATATTAGCACAGCCCTAGACTGAGGCAGGGCTAGGAGAGTGCGAGATTTGGAGACAGCTCCATCTGGTGGTGACAATGCATACTACAGGGAAAATATGGTCTGTCACCTTCAATGTGGCAGATATAGTCACGGAATAATATGACAGTTCCTGGTCCACTTCAATGCCAGGGGAGATATTAACCCTTTAAAGACCACATACCCACTTGGCACACAATTCATTTCAACAGTGAATTCATGTCAAGTCAATGTTGAATCAACCTTAAATTTTACAACCAGTTATCGATGTCTATTCAATGGTTGTCTGTAGAGAATCAGAATCAGTTTCTCCATGGGTGTGTGGGAAAATGGCACTTCCCGTAAAGAGACCCTCATTCTCAATATGAAATAAATACTTGTGGCTTTTCTTATCTGCAAGGTCTGCCATATTATTAGCCTCTAGCACCTATTCATCCAGACACTTTAGTATGCACACAGCCCTGTTAGATTGCGGAGAAAGCAGCACTATCCCAGATAATGAATTATTATTGAATGTCATCAGATCTTTCAGTCATTTCTCTGCAGATTGCTTTGGGCCCAAAGATGCGTTACTATGACAACAGGGTGATACATATCCAGGGATAGAGGGGTGAACATCGACCAAGTATTATCAGCCGGCAGAGAGGAATCTTCCCAAATCTGGAGAGAATGATCCCCCTATCGCTGAACTTGTATTGCAAATACAGTAATATTGCCAGTGGTAGCATTATGAATACACATCTATTTATAACATTTCATCATTTGAATTACTTTATCTTGAAAGTACAATACTATAATTTCTTTTTAAAACTCAGCTAGTGATATTTTTGCATTATATAGGGCACTCTAAGGGATGTTTAGAAGGAACAACCTGTGCTGCACCTCATGGGTACTGTGATTTAGATATTACAGGCTTCCCATGTGAATTGCCTTATTTAGCTCCCGTCTCAAACCTGGTCATGGACATTTATCCTTTTGGCGTAAAGTAAAACACCCTGATTCTACCTCAATGAGGATATTTGCAATTGAGGTAAGATCAGTTACTTCCTGGCGTAAGTCTAATATGAAACTTTCCAGTTGCAGGGGATCGTATTCCGCATTAGCGAGATACATTGGCTCCACCTGATAGGAGTATTTGTAACTATAACTAGCTGAAGCTGGTACCTGCCATGCCCAAAATAAGAAGTTTTAGGGGTCGTAATCTGTGTGTATTGTCCCTGGTCACTAGCTATGTCACTTGTCCAGTATAGTGTAGTGGTTAGGACAGTGGACTCACAATCCAGAGGACCTAAGCTCAAATCCCTCCCAATCTTATGCCTAAAATGGGGAAAAATCCTAGAGATTTATGTCTTATATATTTTGGTCGAATTTGTAGAAGTGAGTACCAGCCTTGAGTACTTGTTAAGACTAAATAGAGAAATATCAAGAGTGTGGTATTCTGTTTCCATTCCCTTACAAAAGTAATTAACTTTATTGCTATGTATTTGACCGAAAATGCTTGGTTTCCTGTAGTAGATAAATGAAAAAGAAAACAGTTTTACCTTTGAATGGAATAGTCACCAGATGTGGCTTGGAAGGGAATTGAGCTTAGGTTCTCTGGACTGTGAGTCCACTGTCCTAACCACTACACTATACTGGACACAGGTGACATAAGGAGTGTCCAGGTACGACCTATTCACAATACCTGTACCCAGATTGTACCCTAATCTCGGCCACGAGATTTGGCTAAGCTGGTTGCTGTAAGTAATGGGAATAGACCTAGAACCAGTGGAAATGGTGCTGCCCACTGATCATCTCGCTAATGCCCTATATATACTTAAGGTTCTCATACCACATATTCGGGCAATGCAAAAGCACTCTCAAGATCTTAATATAATGATGATATAAACAAGACAGAAATATTTGGTCAGAAAATCATTAAAGCAAAGCGGTTATTTTAACCAAGGTCTACAAAGTCGATAACATTGGGTATCCAACTGGAAGAGATTGAGTTAAAGTGAAGTTTACTACTAAAGGTCAAAATCAATAGGCCTTTCTACCTCAATGAGGTGACCCTTCTGTGGTGCCAAAGCCCCACACCTCACGGCCAATGGCAAGGAAATGCTCCGCAGGGTCCACAGAGTAAATACCCTCCTGACAGAGGTTTGGTAGGAATGAGTGGCGATGGATATGCCTGGAGATTGTGTGGAGGTCATAAAACTTTGACCAATCAATCTCCAATAGGGCGATGAAAGCTAATGGAGATGGAGTATTGATTTTCTGAAGTGGCTTCCTTTATAAACTGTAGGGGCATTGAGGGGGTAGGTTATTCTGGTTATAATGCCTGTGTAGGGTTTCAATCTGGCTGTTGTGCCAAGAAAAATCCTCCTTGTAACCCGAGACCTTTAATATAATAAGGGAAAAGTTAGAAAAGGTCATAAGCCTGTAAGCCTACCTACTGCCAATCTGATAATTGCTCAGCAATAAGAACATAAAGTAGGGTGATTGCAGAAGTCAAACTTTCTGTATAAAAATCATGTAATTCCAGTGAAAGGTACAGGATGTAGTGAGTTGCCAAGAACAATGTCCCCAAATAGAGCATGTACAGTGAATATATGCTGGTGATTCGGTAGAACAATCAATTTAATCAATATCAATTTTTATTACTCACATTCAATACATTCCCTCCAGGACCAATGGTTGACTGACAGACCTCTGTTGATATGTTTAGTTTTCAAAGATTAATATCAAAGTCTTTGTTGCTTGATTTTAGAGTATGTACTTCTGACCCCTCCAACTAGGAATATTACCTTATAGTTCAGCACTAAAGTACTTTAACAACTTTGGACCATCTTGATGTACCAAGTGCCTAAAACACTAATCGCTGATTGTAGAAAACATCCATAGGACGGTGATGGCTTTTTTTGCTCTGTTCTTAATTTCCTGGATCTGGTCGGCTCCTAATCGGATTGAAACCTCGGAAATGTCAACTTTTAACGTCTTCACGTTTCCGCTGCTTTGCCTTTGAATTGTCCTTAAACACTTTGAATAATTCATAGGCCTGTAATTTCTTAGTTTCTCTATTTCTTATAGAAGGGGAAATCCCACCAGAACATTCAATTCATTGTATGTTTTATTTCTGAGAAGGTTTAGTAGGAGAACTAACATTAATTTAAAGCTTATTTTGTGTATCATGCAGTTACCCATGAAATATAAATGTATTTTTGTGGTAACATACATTATCCTGACTTAAATCATCATATTGTAAAACATGTACTAGCCATTTAATCAAAATTAGCTCTGCAACAAGGGCCTGGTATGGCATATGACTTTTACGTTATTGCCAAAACCAGAGGCCCATAGAAAGATTATTGGTCATTTGACTGAGCAGCACAGAGACCATACTCAAACACCATAAAAATAGCATGAATGAAAACATACCGATAAGTTGCTGCACCTTGTATGAGAGATACATTTCATAAAAACTCTACCATTATGAAACAATACCTCCAAAACAACAAGAGTATCCATTGCCTCAGCTCCCTCTCCCCCGATCAAGTCTATGATATATAGAAAACATCCACTCATGTGATAGGGTTTGGGTGTCCCAAATGGGAATTCTCCAAATGGACCAACACCAATTTACACACTGGTACACTACACCTTTCTGTCATGTCCATTTCCCAAGCCAAGTACATACAGTGTTGGAGGGACTGAGAACTGAGACTGAGGCTTAGGAAATAGTTTATCTATAACAGGACAATTCTCTAAAGGTGTGAATGTGTGGAGTACTTCACATCTATATGTATTTTTTTCTAATTATTTATAAGTAGGAACAGCAAATTTATAGACAGTACACTCAAATGCCATGTAATTACCTATATTAACAAGTTAGGTGTCCCTAGAAAGCACAAAACACACCATGACTAAGGCTACTATACCTCTGCTTGTTTTATAATCAGCCGAATTAAAACAGGTATATGTGTGTCATTTATAAAAGACCGACACTGCAGTGACTATATTGAGAGGTTGAAATTAAAGGCGGCAAGAAAGGATCACTTGTTATGAGATAATTTCCTCTAGAGAAATGAAGGGTTAACGGGTTTTTTTCATTTCTGAGTGGGAAGAACAGACCGAATATTATTCTAGAGTACATTTTAATTTGTCATTGTATATCTACAAATAAAATTTCCCAAGGGGGCCCAACACATGAAAACTTATATAATATTTCTATAAATAGGTGGAGTGACATTGAGTCTTCTTCCCTCATTTCTTTAGGGGAACAGTATCTAGTAAAACAGTTTAGAATTATATCAAGTATACTTTCCCTGTTAAGCACACCAGAACTACCTAAAGCATTTAACTGTATAGGCAGAAAGGTAGGTACTACTTGGATCGAGTAGGAGAAGAAGGAGCAATTTCGTAATGAGAGTGCCACTTTCCATCCTAACCCACCATCCACACCCATGAGCATCTGTATTCAAGAGAAGATCAGAACTTTGAAAGTTATCATAATAATTATTGTGTAGCTCTCTTATAGTTTTATCGAAACATTTAAGGTATATGTCACAGATAATACTTCACAGTAAACATATTTTTCCCATTATGGATTGATGTAGTTTAGAGCTTCAGAGCAAAGGAAAGGTCTCTGATCTGACTCAATGTAGCGCAATAAGTTCATCACACTCTTATGAGCTAGAAGGGAGGCATAAAAATATGATACCATGCCCCATTTGTTGTACCATTAACATGGCCATATTACCAGAGTTTCATGGCCCTCCAGAGGAGGGCCTTAACCTAGATTTATAGGCAGACTAACAAGGGGAAGCAAAGCAACATGTTTATGGTGAAAAAGCTTCCTGGTGAAAAAAGCGTGACCGAACAGAAGTTAGGTCACGCTTTTTTCACCAGGAAGCTATCTCCCCATGGCACGGCATGTCCGAGATGAAAAGGTGCCCACCATAATGTAGCCGTTCCCATTGGTCCTAAGCTGCAGGAGCACTAGTTGGTAGGGAAGTAAGATGTAAGATGTAATTCATTTTAGAAGGGAAAAAATGTTCACTGGTTATGCTATTATTTTGTGTTATTCTTTTTATAGGGGATGCAAAATTGATGTGGATAATATATCAATGTGTTGTGAAAGGGTTTAACAAAGAGAGTAATATGATAATTTCATAACATAAAAGCTTTTTAGTTTTAGTCATAAAAGCAGGCCGAGCACTCTAAGCAGTCAGCTTCAGGGCTGTGCACATGAAAGATGTCTATGACATAGGAGCTTCCGATGAGATGCTGACAATGTCTGGGCTTGTCATTTTTGATTATCCACTCAATCTAAACATCTACCTTCCACTGAATCCCAAAGGAGTAGCCTTTTGTATTGTGTAGATGCTGTGATATAGATGAGCCAAAATGTAATGGTCCCAGAAGAAACTACAGCATATATATATCCGCAACAAGAAAACCAGAGGGAATATGTATATCCAGACACGGTGCCACCCATAAGCTGTGAAATTGTATATCCTGGCCCATATCATATTCAAACAGAAGCTTGGAAGCCAGACAAAAAGCACTGTTCCATGCAGCTGTGTACTGTAACTCTGGCCCTACCTTGAAATCTCCTGTGTGAGAAGGAGGAAAAGTGACTAAAGTATGGGGACTACTTTCTCTGCCTCTGATCCTAATTACAAAATAAAAGATATTTTGAGGGACTATCTTGTGGTTTCTGTATATCATCAAGGAAAATATGTCAAGCACTCAGGCCTAATCTTTTTCAAATTAAATTGGTAACTCAAGTAATCCATGAAAATATCTGCGACAAGGAGAGTGCTGATCTCTGTGGGCAGAGTGGGGCAGGCTGAACACAAAAGGTCGGCCACCGAGGTGAAATATTGTCTGGTCGAAAGTAGTGTAATTGCATATCCATAATGGAATCCAGGGGCCCTTCATCTGTGGTAACATGGATTGTGTCTGGCCAGCCCTAAACATCTATAAAGAAGAAAAATACCCTACAGACCAACAATATATCTTAGCCTTGTCCTCTCTAGACAGTGACTGGTGTTGTTTGCTCTCTTACTGGCTATAGAAGTTGCAGAGGCTGACCCAGAAAAAGCGTGAGATGGCAGAAGGGAATTTCTTCTGTGTTGTTTTCAAGATTTTATCACAAATAATACAGTCTTAGAAAATTAATGCAGGGAACCTTTGATACATATACCCCTAGTGATAAGCTACCAATAATATCATAGAAATCTGTCATTTAGGCTATGGCTATAATGAGAAGTAGGTTGCAGGAATGATAAAATAATGGTTACGGCAAGCAAAACATAAACAGAAAATACACTTTAGAGATGCACTAATAGCCGTTTCGAGTGTTATGCCTGTTATCATCACAACAAGAAAGAGCATCTCCTAAAATATCAGACATAACAATGACTTGTATATTAGAATGCAGAATTGGAGTCCAATCCAAATATAATTATATTGGTCCTCAATTTTTTTTTAAATGAAGCACTATAAATAATCCTATTACCCGTCCATTGGTCTGACATTGCTACTTTAGTATCAATTACTATAATACTAGCAAAAGCCCTCATATAAGCTGCACCTAGACTTGGAGACAATCCTATGAGCCGCACTGGGGTTCTGACCCTCGTATAAGTAACGGCTTTTACGAGAGATTTTACGATAGATATACTTGTATCACACAAAAACATGAGAACATCGATCCATCAAGCATAGGCAATGTCTGCTTGTTTGAAGCTAGCTATAACCAGCATTTGCTCCAAAAGCTAGCTATACATGAGGCAAAGGAGCACTTGAGACAGTGGAACGTCACGTCTCCAACCAATCAGTCACCCAGGCACATGGGAGCAGGACTGGGAAGCTGGAAGGCCAGTATACTGGGCTCCATTCTATACAATACCACTGGTGACTACTGATTTTCTGGTATAGGCATCCATTGTAGGTAATACTATTGGTAGAATAGTGGCCTTGAAACTGCTCTTATGGACAAATACTGTGATCTGTGGTATACAATACCACTGGTTATCACAGAGTAGCTGGTCTGTGCAGTACCAGTTGAAAGTTACCTGATCCTTGCTAAACAGGTTGGGCAGCAGAACCAGAGTAGGAAACCAAGAGGAAAGTATCCTTTCAGAACCAGTCGATCATCTCCAGCCAGATTCTTCCAGCCATACTTGGATTATACTAGTACAGCCCCAGACTGAAGCTCAGCTAGGAGAGTGTGAGATTTGGAGACAGCTCCATCTGGTGGTGACAATGCGTACTACAGTGGAGATATGGTCTGTCACCTCCAATGTGGCAGATATAGTCACAGAAAAGTATCACAGTCCCCTGTCTACATCAATGCCAGGGTAGATATTAACTCTTTAAGGGCCACATAGTGCTATGCCCTTGGTTGCCTTGATGCATGAATGCAACCCTTAGACTTGCCAAGGCTGCCTTCGTGGATCAGATTGCTCACACCTGAAAACATATTAGTGCATGATAATCAATTGTAAAAAAACAGGTTTTTTCCCCTTTTACTTGGGCTGTATCACACGAGATGTCATCCAAATGTGATGCAGCCAAAGGCACTGTGAGTGAAGAAAGAGAGTTTTCTCTCCATCCATTTAATGTAAACATTGATTAACTATAATTATTATATCTAAAGACTGCTTGAATAGCTAACTTCCAAACAGAACTCAAGAGGGAGAAAAGTTAGTAATGTATGTATCTCCTGCGAAATGCACAAGCTGTATACACAAGATAGACACAGGAGATCCTCGAGAATAGTGACTAATCCTAGTGACATGTTCAATGGTGTATTTCCCAAGTTTTGCTCATGCAAATAACAAGAAGTAGAATAATGACAAGTATTTCTGCACCAGTAGTGAATCAGAATCAGTTTCTCCACGGCTGTAGGGAGAATGGGCCTTCCCATACAAAACTATAGCAACTCTCGTTCTCTACATGAAATAATTATTCACAGCTTTTTTAATCTAAAGTCTGCCATATGTACTGGCCTTTAACACTGCGCACTATTCTCCAGACTCTTCAGTATATACACAGCCCAATCATATCGTGGAGAAAGCTGCAGTATCCCAGATAATGAATTATTATTGAATGTCATCTTTTAGTCATTTCTCTGCAGATATAGCTTTTGGCCCCAAAGGGTTACTATGGCAACAGGGTGATACATGATACATAATATCATCTGGCAGCACTGAGGAATCTTTCACAAAATCCAATATTTGGAGTGAATACCTGGTATTGCAAATACAGTAATATTGATCAATGCTAGTATTATGAATACACATGCAATTATAAACCTTCGTCATTTGAATTATTATCATGAAAATACATCAGTATAATTATTCCGAAAAATCTTCGGATAGTGCTATTTTTGCATTATAGGGCACTCTAAGGGATGTATAAAAGAAACTGTGTGGCTCCTCACAAACAGTGTGATGTAGATTTCACAGGCTTGCAATGTGAATTGCCTCATTTAGCTCCCATTTCAAATCTGGTCATGGACATTTCTCCTTTTGGTGAAAAGAAGAAAACTTGATGCTGCCTCAATGAGGATATTTAAGATTAAGGTTCCATTATATATAACATATGCAAAAGACAGAAAACCTTGCATAGCATAAGCACTCTCAAGATCCTGAATATAAACAAGAGAGAGACTATTTGGTGAGAAAATCATTAAAGCAACGGTCAGGTCATTTTAACCAAGGTCTACAAAGCCAATATCATTGGCCATCCAACTAGAAGAGATGGAGTTAAAGTGAAGTTTACTACTAAAGGTCAAAATCAATAGGCCTCTCTACCTCAATGAGGTGACCCCTCTGTGGTGCCAATGCGCCACACCTCATGGCCAAGGCAAGGAAATGGTCTGCAGGGTCCATAGAGTCAATACTCTCCTAACTGAGGTTTGGTAGGGATGAAGGCATAAGTAGTGAGGGAAGTGGAGATTGTGGAGGTCATAAAACGTTGACTAATCAATCTCCAATATGGGAACGAAAGCCAATAGAGATGGCGTATTGATTTTCTGAAGTCACTCCCTTTATAAACTGTAGGGGCATTGAGGGGGCAGGTTATTCTGGTTATAATGCCTGTGTAGGGTTTCACACTCAATCTGCCTGTAGTGCCAAGATAAATCCTCCTTGTAACCCAAGACCTCTGATATAAAGAGAAAGGTTAGAAAAGGTCATTAGGGCAACTCAAATGGGGCCTAGAGGTAAAGCACCACCTGACATCACCACAGTGATTCGACAGTTTAATCTGCAACAAGAGGCAGAGGCCTTATAAACATAAGCCTATCCACTTCTAGTTTGATTATTGCTCAGCAATAAGGACATTGATGTGATTTATACAACATACCTGAAGGTGCACGTGTAGTATCTTAGTAAGAAAATCTGTAAAGGTTTCTTGAACTAGAGCCTTTATGATTTTGCAGGAAATTCTGTAAAACAATATATTTAATAGTTTTCAATTTGTATTGCTCACATAAAATACATTTTCTTCAGAAGCAATAGTTGACTAACTTGTTCAGTTTTGAACAAGTAATATTCTAAAGTATAAACCTATAACTCCTACAACTAAGAATAGGGTAGATTCACCTTGAGTCAGACACTGAAATGTCTAGTTATCAATGTATAATAAGACTTCTAATCATTCTTTATTGGAAAGAATGACACTAGAATGTTCCCATAATTCATGAATATTATAAAAAGCTTAGTATGTATGAATAAATTTAAGACTATCAATTACAAACTAAAGGTATATGTCCAACTCAAGATGCATCTACCGCATAACCCAATCATTCAGCCCTAGAGTACCTAACTCATGTTGGATCAGCTTGATGCACCAAGAACCTAAAACACTAATCGCTGATTGTAGAAAACATTCACTGGATGGTGATGGCTTTTCCCCCACTTTTCTTAATTTCCTGGATCTTGTTGGCTCCTAATCTGATTGAAACCTTGGAAATGTCAACTTTTAACATCGTCACGTTTCTGCTGCTTTGCCTTTGAATTGTCCTTAAACACTTTGAATAATTCATAGGCCTGTAATTTCTTAGTTTTTCTATTTCTTACAAATGAGGAAATCCAACCAGAGCATTCAATTCAGTGTAAGTGGAGAAGGTTTAGTAGGAAAACTAGCATTAATGTAAAGGTTATTGGGTGTTTTATGTAGTGACTCATTAGATATAACTGTATTTTTATGGCAATGCTCATCATCTTAACATCATCTAATAAATATTAGTGCTGCAAAAGTGGCCTTGTGGTATGTTGTGTGCCTTTTATTTCATAGGCAGGTGGTGCAAATTATGGCAAGGCAAAATTGCAGAAGAACTGTCATTAGGCATTTGTCAGAACTGAACCGAGAAAATACCCAAACGCTGTAAAAAAAAAAGCCACAAACAGGAACATACTAAAATAAGCATACCATATAAAGCTTGGCCACTATAACACCATAATTCCCTATACCTCCATATCAACAAGGGCATCTGTCACCTCACCCCTCCAGATCGAGTCTATATAGTAGAAAAACATCCACTCATGCGCGAGGGTGTGAGTGTACAGTCCCAAATGGGAAATCTCCAAAAAGGACCAACACCATTCAATTTACACACTGGTACACTACACCTCTCAGTCCGGCCCATTTGCGTAGCCAGGCACATACAGTGTTGGAGAGGCTGAGAGCTCTGGCTGGGAAAGGAGTTTCTTTTATATGATTGGGCACTTCTCTTGAGGTGTGAATATGTGGGGTACTTCAGCATGATAGAGAATGTTTTTAACTTATTTTTGAGTGGGAAAGGCAAATTGAACATTACACTTCATTACAATACAATTTCCCATATATCAACAAGTGGGATAGCCTATGAGGTACAAAATATGCCATGACTAAAGCCACTATGATTATTGGTGCTTGCCAGCAGAGTTACGAGAGGGTGAGATATACTAGTAGAAATAAGTGGAGGATAGAATGATAAATTGGAAATAGTGTGCCATTTATAAAGACATGGCTGGGAGAAGGAGTCATTCTTTATATGAATAATTTCATTCTGTAAAGTCATATAGTGCTTGCTTGTTTCGGAATATGGAAAGTGCAGACGAAACATTAATCTAGAATAGATTTTAATGTGTTATGTGACTACAGATGGAATTTCCTGAGAGAGCACAACACATGAAACTCTAGAATATTTGTGTGGCGTGATATAAGTCTTTTCCATCCTTCTCTGTGGGAACAGTATACAAGTATGTAGCAAAACACCTTGGAAGTATGTTAGAATCCCAATATAGCAACAAGTGTTATTTCCCTCTAAAGCACAGTATAACTACCTACAGCATCTACTATATATGTAGGCAGAAAGGCAGGTACTGCTTGGATTGAGTAGGAGGAGGGGAATGAGCAATTTCATATAAGAGCGCCACTTCCCCCACATGAGCTGCTCCCACCCCAACCATGAGCTGCTCCCTCCCAGAGAAATACTGCTGATAAGAGCAACAGCCCCAAAGCCCTCGGCATCCAGCAGAATGGGACTCTTTGGGACACTCCCTTATCACAGCACCAACCTGATGGACAGCGTCCCAGCCGGCCCAGAATGCATTGCACTGGCCTAACCTTGAACCCCCGGGTGTGGCCTTTGAACCCATGCCATCTCCCTAATGGCCTTGACCCATGACCTTGGGGGTCGTCCGTCAGGTCAGGTTTGCCATGGAGGGTGCCATTGAGGATCTCCCAGCAGATTTGGTGTATTGGGGGAGGGGTGAGGAGGTTGGGGTTATATTGGGAAGGGTGGCAGAAAGAAAGGGAGGGAATCATGCTGGAGGGAAGAGGGAGTCAGTGAAGCAGGTTGACATGGAGGCAAGGATGGATGCAGACAGGGAAGGTAGAGACGGTAGGGAAGGAAGGAAGGTAGGAAGGAAGGAAGGAAGGAAGGAAGGAAGGAAGGAAGGAAGGAAGGAAGGAACAAAGGAAGGAACAAGGGAACGAAGGGGCATCTAAGGCAGGATAAGGAGGGATGAAGGGAGGGCAAAGCAGGAAGGCAGGCAAGCAGGCAGATAGGCAGGCATAGAGCCTGAGGCAAAATGAATGAGTGGGAGCCAGGCAGGAAGGCAAGGCAGAGATAGATGGAAGCCGGTACAGAGCTAGTTGGGAAGCAAAGAGAGGCTGGCATGCAGCTAACCCTTTAAGGGCCACAGAGTGTCGTAATGTATTGATGCTCTATGCCCTTAATCGTCATGATGCATGGATGCAGCATTCGCGAGTAACCCGTCAGTGTTGCATACATGCAGTAGAAGCATACTATAATTATTAAAGCACTATATGTGGCCCTTAAAGGGCCAAATATAGTCAGGAACGTCGGCAGGATTGATGTTTGAGGGAACTTGTTGATTGTTATGGAATATTGGACATAACGATGAGGGATCAATATGACACAATATGGAGCCCCATTATCACCCACGCACCAATTATCATACCCGTCAGTCACCGGCACCTTGGGCGTTATAAATCATGACGCCTTAACCCTTCTACACGGGTCATCAGCCCAATGGCCATCTTTTTATCACCTGATGCCATAAAATGGGAATCCATGCTCAGACCGTTTTATCTGGGGATTGAGAGAGATATCCACGTTAAAGGCATAGAACTTAGTGCACCAGCAGCAACATATGGGTGCAGGCCTTCATATACGGCGGCATTGGGTTAAGGCTGGGGGATAGTCTCAGATTATATGCTCACCAGTATATCCAAACCCGATGGTTTGAGTTAATTAAGAGGACTAAGGAAAGAAAAATAAATCTGAGGTGGGTCCTGCAATATGAACAGGGAGTGGTCCAGTAAATACCCAAGTACAGAGAAAGGCATTATACCACATGGTCCAGTAGGTTGAAATACCATTAATAGAATTTGAGTTGATTTCCAGAGCCAAAGCAATTGCCCCCCTGGACCTCCCCAATTCGACCTTGAACAGAGGTTGAAGCAGTTATAGTGGGTCGTATAGGTAGAGAAACATGCAGTATTCCAGGCAAGGGAGGGTGGTGAGAGAGGAGAGGGGCGACTTGTAGTATAACAATAGGGTTGGTGTTTGTTGTTGTCTGTGTGTGGGTGTGATGGTGGGGGGGGGGGGGGGTGATATGTTGGGGGGCAGGGCAGGACGGAGCAGGGCAGGGGGAGGTGTGGGGAGTAGGGAACAAATCATCCTGTAACAATGCACAAAATCCATTACTGTCACTCCCAAATGTCAGAGCAGCTCGTTTTATTAGTGGCGGCACTGGACACGGCTTCTCACAATGGGAGCTGCTCCCGACATGGATCTGACACCATTATAACCCTTTAAGGATAGCATGGTGCTTTAATCTTATATGCCCTTTGTCGACATGATCCGATTCTACTCGCCAGGGCTGCGTTCATGCATCGTGATGACCAGTCGGGAGTGCACTACCCCTGTACGGTAATGGCATGATGTTTGAATACGTCACTAGTGAGTAACTTGCCAGGGCTGCATTGATGCATTGTGGCAACAAAGGGCATAGTATAACAAAAGCACCATGCTGCCCTTAAAAGGTTAAAGGGGTTGAACTGCTCATTGCTACTGGTAAAGCACTGCGTAATGAGTAGGGGCCGTTCTGTTACATTTACACTGAGCAGATGAGCAACTCATACTGGTCCTTTTCAGGAGCTTTAACTACATGCATGTACATGTTATGTGTACCTCTGATCTGTACAGTGGAAAAGTGCCGCCAGCATTATGATTAATCTGTGATATGCTCAGTGATATAATGAGAAACTCATACTGGTTTAATATGGACATGCATACACAATATTGTGTAAAATCACTGCCCTGAGCAGCTCACTGCTTCACTACAGTACTGGGTAATAAGCAGGGTCAGGTCTAGTTATATTATCTTTTTACAAAAGGCAACCCCCACTAATTTGACTGATACAGAGAGGCCCATGCCTATACCTAAACATAAATACAGTATCTGAATGCGTGAACTGCTCACACGCAACGCCCAAGGTATCCTGAGCAGGTTAAAGGAGGATCAGCTCACACTGAAGGACAGGATACTGTAAATGTAGATATTTTCGCGCTGTAGATATTTATGCGGATTTCAAAATCTGTGGAAATATGTAGGCCCACAGAGCAAATATTCATCCCTGAACATATTGGTGTAAAAACAAGGGCATGTATCTCTGTCAAACTGCCAGAAATCTTAAAGTGGGTATATCCGATTTTTTTTCAAATTCTAAATCTTCCTTAAATGTATTCCAAACACTGTAAAGGTATGATATCTAGAGAATAGAGGTCAATTGAATGTCACAAATTGGTGTTAATAGGTCACAAAGGGATCCCATGTCCCCAAACCATGGGCTTTTCTTGTGTATTTTCAATGGGGGAATAAAAGAGTGCACGCTTTTATTCCAAAATGACCATATTTTGGGAAATAAAATCTAATTAGAGCAAAATCAGATGGAATTAGGGGGAATGGAACAGATAGTAAGTAAAATATATTATTTGTGAACATTCTGACTCATTTTTAGGGAAATCTATTTTTTGTTCCACACATCGGATGTACTAACTTTAATTCTAGATCCAAATAATTTGACAATCATCGGCCATTTTCAAATGGATCTGACCTGTACCAGATTCAAGATTAGGCTCACATATTTTTAAGGTAGTAGAGTTATCTCTTAAACCAGTATCGAATATATAATAGCCCTGAGCATTTCTGAGCAATTTGAATTAAAAGTCACACATTCCATGATGATTTGAGCAGTATCTCAATAAGTACAAACCGTCAAAGGGCATTAAATTCGATTTAAAGGGGAGTGGGTAGGATTTAAATATTGAAGTAGCAAGCAATCCCCACTGTCAGTTTGGGCACTCATGGCGGTGAGCAAATGTTCCCGACTCTACCAGCCATTGATCATCATGAGCTGCTCTAATGGTATGGTAATAGGTGCACTGAATCAGGTGGCGATGGGAGAGGATGATTGGTGCAAATTAGACATCTGAATATCACCTCTGTGAATATGGTCGTTATAACATGAACTTTTAATTTGGTTAATTAAGGAATCTTTTTAATTTGGATGACTAAATTGTAAATACAATAAATCATGCAGATAAGATAAGTGCACAAATTACATTCACCTGCTATGGTTCATTGCCTTTGTTCTTTACAAATGGAAGTTACTCATTTATAGCATTATCCTATAGTATAGGAGTAGAATATATTGTAAAAGCTGAACAATGGGTATATTGGTGTGATAAAAAAAAAAGGTCCTGAATAAACAAAACCAGTCACACAAACCCCTCCCCAAATAAGGATAGAAGAAGCCTCACTGCACAAATTGTATTCAAGGCTACCTCATTGCTTAGCAACAGCAGGGTCTGGCATGCTCCAAGCACATATTATGCAACGCGATGCATGTTTACCTGTAAGGCAATATGGAAGAAGAAACTAATATATGGGGGGAGAGCTGGTAGGGGCTACCCAATGGCCATATACACACACTGTTGATTCCCAGAGATTAATACTCTCCTTCGTTTCCACCGAAATGTGCATCTCTGCCCCAACCTACCTTTTCATCAAAATATCTGATGTCTTCTACTGCTGTGTAAGTTGTAATAGAAGTAACCCATCCTTTGGTGAAAGGATATATTAGGCATGGCACTGATGTGCAGGGGCAGATACTGAGACTTTCAGTACATTGGTATTAACTGTATCCTTTAGAATTCAGTACTATAATAATAGTAACTAACTATAGAAAATCTATGTGAGTGCCACTTTTGGACCCATCAAGTATTTTATTGCACATGGATTTCATTTCCACCCTTTTCTCTGCTCCTCAGAGGAGTTCTTGATTGGGGCAGAGTCAAGGTACAAGCTTACAATGTGTTAGGAAGTGTCAGGAACAATGGATTCTGTACTGCTGTATAGGCTATAAGCAGTATGTCTAGCTGACAGAGCAATTGTCTACAGTAGGGTATATGGTACCAGACACCCAAGGACCACCTGTCTGTCCCATATCACAATGTGTATATGTATATATATATATATATATATATATATATATATATATATATATATATATATATATATATATATATACATATGCCTTAATGCTAACCCTTTGAGAACCTATTGCAATGTTGTGTCTGTTATCGGTGTAAAGTGGCATCGGTATGTAAGACCTGATCTGTATGCAGACAAAGTATAATGAAATATGGTTTAAAATACAGCATCAACTAAATTAACAGATTATATAAATAAGGCCATGGGAGAAAAGTAGTGACTAAATGATGAAATCTCTTGAATACTGCTCATGACACCCCATTTCCCCCATCAGATGATCCCATTCTCCCTGGGGTGCCCATTCCTCATTATAATACACCTCAACCCTCTCAGAACAACTTATCCCTCCATAATTGGCACTGCATTAGTGCATCGTGCCGACTCTTTGGAGTGTATCAAGTGTATCAAACAACATAGGGTGTACATGATGCTACAATCGCTATCTACTCCTAGTTCTGACGCCAGTAATTGCCGAACGCTAGGCAGACTAGCAGTAAGTAGATGTTTTCTACAGTGCCAACGTATTGAAATACATGGCTGAATGCTAGGCAAAATAACATTAAGTCTTATTCACATCAATTATAGAGCAAGACCTACCTTTTTGAAGTTGTAGCACAGTAACCACCCTTGAGGAATAGTGAGTCGTATGAGGTACTCCCACTACCAATACTACTACTACTACTCTTGCAATGCCTCTGGTGCCAATGCCGTATTTCTGGGCAGTCTGGCAAGAGGTAGACACAGAAAGTTCAGTAACAACACCCACCTTCTTCAGTAGGCCTCAGCAATGGTAAGTCCACTATGAGCTACTCCTCCTAGGGCTACTCCAGTGGTATACTAGTGACTCAAGTAATAATGTCCACGTATTGCTGAACTCTGGGAGGTCTGACAGGAGATAGACAATCCTTAGAAGGTCTCAGAGGTACAAACGCATACTTTCCTCCAGTAAGCCTTCACCAATGTTAAGTCCAATATGAGGTACTCCTCCTACTCCTACTACTGGTACTGCTCCAGTGTACCACTGACTAGAGTAGTAATGTTCATCAACTCTGGGCAATCTGTCAGGAGGTACACAACTTAGCAGGCCTCAGTAGTGGCAGGGCAACAAACACATACTTTCCTCCAGTAAGCCTTCGCCAATGTTAAGTCCAATGTTAAGTCCAGTATGAGGTACTCCTCCTCCAGTACAGTCTGTAGGCTGGTGGTGGTGTGGTGGTGCTGGAGGAGCAGCTGTCAGCCCGCCTGCACCTTCCCAGTGACTGACTCCCCTCCAGGGACCCCCGCAGCCTCCTCCCGTAAGCCGCCTCCTCCAGCCACCTCCCACAAGCCAGCACAGGCCCCGCCCACTTACACTATGGGGCGCTGTGTGTCTTAAAGTGGCCCTCTCACCCCCAGCACAGGCCCCGCCCACATGGAGCATGGGGCTTTGTGGGTCCACTGTTTTGGCATTATCAACCCCACATCCAGTATGTGGCACTGTGTGTCTGCTGTCTTAAAGTGGCCCTCTCACCCCCAGCACAGGCCCCACCCACAACCAGTATTGGGCGCTGTGTGTATGCTGTTTTAAAGGGCCCCTCTCACCCCCACCACAGGTTGTGCCCACAATCAGTATGGGGCGCTGTGTGTCTGCTGTCTTAAAGTGACTCTCTCACCTCCACCACAGGCCCCGCCCACTTACACTATGGGGCGCTGTGTGTCTGCTGTCTTAAAGTGACTCTCTCACATCCACCACAGGCCCCGCCCACATCCACTATGGGGTGCTGTCTTTCCACTGTCTTAAAGGGGCCCTCTCACCACAATCAATCTAATACAGTATAATGCGGCAGCAGGTGTTCTCATCACAACAGGCCAAGTTTGACAAATTTTGGAGACTATATCTAAATGTGATATAGAGAGAAAGCATGTTCCGGTTGTGAGGAGAGAATGTGCTGTTTCTGATTGCGAGGAGAGAATGTGCTGTTTCTGGTTGTAAGGAGAGAATGTGCTGTTTCTGGTTGTAAGGAGAGAATGTGCTGTTTCTGGTTGCGAGGAGAGAATGTGCTGTTTCTGGTTGCGAGGAGAGAATGTGCTGTTCCTGGTTTAAGGAGAGAATGTGCTGTTTCTGGTTGTAAGGAGAGAATGTGCTGTTTCTGGTTGTAAGGAGAGAATGTGCTGTTTCTGGTTATGAGGAGAGAATGTGCTGTTTCTGGTTATGAGGAGAGAATTGTAATGTTTCTGGTTGTAACAATTCTATAACACACAGTGATGAATGCCCCACTTCATAGGCACAGTTTGGATTCCACTCCATTGTGTCTCTCAATGCTACTCTGCTTCCCCTGTTGATAAAGTCCATGACACTAGACACCCCATAGACCACCGAAACCCATACTCCAGTACCACTCAGCCAGTCGGGGGGATGAGGGTGGTGGTGGGAGAGGGAAGGGGCGGACAGAAGGCCATGCTGCGGCCGCAGGGTCAACGCTTTCTGACCGTGTTCAACTATAAGTCAACTTTACTTGTCCTTTTTGGTGTATTCTTCTCTTTTCTCTCAGTTCTAGTTGGAATCAGTGTCATCTGCTGTAGAGTTTATAGCAGACCACCGCTGGCTTATTGGGTTTTAAACATCTAAGAACGATACATAATGCTTTAATGGATAAATGCAGTGACCAATTCATTAGGCCGATTCTACGGGGTTGATACGCTCCAAAAGGCTTGGTTAGAGAATTGAACACAGGCCTAACGAGTAGACTGTTAAGGGCAGGACGATACCAGGACACTTGGGATCTGGTATTCTTCTGTCCTAGAACTCTGTTGACAATTAGGGGTAATGCCATTCAGAGTACTATAATTATAAAATTGATGCCTTTGACACATAAAGGGTGAGAATTATTTTGTTGTGGCAGATCACAGTTGATATTTTAAATGTTTATTATGAAGTTCTGAAGTGGAACTACTATAGCACCTACAGTGGCGTAAGAAAAGAGGTCAATCACATAGGACAGGGGCCTGAATATGTGCCGGTGTCTCAAATACGCGCCAGTCTTGTATTTGGTATAGCCTACCAGGGGCAAAGCCTACTTGAGCTCTTATGCAGACCATTACTGATTATTGATATCCCCTTGAGGACGGCATGATGCATTAATGCATCATGCCCTTGGTCGTCATAATGCATGAATTCAGCCCTGGCAAGTAACTCACCAGTGCTGCATTCAAGCCTCATGCTAACCCTATAGGGTTGATACACCTCCCAAAGGGTCGGCATAATACACCAATTCAGCACTGGCGAGCTATGCGCTATGGCTGCATTGGTGCATCATGAAGACAAATGTTTCCTTTCAGCGACATAGACCACCCTTAGCCCTCTAAGGACAGCATGTTGCTAAAAGATGACATTTGTCGTCATGATGCACCAATTGCAATGCATTGGTGCATCATGCCGACCCTTCGGGCGTGTCTGAACCCCGATGCATTGAGGCATCATGCCGCCCTTAAAGGGTTAAAGGGATATGTGGGTCAGCCTTAGAGCCACCACCCCGACCCACCCTGTGTGGGTAACATGATGGTGGGTTGACATGTTGTGACGTGATGTATCCCGTTAACATGAAAGGACAGCTAACATGTGATGAACACGGGATTGCATGTGGAGGCTAACGGTCACTGAACACGGCTAATCCCGTAACCATGGTTACATGTCCTATATGGGGTTATGTGGGTTCTGCTGGGTTTCCTAGGTTGCTGAGGTACATGTATAAAGTTAGGGAGTGAACTGGTACAACTGTCCCCCTCCCCCTCAGACAACTGCATGGCCACTGGACAAAGGGTTTTCCTCAAATAGACCTATGGAAAAAGGCCAATGACAACTGGACCCACAAAAGTCGTGCATGCTGAGAAAGTGATGAAAGTGCCATATGGATATCAGGTAATCCACCTGCAATGGATACTGACATCTTCCCAAATACCGATCCTACTATATATCCACCAGCAGTGCGTTGGTGCATCATGATGCCAAACATAAACGAACATCTTGGATCATCACACCATCCTTATTGTGTTAAGCTCAACCTTATCCGTCCTAGGTTGCACACCACTAAATATCCAGCTGGTGAGAGGTGAATGAGCAGTTGACAGCTGCTCATCTCTATATGGGACAACTGGTGAGTCACTCAGTGATTGTCACCTGTACAATAGGATAACATCAGCCTACCACATCAAACAGACTAATGGGGGTAGTTTTATTGAGGAAAAGCCATAAAACTGTCAAAACCTGTCTAACCCTTTACGGGCCGCATAGTGGTTTAATGTACAATGCCCTTGGTCGCCATGATGCATGAATACAACCCTGCATGGCTAGTCTACTCGCCAGGTCTGCATTAATGCATCATGCCGACCCTGTGGGAGTTTATTATACGATTGGGGCTCTGATCGTGCTTTTATTGGATAACACAGTTCTGTTATCACACGATAACAGCACGATTGAGGGGAATATTTTGAGTTAAAATCCTGCGTTTCGTCGTAGGATCGAACCCGGGGCCGCAAGACTACGAGACTGACGCCCTATCCACTAGACCGTGCCGGCCATACCAAACAAGGGGGTAAAACAAGAAGTCTACAGACACATTCCCAGCCCTCTAGCCCTTATATTAACAGAGATAGAGCAATTTTTACCCTTTTTGTTATAACTTCCCTAAAATCAATTTTTTTTTATAATTCTTTTTTTACTATAAAGGTAGTAGTTGGACTTTACTTATCTATTCGTTAAAATGATTCTAGGGATTTTTTTTCACATAAATATAGGCATTTCAGAATTGGTACGTTTCCACCAAGATTCGATCCGGGGACCCCTGGGGTGTGGGGCGAAGCCTCTAGCGCCAATGCCTATCCGGCCGTGGTTAATGTGGAGGGAAACGCTGGCTATATTCCAGTCTATCAGGGAGCGGTTAGTTTTTAAACCAGCAGGTCGCGCGGCGTGAGTACACTCCTATACGTTAACACTGAGGGTATGTTGCATTTGAAATAATGACCGATCCCCGCGCCTAGCCTTTTTGTATCGTGTCCTCTCATTGGCTGTCCCGTTTTAACTCCACCAATCAGCGAGCAGGTTGGTGGGATGTCAAAATTAACATGGCGCCCACCTTGCTCGATCAAGTCTACGTGAATATCCTTCAAAATGGCGAAATTAGGACGTTTTAAAGGTAAATAAGGACATTTGAATGGAATAATCGTATAATAAACCTAATAATATATGGATTACAGGCACACTCGGGCCTATATACGTATATAACACCCTCGGTGCTTCGCACCTCGGGCGTTATATACGCATATAGGCCCTCGTGTGCCTGTTATCCATATATTATTGGTTAAATAACAAACCCGTCGGGTCGGCGTGATGCTTGGATGCAGCAGGCATCATGACGATGTCAGGCTTATTTAACACAATCCGACCCATAAGGGTTAGTAGTTTATACTGGCCACAGAGCAAAAGGGGCATCCTCTATTTGCTATGAATTAAAAATGTGTTTGGGGACATGGATATTCGTGTGTGGCCATTTTATGTTCATCTTTGATCTTTTATATCAATACATTTGTATCAAACAATGATTCAATGCGAATCATTACCTTTTATGACTGCTAGCAGTATTGCTTTTATTTATGGGATTTGCTCCTGATAGGGAAAACTTAGCATATTCCCAAAGCTTTGATATTGGGAACATTTGCAAATGAAGTCACCGTTAAAATTATCTTGGGGCATATATATTTGTACAGGCCAAAATAGTGACAAGGGCATGGAGGGTTATTATATGTCCCGGAATAGGTGACATAATTTGTGAACATTTCCATTCCCTTTTGCTTGAACACTTGACCCCCTACTCTTCCTTCACCCCATCCCTCCAAGGGCTAGCCCACATCACCCCCACCCAACCCACATCACCCCTGGCCCACATCGCCCCTACCCTGACCTTGTGTCAATTATGCTCTTAACACCTTCTCTACATTAATCAAATACACTGACTGTTCTGATCCTTGTTGACCTGAGCCCCAGGCTTAAACTACCCCATCTGCCAACATCCTGCAAAAGCACTAGCCAAAGTTGCTGTTTCCAACGGGGGTGCATGAGAGTGAAGAAAAAGCAATTCTCACCAAATAAAAAGTATCCAAATGTGTTCAATTGCAATACAAATGGGTGGGGAGGGGGGAGGAGCACAAAATAATGAGTCAAAGGCAGCCATTGAATGTGAACATCAATGGAGGTCAAACTGATAAGATTGCTCTGCTTTGTTGCTAAGGTGCAGGGGATGTTATCAGCCATGATATCAGTAATCCCCAGTCCCTGGGGCTGCCACTATCTGTTACGCTGATCGCCGGCGTCCATGCCTTCTGTCAATGTGCATTAATCACTCTTCCGCTCGGTACCAGCGGTATTCAAATTCTGCTGAGTCATTCCTGGTCACGCGTTGTCTCGTGGCATCTCGCAACCTGCGAGATGTCAGGGAAAACGGAATGTGGCCTCCAAACACGCAGAGTATTTTGTATTTAGCATAGGTTGTATAGGTGGGATTAACTATAGCCTCTAGATATATACCAGGGGAGTAAAAATTGGTTTTGGTAATGTCAGGATAATATCATACACTCCTAGTTTAATCATATCTCTAAGATTATCATAAATTAAGGTTAGGAAAAATAACCCTCTGCTTCTTTTTTAGGCCTGGCCTAAATCATATGTCAAAAGAAAAATCGTAGGGGTTCGATTGGTTAAATTTAAGCAGATAATTGCCATACAAAGACTACCAAGGGAGGCTATGCTACGGCGAAATCAGTGCATGTCATAATGATTGAAGCAGTAACGTAGCACCCACCATAGTTACATGCTATGGGATGCCGTAGGACTATAGGCTCCGTGACAGTGATATCATGCTGCCCTAGTAACCCCAACCCACATCGGACCCCTCCATGTAGGAAGTACAGCGGGAAGCCTGCACTGGAGCAAGGCATTAACCCTTTAAGGACAGCATGATGCATCAAAGCTCGTGTTTATTTGTCATCATAATGCATTAGTGCACCATGCCAACCCTGAAGGAGTTTATTAACCCCGTAGGGTCGGCATGATACATAAAAGCAGCTCTGGCTAGTTACTCACTACGGCTGCATTTATACTGGCAAAAATAACCATTAAATCACGTTCCTGCCCTTAAAGGGTTAATAAGCCTACGTGGCATAATCCCCTACCCCGGTCCGACCCTGCAGGGTCTCTATAATCTTACCTCATTATCCGGATTAGCCCCAGATGTGGGAGATAGGTAGGGCGTCTCTGGTATCTAAAAGCGCGCCCTATAACCCTTATACGGGAGCATCTCACCTTCCCTGTTCAGTATCGGGGTCTGGAGGGTAGATCCATGCATGGTAATTGCACAAGATAAGATAGCACAGTAGTCACGGTAATTCTTCCCGTGGTAATATTTTGATGATGAAAATGTAGGTAGGCTATAACAGAGGGTGAGTGACATTGAGAATATATATATAACTTTTCATTGGTAAGATATGACATGTCAGTGTTGCCTTGAAAGGAGGTCCGATTCTATACTACTCAAGACAAATGATAAAAAAAAACTTCCAACAGACTGTAACCTGTAACACCTGCACCTGCGCCCATCCCCCACTCCTTCCCCTTTCGTTATAATATTTGCCCTATATTTGCCTCTGACACAGACTACTGGGAGTGATTTCTTAACAATTTTAATTCTACATAAGGACAAAACAAATAAAGTGCTGCTACATATAACATGGGGAGGGGGGAGTTTATGGTCAGAAGGGCGATTTTTCTTTAAAGTGTAAACCATAGATTCCTCTCAATAATAGTATGAAAATAAGCGCATTCAAAAAATGCATAAGAACGTAGGGTAGGCCCTCTTGTGCTAGTTTGCAAGTCCTCAATGCTACTAGTATACAAAGTTTAGATAAGTTTAGATAACCACCTCTGACAGTTTAGATGACCACCTCTGATTGTTCAAATATCTGTAGTGCTTGGAGCCTGCCTCACGTAAAGCCTAAAGGCCCATTCAACCACACCCATAGATAATGGTTATGATACCCATGGTTGTGGAGGTGGAGGGGGACATATAAGTAGTCGTAGGAAATGGGAAAGCATGGACATGATAACTGAAGAACATACACCGGAAATTAATCCTGAAGATTCGGCCACTTTCTGTGCTACTCACAAGGCCCAAGTCAGGACTGGAGCTGGTTGTGGCGGCCCGAACGAATATGAGCTGATAGGTTGGGTACAAGCTTTCCCTGGACGTGATGGTTACCCAGGGGCAGATACCAGTCAGGGTGCGTCTTATCAGTGATTGTATACCCACAACCAGCGAAATCCTGAATGGCGGACCCACTGGGTAAGACCCTACATCCCTATATACTCCAGGGCACAGCCTTTAACTGAGCAGCGCGGGGCAATGGGGCACCTAACGTTGTCATATGATGGGAGTCTTCCACTGTCGTACCTTATAACATCTACACAGACGAGTCAGGCATGCTGTTTAGTTAAGGCATGTCCTCCATGGATACTTTATGTACCTTAATGCAATTGTTGATGGAATTGTATGTTTTAGTAATAACCACTGGTATATTACCGAAAGATAATTTGACATTTTGTTCAGGAATCGTCCACTATTTGCCGTTTCCCTCTCACCTCCCTACTACCTCTAGCGTCTACTACATTACCCTATCCCCACCTTGAAGCTGTATAACAAATATTACATACCTTTATTTTAGTCATGTTGTCTTTGTATTGACCTGAAAGGGACAATATGTATAGATATCAGTTTCCTGTAATTTCAATGAGTCATTGAATAGAACAATAAAGACATGTATCCCGGCTAAAGCAAAAGATAATTGGTTGATCCATACACTAATCATGAAAAGAGCCAGGAAAATGTAGGGAATACTATGACTTGTAGCATATGAAGTCCTCAATGCGCTAAAGGGTGTGCAAATGAATCAATACACACATGTATTTTAAAAACACAAAGGCCTATGTAGGGATCTTTGATAACATGGCAGTAAAGAGAATGCTGTCCCTATATACTAAGGGAATAAGCGCATCAACAGGTGTAAAAACATGAAGTCGTCAATACTAACCCTTTAAGGGCCGCATTCTGCATGTGGTATGACATTTGTGCTCATGATGCATTCATGTATCAGACCTTGTATGCAGGGTTGACACTCCAGAAGGGTCGGAATGATGCGTATATATATAATATGCGGCTGCATTCATGGATCATGACGATAAAGGGCATTTTACATTATTTACTGTAAACGTATGTATTTTCGCGCATTAATATTTTCGCGATTTAGCAATAAAGTACAATTTCGCGTGGATTTAAATTCGCGAATTTTGTAATATAGTAGTTATATGACTATACTGGATAAATATTCGCTCTGTACATTTTTTCGCGATTTTAAAATCCGCGAAAATCGCGAAAATAAATACAGCGCGAAATAACATACGTTTACAGTAAGCATTATGCGCCTATCAAAGGGCTAATATCCAGAGTCAGTGCTATTACCCGGCCGTGACATTACATCCGCTGTTTCCTATACTACCTGCCAGTAACCTGACAACCTCTTTTTCTACCTTTTCACCTTTTATAAATCCTCTATAGTAATCAGCACAATGTGACATAAAACACATCATTCTGTAGTTAATTTCCTCTGTGTGTCTCCTACTTCCTACTTTATCCCCTCCCACCTCCCCAACCCTTGTCTGCTGTGCCTTCAATAAGTAAAAACTGACACTTAACCCTTTTATGGTAGCATAGTGCTTTAATGTTTCTCCCCCTCCCCAGTGCTTGTCCCATGTGCCTTCGAGAAGCAAAAACCCTTAAAGAGCATACGCCAGAGGTGTTTTTTCTCTTGCTTGTCATCCATATAAAACACTAGTTAATTAAGTTTTTTTCTATACACCAATTTTTCACATCTAATTGAAGACTGCTCTTCCATTATAGAGCACCTCTCTTCTGTGATGGAGGGCAGAATGATGACCCTGGCACCTCAATCTATCATCTGTGACGTCATAATGAGATCAATGTCACTCCTTTCCGGAAGTAATAAAGGCAAGCTCTATGATGTTGCTATGGCAACAGGACGCCATGTGATGTTGCTATGGCAACGCGTCCAGGCACTGTCATGGTTAATCAAGCCTGGTTTTTATTACGAGCCTTGCGCTTGTCGCGTTGTTCGAGCTAAAGCATGCATTTCATTAGATTAGCGGTAAAATCACAGAGCCCGGTAAGGAGGAAGGCGACATGAATGGAATGAGTTATTTAACCAAAGGGATTCCTTTGATCGCCTTTGCAGAAAATGTTGATCTTGAATTTATCACAGATACATGGGATCTCTGATAGCTTGCTCTTTATGTAGTAGTTATAGGATGAGTACCAAGCTGTACGTGAAATACAGTGAAGGGAGCCTTATATACCCCTAGAGCTTGGTGCAAGGCCTATAACTTATAAACCAGCGTTAAATGTTTTAGGTGCAAAGTATGCTAATAGCCGAGATACATATTGCTCATGTATTATAGCCACTATATAGTAGCCAAATCACTTTATATCTGACCCTGTAGCTCTATATGTATGATGTTCTCCTTCTGTACTTCATATTTCGGCTTTAAGAGGCAGCTGACATTTTGTAAGGCCTGTTTGGTGGACATTTTGGGTAGACGCTTGGGCAGTTAAGGGAGTGGTCATTTTTTAACAAGGGGGGACGGTTGATATTGGGGTTGGTCAGAAACATTTAGACCCCTGAGTGAGAGCGGGGGGAACCCAAAATATTTGGAGCCCCCTTAAGGGGAAACCGCAGAAAAAGGACCCATATTGAGGAGAGGACCCAATGTCACCCCTTTCAAGGGAGACAGCCAGCCCAAATTTGAACCCTACTGCTGGGAGAGAAAGATTTGGACTCGCATGTGGGAAGGGGAAATTGAAATATTTAGGGGGGCTGGCACAAATAATATCTACCGCCCCACTATTTAAGAAAAAATTACCACTCCTTAATATGAGACGGTAGGAGGGAGTCACCATAGGGCTCTCAGGCCTCTCAGGACTTGGCTTTAATCCTGCCTGTGCCTTTAGCTATTTCGGATGACAACATCAAAGGCCTGTTACTCATTACAGAGGTCGCCTAACCAATTACCATGTTGACGGGATATACGCCTTAGCGACAGAACGGACCGATGCGGAAGCCGAAATGGTAATTGCTATAATGAACGGGAGCAAGGAAAGGAACTTATGGTCCACGGGGAATATGCTATAGGTGTTTTGGTTTTCCAGCAGTTTTTTTTCACACCAGCAAGGCATTATATCCTGAAGGACATAGGTTAGAGCACAATTAGTATTCCAAAATATGTTCCCATTTCGATACTGTGTAAGCATTTTTTGATAAGTTCCATTGTTATCTGCCTTTTTCTGCAGGGCCAGCAGAAATCCTTGTCACATAGTTCTGTCCTGAATCTGGTGGGTCTTTAGACAGCATACATACATGAAGTAATCCCTTCCCATGTACAGGTGTACATGTCATCTCAGTTGTGCTGCAGTCAGCACTTCCATTTATTTGTCACTTTTGACACAGTTTCAGCGTTTGTCCCACCCGCATGGCCCGGATCAGAGTTGACCATGACTCCAAGTCTAACATACTTAATATCCATAGAATAATCCACAAAATTCAATTAGGCCAAAAAATAAAAGGTATGTTTCAGGTAATATGGGACGAAAGACTAGGGTCAGTAGGTCGGATCTTATTTTATTTTAATATTTTAATATTTTAATATTTTTAACATGAAAGTACCAGCCATCCTCCGTGCAAACCCCGAAAATGACCCAAAAAGTGTAAAAATATGAAATTTTCTTCAAAATTGCATAAAAACATAGGGTCGGCCCTGTTTTGCTAGGGTCGGTCCGGTGACCTGAAACAAACCTTTTTTTATTTGGCCTTACTAGATTTGTCTAGAACTAATCCTGTAAAAATGCCAATTATACAGCAAGATTTCTCTGGTAAGATATCAAGATAGAATCTATCCCTTTAAAAATGACACAATGCATCTAGGCTTCAACGGCCAATCGTTTTCACGATACACCAATGCAGCAGCAGCCACTAGATTGCCAGTTCTGCATTCATTCATAATGTTGATAAAAGGGAATAGTGCATTTAAAGTGGTAAGTGTCATACATACGTACAGGGTCAGTGACATAAGAACCACTTTCTCTCAGATGTTTTTGGAGTGAATTATCTATCCTTCACTTGATGCATCTAGCTTCATGTTTCCAGCAATTATCCCTACTTATCTTGGCAATCACCTACTTATTGTAGCTGTTAATTGTGGCTTTAAGTGCCGTCAACTAGCGATGATTCATCTCTCAAGGACAATTTCTACTTAACCAAAGACCATGGTTTATTTTCTATTTAAAATATTTTTTGATTTGCTCAGCTGCTTTCTAGCCTTTATGCCATTAACTCATGTTATTTGAGGATCGATGCAAACTATTTGTTCTAATATAATACAGAAAGAGTTTATTTCATAAATCTATACCTTTTTTGCTGTAAAAAGGCTGAACATCAACTTCGTCTAGCTCCATCTTGCCTATCATTCACATCATAACTCTAGATAGACGACATTGGTTGGAAACTATACACAGTTTGAGTTTATTTTCTATTTCAATAGCTTTTCTTGCCTCGCGTTTCTGAATGTACGGTTAACCCTTTAAAGATGACATATGTGTGATTTTCCCTTTGTCGCCATGATGCTCACTAGTATTGCATTATTGCATTATTGCATTATTGCATGTTTCCTCGGGAGTGTAACATCCTAATAGGGTCGGTATGCTGCTTGAATGCAGAACTGGCGAGTTACTCACAGCATTCATGTATCATGAGGACAGCGGTTATAGCAAAGTAAAGCGAACACTAAGCGAACGGGTTAATGTGTACCACTGTGCTACTCTGCAGTATGCTGTATGGGAATATAATAAAAAGAACTTGTTGACTCCCCCCTCCCCTCATTCATTCAACACCTCCTTCTCACTTTCCTCTGAGACTGATTTAATTAATTAAACCTCCCCTGACTTCTACTCCCTCCAGCCCCTACCCACCCTCTGCTCTGCCTCCCCCCCCCCCCACCTCTCCCTTCTTGTCTATTAACCCTTTAAGGACCGCATAAGGTATTAATGCTGCATGCACTCCAGTACAAGAATCAGGCTGACTCTAAGTCTCTATGTGGTTGATACACTCCCAAATGATCGGCATGATGCATGGACGCAGTGAACTGGTGAGTAACTCGCCAGGATTGGATGTCATTTTTGTTTAACGTTTTAAAGGTGGCGTAGTGCTTTACTGTGCTATACCCTTCATCGGCACGGTATACATATTCATAGAACACGACAAAAAGGGCCAATGAACATCAAAGCACTATGCAGCCATTAGAGGGTTAAATCAAACCTCCCCCTATCCATCCTCACACCGCCCCTTCCACTGCTATTATGCCTCCCACCTTCAGCTACAGTCATAATTAAGGTTCCTAAATGTGAGTAGCTCCCATGAGCAGCTCAGGGTGAGTAGAGATTTAGGAGCTCTGCGTGTCAACAATCAGTCACACAGTCCTCAAGTATTGCTCTTTGTAGGATGGAGGGGGTGGAGAGGGGTGGGGGGGTGGAGGAGGGGGGAGTCTGTGGTCTGGAGGGAAGCCTTATGGGATTAAAGACTTTAAGAGCCTCAAACCGTTTTAATGTGCTTGCTCTTTATGGTCATGATGCATGAATGCAGCCTTGGCAAGTAACTCGCCACGACTGACTTCACATGCCACGCCTACCATATGGGGTTGATACCAGTTCAAGGGGCTGGCATGATGCATGAATACAACTAGTAGTCCCGGGTTGCAAGCATGCATCATGCCGGCAAAGGGCATATCACACTAAAGCACCATGCGGTCCTTAAAGGGTTAAGGGAGGGGGTGAGCACTATGCTATAATTCATCTTCGTGACCCAATTTCCATCAAAGATTCACGAGTTGCTGTGAGCATTTGCTCTTAGCACTCATCCGGCCTTTTGATTTAGTGTTTCTTGGCGCCAAGCAGATCATTGAGTCATTCACTCTCCAAGCAGAGTGGTGATTGGCAATTGCATTGCTGCTCTAAACGCTGCAGTCAAGTTCAGCTTGGAGAGTGTTTAGAGAAAACGCCTTAACACAAGGCTCTAATGATGCTAACTCTTAATGACCGAATTTCATCCGTCTTTCTTTAAGAAGTTTGACACTTTTTGTATATAACTCCCACAATTTGCCCTCTGTCATTGCCATTATCCACTGCAATGTAGTATGAGGCATTTGGCACGACCCTCAGGGAGAATTGACCGTTGGTTAAGCGGGCAAATACCACTTTTGATGTGATTTAAGTGTGACAGCAAGAAATAAGGCATGGGAATTTAGGTTGGTCTGTCATTAGTTCTCAAGCCCAGGTTGTAATGAACTGAAATGGACGCCTGACCTTGGTTACAACCAACTGAAACCTCTCCTAGCACAACTTCCTAACTGAATGGCAAGCTAAACAACCCATATTTACTTTGGAGAGATTACCCAAGGAAGACTCTAGGTCGAAAATACCTCAGTGGGTGACACAAGAAGCAATAGAACAATATTTTAAAAGAAAACGTTCTACTGCTAAATGTAAAGTCTGTAGTGTCCAGGGTTCCATCTGGTTCTTAAGAACCTCATTATTTTAGAATGAAGTGCCAGCTTTGTTTCTATTCCTCGAACATGATGGCTTCTCTGATGTAACCCATTTTTGAAATTGTTCATGAAGAATTAATGAAGGAGCGGGATTGGAAAGATCATGTAGCCAATGTTGTTAACGCTTTGAGGCTTGTATAGTGCAGTGATGTGCTATGCCCTTTGTCAGCCTGATGCACGAATACAATGCTGGCAGTTTGACTGGCCTGGGCTGCAACCATGCATCATGTCGATGCATTTACACAGCACTGGCTAGTTATTCCCCAAGGCTGCATTGATGTATCATGACAACAGAGCACGTAACAGCGCCATGACAAACTGAAACCTTCAAGCAGAACTTCCTAACTGAAATATCTTTGAATGTACAAGTTGAGGTCTAGACTCAGACAAGGGGAATACCTGACTTCATACCTGGTTGGAAATAGCCCAGTGAGTGAAAAGGCTAAAATGTAGACATTAGATTGCCACGGTCCTTCCTCCCTCTCAAGTACATGGTTTATAGACTAAGAGCTGTTTTGGTTTTTATTCTTCAAGAACTAATGCTTCTCTGACATGAACCACTTCTGATGAAGAGTATCAAAAAGAGAAGGATTGCAAGAGTTTCATAGCTAGCCTTGTTAATGGTAATGACAATCTCTTTAATGGAGTCAAAGTGGGCTTTGCAAGAAATGAGAGGATGTTAAACAGAATTTAAATCTTACCCTTTAAAGGCTGCAAAGCGCTTTTATGCATTATGCCCTTTATCATCATGATGCATGAGTGCAGCCCTGGCAAGTAACTCACCAGTTTTGTATTCAAGCATTTTACTGGCCATACAGGATTGATACACTTCCAGAGAGTTAGCATGATGCATGAATACAGTCCTAGGGAGTACACTGCATTCATGCATCATGCTGACAAACAGCATAGCACTATGCGGCCCTTAAATGGTTAAACAGAATTTACATCTAATCTCGGATTTTGATCAAGATAATGGGGGACACGGCACTGCTATAATAGGCTACAACAGGTTTCTTTGCAACACTCATCCATCTTATCCCATTCATCTTCTCTCCTTTTCTCCTTGGTAGATTTCATATGGGTAGATTGAACAAGTGAGCATTACCTTTTGGTAGAAATTCTAACTCATGTTTTATTATTAACAAAATTGAGATTGCGACCATGATATTTCATGACATTATAAGCTATACTGGGAAAAGAAACCTTCATGAAATCTCAAATAAGATCCTTTTGCAGATCATATGCACATTTGCCACTTATCAGAATGTGTCCAGCCAGAGCTGTTTGGCATTAATTTATGCATGATTATGACATATTAATATTCTAGGAGCTGCTTATGAACCATATATCCAAGAGTTGGCTGGTTGGGTTAGCAGTTCTGTTTGATCTGCAGTCCTGCTTCACTATTTGTCATTGGTTAATGTTAACCATGTTGGAAAACACAGAGATCTCAGATTTTCAATACATTGAAAACTGCTTATACAATATCAGCGAGTTGTAATGGTGAAACCTGAAGTTCTGAGGGGAATCTGATACTGATACTTCAAATCCCGCACATCCACTCAACCTGGGAAAACCCCTCCTTGAAGTGGATGGTGGTAATCATACTTAGCCTGTGCAGTAATTATGACTTGACACCTGTGGGAAATCAACAGGATTGTTAGTAATCCCGTGGGAAAAAATGGGTCCTAGCTATCATAATCCAGGCGCCTTACAGTCAGTATTACCTGAGGATCCAGGATGCAGTGGAAATTATGAACTACAGAATAATTTCTTTGCAGACATATTTAGAATCTCAAAAATGTATCTGAATCTCTACTGGCAATGCTAATTAATATTTTTATTGCACTTGCAGAAATGGTTTTGAGGAGATGTGCGATACAATATAGTGATGATATAAATAACCGTCCTTTTTATGGTCAGGTGCTTGGAAACATGAAGTTAGATGCATCAAATGATGGGTAGATAGTTCACTTTTCAAACATATGAAAGAAATCATTGCACTGAGCCTGAAAGTATAATGACATGCACTTAACACTTTAAATGCACTATTCCCTTCCTTTTATCATCATGAATGAATGCAGAACTTGCAAGCTACTGCATTGGTGCATGTCGTTTTTATTAGTAGCAGAAGACATTAGTATGGTCTGCAGGATATGATGTTAAGCTTACTGGTGTAAAAAAACTACTGGAGCAGCAAAACACCCATGGCATATTCCCTGTGGACCATAACTCCCTTTCCTTGCTCCTGCTGACATTTTCTACTGTGATATGCAATTTTGGCATGGATTTTAGTGAAAATTGACCATGGGTTAGGGGGGTGAATCATACTTTTGACATGTTTTGAACATGGCAGCATGAAATAAGGCATGGGAATTCAGGTTGATCTGTCATTAGCTCTCAAGCCCCGGTTGAAAAAGAAACAGAAATCGACTCCTGACCTTGGTCACAACCAACTGAAACCTGTCCAAACACCCCCCCCCCCAAAAAAAAAAAAACGAAACAGTGCTTAATGACAGCTTAAACAACATAGACTGTTTGGAGAGATCACCAAGATCACCCAAGGAAGGTGAGCTGGTTAAGAAATATCTTAGTGAGTTACACAGGGAGCAATAGAAGAATCTTTTCAAGGAAGCACACCCTGAGGTTGAATGTAAAGTCTGTGATTTCAAGCATTTCCAGCTGCCTCTAAATAGCTTCATTGAGACGTATGTGCCTATTTTGTTGTTATTTCTCAAACATGAAAGCTTCCCTGATAGCAATTTGGCGGTGCCATTAGCTTTCGCACCTGGAATGTAAAATAACCTTAAATGGACCTCTGACCTGGGTTACAAGCAACTGAAACCCGCTCATACCTGGTCAGAAAAGGTTCAGTGAGTGATAAAGGGAGAATTTCAAGAGAAGGCTAAAATGTAGAGATTGTAGTTCCCAGTATCCTCCTGTTATTAAGTACACCATTTACACTATTAACTGCTTTGATTTTTGTTCTTCAAACATTAATGCTTCTCTGGCATGAACCACTTTTGAAATTGTTCTGATATAGAGTAACAAAGGGAGAAGGGTTGTATGAGTTTGATAGCGAGCCTTGTTAATGGTAATGACAATCTCTTTAACCCCTTCCACGCGGTAAGCCAATATATTGCACAAAATTGCATTGAGTTACATGAAACCCAGTGGTGAAGGGGAGTCAAAGTGGGTTTTGTTAGAAATGATGCTTCAATTTGAGAGGATGTTAAACAAAATTTACATCTAACCCTTTGCAGGCTGCATAGTGCTTTCATGCATTATGCCCTCTTTCGTACTACATTCAAGCATCATGCCGACCCTGATACACTTCTGAAGGGTTGGCATGATGCATGGATGCAGTCCTGGGAAGTCTATTCATGCATCATGTCGAGTATCATAGTGTCACAGCATAGCACAACGCGGCCATTAAAGCGTTATAGAATTTACATTCTACTCTCGGATTGATGAAGATAATGGATGACACAGCACTGCTATAATGGGCCACAAAACCTTTTTGTAACATTCATCCGTCTTTATAGCTTCTCCATGTTGATATTTATTAGCATTCGTCCTCTCTACCAGGTAGATTTTTATCAGGGTAGCATGGCAAACAAGTGGTCATTTATATGGAATTTTGGAAATGTTTTGTCATTCATAAAATTGAGATTGTGACTTTAGGAGAATTAGTCCATCAAGCGATGTGGTGCTGGCACATCACAGGCTTGTGAGTGTGGCGGGTCACTGGCGCCCCCTGGCGGGCTATTATGCAACCTCAACTCACCTGTAACCGTGACCTAAAACTCACCTGGTCACCCCTCCCGCTCCGGTCATTCCAGCCGGCGCCTTTCAACTGAACACTACTCTTCAAAGTTCAACGGCATACGCCGCCATAGAGCTTGGCATTATATCCCGGCTGGGATACATAGCGGGTAAGACCACTCACCCGCACACACACAACCACCCCTTCTGGTTGTGGGTTAAAAATCTATATAATATTCATAAGAAACGTCCCGAGGAGTCACCCCAGGAGCAACATGTGGGGCCGACGGTCCAGGACGGCGTCGGCGGCGTCAGCCGATGCCGCCGGCAGCACCCGGACACAGGAACCATCACTGGGGTCAAGCGAGGACGCCAGCACCCTGGAGTCACTGGACGACACAACAGTAGCGGCTGCGCTAGACGACATGGTGACCATAGACGAGGCGTCTATAGACGCCGAGGTTGACTTCCCACACGCCAGGTCACGCCGGTCACACAAGTCACAGGTGTCACGCCTGTCACGGTCACGCACCAGGAGGTCAGACACCGCCAGCCGCGCGTCAACACTCAGGGACAACTCACAGCAGTCCATGTCCCAGTCAAGGATCGACAACGTCGAGAGCGAAGTTCAGGCCCTACGTGGAGACGTACGGCGCATGACGAAGCAGCTAGACAGAATTGCACGCCGGGCAGCATCGCCCGTCTGTCACAGCACCCCGGCCCCGGGGAGGGCCAGCCCCTCCTCCAGCCGACGACACGACCCGGACGAATCCGACATCAGCGAGATCCTCATCCCCCCGCCACCGCGGGGAAACAGCCGCGGCCGCCCGCGGACGAGGCAACTCCCCGGCGGCACCCCGCGAGTGGGACGCAGCGCGCCGCGGTCATCAACCCCGGCCCCCGGCAGCACACGCGGCCCGCGGCCCGGCCGCCCCGCCAGCACCAGCATGCCGCCCCCGAGACAACTACGACAGCGCAGCGGCATGGAGGAGTACATCAACCACGAGCTGGACAGGGAGGAGTACCGACACTCCCACCACGGTAGGCACAACCCTCTGTATGATCCCCTATGTGAAAGGCAGATCTTCAAGCCGTACATGTACGTAAAACGGGCAGGTTGTCACACCGTCAGGCAGAGGCTAGACATTAGGTCAAACCTCACATCCATGGAGTACATCGAAGCCATGATGGCGCTAGTCAACCATGACGGGGCGTACGCCCCCGCCGACAGGCCGTACATTTCAAAACACATCGAAGAGGTCACGCATGACGCAAAGACACGCACATGGGAAGACGTACTGGCGTGGTCTCAAAACGTGTGGGATTGTGTGGAGCGCCAGGATTACGAATGGCACGAGTACCAACTGATACAGAACGACAGATTCATGCTGTGCATCGCCCCCGCACCGGGCGGCAGGCATAAAAACACAAAGCCAGCAGAAAACGGCGCGCAGGACAAACCCGCGCTGTGCCGGGCGTACAACAGCAGGCAGGGGTGTCGACAGAGGGCCGGTCACGACAACCTCCTGCACCTGTGCGCCTACTGTGACACAATGGGGAAGGAGTGTCACCACCCCCTCCCCGAGTGCGACAGAAAGATAAGAGACATAAAGGGCGAATGGCCATCCAGCGGCCGGCGCCAGAGTGACAGACGCTCAGACAGGCACGAAAACAGGCGCCCCGACCAGGACAGGCGGCACGACAAACAGCACGACAGGAGGAACGACCGCGGCTCCGACAAACAGGCAAAAAACTAGAGAGCGGTGTCACGCAGGCCGAGCCCTGCGAGGCACCGCGCCCCATTCAAGCCAGCGGCAGCGAGATCTTACGCCCCGGCCGACGCGCCGCCCCACGCGGCCGCAGTGTTGACAAACACGCCGCGGCCACGTGGCAAGACGCACGTGGGCGAGGCAAAAGTAAACACTGTGACGTCACCGGGCTTCTCGCAGGGCGCGAGACTACACACGAGAGCTCCGGCGAGATCTGTCATGGCGGCCCCCAACCAATCGGGCTCATAAACACGAGTAACAGATTCGAAATACTGGAAGTGCACGGCCGGGAGGACACACTCTCCACCCCCCAGACGCCTCCCTGGAGGAAACACAAACCGGGACGCCAAAATACGCCCCCGGCAGGCCGTATAGACTTACAAAACGGGCTCGGCGACCAGCCGCCCGCTCCCCCCGAGCACGCTGGGCAGCAGAGACCGCCTCACAACACCGAGCGTCCCCGGCTCCCCCGGGCCGAGGCCCCGCCAGCGGCCCGGCCCCTCACCGGCCTCTCAACACAGCCTGATTTCAAGGTAATACGCAGCATTTGTGAGAGCAATTCTACTGACCATGTTATAGACACTCACCCACGGGTATTCATGGAACATAGAAAACAATTCTGGCCAAACATGGACCAGACAGTGGTACCAGTGACATTCGTAAAGACGTATGAGGCGGTACGGGACTCGGGCCTTCCCAACAGCATGAAGGCTAGAGTACCGGTAGAAAGCAACCTCAACATTGAAGCATGGACATCATACCTGGACGGGCTGCAGGGCGGCGAGGAGCTGCTCGACTTCCTCACATACGGGTTCCCGCTGGGATACATGGGCCCGGTGTCACATGTAGACCAGCAGGAAAACCACCCCAGTGCAGAGAAATACCCAGAACACATAGCTAAGTTCCTAGAAAAAGAGGTGGGGGAAGGTTGCATGATGGGCCCGCTCAGCTCCCCACCATTTAAGCAGTGGGCCCACTGCTCCCCCCTGATGACGCGGCCAAAGCGCGACTCACATAAGCGCCGCGTCATCACAGATATGACATTCCCGCGGGAGAAGTCAGTTAATGCATACATCGTTAAAAACTCTGTCTGCGGCGTACAACGGGAACACAGCCTCCCCACAGTCCAGGCATTCGCGGCAGATCTACAAGAGATGGGGGCAGGAGCATATCTAGCCACAATAGACATCGCGAGAGCCTTCAAAAATCTGAGGGCAGATCCAATCTCGTGGCCGCTCCTATGCTTCAAGTGGAAAGGCGAGTATTTCTGTGACACATCCCTCCCATTCGGCTGTCGCACGTCAAGCATGCACATGCAAAGGGTCGCAAAAGCCATAGTGTCCATGCTAGAGAGGGACGGCATCAGGTCCAAAATGTACCTCGACGACCTCGTCCTGATCGCCAAGGACAGGCACACGGCATGGCGGCACTACCAAAGGGCCAAAGACCTCCTCGCGGAGCTGGGTCTCCCGGAGGCCGAGGACAAAGTGCAAATACCGTCCACAATGGTAAAATGGCTCGGCATCAACATATCAGCCCCGGAGATGACACTATCCATCCCACCGGAAAAGCTGGCAGAGGTCCTCAAGAAAGTCAAACAGTTCAAAGGAAAAACTACCGCCAACAAGAAGCAGCTGCAGTCCATAATAGGGTCTTTAGTGTTTGTCGCCAAATGTGTAACCCCAGCCAGGCTGTTCATATCACGGCTCCTGGACGCGCTGAGACAGGCACAGACCAACAAGGTAGCAGTGACAGATGACATGAGGCTGGACCTGGCATGGTTCCAGGAATTCTGCTCCTCCTGGAACGGGGTCTCAGTTATACCACACAACACGCCAACAAAAGAAATAACAGTCGACGCATGCCTCACTGGCATAGGGGGGTCGGACGGCAGCCTGGCTTACGCAGCCCAGGTAGCCCCCATAGAGGACCCAGTTGTAAATATCACCGAGTTAGAGGCTATAAACATTACCATAGCGCTCCAGTCCTTCCTGTCAGAAAGTGACAGGGGGGGACACGTCAAAGCATGGTGTGACAACCTGCCCGCAGTACAAGTGTTTCAATCCGGGCGGGGCGTAAACAAAGTAATATTAGAAGCAGCAAGGGGGGCATGGATGGTCCAAGCCCTCTTTGACGTAGTCATCACATACGAGCACATCCCCGGGGTCCAGAATGAGCTCGCCGACTGCCTCAGCCGGGCCCATCTCTCAGAGGCCCATAGCTCAAAAGCCAAAAGCATGATCATCAACCAAAACCTCACCATAATTAAGCCATGTACATACGCCCTTGACATGACGTCATATCCTGTTCGTTGCAGATCCGGCCGTCACCTCGCTGATGGCCAGAGCCTCCCAGCGGCAGCGGCAGGCAAGAGCCCCAGCTACATGGAAGGCACACAAGTCAGCAACATCAAACTATCTGGCGTTCGCCAAAGCAGCAGGGTTCAACCCCTGGCGGCCATCACACGTCATGATGACAGCCTACATAGAGTACCTGGCACAACACCTCAGTGCACCAGGGTCTATTATAAACAGTGTGAGCCACGTCAGACAGTACATCAACCTGGTGGGAGGAGACAGACGGGGCGCATACCACCCCAGGGTCGCCAGAGCCCTGGAGGCAGTAAGTAGGAACAAGAAGTACAAGTCAAGGGCAAAATCGGCCATAGACATCAAGTCCCTAAAGGCCGTCGTCAGACATATCAGGAGGGTGCAGGGGGAGAGGGTGGTGGCAGCCGCCATCACCATTCTCTTCTTTGCAGCCATGCGCCAGTCAGAAATAGCCCCCAGACACGTAAAGTCATTCAACAAGACTACAAACCTAACACGCCGAGACGTGAAGGTCCAACGGAAGTCAGCATCCATCACAATAAAGGCCGCCAAGAACCTCCAGCAGGCGGGGCAGGTACGAGTGGTGACAGTCCCAAGGGTCAAAAACTCCGACATGTGCCCGGTAGCCGCCATAGAAACAGTGATTCAGGCAGCCCCCACCACGTCAGGGGACGACCCATTCCTCATGTTCACAGGTGGCGGGGCAGTGCCAATCTCGCGCATCACAAATATTTGGAAGCGCGCGGTGACAGCAATAGGCAAAGCCGACAAGAAGTGGTCCCTACACAGCCTAAGGAAGGCAGCAGCCACAGTAGCACACAAGGCAGGCTGTGACGAGCTGTCCATTAAACAGTTTGGGGGCTGGCGCTCATCAGCCCACCAAGTCTACATAGACACACGCAAACACAGGGTGTCACGTGCACTAGCCAAAGCAGTCATGTAGTCACATAGACTCGACCACAACATCAAACACTCCACCCCCCCCCCTTTTTTCTACACCCACCAACCACTCCCAGCTATAAACAATCTTATGGCATTTTGGCACATATATTATACCTACAGTATCTTATAATCTGTTGTCTTCATCATACATATACGCTGTTAAAATCATAAAATTGTAACAAGGTAATATAAACCTCAAATTGTTAAATTTACATTTAATAAATTTAACATACTCCAATCACCGCCTGGTTGCTTTGTTCGCGGGGTGCGCTAGTGGTGCTGGCACATCACAGGCTTGTGAGTGTGGCGGGTCACTGGCGCCCCCTGGCGGGCTATTATGCAACCTCAACTCACCTGTAACCGTGACCTAAAACTCACCTGGTCACCCCTCCCGCTCCGGTCATTCCAGCCGGCGCCTTTCAACTGAACACTACTCTTCAAAGTTCCCACCCACCCTCCTTTTTACCGGTACTCACCTATAAAACCTAAAGTCTTCATGTATAACACATATATTATACCTACAGTATCTTATAATCTGTTGTCTTCATCATACATATACGCTGTTAAAATCATAAAATTGTAACAAGGTAATATAAACCTCAAATTGTTAAATTTACATTTAATAAATTTAACATACTCCAATCACCGCCTGGTTGCTTTGTTCGCGGGGTGCGCTAGTGTGGTATTCAAATTACTGCTCTGGTATTTGAGTGCTCTGAGGATACTATAACTCCAGGGCATGGTGAACAATAGTTACATAACTGGGTTGGTAGTTCTATTTGATCAGTATTCCTCCGCCAAGTCATGCTTTGCCGTCTGTGATTAGATTCTTGGAGATGCTGAAAACTGCTTATATATAGGAAACTAATGGTCTGTCTTTGTGAAACCAGAAATTCTGAGAGGAAGACTTAAGTGTATAAAGGCCTACAACTCACCATGGGAAAAAAACTTCTTGAAGTGGATGGTGATAATCATACTTAGCCTGTGCAGTAATTATGACTTGGCACCTGTGGGAAATCAACAGGATTGTTGGTAATCCGGTGGGATAAAGGGGTCCTAGCTTTCATAATCCAGGCGCCTTATAGTAGGCATATTGTATCTAGATTCAAAATTCAGCGGAAATTAAGTAAAGAATAAGGTGTTTCATAGCTGACACATTGTGTAAGGATTTCAGAATTATCTATTTGAATCCCTCAAGACCATTTCAATGTTTTCAAGAGCAGATTTATCTATATATTTCACTTCCAAGGGGACACGTTATGTACAGAGAGTATGGCTATCCCTTGTACAATTTGTACAATTTCAACAACAATAATATATTGAATAAGGGGTAAGCCCAGTACATGGTACGGAATCTGATACTCACTGAATTAGAAAATTGCAAAATACATTTCAAGTGAATGAAAGACTGATGAAGCCATCAGTAAACTGTTGCTACGACCTCACCCTGTATAATGAGACTTAACCAAATTATTTAGCTAAATAACAGTTCTCGATTGGTAACATGTGGATACTCCAAAAACTGTCCTTTAGTATAGTATGTATATCTAATTGCGTACAAAACCATTCTGTGTTGGTAGTTGGTAAATACAATGCCCAGAATGTGTATAGTTATGGAGTAATATCAGGTCGGCTATGGCTACATAACAGGTCAGGTATTGATGTCTATATATTCCCTGCTGTATTGTATTGGTAGTGACTGATGGGGGAACTATATACAGCACCGTTATATAACAAGACCTCATGGTAACTGGTCTGTCTGGTGTGTGGACATACTAGTATATGGTATTAACCTGTATCAATTGTCATATATTGATCATAGGAGTTTGAAGTTCTAGCTGTTACCGTGACTTAAGTCTTAGTTCAGAGCCTGCCTCTCCTTTAAATACAGTCATGTTATATGCAAGAGAGGGGCTAAGATTATACCAATTCCCAGATTTTGTGAAGAAATCCCAATTAAATTGTGTTCCAGATGTTTGTAAGTTGTTGTATGTCTCATCACTTGGCCTGACAAGCTTTTGGCCCTTAACTGGAGAACACCCCTTTGCTCCCACTACTTGGAAGCAGGAACAGAGGGGGGGGGGGGGGGGGGTTATGAAGATAAAACAAGAAAGATTCAAGAAGATGCAATACACCTAGTCACATGTCTCATAGTGATAGCCGATGCTGCACATGTTGGCCGATATAAAATCATGCACATTTCCATGATTGAAAACGCTAAGGAATTTGTGAATGTCCATATGCCTAATCCTTAATTAGCTATATCAAAATGTAACTGGAATGAGCATGCTACAGTAACTGGCATACCTGAATCTAACATGCCAACAGACTTGTTACCAGTAGACCAGTATCTAGGTAGCATCCCCATACACCACACTGACAAAGTAAACTTGTCTCCAGACTCTTCCAAGTAACTGTCATAAAATAAACCAGTTAAAAACCTGTCTAAGTGACAAGGAAGCGGGTCTTCTGGCTGGAGATACCCGAAACCTGACATTTGCCAGCTCCAGATTCTATTTGTGGGATGGTAACCTGATAGGTTAGACAACTGTTGACTCGTTTATTTCATGACAATCACTTAGACGAGTCTGGAGACAAGTTTACTTTTTCAGTGCACACCACCAATTCTCACACCCAGGTGAGTTTTACGAGCTGGGTTCATTTAGGTTTAGTTCACAAGTCTTCCACCAGGTGGCTACAGGTGGCCTTCTGGGAGTAGCTCCTTCCGGTTGGATGGAGGCCAGAAAGATGAACTTCCGGTCGGTTGTTTCCGGAATTAGGGGTCGCTGCCTTAGGTCAATGTAGCAGAATTTGGACCGACTACAGTAGCGGGCTAAATCGTGAGCAGCTCCACAGAAAGGGTGCCCTAGGCGGTGGCGAGCGGGGAATCCTTATCAGTCGAATTAACTTTATTTAATAGAATTTTTTTTTTTTTTTAGAAAATTAACCAAAACGTGCGAGCAGCCAAGTAAGAAGGATGATCCAAGTTTCTCCTTGCACAGCATCCTCTGTGGTGCCTGTTCAAGGAAATGGAATCCTTTTATACGCGTCCTCATACATCACTAATTGTTTTTTGCAGTTTACTACCTATATCATAAAGAACAATGTTTAACGGCTCTGAGGCGGGTAGTACCAGACCAGGAACTGGCGAACTACGAAGCAAGAGTGAGCTTTGAGGGAATGGACAAGCCAATGAGTCTTCAGAGGCAGGCAATTTTTTTTCAACATCAATTCTCAGGAATCTTCAAGGCTTGCATACGGTTATGTAAGCTACGTTTGTATGTGTATCTCAGTAGGAAAATGTCATACTCTTTATTGTTTTGAAGATATCAGACGTGGCACCGTCTATACACTTTAACCGTGTATCTATGCCTGTCTGTATACAACCCTACTGGTAGCCTTATAATATATACATATACAGGGTGTAGCTGGGGGGTGCCAGGAGAGGGATCGATCAAACAGGCCACACTTGGTTATTGTACATTGTACAATGGTGCTACACAAACATGATTAAATCAGAGAGGCAGGCAACGGTGACCAGTGTCAGATATATCTGATGTAATGTGGCAATAGTCGGAGCATAACCCTTTAAGGATGGCATTATGCCTTAATGCACCCTGCCTTTGGTCGTCAGGATGCATGATTGCAGCCCTGGCGAGTACCTTGCCAGTGCTGCATTCAAGCATCATGCCAACCTTATGGGGCTAAGATACTCGGGTCAGCACAATGCACCAATGCAGTACCGGCAAGTTACTCGCCAGGGCTGCATCTTTTTTGTGACATGCCGTCCTTAAAGGGATAATAGCCTTTCCTTTACACATACAACATCACCAAGTTATTACCTACTGGCTTTCCCCCTGTACAATTTTGTCATTGTATAAAGGTTCTGTATGTTCAACATAGAATTGCAATATTGGTTCCATAGCCCATTTTATGCTGAGACAAATGGATATAAAGCTGAGTATATTATCACACGATGCGTTTGTATATACTAATGTATGCTCCGTGTTGTATGCCTCTAAAATATACTCTTTATCTAAGTCTGCCAATCCCCAACAAGCCATTTTCGATTCTATCCATGCCCAACAGACAAACATTTTCTTATCGCTACTTCGCATTTATTTCTACAAATTACATTTGTCCGGATGAGAATTACCCATCGCCATAATGCGCTCTCGTTCTTTCCACCTCACTGTGATAATGTAAATTCACTGTATATATTCCTCATATTGTGAACACATATTACATATATATATACAATAGTATTTATGCCTCCAGCTGGTTTATTCTACATTCTAATTGGAATTGGAAGAATCTACAGAAAGGTAGTGACTAATGTAAGAATTGCTCTAGTGCATATTTACAGAGTTCCCATTTTACTGAGGCATAATCTACCTTTATATTATATTATAGTGTAGCATGTATATATGTTATTTACTCAATAATATATTGATAATGGGCACACGAGGGGATGTATACCTATATAACGTCCGAGGTGCATAGCACCGAGGGTGTTATATAGGTATACAGCCCCGAGTTAATATAAGAGCTAGAGGGCTGAGAATGTGTCTGTAGACTTCTTGTTTTACACCCTTCTTCTGTATGGCCAGCACGGTATAGTGGATAGGGCGTTGGACTCGTAGTCTTGCGGCCCCGGGTTCGATCCTCCGACGAAACGTAGGATTTTAACTCTAAATATTCCCCTCAATCGTGCTGTTATCGTGTGATAACAGAACTGTGTTATCCAAAAAAAGCACGATCAGAGCCCCAATCGTATAATATTACACAATACAAAACAAGTGTTAACTTTCAGCCTGAAATAGGATTTCCGTATAGATGTGCCGTACTGATGCCAATACGGCATAGCCTGTGAGGTATCACAATATTTGAATTCAACATGGATTCTATTTATTTAGCAGTGTGAGACACACAACATTATTAGGAAGGCATTCATATTTCGACTAAATGTCTAACCTCAAACCCCAAAATCTCAACCTTTCTATTAAAAAGCATTGCCAAATCGAAATCTAATTCTCTCTCCTATTAGACTATACAATCAAATCTTCCCTGAATTTGCAGAAACCCATTGAATGGGAATAACCAAGAAATAAGCACTGGCATGTGGGACAAACACAATTACACTCCAATAAAGTCCCCTTTCATTCAATAGAAAACCCGCTCGCAGAGAACCGACTCGTTAGGGCCCTTATCCAAACAATGTTACAACCCCCTCCTCTTAGTCCCCAGGTCTTTTTGGAGCAATAAAGCAATAGAATAACATGAAGGGAGGGGCCCCTGGGGTCAGGGCCCCCACTAACCTCTCTTTACCCCCCTCTAGAGGTACACCATTCAACTACTGTTTGAGCTGGGTGGTGTTGTGATGTAGGTCTAGTAGGTAGTGCCGCCATTTTGAAAAGAGGGCATATTGCATAGTGAAATGATGGCACTCTGTTGAATGGCTGGATTGACCTATCTATGACTGCGAGCGCATATTAAATTCAACACGGCTCTACCCCATTTGTATACAATGTGCAAAACTGTCGCTTAGTTTATAGCATATTCACCAATTCCAATACATTTATATCCCCAGCGCTTATTCAAAGACCCAGTGCAGATACAAGGTCCATCTGATAGATCCTCACACCAATACAACTCTTTCACTGCTTCCAATATTTCCACTGCATATAGTTCCAGGAACTCTGTGATACTCCATATTTGGTACCAAATTCAAAATGGCCACGGGCTCCAGTCTCAGGACCCCTTCCCCTCGGGACATAAGTCCATGTCAGAACTGCCCCCCCCTCACCCCCTTTACACACCAACATCACCACCACCAGGGTCAATCGATAACGTAACATGATCAATTTGCCACATTGGGATCAACAAGGAGGAGTCTGAGTCATGGTTTGTTGGAAGTCTCCTGTGGCCTGTGGCTGGGAGAGTGGAACTCTTCAGCGCTGTGAGGGCGGAATGAGAGGTGACAGGCAAACAGCGGGCGTCCCACTTATCTGGTTAGTTTCATTGTGGTTAATTTGTTAATGACCCTTGTGGAGGTCAGATTCACTCAGGGTGAAAGAAATCCTGGCCAAGAAGAACCTGTCTGTCTATCTGTATATCTGTCGTGCTGTCTGTCTGTCTATTCTTTCTGTCTGTTGCTGATAGGAATTCTAGGGGTCATTCCTGGTGGGAGCTTATTAAGTCCGGAAGAGGCTTCCATAAAACATTCTTCATAACAATAGCTTGTTAATTTTCTCTTTTCCTCTTAATTTAGTATATGAAGTTTATTGTTTTTGTACAGGTAAGTAAGGCTCAGTCTGTATAGCCTCCATAGCATAGTTATAACGTTATAGTCATGCATTTCATAGATCTTTGTGAAAAGTCCAAAGTCCATGAATTGACTTATGCAGTATTTAACTTGGCTATGGAGGTTCTGTAACTTGGCTATACATGTATATGGAGCCCCTCCATAAACGAGAAACGCCGTCCTGCATGGGTTGGTGAAATATTTTAAAGCAGTAGTTAATTTGACGTCCACTCTTGGGAGATATGGGTTATGAATGAGCAGATGGTGAGCAGATCACCCCATTTTGACACTTTTTCTTGCAATTTACTAGAAAGGTCCTCAGTAAGAATGTATAGCTACCTGCATGAAAACAACTAGGTTATCTCCACATTCTACTTTACGGGAACACTTTTCATTTTTGAGGTCAATATTTCAAGAGTAATCATAGACAGAAACTGAGGAAAAGCTGTCCAGAGATGACTACACTTTAATACGAGAGTAATATGGGGCTTAGCATGCTTCCCTGGGTAACCCCACATGATCCCAGTGTTTGGGAAGAGCTGGCAATGGCTACCATTATGGGTCAGACTATGACATGATGGACAATCAATGCTGGGCTGGGTTATGTTGGGGGAGTAAGGGGATGGGGAGGGGAGGGGTATCAGGGGGGATGGGGTGTCCCCAAGACACCTCATAATTTCTGGGTCACCCATGCCCCCCAACCCTCCCTTCCCTACCATCCTACTGCCCCCCCCCCCCACCCCACCCTTTACATGTCACAGATTCCCAGTCTCCCCCCACAGTTTTGATTCCCTGCCAAAAACTGGCATGCCTCGGGTTGGAGAGTGATGGGTTGGCAGCTGCAGTGGCAGCAACGATTGATCCGACCCCTAACCTGACCTCTATTTGACCTTGGCCGAGCTGACCTTGGTCGCCGTTTTCCCGCTCTTTGATTCCAAGGAAGTCGTCTGCTTTTCCCCCGAGGGAGAAATCTTGGCGTCTCGCGAAGATCAATTTTAAAATCATAATTCTATGTTTTAATACAATGTTTTTAACCCTAATTGAGTGATTCGATCCCACAGAGAGCAATTTATTCGTATAGAGGGAAATAAATCTCTGCTGGGGGTATTTTATGATTTTTCCGCACGCGAAAGAAAATAATTAGGGTCGTTCTGCAATTAGTGTTAGGACCGTGAGTCACTGTCGTAAAAGGCTCTTGCTAACCCACTTCCACTTGGTCATGCGTGTAAAGTGAACATGTAACCTAATTCTGTGAGTCCATATTAGCTCCAAATACATAGCTTTGGGTCTTGTAAATCTATAAAATAATGATCAATTCCATTATCAACCTATGCCTTGATTCTTTAAATTAAAGTAGACTCTTAGTAGGAGGAAAAATATTAGATTGACCGAATACGGAGACATGAAGAATTCATAGGTTGCCGAAACAGACAGAGAGACAAGGTCAATCCGAATGTAAACAACCAGTCACGTGACAATATTTAACCAATGGGGATCGTCGGCTTGTCACATGTCCGGCACCAATAAATCCCACAATGCAAGGCGTGCCTGCGCGTGCGCAATTTGCCTCCAAAGCAAATAAAGGGAACGCCCGGAGTGCTGTGCGGTGCCAGAGGAGGGAACTAGTCATTAGATAAAAGTATCATTCAATTAATCATTGATTACGTTGCACTCAGTGAAAACAAAAGCAGAGGCATTGCTGGTCACAGTTGCCTTTGATCGCCTTCTCAAAGGGACTTATGACAGTGCATGTTTTTATCTTATTATCACAGTTAACAGAGTTATCAAGGCTAATTGGGTATAAAGAAGTACTGATAAGGTTTGGGCATCAATGCAATGGTGATGTTATCAATCCAAACAGCATTTTTTTACATTTTACTCGCAAATATATCAACTAGCTGAAGTGAGTGAGTGAGTGAGTTTAACTAAATTGAATGATTAAAGAAATCATCCAAAGGGCCTACTGTACCTTGGGTCTCAATGAACAAAGATAAGTACTATTAGTTTGTAGCACAACCAATTGTTTAAATGCCTTTTAAATAAGCGCCTGTCTCGAATAGGCGCCAGGGGTACTGAAATACATATTAAGCACTAAAAACTGGAATCCACTGGTAATTAACCCTCTCATGACAGAGTAATGTATAATGAGCTACGCCCTTTGTCGTCAGGATGCATGGATGCAGCCCTGGCCAGTAACTTGCCAATGATGCATTCATATATCACGCCGACCCTATGGGGGTAATACTCTCCCGAATGGTCGTCATTATCTGATTATGCATTGACTGGGGTGTATTACAAGTTACTTGCGGGTACGACAAATCTTGCTTTAACACAACATAATGTCCTTAACCCTTTAAGGATGCATGTCGCTAAAAGATGACATTGGTTGTCATGATGCACCAATGCAGCCCTGGCGAGTAACTCGCCAGTACTGCATTGGTGCATCATGACAACCCTTTGGGAGTGTCTCAACCCCGTAGGGTCGGCATGATGCTTGAATGCAGCACTGGCGAGTTACTCGCCAGGGCTGCATTCATGCATCATGATGACCAAGGGCATGATGCATTCAGGCATCATGCTGTCCTTAAAGGGTTAAAGGGTTAAAGGAGACACAAGAGTAGCTGCAGCCATGGCTGCCACTCCTACAACTGTGTGTCTCTATGAGTACTTGTGAAATACAGTCTACAAAGGGAGAGGATACTTCATCAGGTATCACATAGTCTCTTTGTCTTCCCATCCTGAAAGGCTCCTCTACAATGTATTGTATAAGGGAAAAGGCTCTACAGTGTTATAGCAAAGGGTATACAGGGGGGTAGAAGCACATTGACTTTCTACAGGAAAGACATCTTTTAAGTAGTCCTTCAGCTATGAATGAGCTTGTCTTTATGGGAATCCTGAGGCGAATCCTTTTGTGATAGTGAGTCAGCAGGAAGTCTTGTCTCTGACATTTTGAAGGACTATCCTTTTCTATGTATCCTGTATTTTTTCCTCTTTGCACATTATGTCTAGGCCTATAGAGTGATTGAAGTACTACATTCCCTCCTTCCACTAAGGATGAAACAACAGTGGCGTAGGAAAAGGGGGGACAGGGGTGCCCGCCCCCCCCCCCCCAATCACAGAGGAGGGGGGCCTGAATATGTTTGGGCCCCCCTCTCCAAAAATGTTCAGAACCCTATACTATAATACACATAATTCCCAAATCTTTCCTCTCCCAAATAGGAAAAACTGGGGTGCAGGGGTCGGGGTCACTAATTGGAATTAAAGGGAGCTTAAATATTGCTTTTCTATATAACTCCAATATAAGCGTGTATACATATGCGCCATCATGCATGAAAGCCGACACTGAAATGCGATGTGCTTCCTCCCTTAAAGCTTTTGAACATGGACACTGATATGATCAGTAGATATTACAATAAGTCATATCTCACTGTCATGTTTCCCATCTGTGAACTAGTACTTTGATCTATCACATATACATGGTGGGTATAAATTGGGTTTCAGCACATGATATTGATTTCCTGACAATATCCTACATGACCCCATGAGTGAGTGGGTGATATATGTACAGGACATGTGCATATATATTGCCTTAGCTATGCCTTGCTATGGGAATCCCGCCAAATTGCCGGATTTGAAGGATTGTCATCTGTTTGGTTCAGTCAGCCAACTGTGAAATACTGTAGGCTTAGACCACTCAAAAAATACTGGTTTCTCACCACCGCGCGCATCATGGAAATCGTGCTTTTAGGAAAACTTTTTTTTTTACATTTCTGATGAGAAAGGATGTCAAGTGTGGACAAATGTTGACATATTTGGTATCAAATTAAAGCATATGAAGCCAGTAATGCAGTGAGCTAGGAATATATTGCATTATAACCACTTTTATGGATCAATAAACTACTAAAATGTGAAAAATGTTTGCTATTTCCCATCTAGCTCCCAAGTAAAAAAGAAAGAAATTACATTTAAAAGAAAAACACCCTCGTCATATTTTTTCCCTGCTTGGTGATGAGAAACAACTTTTTTTCATTTGAGTAGCCTTACACTCTATGGAAATCTATTTTGGAGGTAATATCCATGGAATATGGTGTTGTGGTACAAATCCGCCACAATAAAGCTAGAAGCTAAAAAGTTCCTAGTGGTTTGTTGGGCCATCTGTATAATTTCTCATATTTCCTCTATGCAGTTTCCATGGCAACTAGTGCGCAATATCTTATATGACTCTGTTGTTGAGGATCAGAATAAGAGAAAATCCCTTCACAGAAAGATATGACATCTCGGTGAGTATTTGTAGCACATGATAGCACATGGTCAACACATGATACAAAACATATTATGAAAGCCTAAACATCACATAATGTTCATCCAATTGAGAAGCATGATCCTCACTATATCATAAATCATCTTGATCAGACTGGAAAAAAAATCGAACAAGACTGGAAAGGCTATAAATGTGATGTATGTTCCAATGTACGTATTGTGCAACGTGTATTCCATCACCATCCATTCCCCTACTCTGTGGTACACTATTCATTTAGCGCCCCCCCCCCCCCCACCTCATACCCACTCCCTCACTGTCTAGGTCTTTATGGGTATTAAAATAGACCAAGCCTCGGCTTGCTAGTTAAACGTGCTAGCTCCATTTGTATGGTGACTGTACTCAATTTCGATTTTCGTTGAAAACTTTGATCTAGACACTGCATGGATGAAAGTGTTGTGCAGGGTCCAGACGAACCTTAATGCCCTGACTAGGTGTCCAAACATTTCTAAATGAAAATTGGATGTTGCCCCGGAAAAAAGTGATAAACTACTGATTGTCCTCGAGGCTCTATATATAAGAGAGGTTATTTTTGTATGGTATGATAAGTGGATGTAGCCTACTTTGATGACAACTGGGCATGTGTGTATGGCAACTGTGTGTTTTTGTATAGTAACTGAGTATGTAACTAGGGGTGTTTGTATGGTAACTGCACATGACATTGTAAGGTAACTGTCTTCCATGTGTTAGTTTTGGTCAGTTTTAACCCCAAGTTCCCGCCCATCAGTCCCTTATAGTCCTCCTCATCCCAGAGCAGTCCGGTCAGACACCGCGCTCACTGAGGCGTGACCAAGATGGCGGCGTTGTCATGGCAACAGCCCCAACAGGGGACGCCTGTCATCCCAAGAGGACAAGGAGGGGAGGCCGAGGGTCAATCTATCTAGAAATACTGCCTGTTCACGACAGGGAATGCCTTAGAAAAAAGTGAGGAAAGAGTTAGTGGGTGGGAAGTGGGGAGTGGGGAGTACAGTGTAGGGGTGGACTGTTCTGAAGGGTAGGGAGCTGTGGCAGGAATATAGAGCCCCCCAGGACTGTCTATAACCGTCAGTAGGAGGGAGTGGTAGGTGTTTATCCCACTATAAACACCTTCCCCAATTCCCTCTTCTCCTCCCAGCTTCTCCCCTGTACTCTATTTCAAGAGCTTATAGTCTTCCAGGAAAATACATTAGCTGGGTAATATAAAAATGAATTTGTTCCATGATTGCCTCTTTGGTGTTGTAACAATGTCATGTGCAGGCATTCGTGTTCATAGATGTGACTCCATTAATTATGAGTGTAATTAATCTTGTTACTATAATCCCCGTCATATGACATGTGACTTTATTACTATGACGTGAGCTTACATCAGAGGCTCTATCAGATCTGGCCATACAACTAGTCTACCATGGACTCAATATGCTACCCGATATAATGGGTGAATACACCCCTGCACCATGTTGGCAGATATCCCCAAGATGCCGCATGAAATCGAAATTGTGACTTGTTGGACATGTTTCTGAACAATTCTATAGCTTGACTGAAGAGGTAAATATTAGTTCAAAATTCCTGCATTCTGACAATCTGAACAAAAATCGTCTTGTGAACCTCCAGATGGGATGTTTGCAACTATAAATACTACAGACAACTTGCCCCTAAGTTCAATGCAAACACAACTGTATCATGGAAAAGAACCCTCTTTTGCTGCATGGGTCTTTAGTCCAGAATGCATCGCGCAGCGCTGGTTGCTCCTGTAGAGGCCGAGACTGCAGGAACCAGGAACCAGACATCCACTATACAGACTACAGCAACCAGCTCAGTAACCAATCAGAAAATTGCTAACAGATTACGATCTGACCAATGCCAGCCATGGACAGGTCAGACCTGTATGTTCTGTCCCTTGAACTGGGCACAACTTGGCCTGTGCTCCCTTTTCAGGGCCTTTTAGTGGCTCAAGAGGGGTGAAAACCGACCTGGTGATCTGGCTGTTTTTGCAGGTGACCTGGTACAATATAATTCAAGCAACTTGGTGACATTTGGACGAATTTGACTATGGTATAAATGCTGTGAAAATCTAACTTTGAGACCTGGGGCCCTTAATTTTTGAGGATTATCCTACCTGAGGGGGGGGGGGACCCTGTGCACCCCTTCTTATGTTTATATTTACTCTACTTCTCACTACTAGAACAGAGGAGCTGCTTGTACACGGACTTCTCTGACATATCCTTATAACTTACCTTATATTCCGAAGGACGTTGGTGGTTATATCCTCCTTGTATACCATGTCTATGATCAGAGAGTCCTGATGGTATGTTATGACGTGTTGTCAAGCAGACATCCTGTTATCCTTACGCACGTCAGACCCCTACGTCATCACCAGCGTCATCCGTCAGGACTGTCACGAACCTGGAAGCAAAGGGAAAAGTTTCCTTAACAAGATGGGTCAGTTTTGAGCTGTGATACGATCAAAAAAGTCGACTGACAAGAGTTAAATGCGGATATTTTGTATGCACAAGTAGGCTCAATACAGTGTCAAACGGTGCCTATCACACAAGGGAACATTCAACAATTATATGTCACTATCTTTTGTTGGATATTTTCAGGACGCACCTACCCCTTTGCCACTGTTTTAAACAGTATACTTGTATGCCAGACCCAATGACTCCCTCACCTCCCTAGCAGTGACGTAATTGTTGAACGTTCCCCAAGCTGCTATTAAATGATACAATTCCAAACCATCGATGAATAATTTCTATACTATCAAAAAATATATTCCACTGGCACAAATTGAGATTTCTGTGGTGAAAGGACAAGGTTGTGAGTCTCCGCTCAATCAATCACAAATTGGGATTTCTTTTAAACTGATTGTCATACAGGACATTTTCCTATACCACCTCCTCCCTTCTTCTCAACATTGCTTATACATGTACCACAGCGGGCACAGAGAACAAAGCATTTCACATCTCTTGTATACTGCATACAGCTAGTGGTATAAAATAGTTATAGGCCTTGTACCAAGCTGTAGGGGTATTCAGTGAAGGGAGCCTATAAGGCTTCCTTCGCTGTATTTCGCGTACAGCATGGTACTCGTCCTATTACTACTACATATATAGCCAATACAACAGAACAGGACACTGCACATATCTCCCCTGTCAGACTTAAAGCACACAGTTTAACTATTCATGAGGCTATCCTCATTATTGCCGCACTAAGCACCCCATACAGCAGATTGTCAATGGACGTGGGGAGGTCACCAAAGCCAGGAGAAGCCATCAGGAAATCTCCACTCAAGGAGGCCAACAAAGGAGGCCAACAAAGGAGGGTCCAGCCTCCACCAAAGGCACTGGTATAAAGGCTACGTCAGGCCTGATAAGCTCTCCTTAGTCCTCTAAGGATAGCAAAGTGCTTTAAGGTGTAACGTCCTGTATCACCATGATGCATGAATGCAGCCCTGGACTAGCGAGCCTACTTGTCATGCTGCACACATGCATCATGCCGATCGTTTGTGAGTGTATCAACCTCCTAGGATCAGCATGATGCATCACTGGCAAGGCTATGCAGCACTGGCGAGTAAGACTTGGCAGAGCTGTGTCAGGCAGCATGGCTATAAGGAGCATAGCACATTAAAGCCGTATGTGGCCCATAAAGGGTTAAGCCTGATCAAAACAACTGATGGCACCGATAACCTTGTGTGCTGCCATAGAGGGGTGTGGTCAACTGTACACTGCTTTATTGTCGTGGATAGCGCGGGAACTAAAGCTGGATGCTCACTACAAAGGTAGGTGGGCTTTGATGGTTACATTCTGGTGGCTGCATGGAAGATTCCATATTCTACATAGTATTGATTCTTCTAACAAATCTACCTGGATTTATATTAGTTTGATATGCTTGTACAACCAAATAGACCCAGGAAGTAGAAATACGTGTAGATAGAGCTATATATGTATACTATAGTTGTAAAGGTTCCTGCAATTAACAGACATTTCCTGCAAAATTGTAGGGACCTTTACTATATAGTATACATAGATCTACATGTATTTCTACTTCTTGGGTCCTGGGTAAAGCCTTCTAAATATTGCTTTTCTCTAATAAATCTATGCTTGCTGTATACATTTGAAAATGTGAACCGACACGAGTCATATATTCAATCCAAGAGCTGTTTCTGCAGTCATTGTCACATTATTTACTTTTCTTATTCCATGTGCTGAAGGGTAGGGATTTGGGGCTCTGTATAATGTAGAGGGATAAAGTTAATGGGTGGTCAGCGGTTCACGTTCACTTCACGCCTAATCCTACAGCTTAGCTGCTATTCCATATTCCATTGGCTCCCCAAAGGGAGGGGACATAAACACCCATTCCCACCCTGTTATAAAACTCCAGCAGTATTAAGAGTTATGGACCTATCCTGTCAGAAAACTTGGAAGCACTTGTAAAAATAAAATATACATCGCATAAGAAAGGGTTATTAAAGTTGATCCTGTCACGTTCTCATGGTTCAAAGGAAGATCCTAAGGATCAGGAGGCTTAGGGATGGGGCAGGGTTAGGGGGTTGGGGTCGGGGGCGGTGGCGGTTGCGGGGGGGGGCGGTCAGCAGCTATCAGTAATGCTTGACCTGCCCGTGTGGGGTCACTGCTGATAACATGACCCCAGGTCAGTCAGACATGGAACCCCACAGAGATACCAATAAGATAATCTTGGACAGTGTAGTTATTGGTCACTAGTATCATGACAAGTATCTATTGATTTATTTCTCCAATTGATTATTTATCTAGCTTACCCATATTATTTCCCAATCTTAGCCTGATTTGTAACACTGGCTCTGAGTATCGGTCATGGGTAGTATATAATTATGTTCTAAAACATCAAGGGTATAAGTTACTATGTCAATGTGTTTTAATCTTTAACTGATTAGGTGATACATGTCTGATAGATTATGTCCCTGAGACTTGGAATAAGGAAAATTATGTCCCTGAGACTTGGGATAAGGGAGATTTTGTCGCTGATACCTGGGATGCTATAGCGGACCGTCTAAGCACCTGTCTGAAATAAGCACTGGGGGTAGACTGGTATTGAACAAGTGTTGATGCACTAAATGCTAGTCCCGAACAAGCGCCAGTCTGTTAAAGTGCCAGGGGTAAAAACTACTTGAAGGTAAGCCAAATTATGTCCCTGAAACCTGGGATAAGGCAGATTCTGTATCTGGGACTAGGGATAAGGCGAATTCTGTCACTGAAACTTGGGATAAGGAACAATCTCATGTGGACCACAAATATGCTAAATCATATATCTCTAGACGTAGTGCCAGAACAGCAGAAGGAAGTGAAACAGTGAATATATGAGTGCAGTCAGTATAACCTGAAGGTTTTTCTCAGTTCTCACTAATTATTGTATACGTACTTAAACTACATCTCGGGTAAACTACATGCTTCTATCACAAAATGAACGATCACCACTGATCTGATCACTGACAGAGTTTGTACCACAAATTTGTTCTTGACAAAGCACCCAAGAGTTAACCTCCGCCTGATGACAGCGTTGTTAGAAAATGAGCACTCTCTATATCTATGATGTGTTTGTTTAAACCTTTAAGGACGGCATAATGCACTAATGCATCACGTCCTTGGTTGTTATGTTGCATGAATGCAGCCCTGACAAGTAACTCACCAGGGCAGCATTTAAGAGTCATACCGACCCTACAGATTGGAGACAGTCCTGAAGGTTCAGCATGATGCACTAATATAGCCCTGGTGAGTTAGTTGTCGGGGCTGCATCGGTATATCTTGACAACAAACGCCATCTTTTAGTGACATGCCGTCCTCAAAGAGTTAAGTGCCTAACATGTACACCAATTTGAGCTCTAGAAACAGACGGTGTGCCTATCAGGTCCCACCACTATGTCATCAGGTAACCACCAGCGTTATCACTCCAGCCCCTGGGTGAGAAAAGACAGCTATGCCACACACCCTGCTATCAGCTGTGTCTTATCAGTCTTATCAGGAAACATGGAGAACCTTCCACATGCTAGGAGAGAGGGTGGGCATACATTATGATTCAAACCCCATAAGAAAATAATCGTGATTATAATCCCAAATAAAATGAAATGAAATAAAAGATGTATTATAGGGTGGGGAGTTTAAAATAGGGGTAATAGGTTGCTGTATTTTGGTGCAGATTGTTAACAAGCAGCCCCCTCTAGAGTTCTTTTTCTGACTGGTCAGCTCCTTAAAGGATTTAAAATGGGGGCCTCAATGAAAGTGCTAAGGGGTTTATTGTGAAGACCTGTACACCTTTGCAGCGACTTTAAATAACCTCAGGTAATTAGGGGCTCATAATATATTCTGAGCTAAGCTCGTCAACACAAATAACTGCTGCGAAGAAAATGCAATTTCCATTAACTCCTCTTCCTGACAAGTTATCTTCCTCATGTAAGAGAATTACTGGTTGGTCTAATATCCAATTTATATTTCCTTGGTAAACCTCAGTAGCTCTAGTGAGTAATCTATTATTCATTGAGCAGGAACTAACTTTCCTTCCTTGAAATGCCTGTCATCCACAGACAACCTATCATCAGCAGATTGAATAATAAAAACTCAGATCTCAAGCTGGGCTTGGCAGGTAACAATGATGTAGAAATTAGATTAGGAATTTGATGAAGCTCTTTAATATAGCTAAAATACAATGATACAATGACATGAAGAAAATATTGCTATACATCCATGAATGTAAAGGAGAGAAATTATATTTAAGTCCAGGGGCAATGCTGGAGTCTGGCAGTGAGAATACAGAATCTAGCATTGCATGGCAGAATCTGGAAGTCGAATCCAGCATTGCCAGACTCTTGAAGGAGTCCAGCATTGCCAGACTCCGGGAGGAGAGTCAAACCTTGCTAGACCCCTGAAGGAGAGTCCAACATTGCCAAACCCGTGAAGGAAAGTCCAGTATTTCCAAACTCTGGAAGGAAAATCCCGCATTCCTGGGTGATTATAGTGATATCTATGTATAATGTATGGGGTTGTGAAAGACTATTAAAGGAATCATTCCAGTCTCTTCCTTTCAATTTGAAATTACCAAGCCAGATTCTGAATGAATGTTCTAATTATAATCAACATTGACTGTCAACAAGGAAGCAATATCCTTTAGTCCTGACTGAGCGAAAATGTTTTCCATTCGGTAACTGATTATTGACAGAATCCAATCATAATTTCACCCGGCAACTCCCACCTCTGAAATGTTCCTTCAAAGTTGTAAACTAAATTAAACTCAGCCACGGAAAGGCTCCTGTCTTGAATGAATAGTCTTTTAGGGTGGATTTGAAATCGATACTGTTAGCATTGCCCTTGACAGTGCCACTTGAAACTTTGTGCAATATCAATAACTGAGATGAAAATCAATTGAAACTAATGAGACTATGGACCAGAGACTGGTAGAGGCTGCACCACTAAATGTGTTCTTGACTTTGCAGCTCTCCCTTAATACCACTTGCAATGTTGAGAGAAAACTTTGAAACTTTTAAGTTAAAGAATAATAACTCGTGTATTAGCCACACCCCTTTGACAAATTACATAAGCCGCACCCTATTTTGGTATGTTTGGTATCAAAAGAAGGCTGAGTCTGACTCACATACAAGCCGCGGCTTCTACACAAGGTTTTAGGTATTTCCTTTATATCACCTATATCATTATTATTTTACTATACTGGGATAGCTCTTGTATGCCTCTGATGGCACAAGCTGCTACCCAACCTGCTAGCCTCAACCACTACTCTACCACGCTGTCTGGTCAATGCCACTCTTGGGTCCCCCACTAACCCCTACCATCCCCCCTGCAGCTTATCTGGCTACTTAATCCTGGCCTGGAGTCATTTAGAGGTGGCCTTATCCCTGCCTGGGGCTAACCTCCTTCCCCCTAATCAGGACCTTGTCACACCCAGACCACCAGCTGCCTGCCCAGGGGTAGGGTAGGCCACTGCAGTGATAATCCTTAGGCTGCAGAACTTAGTCAGTACTGGCTGAAAATTAGGCACTAGTACCTAACCTAGTTAGTCATTTTCTGGCTCCCTATTCGACCAACCTAGGTGAATCAATACTATCAGGTTGGTCAGTACTGACCAACTCATATCAGTCTTCTCCATTTCAATGAGTATTAGGCTAAGTCCTTTTGGATAAGGCATTGGTCATGTGTTTCCTCAGTAATTTTTGAATAGCACTTGCCCATAGCTAATCAATGTCCCTATGACGAACCTGGGATAGCCACTACAGGACTGGAATTAGGTTTTCTGTGTGCTTGGGCTAAAAGCGCTGTGTATCAGTCCTCGCTCTCCCCAGACTCTCACTGGAGGGGCAGTTCCAATTGTTTATATGCTGCCCTTAAAGTGGGTCTTCTACTATATGCCAATTCAAAATCGGTAAAAAAAATAAATCTGTCTGACCGCAATCTTGCATAGAGTCTAGGTCCAAAATGGCAAAAAGAAAAAGTGGAGATGATTCGAGGACCTGAAACAATTTCATAGACAACATGAAGCATGCTTTGCTCAATACAAGGGCAGAAGATGGCCACCAATTGCAAAATCGAAGAATCTTTTACTGGGATTCCAGTTATACAGCTGACATTGGGCTATGATGAGAAAACTATACATGCTGCATAGCTTGATTGAGTGGGCTACTCGTAATCATAGGCTTCATCAAATTCTCATCAATGTTTATAATACCCACCCATGTCAATCTCCTGGTGTATAAATAGATCAGCATAAATTGGATGAGATACAGCCCAGCGTAGATCCCTAATATTATAAATATTGATCATAAGATAAATGTAGATTTTGACCAATGCTGTAAGGTCAAAGATGGCCGCCATCGATCTAAGAATATTCCCAGAATCCTTTGCAGGGACGCTGGAAGGGTGATACAGACCTTCTGTGGCATTTTCTATCCATGAGAATATCTCCATACACAATAATATAAGTAAATCAGGACCTGACATAAATGCAATATATACAGTTTGGGATCAGGCTCATTTTCGGACCTTTATCAAAAATGGCAGAATTTATATTCAGCAGTGCTTAATTCTGGTAGGGGCCTGACATTACTTCTCTATGTGGCCCTGGTGGGGTTTCAGAATGGCCTCCAACCATTGATTTGCTGAGGTTTATGAAGATGGGGAAACATAAGCCAGGCAGGGTGCTTATACATCATACCAGGCCCTTCAGTATGGGATCTAGAACCAGATGGGAAGCAATCCTCAGATTATGTCAGGAATGATTTGATACTTTACACATCCCATAAACTCCTGAGAAATATGTGATAAAAGGTTTGAACTTTCTTTTAGTCCCAAGTCTCATGCTTGTAGAGCCTAAATACCTTTTTGCAAATATGGAACAGTAGTGAGATTTAACCCAAAATGTGCCTTATTTAAAATTATTTGGTTCCCTTTTTTGAGGGATTAGTGAGTATTTATTGTAGACCATTTAGGCATTAGGGTACCCAATATTATTTACCTTTGTCCTCAGTGAAATATTTTACCAAAGAAAATACTATAGAAGGGCTTTATCTCAAAGAAATGTCCAGGATAGTCCTAGTCTAAGACACATACTAGTAGAGCCTATGGAAGCAGGTATAATCTTCCCATTAATACAGTACCTTATATTCAGCCCTATCCAGCCAAACTATACACAATGGCCGCTGAATAATAGCCCAAACCCAGGGCTACAAGCACCTGCACTCAACCGGAAGTGAGTGAGGTGGTGCCCCCTGTCGAGTACACCATCACTCAGCCCCATCTTCCTTGTATTATCGCTCAATGAGAGCCTGGGCTTATCTGCTGTAGGCCCCTCCAGTCCCTATGGGGCTCTGAGCGTTTAGGCCCATGATTCCCCCTGAGTGAAAATGAAATGGAGTCTAATACACTGTATGGTCATAGCCTGCATTTTTACTGTGGTACACCATATGTGTATCAAAATACATGGAAAAATAATGGGAATACGAAAGTGCGGCCTAAATGCGCCTGGACGCTTTTCCGTTTTAATAGCAGGGTCGTTATTACCGCGACTGCTATCACAAGACAGGTGCCTATCTAAGATCCTATTTAATGCTTGGAATGATTGAAAGACCCTTAGGACAATGATGTGAGCTCATCTTTTTTGCTATGGCCTTTTTAAAAGTTGCTTTTAGCTGGTTGGAATTTGATATGGTAAAAACGATATCCCCGATTGACCAAAAACTAATTTGGACATAACCCACTGTTTTAAGTTATATTTTAGAATCTTAAAAAACGGCTTAAAACACTTCTTCCAGCTCTAACAATGCACGTGGCACCCCATGGTGCCCTGAATGTGGCCCCCGTAGCCCTGTGTCATCAGGTCAGATAAGGGATCCATCCCCAACTGATAAGATAACAGTGATCAATGTCTAACTACCCGTTACCATGGCAACCCATTGCATTGTGGGGACACTCCACGTAAAACTAATGTCTTTTTAGGCACCCTGTCTCTGTGGGGGTGATGAATGTTGGGGCAGGGGGTTAAGGGATTATTCCACTTAATCTCAGGGAGATATGAGTGCCTTTGTGCAGGTATTGTGTGTAGTTTGGGTTCTGTTGGCTAAGAGGGAATACATGAAGTGCTATTCTAAATGTCGTCTGCTTCTTTTGCATTGTGTAGACATGCTGAATTAATGGTGTCTTTTTACTTGTTGAATTTAAGAGGTAGCTATAATAAGGTATAGCCCCGCCTCTGAAAATATGATATCCCAGAAAGGTGGACCACTAACTCAACAATAAATTGCCACTCATCAAGCCTGAGAACTATGGAAAATTCTTAAGTAGTAGTGCTGTCAGTGAGTAAACTGTCAGTTTTAATAGTTAACAGTCCAATTGGCAGTATGTATCAATGCTTTGCTGACAGAACCTTCCACATGTCACCATGCAGAAACTGATCTGTATTGAGTTACAACCAATCATCTCAAATGATCCCAATTACAGATACCCTCTATCTAAATGAGAAATGGGCTTATCAGTTCACCAACTCACTGCTATCCCCCAAGGTTGAGCCTACCGATACAGATAACACCAGTGGTCAACTGTTGTGACCTGGGTGTAATATGTGTAGATTATAACTGATTTTAGGATATACTACATTGATAAAAAATAGTCGTGAATTTAAGACATTTTTAGGACCCCTGTAACCCCATAGTAAAGTTCTGTGCCAGGTATTCATACACCAATTATGCAGAACACTATCGAGGAGTGGTCATATTTAATCTAAATAGTTGGTCCCCAAGGAGATCTGTCCCTCTAGGGGGACAAACATAGTCAACCCTTTCCAGCCTAACGCCTGTGCATCAATATATAGGCATACTAGTTCAAATAGGCGAGGGGTTCAGACATTTCTGGGGCCTCAAAAATTGCCATATAATTTCTGCTATTGCTAACATGCATATATCCAGATTGCTGTTGGGGCCTCAAAAAATGCCATATTTGCTAGTGCGGAAATGCATATCCACAGCATTGTTAAATAATGGCCACTCTCTAACATAATCATTTGTCAACATTCCCAAACACTGAGACACAAAGCTACCCGACATGCCATGCGACTTGTCGCGTGACTGCCTTGACCAATCAAACTTGATGTAACAAAGGATGGTCGGGTATTACACAATGTAACGGTCCAGCACACTGCAGCACTCAGCTCTAAATGTATGGGGTCTCCTAATGTAAATAAGGGATGACAATAGGCAGACGACATATAGAGGCAGACGGGACCAGGCGATGACTCGGCATAATACTGGTGATATATTTGTTTCTCACTGAGTAGACTCCCTTCCTGCACTGTAATCTGGTTGATACCCTCTGCCCTTTCTCGCCATGATGCATGAATACAACCCTTGTCAGGCATGCATGCCCTTCCGGTGTGTATCATATCGTCAATATGTATGTCCAATTGGTTTTATGATGCGCCTATGCAGTATTGCTGAGGAGCTCACCGGTGCTGCATTAACGCATCAGGCCGACCATTGAGGAGTGTTTTATTGAGTAATAGGTTGGGCATGCATGTATAGATTATAATTATACAGACCATATTATAGAACACGCTAATCTTCTATACATGCTATTACCTAAGGTGGGAGGGCATCAAATCTTCTATCCACGGCAATATAGATTTTGAGGCGTAATCCAATTTAACCCGAATGTGGAATTCAGCTTGGATCTACAACTACATCTAGCCTACTGACTTCCTCATTTTAACCCTTTAAGGGCAGCATAGCTCTTTTACAATACATTGTGCTGGGCTGTTGACATGGTACGTAAATACAGCACCGCCGAGACCAGTGAGTAACTCGCTGGTGCTGCAGCCATGCATCATGATGAGACCAATCCCCCACGGCCAAAAGAGTCAATATGATGGACAGACAAATATAGTGCCTGCGAGTTACTCGCCAGTGCCACATTGGTGCAGCATTACAACATGAAATGAACATGAAGCTTTGAGGCATTATGCCATCTGTAAAGGGTTAGGGGCATTTACTACTACAACATAGTCGATCCGAGATGCAGAGGGGATCTATAACTAATTTACCCCACGTTAAAGACCTGTCAATGCAAGCCCACAAGCACAAAACACCGAGATAAGATAACGATGTTAGTCTCCACCTAGAGATGGCGCTCCTGTGAGCACTTCCGGTGGAGGCACATCCGGTGAGGGGTATAGAAGGCGCTGCAGTCGGTAGAGACGCCAAGACAAAGGGTAGCATGGCTCATCAACGGTTATTGTCATCAAGTGGTCGTAAATCTTCTGATATGGGATAACTGAGGGGTACCATAAACCTGTTGATATTAATATTTGAGATGTATGAGCACTGGTGTGCTGTCAGGGACAGGGTTTAATTAACTAAAGTGTGTTAACCCTCACATATTTAGTCTTACACTGGTCATATAATTACCCATTGAATTTGATGGTCCTCATCGCTATGTTAGACCAATGCAGCAAGAAGAGGGACTTTTCAGAAAAGTTGTTGATAAAGATTTTTGAACATTTCTGAAGTGTGACAAACAAATACATAAATATAACCTCAAAATCCTGCGTTCTAATATAGACTATTAGAAGGATAATTTGACCTGTGAATATCCTGATAACAGATGTTGGCAAACATAGCTATTACTGACAATGAAATAATGATTCTCCTAAAACCAAAGTAAACACAACTTCATTATGGGAAGTCACCCTTTCTTGGTATATTGGTCTATAGTTGAGCACCATCCTGTTATTACACGACAGTAAAACCTTGCCCTGTTTACATATCTCTATCAGAGCAGTTTTGGTTAGGCCACACACCAGGTCTTAACTGCCGTACTGCTATGTATCGCATGTAGAACTGTTTATATAAGTATATGGAAATGGCACTTTGCCCCTGTAAAGTATAGGCACAGAGTATGAATATGGGTCACAGATTAGTATATGAAATGGCACCTAGTCCTTGTTTAGTAGAGGCACAATGGATCAGAATAGCATATGAAATGGTACCTTGCCCTGTAAAGTACATGTATAGGTACACTGGCTACAGAGAGTAGTATATATGAAATGGTACTTTGTCCTTGTATAGTATAGGCACAAAGGGTTAGAGTAGTATTATGAAATGGTACTTTGTCCTTTTATAGTATAGGCACAAAGGGTTACAAAGTAGTATATGAAATGGTACTTTGTCCTTGTTTAGTATACCGTGGTAGGCACAATGGGTCACAGAGTAGTCTATGAAATGGCACCTGGTCCTTGTTTAGTAGAGGCACAATGGATCAGAGTAGCGCTACCACTGTGGGTATGGGCCGGCCATGGCACCAACCTATGCAGTAGGAGGGGCCCCTCAACGTGTCAGTCTCTGCCATTTCCGGGAGTTACTATTCATCCCCCATTAGAATAAGACATATGGGATTATTCTATATAAACAGGGGCATGTCCCAGACCATCCCCACTCTCTCTATGATAAATAGTTTAGAAATTATGATAAAAACTAGGTTTTCAAGTAACATAACATATATCTAATGTAATCATTCAAAATCCGGGGACTAGACACACTTAAGTACAAATATCCAACAATAGAATAAGTGTATAAAACATATGCTATCTATTTAAGTTTGTCCCGGAAATTAGCCCTAGTGATAGTCAAAATAACAATACTAAGCCTTTATTGCAGCCAATATAGAAATATACTCACTGAACCGCAATGAAGGCATCATTTAATTGGTAAAATGATCATACACTTAGTATATAAACATATTGTTATATTACAATTTGAACTTCATATATTTCTCCTCCCCGGGTCTGTGTCGGCACGCAGGGTAGTTATACACTATGGTGCAGGCCCTCACTGTACCTTGAGTATGGGTGCCACCGGGCTGGTAGGATATATGTAGACCAGCAGGGGTAAAATTATAAGGAGTTCTTCAACTTTAAACGCTTGTGACACACTTTTTAGTGGACATATCATGATCATTTTTAGGGTTAGAGTAGTATTATGAAATGGTACTTTGTCCTTTTATAGTATAGGCACAAAGGGTTACAAAGTAGTATATGAAATGGTACTTTGTCCTTGTTTAGTATACCGTGGTAGGCACAATGGGTCACAGAGTAGTCTATGAAATGGCACCTGGTCCTTGTTTAGTAGAGGCACAATGGATCAGAGTAGCGCTACCACTGTGGGTATGGGCCGGCCATGGCACCAACCTATGCAGTAGGAGGGGCCCCTCAACGTGTCAGTCTCTGCCATTTCCGGGAGTTACTATTCATCCCCCATTAGAATAAGACATATGGGATTATTCTATATAAACAGGGGCATGTCCCAGACCATCCCCACTCTCTCTATGATAAATAGTTTAGAAATTATGATAAAAACTAGGTTTTCAAGTAACATAACATATATCTAATGTAATCATTCAAAATCCGGGGACCAGACACACTTAAGTACAAATATCCAACAATAGAATAAGTGTATAAAACATATGCTATCTATTTAAGTTTGTCCCGGAAATTAGCCCTAGTGATAGTCAAAATAACAATACTAAGCCTTTATTGCAGCCAATATAGAAATATACTCACTGAACCGCAATGAAGGCATCATTTAATTGGTAAAATGATCATACACTTAGTATATAAACATATTGTTATATTACAATTTGAACTTCATATATTTCTCCTCCCCGGGTCTGTGTCGGCACGCAGGGTAGTTATACACTATGGTGCAGGCCCTCACTGTACCTTGAGTATGGGTGCCACCGGGCTGGTAGGATATATGTAGACCAGCAGGGGTAAAATTATAAGGAGTTCTTCAACTTTAAACGCTTGTGACACACTTTTTAGTGGACATATCATGATCATTTTTCGTACATTGAATTAGTACTAATCTGCTTCATCGGATCTACTATCCAAATGCTGTATAAAATAGATGATTAATTTTCGATGGAACACCCTAGAAGGAGAGCAACAAAGATATGTGATATTTGAAATGGCACCTAGTCATTGTTTAGTATACCGGGGTAAGCACAATGGGTCACAGAGTAGTATATGAAATGGAACATGGTCCTTGTTTAGTATACCGTGGTAGGCACAATGGGTCAAAGAGTAGTATATGAAATGGTACATGGTCCTTGTTTAATAGAGGCACAATAGGTCACAGAGTAGTATATGAAATGGAACCTAGTAGAGATACAATGGGTCACAGAGTAGTATATGAAATGGAACCAGTTCCTTGTGTAGTAGAGGCACAATGGATCAGAGTAGCATAGGAAATGGCACCTTGCAGCAGGAGAGCAACAAAGATATGTGACGGCCTGTTATTATGTACAACACATTCAAACAGTGCAACCTTACTTATGCCTGTGATTCCAAAAGCAGGCGACAGTTTAATTTGCATGCATCTAACTCTATGAACAGCGCATAAAGTCATAGATGTGTACATGAATGGAGTAAAATGGACGATTCAACTTAAACAATGGAATGCCAATGCATTGATATATAGTTGACCCCTTGACCTAAGCAACAAGGGGCAAATAATTTAAACGCCCTCATCTGCCCCAGTGAATAGAATTTAGGACCCTGACCACAAGAGTCAAACTCTCCTGGGATAAATTACCCTCTCCAGGGTATTCTACCCCCGGAACACCCCACTCACAAGGTGTGGATGACTCAGCATGGGCATACTGGAGGGGGAGGGGTGCCATTTGTGGGGTTAGGTGAGAGCCATGGCGATAAATCTTCTTGTCTCCTGAGTGTTGTAACCTACATGTCTGAGTTAGCCAATACTCGTTCCCAATATTGAAGTTATTGCTGCCGTTGCTCATTTCTCATTTCAAAATTGTACAACTGATTTTTTTGGGGAGGTTGTGTGAAACAAGAGGCAATGTGAGGGGACTGATAAAGTATTAATGTGTGACATGCTGTAAAAACCTTCACTGTAGCTCTATAAGCCCTGAGAAAAGTGTCCTGTGGAAACAGGACATGTTGATCTTATGGATGTTATGCATATTACTGCTTCTTTTGGGGGTTGGGCGTAGTTCCACACCATCCTAATACTAAAATAGATTAATATCCTCTTTTGACCTTGAGCGAACGCCATATAGATCAAAGACCCCCTCCCCCTTTTTTCCTTTTTGTTAGAAAATGAACCCCACTCCCTGACGAGAGAATAACACTTGCATCAGGTGAATGTTTTAAAATTAGTTCTGAAAAATCAGTTGCCTGCCAAATTAGGTCAAATGAGCATCACACAAACCACAAACTTGGTGACAATGTTTGCACATAACCTTCACGTGACCTTCAGAGGAGAAAATGGCGTCCCCCACCTCCCAGGGGGCCACCAACGACCACAACAAATGCCAGCCGCCATTATTCTAGAAGTACGCCAAATTTGATTGGCTGACACCCTTTGTCTCGCTGCCCGCCAGTGGCCGACGCCTGGACCAATGGGTGAGCCCGTAGCAAACGACTTATTGTCAAGGGACCAATCAGATAACACCTTAGATAGATGGGTTTGACACGTGAGTTCCCATTGGACAGCTACTCTGTGATTTGGGTGAATGGAACCAGGTGGGGGAGGATTTTGGGGTGTGGCAACCCCCAAATGGCAACTGGCAACATGCAAGCAACAGCTGGCAACACTTGGCAGGGGATCAAAATTGATGAATGCCTGGGAATCCCTATTATACAGATTTTTGGCAGCCTTAACCTTCTAAGGACGGATGTCGCTAAAAGATGACATTTGTTATCATGATGCACCAATGCAGCCCTGGCGAGTAACTCACCGGTGCCGCATTGATACATGGTGCCGACCCTACGGCAGTGTCTCAACCCCGTAGAGTCGGCATTGGCGAGTTATGCACCAGTGCTGCATCCATGCATCATGATGACCAAGGGCATGATACATATTAAGGCATTATGCTATCTTTTAAGGGTTAAAGCCATCTTGTTCATATTCCATACACCTACACATTGTCAAAGTCTGAACCTTATATGTTTACCAATAAGAGACTCAGGTGCTTGGGAGCTTTATGCCGAACCTATCTATCTTTCCTCTGGAAGCGGACCTCAAATGTAATACATCTCTGCCAATGGGCGGGGGGGGGGGTTCTTCCACGTGGAAAGGGACCTAAGGTGTAGAATGCATGATATTCCCACTGGTTGAACATCGCCATTGTTCTGCAGTTAAAAGGGTGTGTGAGGTTAGCTGAGCCTCTCTCCCAAAACAGAACTGATCCTAGAAATATGTACAACTTATTTAAGCCCTATTTGGGGCTATTCTATAGTCGAATCAATGGTCTAAGAGACAGTGCCACGGCTCACAAATCGTCGCCACAATCTACAAGTTGATTCCTAGGTGGTAACTTTGAGGAGTAAGTAAAGAAAGCAAAAAGCAGTCCAACTCTATTAAAGATTCCACTCAGCCCATGCTTCACATTGAATCTGGACAGAAAACCAATACTAAACCCATCAGTCACTGAGGTTGCAGTTTACTGGTTAAACAAGTCGGTAACCCTTTAAGGGCAGCATAATGCTTTATTGTGCTATGCCCTTTGTCGTCATGATACATCCATGCATCTCTCACGTGTAACCTGCCAGTGCTGCATTCATGATACCCTCCTGAAGGGTTGGCATGATGCACCAACACAGCACCGGCAAGTTAGGCCAAGTGAACATGCACATTAAAGTAGCATTCTCACCAATGTCCCATATTTCTAGTGGCGAGAATACATCCTTAATGCATCATGCGGTGCTTAAAGGGTTAAACTAAACAAGCCTAATGACAGGATCAGCATGGCAGATAACATGACCAACATGTGCAGGGTGGGGTATTCGCAGATAACCTGACCAACATGCACTGATAATTCTATAGGGTCGTCAGTAGTGGCTATCCTAGGTCAGTCTTACGTGTATTTCTCAAGCATTGGTCAGAATGACCTGGAGAACATATTTTCGGCTCCCTATATGACCAACCCAGAGTAGTCAATACTGCCATGTTAGTGATTACTGACTAACCCCCATTAGTCATCATTTAAAAAAAAGTATTCTGGTTAGTCTTCTTGGCTGAGGCATCAGTTATATTTTGCTTGGAATATATAAGTTCGCCACTTTGACTAATCCATGGATACCCCTATGAATGACCTGGGATGGGCACTACTGACAAACTTCTTACATCTATAGAGTATCAGTGTGTGCAGGATGGTGTATTGGCAGGTGGAGACGGATGGGTGTGTACAGAGTGGGACAGGACTAAGAAGTGAGCAGCTCATGGAGGGTGAACTGTGTGTAATGAGTCACTCAACTTAGTTAACCCTCTAAGGGCGGCATGATGTCTCAAATCTATGTTCATTTTGTTGTCATGGTGTTTCAATGCATCCTCGGTAAGTGACTAGCCAGGGCAGGTAATAGTGCATCGTGCTAGTACGCGAGTCAGATCGGCCCAGAGTTGGGGTGCGGCTTATAGGGGCTAGTCGGAACTGGAGCTGGTTGTGGCGACCAGCACTGATAAGAGCTGATAACACTGTTACAAGCCGTCCCCTGTTTGTCCCCTATTTGTACCCATAGTGGGATGTCTTATCAGTGGGTTTAACCGCAACCAGCGAAATATAAAATGGCGGACCCACAGGGTATAGCTCCAGATTCCTATGCGGGTTTCGCCAGCATAGTATAGTACTAAAGTCTCCCCAAACTCAGGGTGCGGCTTATATATGCGAGAATTTACGGTAGCTCTTCTTCCATCGTCACTTACCATCACTCATTTAACTCTAAATTATGTAGTATATATGCTCAATCTCTATTGAGAGAATACGGATAAGTATGGTGCTTCCCTATTATTCTACAGTCCCATTTCCAGCCCTCCCCCAGCCGTCCCACTGGTCACAGAAAGCTTATATTCTATGCATGAACCCTCTCTCCCCTGTCCGGTCCAACTTATGCTAACCCCTTCCCCTCTCCTCAACTCAGTCCTCTCTTATTATAGACTGCAGCATTCATTTAAACCGTATACATTTATACAGTGTGGGCCCCCGAGTCGCTCTCCCCTGTGGAGCATCGTTTCTGCGTGGCTGCTCACAACTTTTGAAAGTTCTCAATCTCTGCCTACATCAAAAATTATTTCAATCAGTTTTACATTTACTGGAATTAAGGGGAAACAAAAACGACTGACTCTGTGAGTTACCGAAATGGTCACCTTTGGGCAGTCTTTGTCAGATAGGGTGTACCCCATTTGTACCTACATGTACCACGAAAGTCGATACCGTCAATATTGATTCCTCGTCCTGAGCTGCTCACCAGAGACTGGCGGCAATATGAGCAATTGGCGGCTTGATTAACCATCTAAGGGCAGCATAGTGATTTAATGTATTCTGCTATTTGTCGTCATGATGGGCGAATGCAGACATGGCGAGTATATTTGACAGGGCTGCACTCGTTCATCATGCCAACCCTTTGTGAGCGTATAACACCTGTAGGGTCTATAGTCGGTGTGATGCTTGAATGCAGCCCTAGTGAGTAGACTCGCTAGGGCTGCATTCATGCATCAGGAGGACATAGGGTATAGCACTTAATACACTATGTATCCCTGTACATCCCTCAAAGGGTTGGTACCAATAGGTCCTGTATGCCGCTATATAGGACTCTTCAAATGGCAGGACGATTCGTGAGCAGCTCCTGAGCTGTTCCCTCAAGTAACATGCCAAGGTGGGGCCAAGGTGGGTTTACCTTTGGCAATACATGCCTGCATTTTGGGTTGGGCAAATACATTGGCTTAAATGGGGCCAGTTGGACAAAGTATAATTTACAAGATGTCTTGTAAATGCCTATTATGAATTATGAATCATGCTTCCTACTAATAAAATAAGTGTTTCAGTATAAATAAATATATACATGATATGGTGCATAAATGTGACACTGACAAAGGTGATTTGCCGCCCTTTCATTGAATTCCGCCCTGGTTTGTACCGATTAAGGTCAAGGCATATGAACCGAAACACCTTCATTTTGCAGCCCTTAAATCATTAGCATCACTAGAGCTAATACTTCTAAGCAGCTCTAAGAGTAGCTCGTTTCTATGCGGCTGGGTATACCGTATACAGCTTCCCTACCCCCTTATAGCACCCTGTATACGGCACCCTGGAGGCTCCTCATCAACTAAACACATACTGCAGGGTCTTTATATATCATCAACACCAAGGAGGTCTTCTGGTAATAGGACGGGGTAGAAGATGAGACGTACACTTTATACCATACGAGTGGGACTAGCATTCCAAACTCCAAGTCCAAACCCCCCTACCCCCCCCCCCCCCACCAAAACATATATATCACTATATCTCACCACTGATCTCACCTACTCTCAAAAAGATACTTTAGAGGGGCCTTATGTCAAACCTTACCCTCTCTTTTTTTAACTCATTTTTTAAATGCACATGCCTTCACTGTAAATAACTACATTATCCCTCAACCAGAGTGCTACCTATTTGCAGCGAAATTGCTCAACCCTGCATCCAATTCTCAAACAAATTGAATTTTGAAGATCAAATATAGGTCCCTATATTTGTGGGGAGATCAGAATATATTTACTGTGTGGTAAAAGTTTGACTCCCGCTTGCGGAGTCGTTTGGGAGGTTAGGATCACGACGTGAACGGCTAGGCCAATGGTAAAGGATGGACTAGACGTTGCCGTACACGTTACACGTATAGGCAGATCTTTTATATATATATTGTATATATCTTTTTGATGGATCGCCTTTCTAGGGGGATGTTCTTCTCTACATGTAAAAATAAAGAACTGTCAATGTGGGTGGGGAAGTTGGTGCCTAGATGGCCTGCTATAAAGTATAATGCGACCACTGCCGTTACCGCATACCTTCACCCTCCACCCCCATCCCCCCAGTCAAGTCCAACCCTTCCCAGCCAGCATCTCCTCCCCCCCCCGCCCACCTTCCCACCCGACAACCCCAAAACATGAAAAGATCCAAGTACTACCAATGGGCATTGTCCATATAGGATCAAAGCATGCTATCCCAGACTCCCAGAGCAACCCCACCCTCCCCTCACCCACCCTTAGTGCAAATACACCAGCCCCTGTTCATTTCCCTGCCTACCCGTCCAGTACAATGCCGAGGGGCTGGTTGGCTCGGCAGTGGTGAGTGTGGTTCAAATATTGAATGGAGGGCAGAGCAAACTTGATGACAATTAGTTTAGACGCCTCTCCTCGTCGACGGAACAAGCTACCGGGAGTGGGGTAGTGGGGCCCAAGGCGCGGTGGTGGTGGCAGATGGGAGGAGGGTGGGGTTGAGCTTCTTTTAATGGTGGGATTTGTGTCCATTTACATTTGACATCCTCTAAAACTACTTCTGACTAGACTTATAGTCAGATGCTTGAGGAGTATCTGCTATGGTTACTGCAGACCTCAAAGATAGGTTATGACCTATACCTATTGCATTAAAGCACTATGCTGCCTAAAAAGTGTTTTAATATGCTAATCCCATTCCAAGAATCTATTATATTTATCAGAAGGTGTACTTTATAGCAACTACATTTCTACATATAACTCCTGCATTTTATGATACTCCCTCTGTTGCGTATAGGCATAGGATATATCTGACTCCAATTAGCATAATATCCCCCCATCATTATAAAGTAGAAAGTGTGTGTGTGTGGGGGGGGGGGGGGCAAAGACAGAATACTATAAGGATCTATTACTATGCATATAATTATGGCCTAATGGTATGTCTTAAAATATAAATTGTCCAAACACTGTTAGACTTCCAATGCCTTATCAATGTGATAGCATTAAACCAGGCATGTATTACGAAACTAATACATATGCTATCTAGATCGACTTCCCAGTCCGAGCTCTCTTCTTCTCTCTTTCTAATCGGCTACTTTTATCTGCCATACGGCATGCGCCAATACATAGGCATATATGATAGAGATTCACCAATGTATATAATATAGGCAGAGAGATTCCTACAAAAATACATAGACTTCTATGAATAATCGTACAGATATATATGTCGTGCATAGTTCTCCCGTCCCCACTGACTTCTTATAAACGTCTGTCTAATGCTTCTACACAGCTAAAGGTGGCAAGTGATGGGAGGCCATATAGACAGCGGAGGAATACATGAATACAAACCTCCTGTCTTCACTCCCAGTCCTCCCAGCAAGAGAAGCATCTTCTGTCCTTCTGAGGTCGAGGTCAACGGAGGAATCCCTCTCCGAAGGGTCCAACTCTGTAGCAGGGGACACAGTCTCCCAACACATTCTTGGTTAAGACTCAAACTCAGTTGCATAAATTATCATACCTTAGCGATCTGTGGTTAAAGATGGATGTATGCGTACAGAGGTAATCGACTCAGGTGGCGTCATCTGTCACTGTAGAATTGTCTTCTTGTGTTGTGGGGCAACCCCAGGTGGCATGGGGAGAATGGTAAAGGCCCGTTAGGTATTCTCCCATGTCTACATGTACAGGGTATTAGGTGTCTTTTGGTAGTTCCCCTGTGGTATTTTCTACCACATGGGATATTAGTTCTATGGTGTTTCTGGTCTTTGAACTCCTATGGAATTTCTTACTTTGTGAATGTCCCCTCTAGCTCAGCCCTTCAGCTTTGGCTTTCCTGGGGACCTGGATGAAATTAAGGCTTATATATTATAGTGGTTACTATAGTGAATGGTAAATGGTCATTTAGAAAGCGAACAAATTGCCTACCCAAAAGAGAACATATCCCTTGAACAGATAGACCTGACTACGTCTTGGCTAATCTTACAGCAAATCACACGGAGTATCTCAGATGTTTCTTCATGGTGAATGCCACTGCCCCATTGATTTAACCCTTGTTAGATGAACCTCTCCAGTATCTAACTAGCTGACGGCCTATTAAGTCATCAAATTAAATAATTAATTAGAGAAAATGATTCATTTTCAATTTAAGAGATTACATGTATCTTTTATTCAATGCAGAGAATAGTTCCATGAAATAGATACATAAAACTTCGCCTCATGAGATAACATTTTTCGTGAACCTCTCTATTTAGGCTCATAGATACAGCCCTATCACGATTGAGGGCCCATCTAAAGAACCCCTTGAGGACATTAAAATTGAAATTACACTTAATATCACTTCCATCTCGCTTAAACTGCTCACCAGTATGGGAACTGTGTACTGTAGACATTTCCCATGACATTAACACAAATCAGTCCCCACCCACTATAAACCCCCATTGGCTCCGTGTCCATTCATCGTCCTAACAAGGACGCACACAATATGCACAGAATACTGATCCGACCTTGGCATGACCCGCCAATTGCTTCCGGTGACCTTGGCGAGTGGGACAGGGTCGATGGCGCACTACTTTTTGTGGCGTACTAATTGCATGTCTTAACCCACTGCCGGCTGCCTGGGGCGATTTGCATCTGTGCCAAACGGCGTCCCAATCCTCCGCCCGCAGAAAATAGGCCCCCTCACACGAGGCGATGCCATTGAAAAATGAATACATTATTCAGCAGATCACACACGCATGCGCCGTGGAAGGAGCCTCACGACACATGACTCCATGAGTCACTCACCACATGAAACATGTACCACTCATTATCCATTAACCCTTTAAGGACTGCATGATGCTCATTTGTTTCATGATGAACTAATAGCTACCCTGCGAGTAACTCCCCAGCGCTGTATTGATGGACCTTCGGAAGCTTATTAACCCTGTATGATCGGCATGGTGCCTTAATGCACCGGCGATCATGATGATCAGCGCAATTAAAGGTAGGGCATAATAGTGCATTAACGCACTATGTTGCCCTTAAATGTCTACAAGCACCCTCAGAGTCTCATCCCCTTTTTCTCACCAAACAATGCATGCCTGTAACTTTTTCCAACCCAACCCATCCCAAACCTCCTCCTCTCCTCATTCTATGCTTAACATGAGATCATGAATCAGCAACTTTTTATTCTTGATTCTTGCTGGTATTAGTTTCCCCTCATGTTATTAAGGGACACATCCAGAAAAACTTAACCCGTTAAGGGATGCATAGTTCTTTAATGCGTATTATGCCCTTTATGCCTAAATGTAGTCCTGGTCACTAACTCAAGCATCTTGTCAACCCTAGGGCTTGATACATACCCGAAGGATTCTCACCAGGGCTGCATGCATGCATCATGACGATAAATGGCATTGTGCATTAAAGCACTATGCGGCCCTTAAAGGGTTAGAACTGAGGCCTGGACAGAACCTTGAGGTACTTAAGCTTAGAACCCATATCACCGGTGGATCATGGGAGATCTAAGGGGATTGTGGGGGAATGAGGGTTTCCTCTCCAAAATGGCCGCCGTCCATCATTCCCCCAAAAACGCTGACGTCATTATGGCGGGAAACAGACGACATTTGGCGGGAAGCAGACAGCGCAGCAGACGACATCGAGTCATGGCGCCATTGTTTGCCCCCAGTCTCTTGTGTAATCTTTGTCTGCCATCAATTACCTCTTATTTTATGCTCCCCCGGCTCAATTCTCGTCATATTCATCATATTCCACTTCACAATCATTTGCAGTCCTAAGTGATTAAAGATTAAGGCTAAATGGATTAGTAGATGTTTGCCATGGTTTTCCATGGTGCTTAAATAATTAAACATCTTTGAAATAGTTAAAAAGGTATTTCAAATGGGAGAGAATGTAGTTTGAGATGAGTTTGTTACCTTTGGGTAATGGAAGACAGATACGGGGTTACGGGGAAAATAATATGACCACTTGAACAGCACAATATATATATGTAAGGAGTCAGATCCTGAGTTGTTAGTGTAAATGGTGCCATTTGTAGTAGATATTTGATGCTGTCATCTGGAGGCAAAATCTATGCGAGGTGTATATTTTAAGGGTATGCAACATAATTATGTAGATGTCCAGGTACTTATCGAGAGTTCATCCCTACTAGCTATCTACTGTGTTAAGCTTGGTTTAAATAGTGTCTTGATTCCAAATATCAGGTAGGCTCCTTAAAAGAGGCACACCAGCGAACACCATCCTACACTTTTCCCTCCTTCTGCTCTCCCTCCAGACACTCTCTCCCAATCCACAACCCTAAAGGCAGTGATCCCTCCCCTTTTGATGGTGTTTCTCTGTCGCCCGACGCCCGCTCTCAGACAGATAAAATGGTGGCGTCCAGCACCGCGGGCGGCGTGACGCGCCACCACACTGAACACAAACTACTCCCTGCAGGTGGCGCTACGAGCCGTGTTTTTGTCTGCAGGCATTATGGGATGGATTTAAGGGTGCCACCTGGTGGGGTTTGCTGATAGCGCATGCACACTGACGTGATGGACGACTACATGGGAATGGTGGGATATTTTCACGAGTCATGAAGCGGAAAATAGGGGGGGCCAACTGTAATCCTGTAGGAATACTATGAACATGGTACTTTTTCAACTGGAATCTATACTTATATTCCAGTTGAAAAAACAGGCCCGTAACTAGGGGGGGTTCGTCGGTTCGAACGAACCCCCCACGGCCCTGATGGACCAAAAGACTCCAAGGCATCCTAAATGTTTCGGAGTCTCCCAGTGGTAAGGCAAACCGTACCATATGCCTTACATTGTAAATAGATCTATATTATCAAAGCACAAGTTGTAGTGACTTTATCACACTTGGTTACAGGAGTGTTTTCAACACAAATGTCTGGTAGGATCCATAAAAGGAACCCTCCCCCCACATCGTACACTATAGACCTTCACCCCCTCCTCCAGACACTCTCTCCCATTCCACAACCCTAAAGGCAGTCATCCCTCCCCTTTTGATGGCGTTTCTCTGTCGCCCGACGCCCGCTCTCAGACAGCTAAAATGGTGGCGTCCAGCACCGCGGGCAGCGTGACGCGCCACCACACTGAACACAAACTACTCCCTGCAGGTGGCGCTACGAGCCGTGTTTTTGTCTGCAGGCATTATGGGATGGATTTAAGGGTGCCACCTGGTGGGGTTTGCTGATAGCGCATGCAAACTGACGTGATGGACGACTACATGGGAATGGTGGGATATTTTCACGCGTCATGGAGCGGAAAAGGAAGGAGGTTAAGATGAGCACAATGAGGGATAACACTTGGGTGGAGCGCTGAGTGTACTGACTTTTGACGAATAATTTAACAAGTACTTAAAGAAACTCATTTTTAGAAATGCAGTTCTGGGGGTTGTAAGCTAAGCAAAGTACATTCAAGAAGAGGGCTATGCATGTCGAATAAGGCTGAATAGCAAACATTGTACATGTAGCTGAATGAAACCTTTGCAGGAAATTTTACATTTTACATTGTATGTCCAACTAAACACTTTATAATTTGAAAAAAAGGTAACCAAAATCATTGTTAGCAGTGAGTTTCATTTTATTTTACATCTCAAGCAACAATAGAGTAGTCTGTGTACCTTCATTTACTCTGTGAAGTCCATCTTACTAGTGTACTTAACTTAATTCCTTCAGGTATCTAGCATGATGAAATATGGGAGTCTGTCAGGGCAGCCACCTTGTAAAGGCACTGAACGTTCCCAGGTCTGGCTGCTGACTTCCAAATGCACATAATAACATTGTGCCCTTTCTGCATCTGGCAACACTTATCATACTACATAGTAACCATTTCTCAATTATCTTATGGAACCTCATGTATCATATTGAATTAAAGAGAGACTTTCTGTGATCAATAACACTGTGCAACGACGAAAAAAAAACCGGGGGCAGACCTACCTGACTAGACTAATTTGAGGTCACTGAATCCAAAAATGATGGTAAAAAATGCCTCATAAGTCTCAGTTTCAAGATATTCCAACCATGATTATTTGTCGGTCTACTACTGAATATATAGTCCGACCAATATACAGCAGGGACAGCATTCATAAAAAATGGTCAATTTTGTTTGCCTGGCAGAGATAACATGACTCTGAAGCACATCTAGTGGTAACATACCATAAGAAATAGGATTCTACACTGTTATGAAGCTGAATTAGTGATATTTTACTGATATTAATTGGAAAAAATACCATAAAATATATAGATTCATCCGAGAGCGATATAACATTTTCTTAAGCTACTTAGATCAGGATTGTGACCCGTTCTGACAAGAGGTACCTTCAGGGAAGCTATTATCACTGTTTTTAGCCCCCACCAGTGCCAGAATCCCAAAAAGAGTAATAAATAGACAGAAATCTGCTCGGATAACCCTTTATGCAGAATACAATGACAGTTCATTGGTGTTACATCTTTAGGATTAAAATTCAATATCTATAATGGTTTTTGTAGACAAAAATGGTACAAAGGCCTGTTTCTGGCTACCATAGTAGCCATTGACACAGTCAAAATATTGGATATTGGCTGTAGAATATTGGAAAGCTCATCAATATCGCAAACCTCAAAACAGGCCTTGCAAATTCCTTTCAGAATGAATTTTCTAGTAAAAGGTATCCTTGTATGAGGATATTTGACCATCAAACCTAATTTTACATGAAACATTAGCCAGGTACATTGCTGAAATATGGTCAGAGGTGGTCCTTATGGGGAATACAATAGGAAGACAAAGCGACCTTTTTAAGCACTAGTTATATGTTTCAAAGTGTTGTTTTGGACCTATTTATTCACAAAGAATATTTATTTCCATAACAGATGAGAAATATATTAATAATGTAACTAGTTCAAAATGAGTTTTACATGAAAAGAAGCATTTTCCTACTTTTTGAACAAATAGTGTATATATAAGCTCTAACTGGGTATACAAATAAGACCATGTGAAAATCTGAAAACTGAGACTTACCACACAATTTTGAGTGCTATTTTTGAATTCCCCAGGTCAAAATACATAAGAATAATTGAGTCTGGTCCCGGTTTTTTTCAATTTTTGAAAATTTGTTGTACAGTGTAATGAAAGTTCATTTTAGTACAGAAATGATTAGCTTGAAGAATAATGAGACATGTTTAGCTGCCTAACCTCTATCCTTAATCGCCCATCAAGCGTCTTAACTACCCCCTTCACAACCCACAACCTACTCACACCTTGGTTAATGGTGAGCTGCTGAGTAGGTCTGCAACATGGCAGGAGCTGCTCAGTGTCTGAGTCATCCTGCTCACAAACTGCTCACCAGGAGTGGATACAATTGGGGAGCTCCAACCAACTGCTCACCACGCCACTGGGTACAAGAGTGCGGCTCCAGCCAACTGCCTAACACACCACTGGATGCAGGGGTGGGGCTACGGCCAACTGTTCACCACACAACTGGATGTAGGGGTGGGCCAAGAGTGGGGCTCAAAGCTCACTGTCTCAGTTCATTTTTAGTAAATCAAATGTAGTAAAGCCTGGACAATATTTGGTTCCATAATGCAGTTAGTGAAACCCAATTTTGCAGATAATTCAATCACTCAGCCTATCAAACAACCAACTGTGAGTCCTACATCCGGAAGTAGCTCAGAGGCAATAGTTTATAGTCACTTTGATCTGCGCAGTGCGAAACCAGTCAAGATAACTAGATGCACATGTATACTGTGTTACTATGGCTGCCTGCATATGCCTACTGCCTGGCAATGTTGTTGCAGAAAATGCTTTAAGCGATATTGGCATGTAACAAAATGTACAATAAAACATATATTTGTAATCAATAGTAACCCACACAGAAAATGTCAGGGTCAGCCTGATGCTGAAAGGTCTCAAAAACAACTCTTGAGTACTTCCTATGGTGGCACCTACCAGGGCGGGCCAGGCAATGCTGAACTCTTCTTTATTAAACATGAATGCCAGCATTCCCAGACTGCAAGAGATTCTGGTAATGCTGGTTCTCACACTCTCCCTTTGTCACCAAATCTACACTCTTTCCAGAGTCAGGCATTTAAAAGAGAGTTGGGAAATGCTGGAGTCTAGCAATGGGAATTCAGAATCCAGCATTGCCAAGCCCTGCGAGGAGAATCGTGAATAGCTTGACTCTCTTTCAAATGATTAGTTCAATGGTCTAGGGATATCTTCCCGTATTCAATAGTTCAGTGATATCTTTCTACGTTCAACATTACAGTTTTATCACAGAAGGGGCAAGAGTCGTAAAGCTAGTAGGTAAGGCTATATTCCCTGTGTGTCTCAGGAGCTCGAACAGGCTGATCTTTTTTACTAGAGATTGCCACAGTTGTGTAAATTGCCATTGTTACTCAATCTATCAAAAATATATTCATTCCCCTAAACCTATTCCCCAAGTGAGGCCATTGCTGTTTGCAATTGGCATCCTAGGTAGGACAACAATGTCCATGTCCCTTCCTTCCACAATAAACCAATCAGAAGCTGTGATGTATCTGCTGATGGGCTAGTGATGAAATTATGGGATGTATACCTCAGCATTATGGGATGGCTGCTCCTGGGTATTATGAGATATAGGGAGTATTGGTGGCGCTACCTGGGATTGAATTTGGCACCAATTTGTCATGTGGTCCAGGGTCAATGGTCGCATGCGCAAGCTCTGGACAATCACAGAGAGTGAATTAGCATAAAGAGACAGTTATAGGGAATGGGATTGGGAATAATGGCTGACTGAAACTGGTACATATAGGCAGTTGTTATATCTAGCTATGTCTAACAATGGGTGCTGCTGGATATAGCCTAGATGACAATACAATAAGATGCAACATGTGTGCTGTCTCAGGGTATTGGCACAAGCACATCTGTGAGCAGCCAAGCAGAAAGGATAGTCCCCGCGGGATTAGTTCCGATTTTAGCCACCAGGGGGCGCCACTATGGCCTAAAATGAAAGAATTAGGCTAAAGATAGCTCTTGGGTACTTTTTTCTGGAGAATTCAATAGGATTACATAAAACATTCCATTTTTGGTAAAAAGCTTCTATATTTGGAAGGTAAAAGGAACGTTTTTAAGCCTAAATGGGTGTGCTTGTTGATATGTGTTGCCATGGAAACATGATTTTTATTCCAAATAGAGGAAATTAAGACATGAATTGATAGAATGATTTTTGAGGATTGCGATGGTGAAAACAAAATAAAATTACCATTCCTAGATCGAATTATATGACTTAAAGAATGAAAATGTATCATAAATTTCTAATTATCATAGATAATGCTAATTAAATAGGGATATCTTGGAAAATATGAGACATAGAGCTTATTGGGATTTTGGAAAGGGTGATGCCCACACATATTCATGAAGCCATATCTCAAAAACTAGAAATAATATCTTCTAGTGTAATATATCACTGGAAAGCTTATGACATCAATTTCAAAGTTGGCTTTTTCCTTGGAATACCCTTTTCCCTTCTTGTGAGATGTTGGCTCTGATCTTGGCATTCAGCTTGTTGCCGGCAGATCATGATGTCTGGAGACTGGTGCCTTCCTCAATCCCATGAGATATTCAGAGAGTATAACTAACATGACCACACAAATCCAAGCATTCAGATTTACCATTATAGGGAGCTCTAGACCAGCCGCAGTCAGGACATGTATGAATCCTTATTGCTTTTATCTAGGTTTACCTTCCCATCCACAAGAAAAAGATGGGTTTGTACTTGGCTTCATATGAATAGGCTACAGCATATTCTAGCATTAGCTTTAGGATATTTATATCTGAATAATAAATATTTCTCTCTCTCCAATGGTAACAGTCAGAGATGCCCCTTATTCTGTTATCAAATACTCTACCCTATGACCTTTGTCCCCAATAGTAAAATATTACCCTTATTTCATTGGTAAACTGCAGACTTTCCTGTTTTGAAACATCTTTTCCATAAACGAATGTACCTATTAATGAGAATACCATGGTATATCATTCATACAAATCCTCTTTTTAAGGCTGACCCTGTAAATCTCATGCTTTAATTTTAGCTTTGTTTGGGGGACCAATTCCTTCTCCGTCATCCATTTCCCAATGCACTATTCGTCTGGGTCTCTCTCTTTTGAGTGAACAAAATTATAGTGACCATATCTATGAGGTGAAGATGAAGTAGTAGTTTACGCATTACCCTGTCAGATTTGAGGTAGTATTATCATGCTGCATGTACTCATAGTGTAAGAGCCTTAAAGTTAGTATAGTGTGGGAAGACTTGCCTGGCCAAGAATTATAATAGGCTGATCCTATTCACTAGAGCTTGCCACATCTATGTAAATTGCCATTGTTACTCAATGTATCAAAAAGATATCCATTCCCCTAAACCTATTCCCCAAGTGAAGCCATTGTTGTTTGCAAATGGCATCCTAGGTAGGACAACGATGTTCATGTCCCTTCCTCCCACAATAAACCAATCAGAAGCTACGATGTATCTGCTGATGGGCTAGTGATGAAATTATGGGATGTATACCTCTGTATTATGGGATGGCTGCCCCTGGGTATTATGGGATAGAGGGAGTATTGGTGGTGCCACCTGGGATTGAATTTGGCACCAATTTGTCACATGGTCTAGGGTCAATGGGCGCATTCAGAAGCGGAAGATCTGGACAATCACAGAGTGTACATTAGCATAAAGAGGCAACTATAGGACATGGGATTGGGAATAATAGCTGACTGCTATACTGGTGATATAGGCATCTGTTGATACATATTTGCATTAGATATATCTAAGATATATCTAACAATGATCATTAGATATAGCTTATGGCGATAAAACATGCGACAGCTTCTCGCAACGAGACCCGTGCTGGCTTGATGCTGGCACAAGTGCATCTCGTGAAATGCTAGCTCTGACCTCGGAATGCAGCTTGTTGCTGCCAGATGATGGAGGCTGGGAGTCTGGCGCCTTCCTTAATCTCACGAGATATTACGAGAGCAGAACTGATATGGCCACACAACTCTAAGCATTCAGATGTATCATTATACGGAGCTCTAGACCAGCCTGAGGGCATGTAGGCATAATGATATTCACCCCCGTTGCTTTTATATCTATGATTATCTTCCCAGCTTCCCACCCACAAGACAACGATGACTGAGGACTGGGGCTGATATGAATACATAGCTGGGGTATTTGTAACAGTCAGAGATATGCCCTTTATTCCCACTATATCCATAGCTGGATTGAAGACCGCCTCTAGCCCTTTAGTTTAGTGCTCTCATGTGCCAGGCCCTTTTTCGCCATTGGGCTGCATGACTGCCGTCTTGGTGCGTTTACTTGTCAGCATTACATCCATGCATCATGCTGACCCTTAAGGCCTTTGGGAGTGTATCATCCCTGGGTATCATCCTTGTAAGGTCGACAATTGTCCTTGTTGAGCCCTCATCTAAACAGTGTTTAATCCTTTAAGGCCTGAATAGTGTTTTATTGGAGTATGCCCTTTATCATTATGATGCATGAATGCAGCCCTGGCGAGTAACGAGCCAGTGCTGCATTCATGCATTATGCCGACCCAACGTGATTAATATACCCCAGAAGTGGTGACATGATGCATGAATGCAACCCTTGGTTTATTTGTGTATCTTGATGATTGAGAGCACAGCCCAGCCCGGCCCCACTATAAAGCACTATGTGGCCCTTAACGTGTTCAATTAAGGCTATTAATTAGGACATAATTGTTCCCCCATGTAACATCATTGCCTGTCATTGATTGTTACAGCCTACATGGCCTGCTGTATTGTGATTGCATTGTCAAGAGTCCTTTATACAGTTACAATGAGTGTTGTCAATAATTGCCATTCAGTTTCGCTATGGGAGATGGGTTTACCATAGTGTATAGTAGTAATCATGTGCATCTATCTCTAGTACCTATATATAATAATGATCATATATTAAACACTGCCTCTTGGAAACATCTGTCTATATATCGGTAACATCTGCTACATATACATGTAGTACCAAAAATGCCTATTGGATTCAGATTACACGTTGGTGATTATAAGAGGATTTTGGTCTTATTTCTGGGAGTTAGATTAAATAAATCAATGATATATCTATATATCATGGACGATGTGAAGATTTTTCCTTCAATCAAAATGTTGAATGGAGGTGCCTATGGGTACATTGGGTCCGCCACTCATTCACGTGTTAGGATTGATGGAGTTTCATTCCCTAACCTTTTTTTGTAATTCATAGGAATTTATACTGGTGGGGGTCGCGGACAACTTAGTCCTTGGATCGGCCGGGAATCGAACCACAGACCTCACGCACCGGTGACAAGCGTGCTAACCATTACACTACCAACCCTTGTCTGACTGTTCTCCGCTCCCTACCTTACTGGATTGCATTGACAAGTCCCTCGGACATATAGGGCACGATGCACGATGACAGCCGGTTATGGCACCCCCTGCGGGGTTCGGGACACACCCGGTGACATCGTGCCCCTACACTGGGAACTAACAGAAATATTTCTGTACGTCAAATTTTCAAACCCCTGTGTCGATTTTACTCGTGCATATAATAGGCAAATAGACCATCTGGCACTAGTCTCTAGGGTGTATAGGCGTACACAAAAAGTCAAACTAAGGACTTTCTGAAAGCCATACCATCTCAACATAAGCCTGTAGGGTCCTATCCAAGAGGCTGGGATGTTACTGATGGATTCAATGGCTGCTTTTCTGACAGGTTGCATGCATGTCTTCTCATAACTCGTCGAGCACACACCAAAGTCCATTGCTATGGTTCCTTTGCTGCCTGCACCCCCACCACTGCAGTCAATAGCTCCCTTTGTTGAATCCTCCAGGGGGAGGAAAATGAAACTGGGCAGCATAAAGTGCCTCCACTTACAGGGTCTAACATTGCCGTTTATGCCTCCCTCCCCAACGCTCCCTCCCCCACCACCCCCAGCCCTTACCCCCTCTCGCCCTCCATCCTCCTCCTGGTTCCAGGGCCAGTGGCATGTAAGGGAGTGGTCATTTCTTATCAATGAGATGGGGGGAGGGGGCATAATTCTTTTTTATCGGTCCCAACCCCCCCCCCGGATGACCCATATTATCAGTATAGTAACTCTAAGTATAACAAGGTGGTGGAGTTGTTGCCCTCCCCCCCCCCCCCCCCGTCAAGAGGAGTACAAATTTACACCCACCCCCACCCCCTCCAAAGAGGGGACCAAAGACCACCATTTTGGCCCCAATTTTGTGCTTTTTAAACTTGCTTCTTTTTTTTTTGGGGGGGGGGGGGTGTTTTCAGCTCCCCAATAGCCCACCTCCTCCTTTTCAAAATCCTGGATCCAGCCCTGCCCATGTTGTTTTAAAATGATCATTCCTATTAATACTCCTATAATATTACCGTTTATGTCTCCCTCCCCATCACCCTGACCCTGACCTCCCTCACCCTCCTCCCTATCCCGCTCCCAGGGCCTGTGGCATGTAAGAGACCTTTGATGTCAGATGCCCAGCGTGTCTTGAGTCAGAGTTGGTAACATGTAATGGTTTTACTGTGTCGGCACTACCTTAAACTATCTGACACTTATCGGACAAGTCAATGTCTGTGTAGCAATAAACTTAGTGCAGGGGCCTACATTCTTAGGCTCCCACAGGGGCATGTAGTGTTTGATGGGGCATGCCCTTTAGGTGACCCGAAAAAAAAAAGAGTTGTTCTCATCACCAAGTAGTGAAAAACATGACGAGGGCGCTTTTTTTTTAATTAAATTCTATCTTTTTTTTTTATTACTTAGGGCTTAAATATGTAAGGAAATTTTAACTTTTCACAATTTGGTAATTTGGAGTTTATTGATTGGCAAAAGTTGTTATAATGCAAGTTCTTCCTAGCTGACTATGTTGCTCAGACCATAAGCTTTAATCTGATACCAAATTCGCCAATATCTTTTTCCAAATATATTTCATCAAAAATGTAAAAGAAAAAAAAAGTTTTCCCAAAACCACGATTTTTATCATGTGCGCGGTGATGAGAAACCAGTTTTTTTTTTGAGTGGCCTTACATAGTAACAAGCTCCATGTAGAATATAGAAAGATTAAGTAGCCTACTGTGGGCTCATTAATTGTTATAACATTGAAGTTCAGCTTCATTTCAGTGAAATGTGATAATAGAAGTATAGGTCCATATATATGTTGGAGCTATAGTAAGTTGCAGTTTATACTTGATTAATTCAAAATATGGCTCTTTTTGAATTATTTTAATACATGTACCTATCTATAATTAAAGAATGTCTATACAAGTGATACAGATGAAGACTAAAACAATATGCAAACAAGTATATCAACAGCACCCGATAGCTAGGGCTACCACTTCACAGAAATTAACACTGTAAAGCCAGATGTGTGACTGCAGAGGGGTTTTCGGCGACCTGGCGACCTAGGCTGTTTTCCAGGCGACGTTTCGACCTGGTGCAATAATTTAATCGACCAGGCGACTTTTGGACAAATTTGGTTATGGTAAAAATGGTCTAAAAAGCGACTTTGCGACTTTGGGCCTTTAATTTCGGCGACTTTCCGACCTGAGGGGGGACCCCTCTGCACCCCCAGATGTGTAATGGCACTACATGGGACATGCATGATCCCATGTTGGCAACCTTCCAGCATTGTCTTACTTCAGCTGAGGTTGTCTCCCTGTAGCCAGGGCTGCATGCACTGAGTATAGGAAGATGGGCTCTTCATGATAGATCTAAATGCTAAATGATGGCCATTGAGTGTAACTGATTCCATATCATATCCCTATCTATAGGAAGTGTGTAGAGTTTAAAAGTGAAGATATTGTCCAACAAAAAGATATAGATAGAACGTATAAACCATTCTAGAATATAGACCTAATCTGATGGCCTTGCTACAGACTACAATGGCCTGTCAGCAACCCCCTTGAATCGCCCTCAAAGTTCAAACACACTCCCCGACCAGAACCGGCCACGCCCCCTTTTTTTTTCTTAGGCTACAGAGCAAGCCTTTGTGTAACTTCCGCTGTGTCGATTCAAACTGTTAGTCTAATAGAGATATGCAGACAACCGAGTTCACAGCGACCAAGTCTCTCAAGGTGTCTGACCGACGATGTGATCCAAAACCACACCGTATCATGCAGTCATTGCCTCCCGGGGAGAGAGCCCCTCCCTCCCGGTGAGCACATCCTCCTGCGGCCGGTCTCACCGGGGGTCCACTCCGCCGGTCTCTCCGCCGGCTCCACCCCTTCTCTCTTCAACCCCCATTCTATCCTAGCAATACTACCCAAAGACGTATACATACGACATAAGTTTAAATCAGACTTACCGTCTAGCTCCCAATGTGTATCGTTGTCCTGTACGTTATGTCCAGGGTTTTTAACTCCAGAGATGGACAGGGAATGTTGAGGGTTGGTTTTGAAGCGTCAGCTCACGCCGAACAATAACAAAGGCACATGGTTCCGGCGCGTTCAGCGTTCGGCGCTGACCTGCCGCCTAGCGGGAGTCTGGGGAACTGTAAACAAGGGGTTATGGGGCGCTTTGTGTCACACAAAGGGAGGGATCACTTTTTTTAACAACAGGGGGGGGGGTGGTGAGATTTTTCACACACCCCCTAGAGGGGTTGAATTTTTTTACCCTGGCAGGCCGAAAATCGCGCGCGTTCGCGCCCCTTTGTAGCATGCTGTTGGTGTAAATATAAATTGGGTACGGTAAGAAAAGATGTCCATTTGGACTAGATAATATCAATGTAGGCTCCTAGCGATGTCGACTTAAGTAAATTAACACGTGACGTCAGTCTCAGGGTTCCCACAAAAGGTTTAGATTGGAGTTCCATGACCAAAATTCAGTGCCATTCTCCTTGGACCCCACCTTCACGATATCGAGCAGGGCAGTACGTAGGCCTATTCAATCGAGAGAATTTTACGTTTATTTTGTTTACTTCAACACTGTAGGGTTTGGGCTATTTCTAATTCAAACAAGCTCACTATATTACTCTGATTAAGTTACCAATTTTAGAACATTTCAAATTTTATTTTAGGTTGTATTTTTCTACCTTGAACCAAACCGCATCAACCAACCGTTCTGACATCTCACTGCTAACTGAATTCATTTCATTGAAATAACGAAACACATTTTTTTTATGGATATGTCAATTATTTATTTTTGATACACGTCCACATTTAGACAACTCCCTCGGGCGGCCAGGCACGAGTAATCAGTTTCCTAGACTAACTCGCCGTTTGGAAACTAATGCACATCTAGTTGTGTACATCGACATCATATAAAAATAGAACTGAACAGACAAAGGAAACCTCCAATACAATCATGTAAAGGAGGGGAATACATAGCAAGGTAGGACAGTTATTTCTTATTTCTCAATATCAAATACAACTGTCAACGACCAGATGTATAAATCTGCTTAAATATTAAGAGTTGATTGGATGAACATTGTAATGTCAAATTTTAAATAGCGGGTAATTCCCAATTTTGAGGGGAGAATTATTGAGCTATCATTTTGTACCTAAGAATACCACACAGACAACTAGAGTACGACCAATGTACAATAGACATGAAACTAGGGATAATAGTACGACGTATCCATGGCAACCGGACCTACACGAGAAAACATCAGGCCTGGATTGTCGGTCTTATTTATGTGAAGAAACCCCCACAACCTGGAGTACAATAAACGCCGTTTAACATTTATCAATTTGAGATTTCACAGGGATACATATTCCCCCATCCGAGCGAACGGAGAAATTATTGAAGCACGCCGCTTGAAGAGTATGGATTTTTATACAATCACCCGCACAACTTAGCTTAGGGATAATAAGTATAATGCTCTTTATACATAGCCAAATGTGACAGATCGCATAAGCGGGATTTCAGCACTGCGTTCGGGTCTCTTGCTGCCTCCAGCGATTATTTTACAATTCGCTACAATGCGAAGAATACAACAATTAGAGCCAAAACACTAAAATCAGAAAGTTTCTATGTACAAGAAGCAGTGCGTTGACTGATCATTTCTCGAGTACTTACAAAACCCAAATTGAACTCCCTCAACTTTCATATCCTCATACAAGCTCCATTGGCCCACTCTCAAGTTTTTTTTCTTCTACTGTGCCCATTAAAAAATATTGTTTCACATTCTTGGCAGTTTCATTTATGAAAATGTAAACACATATTTTTTCCCGCCTCTGCAGCCAAGGAATGTCTCATTCTTTGGCGACTTTGCCAATACCAAATACTGGCCTCTTTATTTGTCGTGCGTTGATATATTACACTTCTTAACGGAGGGTTGTGCGCCCAGGAATAATTCTCCTACTGTGGAAAGCATTACATGCTATCATTAATCTATAAAATATACTTTCAGAATTCCCATGGATTTTCCCCTTATAGTAAAGGTAACTGGGATTTTGTATAGAATGGATAATAATAGTATTCCGTACGTACTACTTTCATTTGCTTTATATCATCCACTCGTCTCACAGTGAGCATTTATAATCCATACACAACTAATACAATGACGCACTGTCACAAACATTAATCCATCCATCCACTTGCTGCATTTTTTCGCGCTCTCAGAAGTCTTAGACTAACCATGTACACATCTCTCGCTCTCCCCGTTAACCCTAAACGAGCAGTCTTTGAACATTCCTCTCTTATTACAAAAATATCTCTTTGTTGAACTCTGTGGAGGTACCTCCAGCATCAGATTGCTCTCCTGTCTGTGTGTGTGTGATTATTATCTTTGATTGTGTCCATCAAAGTCTGTCCCACACGACGCTAATCGCTCGGGTGGAGGACTTGGGAAGGTAGGAGCACAGCGAACAGTCTGTAAATAATAAATATCCCCTTTCTTCCCCGTAGTAGTCTTTGTGGACAGCCTTTCGCACCATTTATTATTATGAGATACTGTCTGGCTTTGGGTCCGTCACACAGAACCACTAGCCGTGAACAAACTGTCTTCTTTTTCATTTCCCGCACTCTTCCTCATTCGCCGTGTAGAAAACAGCAGGTATTCTCCTACATGTATATATATATATGAAGGTCTCTTATTATAATAAGGCCTGCGGGGGATGACCGGTTCCTCAATAGAAATCATCGTCATCCGAATCCTGGTCAAAGTTGTATTTCACTGTTTTTCTGGAGCGACCGCCAGCGGCAGGGGCTCGTGGCGCCACCTCCCCGATGTCTATATCGTCATCATCACTGTCAAAAGTCTTCTTTTTCTAAAGAAGGAACAAGAAAATATAAATTAGTATCATTTTCCCATGCTTCCTTGATACTTGCGGTTCATAATGAATCAATTGCCCCTTTGCACTAGCATGTTGATATTAAATGATTTATATTTCATCAAAGATTTTACATATCAAGGGAGCACAAATATAAGTAAAATTCTCTTGTTTGTTCTCTATATCTTTTTGGTATCAGTTTTAACGAACACTGCTTAGCCTTTATATTAGCAGATTCATCCTTGCCCAAAGCCCTAGTGAGTCAACTTCTAGGAGTGCTGCATTCATGCACCATACTGACCCTAAGGGCTAGATACACTCCTGAAGGGTACCTCGCCAATGCTGCATCATAACGAGAAATGACCGTGCATCTTAAGGCATTAATGATTATGCCGTCCTTAACAGGTTTTAAGAGATTAACGCACCTTGGAAGTCGTAGACTTTTTCTTCGGAGGGCTCGCTCCCCAATCATCCTCATCAGAAGATCCCTTAGACGGCTTCTTCTTGGGCTCTGCCTTTGGCTTTGCTGGGGCACGCTTCTTAGGGGCAGGCTTCTTGGCGGCCTTTGGCATTGCGTCGTCATCCGACAAATCTGACAGGTCGGAGAACTTGGGTTTGCGCTTCACCGGTGCCTTCTTTGGTGCCGTAGATGCTGCAAGTATAGGGAACTCATGATTAGTTTTTATTACATTTAAATACTATATTCAAATATAATCGGACGTATTAAAGTAAGGTAGGATATGTACCGCTGAAAAACTTATGATACAGTAGCAAGAAGGGAAGCGACAACAAAATATCCTTTTGCAGGGAGGACATGTTCCTGTCGCTATGTAGGTTTTGGATTAGACAAAACTATCTGAGAAATTGTTTAATTCAATCAAGATACCGCAACAGAGAATGTTCAATATTCTGGGCATATATGCCATAAAATAATTAATTCTTTCAAAATGATATTATTTCTCCATTTTATTTTGATGTGCTGCGTGGAAACAGGTAGGTCTTAAAGGTAGGAATACCAAATTATCAACGGGAGCTAATGAAAAATGCTTCAGCTTTACATGCTTTTTACAGATACGGCCTGATTGGCCCCTAGTGCCGCATAGTGCTTTTCTGCAGTATGCCCTCTATGGTCATGATGCATGAATGCAGCTCTGGCGAGGAACCCACCAATACGACATTCATGCATCATGCTGACCCTATTGGGTTGATACGCTTTCAACAGTGTTTGACCCTTGCATGCCATTTCTTTTTTCTCCTTCTTTTTACAAAGGACAACTTTTGTACCTTTGCTTTTGGTTGGCTTGCTCTCTGTTCTTTCTGTCGAGGGGACAAAGGCATTGTCACCTCCATCGGAATCGCTATCAGTATCTACAACTCTGGAGGCTTTAAGCAAGGAGGACCAAATCATGGAGTTCTTATTAGTTTGGTTTAAAAAGTGCATAACATGTTAGAAAAACATTTTTCAAATGGATGACAACATTGAAAGCTTGTAACAGTCTAAAGAAAGCACAAAGCATGGAAATACAAGTGATTAAAATTTAACTATCAAAGAATGCGGAATCAGGACGTTAAGATGAAATGCTTGGGGTTTCTATCCTACATACACATGCAGTTAACTAGCTCTTTAAGGGTCGCATAGTGCTTTAATGCAGTATGCTCTTTTATCATAATGATGCTTGAGTACACTACTCGAAAGGGCTACATTCATGCATCATAGCGGGAAATGACATAGCACAATATTAAAAACACTATTTAAAGGCCTATCACTATCCCGCTCCTATAATTTCTAAAATGCATAACACCCCCACTTCTACTGAAAAAAAAACCCTGCATGTGCACATGTTAGATCCTTGCATTTCATTTTCTTTCTTTATACAAAGGACAATTTGTGTACCTTTGCTCTTAGATGGCTTGGTCTCTTTACTCTTTGTCGGGGGGACAAATGCGGTATCTCCACCATCGGACTCTGTATCTATGATCAAATTTTCGTCCTCAGAGTCGCTGAATTTTGGCTTCGGTTTGGGTTTGCTCTTTTGCATTTGGAACAGCGTAGGCTGCTTCGGGTCTGGTTTGGCGGTTTCTGGGGAGGCGTAACAAAAACGAGCTAATGCTATGACAAATTCTAAATCTCTTAAGAGTCTAAGGAAAATGATATTATTAACAGGGGATAAAGACCGAATTATAATGGATATCTTGAAGAATTTAATGTTTGACCAAAAAATGTTTCTTGATCTAATACGGTACAATGTATGATGTGTCTGCCGCCCCCTTCCCCCAAGAGAACAAATACTGTAATTAAAACGCATTTGCTAATCTTTAATTTTAATTTAACCTAACAATTCCATCTATGGGTACATGTATTATTACTTAACCAACACAAGCACAAAGTGGAAGGAAAAGAGGTCTCAAATTCAAGTCGCAGAAAGTAACTATATACGATGAAAAGGCAAAACCACTATGGCAAATTGACCGAGCTACAAGACCACTTGAGTTAGGTTCCAAACACCATGACACACAGTACTGTTTAAACAGACAAGGGGTTAATAAGCTAAAAGGACCAGGTACCAATGTAGAATGTGTGTAAACTTACTCTTCTTCGGTGCAGGCTCCTTCTTTGGCTTTGCCGGTTCCTTCTTTGCCTCTTTTTTGGGCGGGTCGGGTTTTGACTCCTTCGGTGGCCATGATGGTTCGTCATCACTGTCGTCCACTGTAGGAACGACACACAAGTAATAATTTCGCTTGAATCATTGTAAATGAATGTTTTGCATGGGATGTAGTGGTTTCAAATAGCATAGGCGACTAATTTAGAGTACATGACAAATGTCATGATTCAAATTTGGAAGTAGTGTCAATTTTTCACCCATATTCCATGACTGAAAGTACAAAATTATTTACACAGGCACAAAATACAAACTTTCCCCTCCATACCGAAAAATGCTATTAAAAGCACTATGCGGTTTAAACAATTTATTTCAAAGCTCACCACTGAAGATGGGGGATTTTGGCCGGTTGGAGGATTGTGTACTGAAAATGTCGTCCCTCGTTGATTGCGTCACTCCTCCATCGTCAGAATCATCCGAGTAATTCCTGTATGTACAAGTAGAGAATTGTCTATATATAGAGCATGGTAGTTATATATGTATATTGCTCAGTATAATTATCAGTAGAGTTGTGGTAGTTCAGCTAGCCCTCACTGGGAGCAAGCAGGTGATGCGCCAGACGCTAAGCACAGTTGGATTTATAACATACCGATAAAGAGTGCGTTAAGAGTAAATACAGTAACTCTGTAATAATTTTTAGACCTAAGGTTGGGTTATAGAATTTTATGAAAGAATAATTACTATAGTATACATATGCTCAGCCGGTTTATCAACCAATACAAATATTGTCTTTTAGCTTTAAAAAAAAATAAAATCTTTTCTTTTATTACAAAATTTAGAACATACCGGGGTGGTGACAATCGGGGCGGGGATGCTGACGGTGGTGGTGATTGGCTCGGTGTGACGTCATCGCTGACCTTGGAGGACGATCCGTTTGTGAACTTCTTGGGGGGCGGTGCCTCATCATCATCATCGTCGTCGTCGCTGAATTTGGGTGCATCGTCACTCTCGTCATCATAGTTGTATTTCTTCTTGGCAGCCGCTATGTAAAAATAAAAGAGACAACATAAATATTTACGACACTTATTTTGATGATGGGTTGTTGGCAACACCAGTACAACATTTGTTGGCATGATGCTCCAACGCAGCACTGTGAGTTACACCCTAACGCTACGTTGGTGCTTCATGCCAACCCTTCAGGAGTATATATTAACATTGTAGGCTCAGCATAATGCTTCAATGCAGCCCTAGCGAGTTACCCGCAACGGCTGCATTAATGCATTATGACGATAAAGGGCATAATGCATTAAAGCAATACGTGGCCTTTAAAGTGTACTGTAGATTCTCGCGTATAGGTCACGGCTAGTGGGCAAGTTAGATCACCAGTGCGGCTTATAGGATCGGGGTGCAGCTTATACGAGGGTTTTTCTAAGTATACTACAGTGCTAAATTAGCACTTTTCAGACAATCTCTGAGGCTCATAGGATTTGTCAGTTAGGGGTGAGGTTTATATGTGAGTATTCGGAGACAAAACCCAGCCTTACCTGTTCTCCGTGGTGCTGCCCGATCTCTGGGTTCTACAACGAAGTTTGATTCCATATCATCGTCAGAAATGTCGCTCTTCGACATATCGCTCTCACTGTCCGACCACGGATTCTTCTTCTTGGGTGTACCCTTCTTTTTGGGTGAAGCCTTTTCTGACTTCTCCTTCTTGACTCTAGGGGCTCGCTTGGCCTTAGGTTTTGCTGCGGCTTTCTCGGTTGGCGATAATGCTGTGAGGGCTGTGGCAATACATTAACATTTTTACAATCATTACATTCTAGACCATTATACACTGGTATTTATACGTAGGTTAATTTAGTCATCGGCATGTCCATTTACCCAACTTTCGTATAAATACACTCACCAGACTGTTGCAGAGTTGGCATCACATAATATTTTACATCTGCAACTTGCAGGATTTGTTGCTTTCAATAGATATTCTTTAAATATAGTTTAAATTTGTCTCTATTTATCCGATCGAAAAGGACGATCATTTCTAATGTGAAAAGGGCATAGCTCATTAAAGCACTATGTAGCTCATCAATGCTTTACTTAATAACTAACACTCACCTGGGTCATTTCTGTCCATCCCTTGGGCGGCAGCCAGACGCTCGGCGAGCCCCATCTTTGAATCCTCATCGTCATCATCCAACGGACCGAACATGTCCGCCTTTTCCTTCTTCTCCACCTTCCGTTTGAGTGCCTTGTTAGCGGCTTCCACCTTGGCTCGTAATGAGGCGTCTATCGTGGGTTCGATCCTCCGACACATTGGGCTTGGCATGGTTTCCTCAACCTTGATCTTCTTTGTCGTTTTACGCCCCTTGGCTGTTTTCCCCGATGTGGTGATCTCCAATTTGGAATCCTTGCGCTCCTGCTCCTCTATTTCCTGTTGGGGGTTAAAAAATAATGTTCATTAACTCCAGAAAATGTGCAGTAAATTTGTGTGTGGTAATAATACAAAAGTCTTAATTAGAGTTGTGATTTTGTTTGCGTCATTAACACATTCCTGAAAGTGGTATGTCCTTTCTCGCCATTACGCATAAATGACGTCAACATACTCACAAGGGCTGCATGCATATACCATGCTAAGAAAGTACATAGCACTTTAAACCCACATGTGACACTAAAAGGGCTAAAGCGCTTTAATAACACTTACATCTAGTTGGGGTTTTTTTTAAACAAAAAAAAACAAAAAAAAACGTTCTTTCACCATTTGACTTACATCTAGTTTCACCAAGAACTCATCTAGATCATCGAGGTAGAGATCTTCCTTGGACTTCTTCCGGAGTTGATACAACTCCTCGGCCTTCTCGTCACGATCCTTGAGTAGGGCATCCTTCTTTTCCTTGGTCAAGTTCCACAGTGGCATACCCAGCAAGTAGTTGAAGTCAGGTCCTTTGTCCTCCGCCTCCTCTTCTTGGCTCGCCTCATCCGCAGGCGCTTCTGTTTTCTGTTTTAAATGGAGATTGAACAAGCTGTTTCATTTTGAATTTGTATGTAGTGGATATGGTACAAGTGAGTCGCTGTACAAGTGTTATAAGCCAAGGAGAGGGTAATTGTCCAAGGCGCCAGCCGAGGATAATTACCATTGTCCAAGGCTTTGAACACTTATGCAGCTACTAATGCGTCTCCATATCTGCTTTATGCCCAGTGATTGGTTTGAAATTAGATTGTACGTGTTATACAGACAGGCAGTTTATTTTGTTCACCCAGCCATCCTATCATATCATGTTTCTAACAAAGAGGTATTGATATTTAAGAACATTTATGATATTCAGTTGGATAATCGAGGAGATATTTTAGCGGGGGATATTGGCACATTAAGGTCCTGAGGATTAGAAAACAAGTTAGGGTTAATTCTCTGTGCTGCCTTCCATGGTTGGAATTACACCAATATCAAAAACCCTGCAAGAAAATCTTGTTACAAAACATACAGATGTAAAACTACCATGTTTTTCAAAAGAGCCATCATGCATAGAAGTCCTAATGTAACATTCGTGCATGACGGTAGACAGGATATCTCAGGGTTCGTACAAGCGCAATATACTTTTAAAATTTCAACATCACGACAACCAAACTAGACACTCGTGCACATTTCTTATTTCTACATTCAGCGTTTAATTATTAACAGTAAAGATATCGCCATGATACTCAATACTAACGTATATAAAACAGGGATGCCAGCATTTTTTTGAAAATATTTAGGACTGGTGAAAAGAAACTTTATATTATTTCAATTTTGCTTGATTCCTGAATGAAGTAAAATATTTGTTAGAAAATTTGAAATCACATGACGGGCATCCCTGAGTAAATATATGAAACACCACGTAAAATCTACACATTGGACTTATAATTAACAACCAATTTCTTTTATCGACATCCAAATTTTTTTAAAAATCATAAGTGGACTTTGCAGTAAGATTCCCTGAAATGCCTTTTGTCCTAAAGTAATAGGAGCTGTGGTACATCACCTTAGAAAAAGTTTAACTGGGCTGTATCTAAAAAAAAAGTCCTCTTTCTCTTTTTGACCTCCATCTTAAACAACCTTTGGTCTCACATGACCTGTACGAACCCTGCTAAACGACAATGACTCTTACCTGCTTATCCGAACCCTTTAGCGTGAAACAGAGCGATAAGGTAAAGATACCGAAGGGACAACAATCAAACAGCAAATACCCGGTGGTGATTTAGTCTCATCAGATAGTCAGAGTCATTCAGTGGAGCGCTTCGAGTTATGAATATTTTTTAAAGGAAAAAGCATCCATAACACAGTGATAGTGACACAATATGAAATCATTAGTCTTGATTCCCAAATTGTGTGAAGTTGAATAGTTTAGTTTGGTACTGAGTGATAGGTGAAGAATAGGTCAGGATTTATTTTTTTGAAGCGTTGAGCGGATTTCAATATTTTAATACATACGTGTAGTTTGGCGTTTGCTTCCTTCCAGGCTTTGACCGGGTCGGAGTCGTATCCTCGTCTCACCAACATCTGGATCAGCTCCTTCTTCGGTTTGTTCTCTGAAGGACAAGATATCCATTGTAAGCAACAGCAGGGCATGAGTGTTATTCAAAATGTATCATTATTATCCCATTTCACAGATAGAAACCTGATGCAGCTTTGTCGGGAGCAACTGATATCCTTGTTGTTATTACAGTAACCATCATTTATGGTTTTGGGCACGATTGTTAAAAGTGCTTAACTAATCTACTGTCTCTTTTCGGGGTGCGGCTTATACGGGAGGTTTTACGGTAGGTTCAGTTTTTCCTATGAAACGGATTTTCCCAGTAAGTAGCTTAAAAATAAATCGATTTTAAAAGGCAGCTGACAATTTTTTTCTCAAATTACGAGGTAGGGTGGCATTTTAACTTAATTAAGGGATTTATAAATTCGTACCGATGGTGAGGATGCCGTCGATTTTCTCCACGATGAAGCGGGCAATGTTGTCCAACTTGAGGCTCTCGGCTGCCAACATGGCCTCGAGTGCGTCCTTACGCTTCTGGTAGTAGTCGAGACGGACTGTGTAGAACTCCCTCAGAATGTCCATCACGTTGTCGTAGCGCCTGATGACTCCCATGTTGTCAAACAGCACCTGAGAGTGGGACAATAGAGCATGGTGAGAATTAGCATAATCAACCTATGTCGTAAATTCTCGAGCAGAAACCGCAGCTAATAAACGATGGTTCTAAAATCGACCCCACTATACTTAAACCATAAGATAAATGGGCCTAAATTCTCTTAAACTGAATAAGGCCAAAAAAAGAGAGGTTTGTTTCAAGTCACCGGACCGACCCAATCAAAACAGGACCAACCCTACGTTTTCTGATGCAATTTTGAAGAAATTTTCGTATTTTTACCCTTTTTTGGTCAATTTTAGGGTCTTCGGATAGGCTGGGTAGTATTTTCATGTTTAAAAAAAAAAGTATAAAAAAAGGAGTAAAAATCCGACGTACTGACCCTTCATTTTCTTGCCATGTTACCTGAAACAACCTTTTTTTTTTTGGCCCAAATGAGGGTGTGCTTACCATTGAGCTCTGGTTGATGACTGTCTGCAGCTTGAAGGTTTTGTGGATGCCCTGATGCTCGGCCCAGGCCAGCTTCTCAGCGCTCAGACGGATGTTGAACTTGACCGTCGTGTCTGTGTGGTACTCGCGGAAGTCACTGAAACAGCAGCAAAACTCTCAACACAATGTTCCCCTTAACTCTATAACCTTGTCATAGCGTATAGTACAGTAAAAAAGGGCCCTCGGAAAGCCAACATTTTGCGTTTGCATTGGAACCAGAGATGCCACTCACTTGTCAACAAAAAGTAGGAAATCCTAAGAATTTGGTCAATTTTCTGTGGGAAATTAGCTTCATCCAGTACAGAATTTCCAGCATAAAAGTAGGAATTCCTGCAAAAGTAGGAAAAGTGGCATCTCTGGGAACCAATACACTCTGGCAGTGCCACTACAGAAAGTACTTGTAGTCCTAAGATTAAGTTATATTGCGAGTGCGGCTTATAGGATCAGGACATAGTCAAGGTGCAGCTTATACGCCAGTTTTTGCTACAGTACTAAAATAACAATTTCCAGGCCTCCTTTAAGGCTTCAATGATTCCTCAAGGTTTAACGGTAGTGTGTTGATGTGCTATGCCCTTTGTTGCCAAATTATAGAAAAAATTCTCGATCTAAAATATTGAATACCATATACATGTATTTTGGTCTGCGAGTTCACATAAATGTCAATGGAGTTAATACGTACATGATTATGTCAATGGAGTTAATACGTACATGATTATGTCAATGGAGTTAATACGTACATGATTATTGCAGGAGTTTTCTCATTTTTCATCATGTTTTCGAGCATATCTTTGTAGGGGGTAGTCCATGTCCGGATGGGCAGCTCTGTGATCTCGATACCGTCAGTCTCAGTGATTCCTGCCTCACCGTTGACAGCGAATCGGGTGTTATCCAGTTGCTCTATCGTTCCCCTGAAGTTCTTGAACCAAGGCATCTACCAAGTTGGGGAAAAGAAATAGAGCTATATTTAAAACATACCCTGAGAATAAATAAACAATCCTGAAACTATTCTACACTTTCATATCAACTGAACATCATAAAATGAATTTGATTAGACTTAAATGCGGTCGTGTTACTATAAATAATCAATACTTGTAATTTTGTAATATTCCTACACCAAAAAGGCTCAGTTTGAGGGTAGAGAGCTCTGGAATTTTCAGATTTCTCCTGTCAGATTTGAGTATACAGTACATTTGTGATAATGTGCCTGGTATAACTATTAAAGCGCGGATCTTGTATATGCGCCGGAGATTTTTTCTTGAGGAATAACAAAAAATAATCAGTATGATGCAAACTCACCATTGGCTCAGGTTGGCGACCCTCCAACAAACGTTTGATGTTGCGGACAATCTCCCGGGGATCGTAGTTGGGGATTTTGGTCGACCAGCCGGTACCGATACCGTCTGCACCATTGACGAGCACCATGGGTATGATGGGGCAGTACCACTCGGGCTCAATCATGACATTGTCGTCATACAGGTTCTTAAGCAGCATGTCGTCCTTGGGGTTGAAGATAAGGCGCGAGAGCGGGCTGTGAAGAAATAAAACATGGGGACTTTTAGACATTATGTAAATTCCCCCCATGTAACCCACTGGGTATATACATGAACTGAAATTTGATACCAAATACAGTGAAATCTCGTTATAAGGAGGACGGTTATAAGGAGCAGACGGTTATAAGGAGCTCATTTGCTTTGCCAAAATCGTTTTCTTTACTTTTCTATAGTAAAAAAACACTATTAGAACGAGCATTTCTTATCAAAAATCGTTTATAAGGAGCAGATTTTTTTCAACATAATTAGTCACTTTTATTGAAATGAGGTAAAGTCTCACATATCCTACAGCCCCTGTGAGGCAGTGTGGACTAGCATTTGTCAGGGGTCGCCTACAGGGGTGTAGGTACGGACCTGTAAGGGGGGGGCAGGGGGAGCTGGGGGGCTTTGTCAGGACTTCCCTGTGATGTGGGCCTCCTACAGGGGTGTAGGTATGGACCTGTGAGGGGGGGGGGGGGTTAGGGGGAGGCGGGGGGCTTTGTCAGGACTTCTCCCCTGTGATGTAGGTGGCCTACAGGGGTGTAGGTACGGACCTGTGAGGGGGGGGGGGGGGAGGCGGAGGGCTTGTCAGGGCTTCCCCTGTGATGTGGGCAGCCTACAGGGGTGTAGGTACGGACCTGTGAGGGGAGAGGGGAGGGGGGAGGGGGCTATGTAGGGGCATCCCCCCTTTCGTATGGCTGGCAAAGGGGGGTTGGGGGTTATGTAAAGACATATGAGTGGGGAGCAAACAAGGGGCGGCGGGGGCTGTGTGATAATAACCTCATTATATGCAAGTTTGGATTTAAAGTGTGTTTTTTTATATGAAAGTAGAAAAAAAGACGAAGCTGCTTATTATAAGCCAGTTGCTTGTTGCTACAAACAGTAATCACAGTTTAAACTCATCTGGGGCCAAAATCGGTTATAAGGAAGGTCGGTTATAAGGAGCAAATTTGCCCTGCCAAAAGGTGCTCCTTATAACGAGATTTTACTGTATGTCTATAATTAATAAATAGGGTGCAGATTTAATATGGGATTCACAAAATTCAAAAGGCTATGAATGAACAGCTAAAATAACACTAACAACGTGGAGGCAAACTGACACTGGTGGCAGCAAAAAGTACACCGGCGGCCCACCGGTGCACTTACAGTCTGGGTACAAGCCTGGCACCTACCTGAGGTTTGTGAAGATGTAACGGGGGCTGGCAGCGTCCTTGCCCCCGGTGAGTCTGGTACCAAACTGACCCTGAGGTACCAGGAGGTTGATGTTGTTACTCCCAACAAAGTTCTGCGCCAGACCAATGATGGTCGACATCAAGGAGGTCTGAAATGGACAAGGTAGTTTTGATATCAGCTGAACGTTTTACATTTTGAGGGCTTCTGAGAAGGTGATCTGAATGAACACCACTCTGGCTTGTACATCTAAAGTACAAAATTAGTTTTGCATTAAAAGTGGTTAATATAATTTTTCGTTGAAAATCTGCATGGATATCTTGGCAGAGGGGTGGGGGGGGGGGGGGGGCGAATTCCTTTAAGTGAAAGTAGGGAAAGTGGCATCTACAACTGTTCTTTGTTCTGATATCTTATTGTGTCCCATCTTGCAAATATGATATTATAATGACATTTTGAACTCATTTAAGTAGAATTTAAAATATGGAAAAAATCGGACCATGTCACTTTAAATGGATGGGTGGGTGATTGGGTGGAGGGTGACAACAATACATGACAATTGCGATAAATAACTGACAGTACTTACTTCACCGTGATGGTAGGCGGAGATCTCAGCGACAGAACCAGCAAGCTGAGCCACCTTCAACTCTTTGAACAGCTTACGTTTGAAGCATGTGAAGAGCACTTTACGCTGTCCCGGTTTCAGTCCTACAAGCAAGACACAAGGAAAAATTGGCATCTATCACACAGGGCTGGATAGTTGTTGAATATCTTATTTGGCAACGACATTTTTCCCTTTTTTTCCCATTCAGATGAAAAGGTCTGTCCTTGAAGCAAGGATTATGGATTATCATAGGTCTTTTAGAGGACAAAAAAAAAGAAATCTGGGAAAAAATGAAAGATTTCTCCTCCCTGTTAAAGCTTAGAGCACTGTTAAACCTTAACCCTTTAAGGGCCGCATGGTGATATAAAAGTATTATGCACTATATCGGTATGATGTATAAATGCATATATAATGAGTAATTTATCAGTGCTGCATTCGAGCATCATGCCGACGCTATGAATGTTATGCACTCCCAAAGGGTCTGATCAGCATGATGCATGATTCAGGGTTTCCACAAAGATTTCAGATTGAAATTCCATGACATTCCATGACAAAAATCCCAATTTTCCATGACATTTATAACATTCTTATGGGGGCGGGGGGGGGGGGGGATTTCTAAAATCAAGAAAGCAAATGGGAGATATTTAGGAGATTTTGTGAAATTAATTCCATTATTTTCATTTTCCATGACACACGGCAAATTTTTACAAAATTCCCTGACATTCCAGACAGCTTTCAAATTCCCTGACATGTGGGAACCCTGAATTGATTGCATTCATAGACATGCTGGTAATGTTACTCACCATCCATGAGGCTGGGGATAGAGCGCTCGTTGTCGGCGTTACTGAACAGGATCAGTTCTCTGTTGACAAACTCAGTGTAGGACACAGTTTTGGTATCCTTCCCGTACAGGTACAGCTGTCACAGAGAACACATAGCATCAGTACAGCTGTCACAGAGAACACATAGTGTCAGTACAGCTGTCACAGAGAGAACACAAGTGTCAGTACAGCTGTCACAGAGAACACATAGCATCAGTACAGCTGTCACAGAGAACACATAGTGTCAGTACAGCTGTCACAGAGAGAACACAAGTGTCAGTACAGCTGTCACAGAGAGAACACATAGCGTCAGTACAGCTGTCACAGAGAGAACACAAAGTGTCAGTACAGCTGTCACAGAGAGAACACAAAGTGTCAGTACAGCTGTCACAGAGAGAACACATAGCGTCAGTACAGCTGTCACAGAGAGCACATAGCATCAGTACAGCTGTCACAGAGAGAACACATAGCATCAGTACCGCTGTCACCGAGAGAACACATAGCATCAGTACAGGTACAGCTGTCACCGAGAGAACACATAGCGTAAGGCCACTTAAAACCGATTATCAGCTTCGCTGACAGCGCCCGCACCTGTCTAAAAGGGCCGCATCAACCTTTTTTTAAGGTTTAATAGAAAAAAGATGACCAAAAATGGCGCATGGAAGAAAACACCAGCAATACCTTTGCAATATTATCAATATCTCGGCTATTAATGAGGATAGAAATACAATTCAAAGGGTGTTTTCATCCTTATTTCCAAGTGCAGACCACCAATGTTCTTGAAAAAAAGAAAAAGGCCCTCCTGCACCTCTAGAAAAAGGTGAAACAAAATGAAATAAAAAGCGCCCTCCCGCACCTTTTTTTCCTAAAAAGTGTCCGCAAAGCTGATAATTGATTTTAAGTGGCCTAAGTACAGCTGTTACAGAGAGAGCATATAGCGTCAGTACAGCACTGTACAACATTTTTGCATTGCTACTCACCTATTCTCAAAAGGTACTACTCGCAGGTATTTTTAAACCAATGCAGCCTTCTTTCATTTAAAATTTACTCTAGTCTTAAAAATGCACTAACCACTCCCCCGTTGTTAAATAATGATCACTCCCTATATATGTCCAATTCTGTAATAGTTTATAGAGCCTGCGTCACCAGAAATCAATGGTAGGTTCCACTAGCTTACCTCAGGCAGACCAAGTTGTGTCCGTCTTTTTCGCTCTTCCATCCAGTTGGTTAGCCACTCTTTCCTGTCGTCGACTTTCTTTTTGCTGAAGGCCTGTAAATTTTCAAAGATAATAATATACGTATCACGGTCATCACAAAAAATTGTGGATTCTTTAATATATGATTTGTCAAAGTAAGAGTTGTGGCCAATACGCAAGTTAGGCTTATAGTTAAATACGCGAGAATTTACGGTACCATAAATGATGATGAATGGCACATTAAAGCACTATGCCGCTATTTGGCCAGACCAAAAAAGAAGTTGGTCAATGGATTTCGCGCACGTCATTTTCGGAAATGGAAATTTTTGAAAAGTGAAATCCATTGACCAACTTTTTTTTTTGGTGTGGCCTTAAAGAGTTAATATTAAAGAGGGCCATACCAGGATGATGGAGGAGTCGTCCTCTGCACCCTTGTACTCAAAGTCCACCTTGTGCCGCTGCATGTCGCTGAAGTATTCTTTCGCCTCCTTAGACGTAGAGGTTCCCAATCCTACAACAGCCAAACAGACATTTCAAATATTGTCAGAACGTTTTTTCCAATTGCATACACTTGTAAGTTGGGTATTGACAAACTCTTTGAAAAAGCACTCAATTGAATTGCCCTTAAACCGCTATTTTTAGTCTATATTTAAACTGGGGAGAGATCTTTCAAATCCCTGTATTCAGGGAAATCCCTGACCACTTCGCATTTCGATGGAAATGAGGCACTCTAGGATGGGACGTTATAGATCGATACTGGAAGTGTCTCATGTACTCTCATGCCAGAATCGTAATTAATTTTGCCTGAAGTAGCAGGCATGGTCATATCAAAATATGGATATAAGAATTGTGATGAAATGGTTTTAAAAGGGTATAAACATACACAATATGTCTGTACATAGAGGTTTTAAACAACACCTTTGTAGTACTTGGTCCGGTATGTGTGCCAGTTGTCGGTCTCTGCCTTCCACTCCTCGAACTCCGGCATGGAGTAAAAGGACTTCTCAAAGTTACCCTTCTTCACCTGGTAAAACAAAGATGTGCTGATATAGAGACATGATATACATGTGTATCCATATACATAACATATATATTATTTCATAACTTATACAATTAGTGTTCTGTTATGTGATTATTTCTTTCTTTTGTTTTCCTTAATTTATGAACATATGATGTTTCTTATTTTGTTGGCCTGGATTTAAAGTTTTAACCTGTCCCTGGGACGTACACTATGGTGACCAAGAGTATGACATATTAAAGGACAAAGCGGCCCTTTAACCCTAGAAGGACGGTAGGATGCCTTAATGCATCATGCCCTTGGACGTCATGATGCATTAAGGCTGCATTCAAGCATCATGACGACCCTACAGGACTGAAAAACTCCAGAAGGATCAACTTTGATTGATTGATTGATTGAATTGCTTAATGTCCAAGTGTACAATGACGCTCTTGCCTAGACTTATCTCAAGTTAGCGAGGTTCCCATCTACAAATAGTAGTAGTTTTGTCGGCTTTTGCGAAGCCTATTGGCATTATGGAAGACTCCCGATGAAGCATCATGACGACAAACATCATCTTTTAGCGAGATGCCGTCCTTAAAGTGTTATGAGATAAATAGTAAGCCCTACCTTGACGATGGGTGTGATGAACTCGTTGAGGAATCCGTGTTTGAGTAGGGCCGGCCACTTGGAGTGAATGAAGTTGATGAGTAGCCCCTTAATATGAGAGCCATCCTGATCCTGATCTGTCATGATCATAATCTTCCCGTAGCGCAGAGCCTTCAGTGACTCGGGCGTCTCATATTTCTCCGTGAATTTAAGCCCGATGATCTTGAGCAAGCTGCAGATCTCTGCGTTATCTCGGACCATGGCCTGGCTGGCCTCCCGCACGTTGAGTACTTTACCCTTCAGCGGGAACACTCCGTAGTTATCGCGTCCGACGATCGAGAGCCCGGCGACGGCCAGTGTTTTGGCTGAGTCTCCCTCAGTCAGGATGAGCGTACAGTCCAATGAATGCTTAGTGCCAGCGTTGTTGGCGTCGTCCAGCTTGGGGATCCCCTTTAGCTTCGAGGTCTTGCTGCCAGACTTTTTATCAAGCATTGCGTTGGCTTTGAACCTCATCCAGGACTGAACAGCGTCGACGATACCCGCTTTGCTGGTCGCCTCTTTGATGAACTTTTCGCTGAGCGTGATCTTCGAGCCAAAGTTCTTGGCCAGCGAGGTCATGTTCTCCTTGGTTTGCGAGTCAAAGGTGGGGTTCTCGATGAGGCAGTTTACAAAGATCCACAGATGGTTCTTAACCTGGAAAGGCTTGATCTGCGCTCCCTTCTTCTCCTTTTTCTTGACAGCCTCGATGACTTTGGCCACCACCATGTCTGTAACGTAGTCGACGTGACGACCTCCCTGCGGGGACAATCAAAAAGGAACCGCTGAATTATAATACTAGAGGGCTTGAACTGCAAAAGCAGTGCAAAAAACGAGGGCAATGTGTAATTTAGGGTTGTAGTATGGGTCAAGTTAAATTCATCTGGTACAATAAAGATCGAACGTGTGATATACATAAAAAATGACTCAGGGTCAGGGTGATTAAGTGATTGAGTTCAATGATTGATCATCAGAAACTCAGCTTTTGGGTTAAACACGAATGCAGCACTGGCAAGTTACTCGCCAGGGCTGCATTCATGCATCATGCCGACCAAGGGCATTATGCATGATTATGCGTTAAGGCATTATAAGATTTAAGCACTGTGACTCGTATGTGTACCTTAATAGTGGCGATACTGTTGACGAAGGAGGCTTGCTGGAAGCCTTTTTCACTGAGGGCAGCTCCGATCTCCCAGCGCTCTCCCGCATTTTCGTACACCAACTTGATTTCTTCTTCCGATCCACAGCCCTTGAGGTGCATGTTACAGTACTGTTTGAAGCCATTCACCTGCAGGGAGAAAGATATGAGTTCAGTTAACGGCATAGTGTATTATACTGTCATACAAGGAATCCCCTTAGTTGGGAGATCCCTTTAATATGATATGAGGTAAGTTGACTAAGTCTTGTGGTCTTGTAGTATAGTTGGTATTTATTACAAGTTGACAGCAACAGTACAGTAGTACAATGTAGGTTCCACTCAGTTACACCTATTCACACAATAATATAGGTCTTGGTAAATATACCTAATAACCCTGAGGTTAGTACTGGACTAGAGCCAAGGGAGTCCTACACCCTGTCTGATAGTTGGGCCTAGTAGGGCATAGCCTATAGCCTTGTTCTCAGTCAGTGGAGAGGTCCTTGCTCTGTGGTGTCCAAGTGTAGAGTGAGGATGGAGATGCCCAGTGCTGGGACCTGACCCTATTTAAGGGGGCCAGGCCACCAGCATGGCATCTTGAGTGTTAGTGTCAGTTGACAGTGGTTGGAGGGTTGTAACAGTCAGAGAGACAGTCACACAATACCCCTCCATAGTTTGTCTACCCCTGTTAGTGTACATCAAAGGGGTGACCCTTATGCTGGTCTGTGGGAAACAATGTGCGGGATGAGCGTCGCCTGGCGGCGGCGGGAGTGCCGACTGGAGCGCCGCCTATGCGGGCCGGCGCGCGCCTGCGTGTGCCGGCGGCGGGAGTAGCGTCTCCCGCCGTCGGCTTGAACACGCGGGCGCCCGCAGCGCCGGGCTCGCCGGGCTCGCCGGTCATACCTGACAGGTGCCTCCCCCTCGGGAAAAAGGACAACTCTCCGTCAGTTGTCATTCCATCTAAAAATTTGGGGTGAATTTTGGAATTTTATCCACAATTTTTGGTGGCAAATTAGAATTTACCTTTTGTTTTTGATTTTTTTTTTTTGTAGTGAAGTACACTTTTTTTTTTGTAATATAGATGATGTGAGAGTATGTAAATACCAAAGGTCTGGGGAGAATTTTGGTTTTGTGCTTGGCTAGTCATCTACATTATATACAGTGTAACTTAACTATAAGGTATGTAAACCTTCTTTGTACCAATTTGGTACTTTCTTAATCACATATTATACAGTGTAGTAATACATTGTGTCTTTATCTGACACTTTTCAAATCATTGTTTGAATTATATACACAGCATGGTACATCTTTGTCTTAATTCTAAAACATGATGAAAAATGTGTTATCAAGTAATAGGCTGTCTTTGGTGAAATAGGTGCTTTGTGGAACTGAGTGGATTTTGATATATCAATGTTCACATGTGAATACAGATATACAGAGTATAATGCAAATTATGCAAAATCTTATGATAATCTTTTACAAACTTTTTTGTTTGATACCAAAAAAACCAAGGCCACTTTTATATAAAAGTAGGCCAACCGGCTTGAAGTTTGTTTTCTTATTTCTAGATAGCGCTTATCTATGGATTTGCGTGATATAGCAATCAGTAATGTACATTTTATGCATAGTTATGTGCTTGTCCGGTGGCGGATAAGTGTTCATAATTGTGTCATCTGACATTTTGCATTACTTAAGTTTGTAAGTTTGTATGTACAAATACAGTCCTTTTTATGCAGATATTTTGTCCTTATCCGGTGGAGGGTAAGTGTTCATAATGTCATAAAAATGACTTGGTATCTTGTTTCTGCAATGATAGTTGAATCTTACAAGATTCTTGGTGTTGGCAATTTGCAACTTGTGGATCTACACTTTGATCAGAAATGTCTTTGCAGTGGGCCGCTGCTGTGAGATTTAAGTCTTTTGTGTAGTATCCTAGGGTTAGTCAGCGGACTATCTCCCTTTTTGCTTCATGTTTTTCTGTAAATAGTCTTACATAATACAAAGGTATACAGTGTAAAATACAGTGCAAATACAGTGTTATATACAAACATGTTTGATTAGCAATTTAGATTGTAATAATACAATTTCATACATATAAATGCATGTTTGAGCAAGTTTGACATGGTTAAGAGTACGCAATTGTTTTTGTAAAACTTCAATTTTTCAAAAATTGGCTGTTTCATTTTGGGATACCTTAAAATTGATTTCCTGATACTACTGACACACACTGAGACCTTGTTTTGACCTTGGGATTGTGAGAGTTTGAAAATTTTGCACCTTGAGCAGATTTTTGAGTGGCACCTTGAGGTTATTGTGTCATGCGACGCAAGATGCGTCGTGTGCCGCGGTGACACCGGTGGTTGACACCTTTTGGTGAGCAGATCATGTGCCTTCTCATGGAGTTGTCACCTGAAGTGAGGGGATCACTTCAGAGGGTGAACAGTGTCATTTGGGGGGTGGGGAGGGGTTATAATGGCTGTGTAGACCACAGTAGGATCACTTATTCCTTGAGTACCCTTGAGATAACACAGTATGGCGCATATGGCAATTTTGGAGGACGAGTTGGAGGCTGTACCTGAGGTACTTGCATATCTCCCTGAGGCCTGGCTGCAGGGTGACATGCAGGCCTTAGACCTGTGGTTAGGTGATCAAAACACCTTGGAGGGGCTGACTCCTGGTACTCCTTTTAGGAGTATTTTGAGTCGGTATGACTCAGTAAGGACGCGATGGTTGCATAAAGTCCGGCACGACATTGCCAGTTTTGGTGATGTTTTGGTGTGCCGTCATCACGGCTGGTACTTCCTTGGTGCTGGCGGGATTTCCATGCGCAGGGCGGCATCTCTGGAGCTGTTGGCTCAGGCCCTACGTGATCTGGATGGATATGACCCGCGACTGCTTTTCACCAGAAATGATGGGGTCATCTGGGACTTCCTATTGGCTGTCGGCCTATGTGCTTACACGGTGACAGGTGATGCTGCAGACAGCGCTGAGCATGCTTTGTCTACTTTGGAGGCACGTTTTGTCCAGTGGAGGGAGGAGAACGAGTGGCTCTTCAGTGAAGATACGTGGATTGGATCTCCTGCCGCTGCCGAGTTGGCCGAGTCCTGGGAGGCCTTGGGATGGGGGGACTATAACAACTAGTGGGTGGCATCTATAAATGTCAATATAAACGGTCCTTTTCAGGGCCAACCAACTTTTCACAAAAGTTTTGGTCAATCTCACTCCTGTATAATTGTGTTATTCTTCCCCATGTACTTTCTCACTAGTTACAGCTGTAGGTGGTTGGGTGAGTATGGTGAGTACATTTTTGAATGTATTGGTGCTCTCTCTTTGGTCGTCAATTATGATGTTTTCCAGCTTTGACTCATGGGTATCCATGGTAACGGGCTGGGGTGAAATGTCATTTTGTAGTAACATGGCAAAATCTAGATTGGGTTCCCTGAGCGCTGGTATTATGCTGAACCTGGCACGCCATGGTAGATTGATAGTTTCTGGCAGTAAATATGCGGTCTCTCCTTTCTTTGTAGTAATTACTACTGGTCCATTCCATTCAAATACTAGTTTTGGGAGAGGGTACATTTTGATAATCATATCTCTGTATGTTGGGGCTGAAGCTTTTATAATTGTATCAAACTCATGTGGCACTGGACGCAAGGGGAAGGAGAAGTTGGTGTCTCCTTTGTAGACTTTTAGTACTACTGTGGGATTTGTCCTCTTTGTGACCTTTCCCTTTCCACAGTGCTTGGTTGCCATACTCTTTAGATATTTGGTCAGCCTGTAGGCTGAGTAAATGGTGAGTGTGAATAGTATGGCTATGATAAGGGTATGGGTCTCATGGATAGTTAGAATAGGGGTGGGGCCCTGTTCTATTTGTGCCGTGGTGGTGTCCTTCTTGTATAGGGTTTCGAAGGCTTTCTCCATAGGCTTCTCTGTGACAAATCTATATGCTTTTGCAGTTGGCATATAAGCTAGTAGTGTGGATCCTCTGTGCATTTTGAATAGGGTGTAGGTGGCCAAAATTGTAGCTATAACCGAAAGTATCATTGGTATGATAGATGCTGCTGGATGCCGTGCAAATTTGTATAGATAGGACTCTATTAGTCTATTTTCCAGTGGCTTAGCCAGGCTGGAGGCATCATCTAGCAGGGTTTTTGCGAATGGGTTTAGGTCTAGTAATGTTGATTCATCAATATTACTTGATTTTCTTAACATATCCAGTGTCCTGGATAGGTTGACCTTTGGAAAAGGTGGCAGATTTGCCTTGGAGTCTGGTCCAATTTCTTTGATTTCATTTAGAGCCGCGAGAAAAGGTAGGTTTATAGTCTCCAAAGCATAGTGAAATGAAATTGTAGTGTTGCATGGCAACCTAGAATTTGGTAGTGAATAGTGATCTATATTCACTGTACATAGGCATGGTACACCTATGATTGAGTGTGATGGTGCTTTGTGAGTAGTAGCTGGTTTCCCATGACACGTAACTGTGTAGGTGGGAGAATTTGTGGTCACTAGATATTCATCTTGTGAAATGGCTACAGCGTGTGAGATAGGTCTCTTCAAGGGTGAGATAGTAAATTGGCACATTTCCTTGACTTGCTGAGCTTGGTTCAAATAAATTGCTACTGTGCATGTAGGTACATGTCTATGGATTCTCGGGCTAGTTTTGGTACAAATTTTGATCTTAGTTCCTGGACAGGTTAGCATATCTGCATTTGTTAGTTCAATAAATAGTGAACCATCTTCAGAGATAGCCAAAAATTTGACATCAGTAATTAATTGGGTTACTCCCTTTGTAGGTGTCTCCTTGGTGTTGATTGGTACTGGTGTAGTTACCAGTTGAAATACTCTGAAGGTGGAGACAGTGGATGCTACAATGATATCCAGGTGGATGTATATGTGCCGTTCCGAATAGGTGTAGGATATCATTCTTTGGGAATAATAGTAGTCAAGGTCAGTTATGGCGACCTTTGATCCTGGTGAGTGTATTCTGAGTGTCATGTCCAGATCATTCAGATGCTCCGTTAGTTCAGCTGGTGGTACTATGTCAGCAGTCATAATGCCTGCTGATAGCATCCTGAGTGCTGATGTGGTGCGCTGCAATGCTTGCAGATAGTTCATTCTTGCTACAATAATGGTGAGTGCATCAGTTAAAATTTGGATCTTCCTTCTTTGTGTGTGCTCGTGATTTGCATAAGTGTTCAGAGATGTGGTCATATTTTGAGCCCATAAATTCATATTTTGGCCTAGAGTGTTCATGGTTTGGTCTAGCATACTTTTATCCTTAACATATGCCTTGACAAATTTGCTTGGCGTTGGGTGACCTTATCAATTAATATAGCTGCTTCTTTGTCTTGCTTGGAAAAAGCTTCTAGAATGCCGTCTATGTTCTTTATCTGGTCCATGACCTCTTTGACGTCATCTAGTGTGGCAAGACCTATTGCTCCTCTGAAGAGTGGGGCTAGGAACCCAAGTGGTGCTCTTCTGTACCTTCCTTGACTGTTAATTGGATTTGATAGGAACAAATGGATGGATGCTAAGGTAGAGTTAATTTCCTTGTCTGTTATGTCTATTAACAGATCTAGTTCCCTTGCCTGCTGTAATATCTGACTGGTAGAACTGTCGTCATGCAAGGTAGGAAATGTTAGTGCCATAACCTGGTCCAGTATTTTGGTTTCGGTCTCTGGTGGAGCAGGTATATGGTATGGTATTGCCAATATCATGGTTGTGGTATCGTGCCCATTGACCAATGGTTCAGGTAATGGCTCATATATGGCTCCAACGTTCTGTCTAACGGTGGGCACATATGTGATGGCTTGAGAAGTGGCCATCATCACTAGTAGTAGGATTGGCTTTAGCATGCCTGAAATATAAAATATATTCTATGTCTTAGTAAGACTTCTACTAGTGTTTTTTGCAATATACTTAGGTTTAAATTGGTTTGCTGATTTTGTGAGCTATCCTTTTTGCTTATGTGAAGTATCCACTTGGCGCTGCCTCTGTGTACATAGTTTTGAGAGCAGAAATCCTGGTTGGTCCCAATAGTAATATAATAATCAATGTAGTGTTTGAACTGTACCTTTTTCCATGATCAAGCTAGTGTTGGCTTAATGTCCAATCTGTGCTAGAGTCCTTTCCCAAGATTGTAGTAACTGGGTATGATATTGTAGAGTGGGTGTGGTCTGCTTTCTGACAGAGTCCCTCCTGCTATAGGAGAACTGGTATGGCTAGGACCAGCTGGTGTGTACCTGACTGCTGCAGGAGTAGAACTGGTGAGTTGGCTATGGAGTCAGGGCCTCTTATGTAGCCCACCCTACCCTCATCCATTGAGGGCCTGGCTTTGTTTCCCTGGTGGCTGTTAACTGCCATCAGTGTTAGCTTGTCTGACTGGGGTAATTATGTCTGGGGTAATTAGTGTGGACTACCTGCATCTGTGGGGGTTTGAATGCCCTGGCAGGTGTGTGGGTCCTTTGAAGGGTAAGGGTGTGTCTAGACAGTAGTCTCTTGGCATAGCACGCTCTGTTTCATGTACTTTACAGGATTTAGGTTCAAACATTTCCATTGTTGCATTCTTTCAAGGATGCTAGCCTTTGATGCAAAAGTATGATAATTGTGGTTTCTTCAAGCTTGGGTTGCTAATCCCTTTAGGTAGTCTCTTTTGGCTTTTTGTGTGTAGCCTTTTGGGTTTCAGACTTCAACCCTGTAGTAATCTGTCCTTTGATTCTACTTTGTGTGCACATTGTTTTGTAACCTATATAGTGTATATTGTCTTTTCTGTCCTTTGTGTGGGTTCATATCCTATGCTGATATGAAAATTCCTACTTATCATTCTTGATTTGGACAGTTGTTGGAAATTTTAATTTCCTTCATATAGAGTGTATATACTTATTTGACTATTATTCATAGTCTGTGGGTATAGATATTCCATATGATCATGTCAATATATAAAAGTAATTTACTTAGATATTCTCCCTTGCCTGGAGTTTCTTTTCACCTTGTGGTGGGCTGGTCTGGGTACTATTTGGTTTAGACCAACTGATTCTTTGGTGAGTGTGATTTGGGATTTATCCCTTGTTATCCTGTGGATAAACTTTGAGGTGTGGGGAATGAGTCTGTGTGCAAACTCGTTTTTCCTCAGTGTTGTGACCTTTTTGAGCCTATCAATATGTACTGGTCTGGGGACTAGTAGGTTATTTGATAGGTTCTTCAACCTTGCGCTGGTTGGGGTTGGTCTTTCTGCAACAACATATGGTCCCATGAATAGGGGTTGAAGCTTCTTTGAATCTGTGGTCAACAGAATTCTGGGAATGTTGATATATACAATATCTAGTGGAAGTATAGCTTGTGGTGTAAGCTTTTTGTCATATCTTGACTTCCTTCCTTGTTGTAGCTTTTTGACTCTGTCTATTGCCTTTCTTCTAGACTCATCTTGAGACAGTATCATTCCAGATACATGCTCTGCTACTGTTTTGATTTCTTCCTCTATGTTTAGGGCAGTTTCTACAATGGTTTGAGGGTTTCTGCCATGAAGTAGGAAGAATGGTGTGTAACCTGTTGTCTGGGACTCTGTGTTGTTCAATGCAAATGTAATTGATTCTATATACAGGTCCCATGTTTTCTGATTCTGAGAACAGAAAGTCCTTAATGCTGTTCCTATACTGGCATTGAATCTTTCCACTAATCCATTTGATTGTGGTCTATATGGACTTGACAGGTCGTGTCTTATCTTCTGGGTGTTCATCAGTTTCTTAAAATTGCTGCCTGTGTAGCAGGTGCCATTGTCAGTTTGAACTGAAGTTGGTACACCTTGCTGACATATGACGTTCTTGTAGAACTCATGTTGTGTGGTTTCTGCTGTGAGATCCTTTGTGGCATATGCTATGACATATCTAGTTGAATAATCTATGCAAACTTGTATGTGTTTGTTTTTCCTGGCTGTTTCTGGGAGTGGTCCCACAGCATCTAAGTTCAGGTGCTTCATGGGGGTTGGCATATAGTCCCTTACAGTCATTGGTGTTTTGTGGGTGTGCACTGCCCTTTTTGCTTTTAGGCAAGTGTCACATGTTGACACATACTGATTGACATCAGCCATCATAGATTTCCAATATACCCTAGGTATGAGAGAAGACATCATTTTTGAGGTACCTACATGACCTGCCATTGGTGAGTCATGGAAGTGTTGCAGTATGTTTTCAACCCAAGTTTTTGGGACTACAACTTGTAGTGGTACTGTGTCTGTTTTTCTCCATGATGTAGGGGATATGTGTACTAGAATGTTGTCTAGGAGTAGGTAATGCTGAGCATTATTCCTAATCCTTGTTGCTTCAGTGCTTTTTACAGGTAGGTCACCTTTCTCTAGGTAGTCTATAATGGGTATTAGTCCAGTGTCCTTCCTTTGTTCTTCTTTCAACAGTGTGGAGTTGATTGAACTGTCTGGGATTTGGTCTAACATCTGGTCTAATTCCATTATATGCTGTGCCAGCCTTTCTTTATCTTTCTCTGCCTGGATTGCTTCAGGAGATTTTGGTGCAGGTCTGGTCTTTGTCTGTTTCTTTGGTTGTTCAACTGCTATGTCTGTGTTGACTGTCTGCTCCTTTGAACTGGCTGCTCCTCTGTTTGTGCTGGTGGAGGCGGCCTTTGTTCTTTTGGGATGGGGGTCAGATTTGCTTTTGTGAGCCTTCTGTGCAGTACCTGCTCTGTCTGAGTGCTTCTGCAAATTGGCTGTGGGTGTGCTGGGTGTTGAAATGGGGGATTTAGTAGGGAAAGAGGATTTGGTTGACACTTTGTTCTTTTTGGCTTTTAGGCCTAATTGCTGAGGGTGGTCATTAGACCTTGTATCCTCTGCAACCGACCGTTTTGCTTTTGAACGTGTGGTGACAACACAAATGTCTCTGTCCTGTTCTTCCTCCATATCCAGCTGTTCTTCTGCAAATCTGACTACCTTGGTGATTGAAGCAATTTTATGCAGTTTTTCTTCCAACTGATTTTCTGATGCACTGTGTGGTGGTTCACGAGGTGTGGTTTTCACCATCTGTGCAATCCTGTTGGTCTCAACCGGGGTAAAACAGTTTTCTGGATACTCTTCACAGTATTCCCTTTCACAATGACAGAACACATAATGGGTGGTCTCTTTTAAGATACCTCTGATCACTGGTTTTGGTCTGTCAATTGCTTTTGGTGGGTCATCTCTGTTGAATGGTATCTTGGTTTGGATTTTAGAGAATTTGGTTCTGGTGGCTGCCCTTTTCCTTCTTGGAGGTGGTGGGGGGTTGGTCATTGGTGGTGCATCTGGATATTCTCTTCTTGACATCACATCTGGAGGAATGTTGTCATCTCCTTTTACGTGTTGTATTGTGAATGCAAATTGTTGGATATCCAGTGCCCATCTGGCCCACCTGTGGGTCAAACCTGTGTTTGTGAGGAGTGGTATTAGAGCTGCATGATCTGTGTACAACTGAAAGTGTCTATTTTCTAAGTAATGCCTAAAATGTAGTATCCCATATACTACACCTAGTAGCTCTCTTTCTGTTGTGTTGTAGTTTCTTTCATGCTTTGATAGTGTTCTACCTGCGAAGGCTACTGGTCTCAGTACTCCTTCACTACTGCGTTGTGATAGAACAGCTCCTAGGCTCACATTTGAAGCATCTGTTGCTAGACTGAATTCTTTGTCATAGTCTGGGTATCTCAATAGTGCATGGGTACAGAGTGCGTGTTTCAATGTTTTGAAAGCATTGTCTGCATCCTCATTCCATTTGAAAACCTTTAGGTTTGTTTGTAGGTCGTACAGTGGCCTAGCAATATTGGCATAGTCTTTGATGAACTTTTTGAAGTATTGGCATAGTCCTGTGAATGATCTGACTTGTTTCACGGATTTTGGGGTGGGAAAAGTTTTGACACTTTCCACCTTTTCTGGGGATGGTTGTAAACCATCTGGTGTGACACGCATTCCTAGAAAATCTATCCTATCTGTGAAGTATTCACATTTTGATTTCTTTAGCTTGAGTTTCCCAATTCTCAGGCTTTTGAAGACATCTTCAAGGTCTGAAAAATGTCGTTCTACATCTGGTGATAGGACTAGAATGTCGTCTAGGTATGGTAGGGCACATTTGTATTTCAGTTTGTTGAGAATTAGAGTTACTAGATGGCAAAATCCTGCCGGCGCGGTAGCCAAACCCATCGGCATCTTTTGATAGACATACTTTTTGTCATTTGCTATGAAAGCAGTTTTGTGTTGATCCTCCCTTCTTATGGGAATTTGGAAAAACCCTTGTTGCGCATCTAGTTTACTGAAAACAGTAGGTTTGAGTGACCCTATCATGTCTAGTGTGTCGTCTGCACGTGGCGTTGATAAAGCTTGGTTTATCATATTAGCATTGACGTGGCGTAGGTCTGTGACTAGACGTTGGCCTCCAGATGCTTTCTGTACTAAAAATGATCTGGATGCCCAGGGTCCCTCTGCACATTCTCTGAGGATGCCCTGTCTGACTAGGTCTTCACAGACTTCTCCCATCTTAGCTTGCTTCTCAGGCGTCTGCCTGTATGGTAGGTAGTGACATGGTACTGCATCTGGTTTGATGTGAATTGAATGTGTATATAGGTGGGTTGTACCTATGTCATTGTCTTTTCCTACAAATACATCTTGATACTTGTGGAGTAACTTTTGGAGTCTCTCTTGTCCAATATCTGTTAGTACACATTTGGGTGGCACATTTTCCATTATGTCTGGCATAATGTCATGAGCCTCACTGTGAATTGTGGCCAATTCATCATCAGTGTCATCTCCACGGTTTGTATCTGGATCTGCATATACTGAGGCACAGTCTGACTCTGTGTCACTACAATTCTCTTCAGTGTCTAGCACTTGTAGTGTGGGTTCCTCAGTAGGGATGTCAGTATCTGGTTGATGTAACTCAGAGGGATCTACCTCTGTGAATAGGGCTATTATATCACCCTTCCTCACCTTGTATGGTCGGTGGCTTGTATTGAGCAGTATGATTGGGTGCCTGTTCATTTCTGAGGGTGTTACTACTCCCTTTTGAACTAGGTATGGAACTCTGTTGTTCCTCTGCAAATTGTCTAATGTGCCTACACATCCTTCTAAACATTTGAGGGATGTGACTTGTCCTAGAACTGCTAGTTCTGTGAAAGGAAGGATTGTAGCCTCCCTAACAGCTCGGACTGGCTTGACTTGTAGCTCTGGGTCTACATTGAATTCGATCTGTGATCGTGTTGCTTTTAAGAAATCTGTGCCTAGGACAACTGGCTTTGTGAGATTTGGAATAATTGAGAATGGGAATTCGAATCTGGTACCATGAATTTTGAATTTCAATACTGCTGCTTGTCTTACATGGCATATGGATCCGTCTGCTAAGTGTACATTGAACTTTCTCTTTTTGATTTCTACATCTCGAGATTTCTGAATTTCCCTAAGAAAAGTATCCCTGACACAGGTGATAGTGGCACCGGTGTCAACTAAACAAGGTATTTCAGTGTGTTCATAGAATCTTGCATTTAAACAGCCATTTTTAAGAAGTTCAACAGAAATTTTGGTACTCTCACCCATTTCCTTTTGCGATGCATCTTGTTGAGGTGTGATGTGAATCACTGATGGTCGGCTTGATTTCCCAGTGTGCATCTGGGGGATTGTCTCTGCTATACTAGCAATTGTCTTTGGTTGTCCTAGGGATTGTTGATCTTGGATCTTGATGGGGGGTTGGAGAGGCTCACAACGCACTGGCCCAGCGGCGCTGTGGGTCTCTAGTTTCCCGAGTTTGAAGATCCTAGTAGCTGCTTGATCTGTTGAAGCACGTCAGGCTGGATAGCTTGAGGTGGCTGTTGGGGCTGCTGTTGGGGGTTGTAGCCTTGTGTGTTGGATCTGTAGCCATTGTAGCTGTCTCGACCTCTGCTGTTGTCACGACTGCGGTTGTAGTCATGCTGTCTGTCACGACTATTGCTGTAGTCACGACGGTTTTGATCCCGACCTCTGTTGTAGTCACGATCTCTGCTCTGGTCACGACGGTGGTAATCACGGTCTCTGCTGTTATCACGGCGATTGTAGTCGCGATTTCTGCTACTATCACGGTGTCTGCTGTTGTCACGACTTCTGCTGTTATCTCTACGGCTGGTGTCCTGACTGTTGCTTTGGTGATCTCGGCTGTTATTTTGGCTGTATCCACCTCTGCCTCGTTGTCCTCCTCTGTTGCTATTTCTGAAGTTTGGGTCAAAGTTTTTGCCTCGGTAGCCTCCTCTGTTATTTCCAGAGTTCCTTTGTTGGCTGTTGTTGGGTTTACCTTGATCCTTCAGTGCCCTTTGTTCTTGCCTCCTCACATGTTCATTTGACATGAGGTTTAGGCTTTGGTCTTCATCCTCTGATGAGTGATCCATTTGAACTGTCTTTGGGTCTGCTTTGGCTTTCTTTGAGGGGTTTCCATTTTTCTGTGACTTTGTTTGCTTCACAATCATAGAGTTTACATGTGTCACAGACTTCAGTTGTGCCTGCATGGATTCTATTGTTTCCTGTAGCTCTGAGCCTAATTCTGCTTTTATCTCGTCTTTAATGTTACCAGTGGAGACTGTTTGTTGGTTCTCATACTCCTCTGCAACTTCAAGTATTTTATCCCATGTAGTTGCTTCCCTGTGGATGACTACTGCACTGATGTCGTCCCTTAGACCATGTAGCAGGGCTTCCCTTGTTCTCTCCTCAGACTTGTTGTGAGCTGTGGCCATCTTTTGTAAGGCCATGGCATAGTCTGATACAGATTCTTTTGGATTTTGCTTCCTCAATGCCTTAGCATCAAATCTGTCGTCCTCCTTCTTGAAGTATTTCAGGAAAGCTGCCTTCATTTCTTCATAGTCTGCTGTTGGATGGGCTGTCCTATAGGCTTTGTACCAAATTTTTGCCTTACCATCTAGGTAGTTTGAGAAATACTTGATTCTGTTACTGGGATGGTACCCATATCTGGAATCAAAGTATTGTTCATAGTCTGTGCAGTGCCTCCTGGCGGATTGTGTGAGAGAGGACTGTGAAAATTTTTCTGGCTGTAGAATATCACAGTATTTTTCCTCTTTGTCCCGTTTTAGCTGGTCCCTTAACCCACTGAAAGATGCCTCCCTTGCAACTCTTTCCTCTTTCAAGGCATCTAGGAGTGCTGAGGAGGTGTCAGTGTTAGTCAGGTTCACTCCTTGGGTATTGGGTGCACCTGACTTGAGTGAGGCTAGGGCCTCAGCTAGCTGGTTTTTCATTGTCACTTGTAGATGAGCTTGCATATCAAGTAGTGCTTGAGCGGCTTCAGCTTTTTGGGTCTCCATAGAGTTCTTCAGTGCCTGGTTGGCTTGTCTGAGTAATATTAATTCCTTCTCTTGTTCCTCTTTGGCCTTCCTTAAGGCTCGGCTGGTGCTTTCCTCATGTGTGGTGTGTAGGGCTGTTAGTTCAGGCCTAAGTGTCTTATCCACATGAGTTTCTACATTCTGGGCTATGAGTAGAAGTGCCTCAGCCTCCTCTTTGGCTGCCTGGCCTGGGGGTACTGTCTCATCGTCACTCATACCTGATCCTGGGGTATGCTGACCGTTTGAGAATAAGTCACTCTGTGTGTCCTGGATACTGTCCAGGGCAGCTAGGGTGTCCAGGTGAAGCTTGCCTTGGAAGTCACTCTCTTGAGTGGTGTGGTGTGGTGAAGCTGAGGGTGTTGGAGTGGAGCTCCTGGATGACTCCTTGGAGCTGGGTCTCCTCCTCCTGCTGGGTAGAGATCCAGGGGTAGCTGGTCCTTTGCTGCGGAGGTGAGTCTTGGTAGTCTGTGCTGCCAGCTTGTGGGATCTTGTTAGGACTTCTCCACCACTTTGTCATACAAGGAATCCCCTTAGTTGGGAGATCCCTTTAATATGATATGAGGTAAGTTGACTAAGTCTTGTGGTCTTGTAGTATAGTTGGTATTTATTACAAGTTGACAGCAACAGTACAGTAGTACAATGTAGGTTCCACTCAGTTACACCTATTCACACAATAATATAGGTCTTGGTAAATATACCTAATAACCCTGAGGTTAGTACTGGACTAGAGCCAAGGGAGTCCTACACCCTGTCTGATAGTTGGGCCTAGTAGGGCATAGCCTATAGCCTTGTTCTCAGTCAGTGGAGAGGTCCTTGCTCTGTGGTGTCCAAGTGTAGAGTGAGGATGGAGATGCCCAGTGCTGGGACCTGACCCTATTTAAGGGGGCCAGGCCACCAGCATGGCATCTTGAGTGTTAGTGTCAGTTGACAGTGGTTGGAGGGTTGTAACAGTCAGAGAGACAGTCACACAATACCCCTCCATAGTTTGTCTACCCCTGTTAGTGTACATCAAAGGGGTGACCCTTATGCTGGTCTGTGGGAAACAATGTGCGGGATGAGCGTCGCCTGGCGGCGGCGGGAGTGCCGACTGGAGCGCCGCCTATGCGGGCCGGCGCGCGCCTGCGTGTGCCGGCGGCGGGAGTAGCGTCTCCCGCCGTCGGCTTGAACACGCGGGCGCCCGCAGCGCCGGGCTCGCCGGGCTCGCCGGTCATACCTGACAATACCCTCTGTCGTAGTGATGCGTAAATGAGGCCCTTGCTTAAATGACGTGACTCAGTACTGCAGCATTCACGCATCATCCGAATCCTACTGTACAGGGTAGATACCCCCGTAAGTTTGGCATGATGCATGAATGCAGCTCTGGAGAGTAACCCACCAGGGCGCTATGCATTATGGTGAGTCCTCTTCGTCAGGGATAAACAAGAACCATTTTACATTTGAATTCTTCACCAAGATAACAATCCTACCCTTTCCAGTTTCAGATACTGACAATACAAGTTACACATTCCTTAGTACCGTAAATTCCCGCGTACTACCCGCGGGTTGTACGCGAACCAAACTCAGCTTTCATTTGATACCAGACATGCCTATATAGGGTGCGGGTAATACGAGGGTTTTTATCACTATAGAACAGTATTGAAATTGACATTTTCAGATCAAAAATCGGGTTATAGGATTCTCCTGAGTTGGGGGTGCGGGTTATACGCGAGATGCGGGTAATACGCGGGAATTTACGGTATTTCTGGTTCATAAATCAAGGAAAGAATGCAGTACCAGTCAATCTAACTAAAACTAGGGGGGGGTTAAACCAAAACAAAAGATTTGTATACTCACAGGCAGTCTCTTGCCATTAAGCATCACTTTGACTCCCTTGGCACACGCTGCTATATCGTACGCTCTGCGGGTGAAGATATCGACTATGTCTTTATCGAGAGACTCCATTCTGAACTTGGTGAGATCTGGGTAGAACGTAACGCATGTGTAGTCCTCACCGCGGGCCTCTGTGATTTTGGGTTCCGAAGCCTTGCTCATGTTGTTGGTCCATGTCTGTAATTGTAATTGGGAGAATGGTAATTGGGGAGCATGGTAATTGTGGCGGCAGACATTAGTAGTAGAGGCATTATTTTGGCCATTATAACTTATAAACAGGTCCCTACAGTTATAAATGTTATACCTTTCCCCTAACCCTACTTGATGATTTCTCTCTCATTTCGGTGAAACCACTTTTGCCACTCCCCCAGCCTTTGTATATTTCCACCCCCCCCCCCCCCACCAACATTGTGGTATGTCGAGATGACCGGCGTAAAATTTACATTAGAGCTGTTTTAAGCTTAGCATTTCCTTTTCTTTCTGTCACATAATCTCAGCCTAGATTCAAAGATTTTATTGTAAATATGCCATTACGACACTGTTAAATGAATGCTGTTGCGCCAGAGTGGTTAAAATGGGGGAATCGGTGCCATGATGCATGAATGCAGCCCTAGCGAGTAACTCGCCAGTGTGGCATTCAAGCATCATACCGACCCAACAGGGTTGCAACACTCCCAAAGGGTCGGCATAATGCACCAATGCAGCACTGGCGAGTTACTTGCCGGGGATGCATTGGTGCATCATAACGACAAATGTCATCTTTTAGCAACATGCCGTCCCTAAAGGGTTAAATTCAATGCACCTGTCTGAAGGCTTTCTTGTACTCGTTGCACTGCGTCTCCAGCACAAACTTAGTAGAGAAGACGTTGCAGAGTTTGGCTCCGAAGCCGTTTCGTCCTCCAGTAACCTATGTAAAAATAAAAAGAAGTTATAAATTAGAAAATAATAACCAAATCATAAGGTTCAAATGTAAAAATGTCCAGCCAAATGCCTATTTTATTATTGACTGGACTGCTTGGCTATTTTCGCGGAAATTAAAAATCTGCGAAATTTGTATAAGTACTTTTACAGTATACTAAATCAAATGTTCAGATTTAGTCTCCTGAATAAAGGTCCTCTATAGTTAAGTATGGGTCTTCATGACCTAAAAAAAACCTTGAAATCAGGGTAAAACTTGAAGCCTTTCATCATCTCTGTACAAGGTGCTGCAGTTACCTTCTTCTCCTCGTCGTTGTAGTTGGATGATGTGAGGAGGATACCGAAGATGAGTGAGGGCACGTACATCTTCTCAGTCTGGTGCATCACCACCGGGATGCCCTTACCGTTGTTCCAGATCTTAATCTTACAGTTCTCTCTACAATTGGAGAAATAACGAGAAGAAATCGATCAGAAATCGAAAACCACTTTCTACTTGGAACACTGGAGACAATGAGATTGAATCGAATTAATTATTTATGGTACTAGCAAAGAGAATATTAGCTAGGAAACATTTAGGCCCATAGAGTAGTCTGAGGAGATGAGATGCAACTTTAACAGATCATTTCATACACAACCAACGACGGCAAAGTACTCACGGATCAATGTCGATCTTTAGCGTGTTCATTTTAGCGTCACGCTGTTTGTTGTCGGCTGCGTTGACTGTAGATGAGAACAGAACCAAAACGTCCATTAAACAGGTTCAAGTATTAAAACTGCTGCATCACAAGTGCTGACACAATATGTGTCCAACTCTATGTCACTGAACTCTACAGTTCTGATCTCTCACCAAGAAAAATGTGAACACATCCGTATACTTTGAGTTGTCCAAAATAGCACCATTGTTTAAAGTATCCCCAGTTAACAGTTATTTTACCGCAACGCTGGTGCAGAAATATTTTATTCACTTAACAAAAATGTCTCACATACCCATGATTTCGTCGAATATCTTGTAGAGGCCAGGTACATAGGACATCTCTCTCTGTTCCATGGCGGTACCATCCTCGTTTACGCACCACATTTGCTGTTGGGAAAATTAAAATAATGGAAAAGAAATACATATATATTCTGCCAAAATTGCAAAGGTATTTTAGAAATTTATGAACCCTGTAGAGTCGTCATGTAGCACTGGCGAGTAGACTCGTATTAAACAAATACAAAAGCATTTTGAATGAAGGAAGGGGAACTTTCTGGAAAATTGATAAGTTAATAGCATTTCATATGATGATAAATGGTATAATGCAAAACTTGATTTAAGCACTATACAGCCCTTGAGGGCTCCCTGCTCAACTCACCTGGGTGACCTTTTCGATGGACCCGATGTAGGTATCCGGACGGAGCAGGATATGCTCGAGCTGCGTCTTCTTCTGGTAGATGCGCTCGACCGAGAGGCGCTTATTGCCCCCGGCCTTTTTCTTCGCCTTGGGCGCTCCATAGTCCTCGTCATCCAAGTCTGGGATGTCCACACTGCCCTGGTCGTCATCCTTCTCAAACATGTTCTGTAGTATACAATGCAGGGAAGGTGTTACTGTTTGCATGGGGTATAGTACTTTACATCGCTGCTGTTTGCAACCTATATCAAATTTTTTTTTTCTCTTTTTTTTCCTTGCACCGTTTAGGGAGGTTCATATCCTTAGCTCTGTCAAAAATATCAAATATTATCTATTCTGGGAAAGATACATTTTTCATAGAATTAGCTTGGCCAATTATGCAACTCTTATTGATACATAATCATGCCTCCTGGGAATCGGCGTTCTCTATCGGTAAACAGTTTAGCCCGTTGACTGAATCTGTTAGTTGGCGTGTATTTCCCAACTCCCAATACACACTTTTTTCACCACCAAACTCTCACAAAGGTCAGAATTGGTCTGCTCCCAGCCCATTTGTCTGGGAGAGTTAGGCCACCTATGTGGTGCAGATTGAAAAAAAAATAAGTGACAGAGCATAGCATCATGTCTAAAGAGACAGATCGGACCACGTTTTAGCGAGAAACAGCCATTGTAACCAGGCGACAGCTGGGGAAAGAGATGTGAATTCAAGCACTTAACTCTGTATTAAAGTAGTTGTGTTCATTGCCACATATCTTTATCTTTGAATAAGTACAGCAAAATTCTGTTATTAAACTAGAAGTGCTTGGGGCTAGTAATAAAGTTTGTTAGAATTTTTGTTATTGTAATAACCAAAGTTGGTATTTCGGGCATATACATGTATCTATGTAAAATGTGTATTGACTATTGGGGGAAAGGTGTGTATTGGAGGAAAAATGTGTGTATTGGGAGAGAAGTGTGTACAATATTGGGGGAATAAACACCCAACTTCAATAGGGCAGGAGCAGGTACGGGTGTGGGGGTGGGGTGGAGAGGGAGGAGGGGCTGGAGAGAACTAACAGGGTGTGGCAATTGATGCTAGATCTATACTAGTACTAGATGCAATGCGCATTTCGGAGGATGGAAGCGCAGATATCACCGCTGTTGACTATACGACTTGATTTTCGCCCCTCCTCTCACCGAAGGCACCACCACTTTTCCACCCCCTCCCATGATTTCAAGGTGCAGTTGTTTTTTTTAACAACCCCCCCCCCCCCCCCAAACTTCCAAGCCCCAGTTAAAATATTCCTTTTCTTTACACTCCCCTCCCTAGAGCGGATATGCAGGGAGACCAGCTGTAAAAGTTGATGTGCCCCGTCTCGAGGGAAAAACAACAACTTATGAACTTGAACTTCTCAAGCACCTGGATAGATTCTCTTATGACTGTACAATGTATCTATTAACCTAAGAAAATAGAGAAGCAATGTTCTAATCTACATCAGTAGAAGTGACACTGTGACAGTGATAGATCTACATCTAGTCTAGAATAGATCTACGTCGGTACACAGCTTTGCCTCCCCACCATTTTCCATTTCATTTTCAGATTCAATAAGGGGGGTAGACCCCTAAAATCGACAGGGCGACATGGCTGTTTCTTAAAATCGACAGGTGACATGGATAGGCCATACTGACAAATGACAGGAGAAATAAAAGATAGTGACAAGGGACATGAGCATTTCTTAAAATCGACAGGGGACATGGGCATTTCTTAAAATCGACAGGGGAAAAAGAAAGATAGGCCTAGGCTAGGCCTAGTGACAAGGGACATGGGCATTTCTTAAAATCGACAGGCGACATGGAGACCCCCCCATCTAGACCCCCTCAATAGCGAACAGCGCTTACCAACAGATTTGAATTTCCCAGTGGAAAAACAGATGCCATTTTTGTATCGTGCAGGTGAATCTAGATCATTCCAACTAGGCCTAACTCCAGTGCTTTGACCTCAAAAAAGGATCCAACTTGACCAAGTCAAACGTAAACAGTGAGAAGATGGGTAGTTTTCTGTAGATTTACGGCAAGGACATGCGCCAAACTGCATGTACAATGAATTTACATGCACTCAGTAGACCTTAGCATTCCACCGTTGGACGGAAACAACTATTTTCTGCACTTAACCATCCAAAAGGTAACGACGCAGTTGTAAACAACGTGCCAAACCGACGTATAAACGTTCAAATCAACCGCCCCGTTTAACAACTTTGCGTACTCTCCTCCCGTATGTTTCCCCATTCTCCCTTTGCTCAACGAGGACAACCCGTAAACCAACTGTGGGGGGAGAGTGAGCTTCGCTCGATTTCGACCAATCAGATTTCACCTACACTCTTCCCGCGGATCCTATGTCTAAATGTAGGTACAAATTATGCAAGACTATGATGGAGAGTGTACTTAACCTGTGACGTCACACACCAAGATGGCGCGAAAACATTACCAGACTCCCCGGTCGCATGAAATTAGTTTGATTGACCGAAAACGTTAATAAAAAGCACGTCAAATTGTATCTTTATGTACTCACCTCCCATTTAAGTGATCCTGCGTCGCCCGACGCCATTTTCTTCGATTGGTATGTAGTTCTAGCGGCGGTGGAAAAATTAATTTGAGATTCACCGGCGCACCGATCTGCCGCCAACAAAGGGTAATTAGAAAGTGGTTTCCTCTGCGGGAAACTGCACGATACTAGATGGTTATTCCATCCACGATTCACTTGTCGACGTGTAGTTGTTACAATTTGTCGACGTCCAAACCAGCGGCTGCAAACGTGTGATGCTACCGGCCGGAGGACAAAGCAGCCGCCGACAGAAATGACAACTCCTCAAGCCTTCTTCTCGGCAGTCCCTCTCGTTCCGTAAAGTCCGAGATTGAAGCTCGGATAGCAAACGATCTACGGGATGATTCTTGTAATCCACCGAATCGATCTAAAGGGCCAACCGAACGGAATCCGTTCTGGTCCAATATTACGATTTGGTGACCATCCCAACAACAGATTTCGATGTTTAAAGTGCCTTGCTCGAATCAAAGTTGGTTCTGCCAAGAGGCCATTTTACGGCTGAATCAAAATGTGGATTATTTGTAAGAGATGTTGTGATTGGTTCTCCCCTCGTCTTTGTCCAATCAGAAACGGCCTTTCAGCGCCCTTTTGTCTCGACCCGCAGGTCAACTTCCGGTTTACGTCTAGACGTCCCAGTTAGAAAACACACACAACATCGAGCGGAGAGACAGCTGATCCACACAATTTTAGTGTATTGCACCATTTGCAGCTAATATAACTATATAAAAGCAGGTAATAGAATCTATAAAATATGGGAGAACTAAAGTACTGAAAAATCCTGTGTGGTAAATGGGTTTTAGGCCTAATTAATAAAAACCCAGAATTTAAAGGGAGTGATAAAGTGACATTCATGACACATGTGTCATGATGACATGGCCTTGTTAGGGAGTGTTCATTTATTAGTTACAGGGGGATGGTGGTGGGTTTGGGGGGGGGGGGGGTGTAAAAATTTCCGATCCCTCCTGAGGGGGGGGGGGGCGTAAAAAATTCTGAACCTTATTGAGGGGGGGGGGGCGTAAAAAATGTAGCCCCTTTTTAGCAAAAAAGCCCACGCGTTAATATAGTACAAATGTATAATTTTAAAGGGGGGTGGGTGACAAATTTTCGCTGCCTTCGGCGAGGGAGGGGGCACAAAACACTCCACGCGCTCTCGAGAGGGGGGGGCGTAAAAAGGCGCGAAATCTCATCACCCCCTCCCCTGTATGGTAATTAATAAATGAATGCTCTCTTCGATTTATTTCTTTTTTTTGGGGGGGGGGGAGACCAACATTTTGCATCCCTGAAAAGAGGTAACCAAAAGAAAAATCACCCTTTCTTCTAAGAGGGGTCATTTATTATTTACCCCAGAAGGCCTACAGAAAATTCCAATACCTCGGGGGGGGGGGGGGGGGGGGCTTGTAAAACAAAGTTGGTGCCTTCGGCTACGGTGAGGGAGGGGTGCACAAATCGAGTCCATTGGAGCAAATACGACGGTGACGTCATAACAAGCGATATCTGCGATTCCATTTTCATCAGCCATGAAAATGCATGTTGTGACTAGCATCATGGAGTGTACAGTAGACCTTCCTGCTAGCATCAATCAACACACCATGTTAGCTCTCTCTCCAGCCCCTCCTGCCACCTCTCCACCCCACAGCCCGCCAGCTCCTCCTGCCCAAAAGTTGGGTGTGTATTCCCCTAATACACACTTTTCTCCCAATACACACTTTTTGAAGTCAAAAGAAGGGCAGCTCTCAGCCAATAATATACTGTTAGGCTGGGTGTCCAAAACTCCAATTCCCCTACCTCCTCTGCCTTCTCCACAGCCCTACACCCCTAGGCCTGCATATAATATTTATTATTATATGTGTGCCCATAGTACCAATTTCGGTTATCATAAGAAAACACATCTAACAAAACTATATTACAAGCCCCAAGCACTTTGTTTTAACAGAATTTTATTGTATTTGTAAGATAGGTCTACAGATCAAGAAAGGTTGCAGTCAACGTAACCACATACTAACGGTACATTGAGTATAGTGCTTAACTTCACATCTCTTTCCCACCCTGTCCCCCAGTTAGAGTTGCTGTTTCCCGCAAAAATGTGGTCCGATCAGTCTCTTTAGACATCATGCTACGCTATGCTCTGTTCTGTGATGCTCCTGACTGTAGTCTTATTAAGGCTATTATTCAAACAATTTATTCTATACCCTTTCTCCATTCACAGGTCATAGACGGGGTGAAGTAGCTTGATCAACCATGGCTGGGTCTGCCCTGAAGAGACTCATGGCGGAATATAAGCGTAGGTGACATTTAAAATTTGCATGTATAAAATTGTTTCATTGGGAAATCAACCAATAATTCTTTTTCTTAGCTGTCCACTCGGAACTTTTGACAAAGGCTGGGTAAAAAAAAAAAGAAATTATTGCTCGCTCCACTTTTCCACCGACAAAATCCATTGACAAAAAAAAAATCTTTAAAAAAATATATATATATTTCGCTCGCTCGCACCATTCTTTGAAAAGTGAAATCCATCGACCAACTTTTTTTTTGGTGTGGCCCATTGGAGAATATAAACTGTACATTTGTATGAATATTGAGAGAGCTTTCCATGAAACGGAAAAAGGATAACCATCAGTATCAGGTATTAATAAGGTTTTACTGTAAAGTCTCACGTGGACGCTGCAGCTTTTACGCGAATCAAAACCAGCTTCAATTTGATACATCCAAATATGCATACTGTGTATAGGGTGGGGCTTATACCAAGGTTTTTGGAAGTGTACTGCAGTACTATTAAAAGTAGCTATAATCAGACCCCCTATGCAGCTTATAAGATTTCTTCAAACTTAGAGCGGGGCTTATACATGGGTAAGGCTTATACGCAAAACATTATGGTAGCCTAAAATATTTTCAGAGTGATCTCATTCTGAAATCTCTTGTATTTTATCTGCAGAGTTAACGCTTAACCCACCAGAAGGCATCGTAGCGGGCCCTGTCCACGAAGAGAACTTCTTTGAATGGGAAGCGTTGATAACGTATGTATTCATTTCTTTAATGGTGAATTTTTGCATCTTGAAATTTTAGACTTACACAGATTCTACATAAAATTCATGTTAATAGTAAAAAAAAAGGCTTATGGTAAAACATCTACCCCGGTAATAGTTTATTGATATACATACAATGTCACCCTTTCATTTTGATACTGTGTCAGGAATATTGCATGTTGCTTTCTTTATTTTCAGAGGACCAGAGGGGACATGTTTTGAGGGTGGTGTATTCCCCGCCCGGCTTACCTTCCCCGCTGACTACCCTCTCAGCCCTCCCAAAATGAAGTTCACATGCGACCTTTTCCACCCCAATAGTGAGTATAAAAAGTTTTAGTGTTTTTTTTTGCATCATTTGAGCAAGAAGCAGAATTGTTAGTAATATGTGTATCTAACAGTTGTTTTTAAATTATTAGTTTTAGCAAAAATACCTTTAGAACTGGATTATACCATCAAAACTTTCGAGATCAACTTCATTGGCGCTGTAAAGTTTGGTATGAAAAGCCATTGGAAATTTAGGTTTTCTTAAGTTATTTGAGCATATATATTTAGAAAAAGGAAGTTTCTGATTTTCTGTAATTTTTTCCAGTTTACGCTGACGGCCGTGTGTGTATTTCCATCCTGCACGCGCCGGGTGACGACCCCATGGGCTACGAGTCGAGTGCAGAACGCTGGAGCCCCGTGCAGAGTGTGGAGAAGATCCTTTTGTCTGTTGTCAGCATGTTAGCAGGTAGGCACATGTTGACCATTATATAAGGCCACACAAAAAAAAAAGTTAGTCAATGTTCTGACACTTTTCAAAAATGTTACAGGCTCACAAATAGGGTGATAAAAAGGCAGAAAAAACTAACGGTCAAATATATTGCCCAGGGGGCCGGGGAAGGGGGGTGGGAGGAAGACCGTTTTTCGAAAAGAATAGGAATGCACTCTACCACTGGACGACAGGGATATCTATAGATCTGTTAACCGAATATGAAAACCTCGAATATAGTATACAATCATCTATAAGCTCATGTATAACTATACGCCGCACTGGTCATCTGACTTGTGTACTAGCCGCAGCTTATACGCAAGGTTTACGCTACCCTGGATCATAATTCCATAATTTCCCTGAATTGAAAATTCTAAACATACAAGTACAATATTATCTGTTTCGTCACAGAGCCCAACGATGAGAGTGCAGCGAATGTTGATGCAGCCAAGACGTGGAGAGACGATAAGCGGAGGTTTGACGAGATTGCACACCGAACGGTTCGCAAGTCATTGGGATTATAGCACACAGCATCCATATCATTTATACCGACCAAATTGTTCAACTAGCTGAAACAATAGGTATCGAAAGCTAGAGTTCTATATTATATATGCAGTTGCTCTGATTCATGGGTGGTACGTGTTGGGCCATGTATCTAATATGCAATGGTTCAAAAAATACATGCATAAAAAATGGTGACTTTTTCAGAAAGGTCATCATTTCTCGCTGCATTGGTCTATAGTCATTGAAAGTGTATACATATAGAACTGTTACTTTTTTATTTGTCAAATTCAACAGCCTTGTATATTGAACCTTTAAGGGCAGTGTGTTGCTTGAAATGCATCCATTTTTTTCGACAGTGCTGCATAGATTAATGTATCATCCGGATCCTATGGGATTGATACACTCCCATAAGACTTAAGGGGCACAGTGTAATGTTGGAATAGGTCGATTTTAGGATCGTTACAGATTGAAAAGTAAATATACTTTTGTTTGGGATCTTTAGACTTGTTGAACGAAGTGTGAAGAGGTGATTTTAGTGATCCCAGGGTAACTGTTATATTTTATATATGATACTGTTAAGATGAATATTTATTGGATTGGGGTCGATTATTCTTGTTGAATCCATCGTTATTACATGTAATAGTAGCACGGAGGACGTCCTAGCGGGTATATTCCATATTCTAGGCCTACAGTATGTAATTATCAAATTTTCAAGATATATGTAAACCAAAGGGCTATCTCATGGAGAATATTCTGGTAATAACTTCAACATATTCGGCCATGTTTTATGATCGGCAATGTGATTTTAAGATCATCTGAAATTATATTCAAAAACCGGCAATGTGTGGTTATTATAGAAAGGTGGCTTGAGCCAGTTTGACCGGAAATATTAAAATCAAACTACATGTAATACTGTAGTCTTGTCAAAGTATTACGTGTGTACATAGTCACTCGAACTTATGATTATGACGACTATCTGAATTGAACGTAAACGTACATTTGATACCATATCCATAGAATAACCAAGATTGGCAGGGAAAAATCTAACGTGTGATCCTAATCACAAGAGACTCAGGTAGTTGGGGTTATAGTAAAAATTTGATTTAGTCATTTTATGTCATATAGTTTCAATTTGTGTAGTAATATAATATAGTTTGCTGAGAGTAAATGTTTAAGTGATATTATATATCAATAAAGAGAAGAAAAACAGGGAAGACATTATTTAATGAATCACTGTTTATTTAAAGATTGAACGTGTGTTTAACATCACAAATCACTCAGGGTCAGGGTGATAAAGTGAATGAATTGATGGACTTAACGACTGAATCCATTTATAAATATTATTTCAGGAACAATGAATTATTTATCAATTCTGAGAGCAGGAATGTATTCCTGGGTCAAAACTACCCTTAGATCATGTGTCACACTAGTATGTTATCATATTTCAGCTGAGCAGGTAGGTGTGGGTGAACCGGTGGGTGTGGGCGAGCCGGTGGGTGTGGGCAAGCCGGTGAGTGTGGGCAAGCAAGTGCTTCTGGGCAAGCAGGTGGCTGTGAGCGTCAGCGCCTGGCGGCGCGTAACCCTCATTTTACGTCTCGGTCGAAAAGCAAGTCGATCTGAGCGTCAGCAGCGACACCATCTGCATTTCTGTTTCGCCTTGTCCGCCGGCCGCAGGGCGGTGAGTGCTACAGATGTCAAATATGTGTGAGTGTAATATGTGTGAGTGTATTATGTGTTATACTCATGTCCCATGTCCTCATGTCATGTAAAGCAGAAAGAAACATTATATGTGGACGCTGCTCGGTCCTCGGTTTCACCATGGCAGTAGCGCCTTCCGGAAGTCTGGCACTGAGGGGCATGCGCGGTGCAGTAATTTATGCAGCGCGCGTCCTCTTTTTGTCTACTTTTGGTTTCCCGCCCTGTGTTTTTTACTTTGTGGTCTTAAAAAAAGTGTCTTACAGTCCCCAATATTTTCATTTACATTGAATTAACTACTACTGCAAAAAAGGACATAAAGTCTACATCAGTACATTCATGTTTGTCTACAATCAAAAAATGGACTCTGGTTATTGGTCAAGTTTTCTTTATTCGATTTTCTTGGCCCCTGGAAGTAGCAATACATAGATTTTTTTTACATGACAACATTGGCAAAATGTTCAGCTATATCATGCATTAAATTATTTTCACTTTATTCTTTTCCTTTACATGTCTATCTATGGATGAAAATTATTTTGCAAAGTGTCTCACCAAGGCGTCGTATAAGACTCTGGTAGCAGAGCTACCTGAGTCAATTACCGATGTATATATTTGTTATCAAGCCGATTGTGTGAGGAATTATGTCTGTATGGAAAATCTAAATGCTGCCACTTCTATTGTTCGAGCATTGGGCAGTTTTATTCTGATAACTTGGATTACGGATCCGCCGATGGAAATTTTGGCTTTTTTTAATATTTTTTACCGCCCCCCCCCCCCCCAACATTTTTGCTGTAAAATCCCGTAATCCAAGTTATCAAAAAAAAAGTGGCCTTGGCCAACTTGAGTGGCGGGCTTATGTGAATTAACTCAAGACCACCTCCAATAGTAATTTTGGAGATCACAATAAAGGAATCCTCGTGGTCCTGTGTTATGTACGATAAGTCATAACATATTATGAGAAATAAAAGAGATCTACACCATGTAAAAAGAAAAGTCTACATTTATTTCTTCAATATTCACTTCACACAACTATTCTTTCTATTATACAATAAAAATGTAAACAAATTCTCACATACATACGACAAAACGGATCCAAAATGATGAAAGCTGAATGATTCAATGATATATGAAATGTAAAGCTGACAAAGTTCCCACTCGATTCTAGCAACATACTTCATAACTGACCGTAAACTGAGTTAAATTCAAATTTAACCCAGACAGAGGGATGCAGTTATTAACCTAATTTTCCTTCTTATATTCAAAAAAGCCAAGGTAGTCTAATGATAATTGATACTTTCAATACTAGAATAGTCATGACGTTTAGCAATATGTGCTATTGCACTGCTGAAAATACAGAAAACTTCCGACTAAATATAAAATGACTTCTGGCGCGTTTCAATATGTACTTTTTAACCAATTCACACAAAATAGTAAAGTTGTAAAAATCTTTTTTTTTAAAAGCACCTATTTAGAATACTCTTGAGAACATTAATATGAATGGTGGGAACTCGTGAATGGCTTAATGGTAATGATATGTAAAGATGATGTTAACCCTATGAGGCCCGCTTAGTGCTTTAATGCATTATGTCCTTTTGTCTGCATGAATGCAGAACCGGCGAGCATTCATGCAGACCCTACTAGATTGATACACTCCCAACGGGTCAGCATTAGTAATGCACCCGCGACAAATGAACATGAAGTCTTACGCCATCATGCTGTCCTCAAAGGGTTAAATGATAAGTATTCTATATATAGCACTATTGTTTGGTGAAGGCCTTGTCCATTTGGACCTTCGTCCGCTGGAGGCTGTAACGGTTTCGCTTCAGGCGATCCTCGACTGAGCTCTGTTCCGCATGTTCTGACAGAATAGGACTGAAAATACAAATAAATTCACTTGATATCAATATACATGTTGTAATAGTATTTGGGGATATCATGATGGACTTTTGAAATGAAGAGAATTCTACAAAACCTCGAATGTCAACCATTTCGCCTGACAGTAGATTCTGATGAATAGAAGGGAAATGGTTACTGGTTAGTTACCGGGTACTACAGTACTAAATTAGCAATTTCACCCTGTGCGGGTTGTAGGATTTGTCAAAGTTAGGGTGCGGCTTATACCCAAATTCGGCTTATACTGGGAGAAAGAAAAAATTATTGAGGGTTTACACGGAAGAGGGGTTCCGAGATAAAACAACTACATGTACATGTATATTCATCTACGCTACAGAATTTCATCATGGGAAAACAGCAATAATCTATAGGGGTGTTTTAGGGGCATGCCCCCAAGAAAATTTTGAAAATCAAGACAGCAAATGGTATGTATATTGGGTGTTCTGATCTGGTGAGATTTCCAAGTCCCCCTCCCCTACATAAAGGATTCTCATTGGATCTGGACGAATCGCAATAATGACCAATTTGAAGACCCAAAGATCTGAATTCAGATTTTAATCTGAACTTTCACAGCTCTGTAAGTACATAATATCGCACTCACTTGAGGAAGTCTGCCTCTTTGTTCATCTGTTTCTTGAGCTGTTCCTTCTCCTTGTCGTCCTCCTTGCGGTAGCGCTGGATGTTGGAGGTCCGCTGCTCGTCCCGCCACTTAGCATCCTGCATCATCTCCTGACGCTTCTTCTCCATCTCCTCCGCACTCATCTTCCTGTAGATACAAGCATTAGGTGAGTTAATAATAACCTGTACTGGTACAAGCATTAGGTGAGTTAATAATAACCTGTATATACAAGCATTAGGTGAGTTAATAATAGCCTGTACTAGGTCCAAGAATAAGGTGAGTTAATAATAACCTGTAGGTACAGAAGAAGGCAGATACCAGGAGAAGGGGGCAAGGCCCGGAAGAGAGGGCACAGGGGCTAGGAGAAGGGACAAGGGAGAAGAAGAGGACAGAAACAGGGAGACCAGGGTGGAGGCCGGGAGGAATAGAGGGCATAGCCGAGAGGAAAGAATAAAAGCCACGAAGGAAAGAGAAGGGTGCAGACACTGAACAGAGAAGCAAGCAGAAGCCAATATGTCTACTCACTTTTTCTGTTGAGATTTCTTTGGTGGCGAGCGTCTGGGTGATGATCGCTTTCTCTCAGCGGACCGCGACCTCCTGCGCGCTGGTGACCTCGATCTCCTAGCAGGGGACCTAGACCGTCTCCGTGCTGGTGACCTGTATCGATTTCTCCTTGGCGATCGTGAGCGTGAACGTCTAGATTTTGGCGACCTTGATCTATGTGACTTAGGTGACCTTGACCTTTTGTGTGACCTTTTCGGGGATCGGGATCGTGATTTGGATCTCTTGGATCTCTTTGGGGACATTGACCTAGATTTTGATCTCCTTTTGACGGCTTGCCTTTCATTTCCATCTTTAAGCTGGAAAAGATGCATAATTGTAGAGGGGTTAGCCTAAATTGTTGAGAGCTCACATTTATAACATTACCGTATTCAACGTAATAAGCGCACACCCCTAATAAGCGCACACACCCCGTTTTTGGCCGATTTTTAGACTACAAATAACCAAAAATATCCCAATTTTTGACCCCAATGAAACTCTTAACTACTATAAAAAAAAAAACAGGTGTCCATAATAATTTTTTAAGCGCATGGTTGGCTGATTACGTCGAATACGGTATATGGAATGATGCCTTATTTGATACTTACGATGACAAAACATGCTGTGAGTTTAATAACCAAATTAGCGATAGGAAATTGTAGCTCTACAGTTTATAAGTCCAAGAGGAATTTTTAGGGGAAAAAAAATTAAACTGCCTTTAAGATGACCCCCACCGTAAAGACGACCCCCTACTTTGAGAAAAAAAATAGTCTTGTAGGAAAAATAGATGCCAAAATAAATGTTTCTTAATGGCAGGGTTTTACAGTAATAGATTCTTACCAACAAACCATAAGCTCGCGGCTTTTCCACTTTCTCCTCTTCATCAGAATCTTCGCGTATGTGTTTCTTCAATTCTTCAACGAGGTCCGAATCTGACGTCTTCCGTGCCCGAGCACCTCGAACCGGAGACCCACTGTCTGAGTCATCTGAACTTGAGTCTCCCTTTTTATGCTTCACTTTCTTAGAGTCAGAGTCCCTGTCTGATGTGGATGGTTTACCCTGCTTCTTTTGTGCCAAAATGGCAAGGTACTTTTTCATTATGTCATCGTCATCAGATGAGTCTGAGTCGGAATCATCTGAACCATGTTTGGCTTTGTGCTTTTTGTCCTTCTTTCTCTTCTTCTTCTTTTTCTTTTTCTCCTCGTCTGCTTTCTTTTTGAGCTGGAATGAACATTTCACAATGGTTATTGCATACTTCTATGAAAAGTGAAACTTTGCTTGTTATTCTTGTTGAGAGGTCGGCATTTACTTTCTATTCCAAAGTGGATCTCTTTCCTATTATCTTTTTTTTAAAATAGTATTTAGCTTTTATTGCCCACAAGTCCATGATTCTTGGTTACAATGAATGTAGGAATGTAAGAAAGAAGCTTTAATAAAGGGGTTGGATTTTTTTATGTAGAACATTTATTAAGGGCAGTGACTCATCGATGATGATTTTAAGTGAAAACTAACAATCGTACAAAACAATCAAAGGATTATTGAAAGCAAGTTGTTCTTTAGTATAGGCTACATACCCACTAGCATTGTGGGCATTGTGGGCATTGTGGGTATAGGATCTTGGTGCAGGAAAAGCTCTGGTATTGCGAGGACTTTTTACCTCGCATTCCCCTGTGCTTGAAATGTTATTTAGAGCGATGATACTACAAAGTGACCATCTTAAGCATATTCTTCACCGTTGTATGTTTTTACAATTTTAATTAAGTAATCATTTCTACACATTAGAGGTCTTTGAATAGCGTAGTTGTTGAAGGCAAAAAGCCTTTACTGCATTGATGCCACCCTTCTATTGGTCTAGACATACCGTAAATTCCGCGTATAACCTGCGGGTTATACGCGAACCAAACCTCTAGTGCGGGTTATACATTATTCCCAAAGTCTAGGTGCGGGTAATACGAGGGTTTTTGAAAGTATAGAACAGTACTAAAATGACCATTTTCAGACCCCAGGTGCAGGTTATATCATTCTCCCAAAGTCGGGGTGCGGGTTATACGCGAGGTGCGGGTTATACGCGGGAATTTACGGTACCTATAATTACCAGTTTGTACATTTCACCTCACCCAATTAAGGCCTTTAATATCATAAACAGCCACTCATAGTGTGTCTTGATTGCGTGTAGAAATCTACATGATTGTTAAGTATATGCACAATCAGTACAAAACTGACTCTTTTGTCCGTAACTCTCAGACAGCCCCCGGCCCCATCTGAGAGTTACAGCCGTAACTAGTTGTTCTTTTGCTATCGCCGTTTGAGTAGGGTAAAGATTTGCAGTATCGTTTCAACCTCCATGTTACATTTACTTGAATAGCAATTTAAAACATGAATTAACATAATCGATCTATTTTTTGTGTGTATATTCTATATTAAAAAAACGAGTGCAGTCGTAAATATCATGGATGTTTACTTGTATAGAACAAACATTGTGTGATAACACTTAAATAGTTGTGTAATAACACTTGTATGAATGTGGGAAAAGACTTACTGCTTTTTGTAACTGCTTCATTTTTATCGGATTTTCTAGTAAACGTCTTCTTGCTTCTTCTTCCTTTTTCCTGAAATAAGATACAATTTATTGTAATACTCAGTCAAACATCAGTGCATTAGGTACCGGTCATGGTATTACCCCAAATGACACTGTCCTGTAGCTGAGGAATTATGAAGAGACCATTATGTGTTTAGCACACACAAAAGCTTTGCACAGGGATGAAAGTGACCAATCTAAAAAAAACACTTAAAATGTTCAAATGGAGGCCCCTGAATAGAGGTCCAACATTTAAAAAGAAATGAAACCAAGGAAAAACCTGAATTGTTTTTTGTAATTATTTATTTACTGCACATGCTTTACCTGATGGCATAGAGTGGATCCTCTCTCATCTTGGTCTGCATGTCCAGGTCCGATTTCTTGGCTATAACCTCGGAGAAGGTTGCGCCCGGTGCATCTACGGATGAATCGATAACATGTTCTTCATGATATTACCTAGATTCACCAGTCACCTGAGATCGAGTCATACAAACCCAGCCACAGTCCGGTACATTAAAACCATGGCTGTCAAAAACCGATACCCGGTATGCTACAGAGTTAGGTTGTTGAGTTGTTTGTTGTAATCAACTTCATCCCTAATCGACTTATCATAGACTTATCACTTTAGTTTAGCAATATAAACTAAAACAAACGTGCATATTATAGTATTGTTTAGAGATTGGCATGATCCTTATCATGATCACTCACCAGGGCTGCATTAATAAATTGAACTATGCTGTACGGTACCTTAAAGCGTTATCAGTGATTGTAATTGAAATATGGTTCCAAACCATATAGACAGTTGGACTATCAGTATTTTACATAATTCAGGATTGGTGTGACAGTATGCTCACCCTTATCGGCAGCCTCCTGTTTCTCCTTGTGGTCGTCCACGTACTTGTCTATACGTCGTCCCAGGAGGTAGTCCTCCTCCTCCGGACGCCCCTGTTTGTACATCCAGTCCATCTTGCCTCCCTCCTCTCTGAAAGTTTATTTTTTGTCAAATATATATAACCTTTAGTAATTCCATATAAGATAAAATATGTAAGTTTCATAAAGTTGTTTTCTTTGTATTTTTTTTCCCAAATAAAATAAAGAACAGTGCCGAAACAGGTACCGGTATAAAATGAAATAATTCATATATTTGAAATAATCTAAATATAATGAGAAATTCTTGATGTGCACTAGACTCTACAGAATAGTATTAACCAAATTATTTTTAATGATATACCGGTAAAAAAGAACTCTATGCTTACTCCTTCTTTCGCTCTCGGAGAAGTTGGCGGAGTTGGTCTCTTTCCCCTCCATCCATGTCCTCGATCTTCTTGAGTAGCTTGTCCATGGTGGGAATATGGATGTTTCCCTATGATGAGATATAAAATGCATCTTTCTTGTCAGTAGCCAACATAAAGTCAAACCAAAAAAGAAGGGCTATTTCAGATAACATGCTGGGGGAAAAAAGGGTAGGGTCAAGTAAACCTTTTCTAAGTTTTCTTTCTTTTTTTCTTCTGACAAAAAAATTAAAATGCCATTAAATATTCATAAAATTTCCGAAAATGTTTTGCTAGGTAGGGTTGCAACTACTACCTCAGTAATATTAGTGTGAACACTTCCTAATTTAAGAATGTTGATTTCCCTTCTTATCTAATCTAGCTTCTAAGCCAAGCGAAAAGGTGGGGGGGGGGGGGTCGAGAAAAGAGGGTGTTATCTGTTTAATAAACCGACATTCTTCGTCAGAATACCTGTGAGAACTCTTAAGTGAATCAGTGACTGAAGTATTTAGTGATCAATGAAGAGAGACAGAGCAGTCTGACAAGCCTAGCCTAGGTGTGACTGTGAGCCGTTCCCCTGGGCCCTCCTGGGCCTGGCCGAGGCCTGGGCCCTGGCTACTCAGCTAACTTCACCCATGATCATGGCATGACGCCTTCCGAGGAAGAGCGATGTACCCATCTAGGCCCTGGGGCCTGGCTTCGTACACCCATGTCATGAGCGATAATATAAGTGTACAGTACAAAGACCGCCCCTTCCCCACTAAATCTACGATCTCCCTCATACATTTTCTCTAGTAATGATGCTCTACTTCCATATCTACTGTAACATACATTATGCGATCAAATATACCGAATACACACATTAACAGAGACATAAATCGTACCTACCCACCGGTTCAAACAAATCTTGGCATTCACTTTGTGTGTACTATGCGTAAAACGTCACACGCACGTTTTGATGACGTAGTCCGCAAGCACTTGCAAAGCAGCCCAAGCCAGTTTCTACCTCGGGTACATTTGCGTGACGTGGAGCAATTTTTCTTCTGGAAAGCCTATTTTGACGAAATGTCATCCGTCGAAGAAAACGGAGAGTTGAAGGGAGGGCACCCTCCAGCAGGTAAGAGCCATTTTTAGTCGAGAACGCTCAGGGTTTTGGTGAAGTTTGGAGACCACGTTTCGAAAGTGGGTCAGCTGCCATCGAGGATGTAAACAAGGGAAGGACACTGGCGCCCTGTGCCTCAGGTGGTGGTACTGGGGCTAAGCTCCTGCAACACTGAGATCTATGGAAGGCCGGTGCGACATTGTGCCATTTGCTAATTGCTATTTGCTATTTGCCGTTTGCTATTTGCCATTTGCTGGTTGTAGCTATTTGCTATTTGCCATTTGCTGTTTGTCAATTGCCATTTGCTGGTTGTCACTTGCCATTTGTAAGCTATAAATCATTTGCTATTTGCTAGTCTCAGGGTTGTGGCCTACAGTTATGTTAGACTACCTGGGCCTACATATATAGAAACCTATATTATTATCATTCTTGTAAGTGATTTATACAAAATAAAACGTATTCATTTAATCAATACAAGCCAGCCTTTATAGCCAAAGACATAGGCCCCTATGACATAAAGGGTAGGCCTACCTTGTTTTCAATAGGTAGCCTACCAGGCCTAGTAATAGGCCAGACAGACTGTGCCATACTAGCAAATGGCAATTCTAACAGTCAAATGGCAATATGACAACTGTCAATTGACAAAATACTCATTGGCAATTTGCAAATGACAACTGACAAAATGGCAATCGGCAAATGGCAATTGACAAATGGCAAAATTGCTGGTTGATGACTATCTTAAACAATTGGCAACCTTTTCTGGCAATTGGCAGCCTCAAATGAGCAAATGGCACCCTCAAACCGGCAAATGACAATTGACAACCAGCAAATGGCAACTGGCAATTGGCAAATAGCACAATGTCGCACCGGCCTTCCATAGTATGACCACTTGCGACCAGTTGAGTTGGGCCCTGGGATGGGAGGGATGGGACTGGTTGGGTGGGTGCTGCCATTGCATTTGCATTGCCAGTCACATCAGCACACATTGATATTTATGGCAAGGCAGTGCCTGGGAATTGCAACAAAGGCATGTACAATAACAATCACAATGTATACATAGTATGGCACAGCAGCTGTGACTTTCTCTCTGAGGTTTGAGCTTGCACAAATTGGACTGTAGACAGTGTAGTTGACAGTTGTTCACTAACCCTTAAAGTGAATCACTTGACTATCTTTTTTTTTACAGACTTAAAGACGTTTATTCAATTGTACGCATAAAATTAAAAATTGATTCATAAATTACAGCAAAGCCTATACTAAGGCTAGCTCTTTTATTCTTTCCTTTATTTTAAATTTCCTTGATTAAAACAACAAAAAAACGAATAGGTCTAACTTTCAGTAATTTCTGTAATTGCAGACATTTTAAAACGCACAAATTATTAAATACATGTATCTTGAGTAAATGTTTGCATTCTGACTCCTCCCCCTAAATGCTTAGATAATGACTTCCATTTGTTGTATGTCATCAAACAAAAAGAATTGCCTCAGCCTCAATAGCAAAGAAAAGTATCTTTTCATTGTGATATTGCAGACTGAACACGCATTGGCAACCATTGTGGGAAAAAAACACTATTGACTATTGTTACAGCGAACCAAAATGATGTACATGTAGTACAGACTACAGTAAAACTAAATCATATGGGAATGTAAGCGTAATGTCATGTGCTCTAATGTGTTTCATATTCCATTCGATGATGTCTAACTTTGATCCCTATCGGATGTTGATATGGTGTGTATGGTATTGCAGGGAGTCATTATTTACCAAGGTCCAAGGGAGGGGATGTGATTGGGTTGTTGTTGGTTTGTTTTTTTTGGGGGAGGGGGGGGGGGAGGGGGAGACACCTCTAGCTAGCCTTGCTGTGGGGACGTAGCTCCCTCACTCGCGCACGTGATACTCCACTAACTCCTCCCACTCTATTGGTTCCCGTTGTGAAATATTGTGAAATATTGTCTACTACATTAAATACATTATCTGCTACCCCCACCCCTTCTCCTGATAACACTTACACTTCATAAGGAGATAAGGGATCAGCTGATAGGTCAGGTCTCGTGTCCTGAGCGCGTTGTGTCTGTGATACGACTGATAAGTCAATGTGAATAAACATATGGCTACATAGATCTACCCACTCAAATGACTCTTAAACTTCTACTGATAATATTGTGCCATCTATTGACGTGGTCAAATGCCAAATCGATACCAAACAATAAGATTCCATTGTTGCCCACCAGATATAGAATTCTTTTCTTTTTTTTTTGAAAATAAATAAATTTGAAAATGGTACTGGTTTTCTAAAATTTATGAAATGATGAAATGTCACGCTTTAACAGTCCTCATATAATTTACTCAAAGGGGAATACAGGTTCTATGGTTTGAATATACATATGTTTATATGGGTCGAGGGCTATTGTATAGTATTGGCCCCTGTGACCTAGTTCCCCCGGGTGACCCCCAGATGGCAGACTACAATGGACAGATTGTTCTTGTGCAGTCAATTGTGCTGGGAAGATTGGTCATTTTACTATACAGCACATACAAACTAAATAAATTTATAGATATAAAAAATAGTTGAATGGGATAATTGAGGGAGTTTACCACTACCGATGCAGGGCAGAGCAAGTACCGTAAACTCTCGTATAGAAGCCGCAGCTTGTACGAGTCTGACTCACAGTGTGCCTTATGGGATTTGCCCAAACTCTAGGTGTGGCCTATTTGAGTTTTTTGCTAGTATAGTACAGTTCTAAATTATCAATTTTCAGAGCCATGTGCGGTCTATAGGATTGTCGGAAAGTCGGGGTGCGGCTTATAAATAAGAGGGTTAGACTTATGTATGCGAGGTTTTGTGGTAGATGGAGTTGTATGTTTGAAGATGTCCTTATGCCATATGACATCTATACTAAGGATGGGTAAAGATTGGGTTCTATAAAACGTAGGGCACTGTGGAACGACAAGTGTATTTATGTCAATTGCCTTGTTTGTTCGAGAAAGATTTCTGTTCACAGAATATACTCTCCCTGTTTGAATAGAAATCAATAGTAACTACCTAGCAGTTTAGAGAAAAATACCATATTCGTATTTAATTATCATGTTGCTTGTTTTTTTTTGTTTTTGTTTTAAAAGTTTTATTCACAATTTGAATGTAGTTCTTTGTATTTCTGGTGAACTAACCCTTTATCGGCAGCATTCAGTGCTTTCATGGGCTATGCTTGCCATCACAATACATGAATACAGCCTTGGCAACTAACTCGCCAGTGGTGCTGCCGACCTTTCTGTATGTACCATTACATGTACTACGGTAATACAGTGCCGATTAATGGTTCATTGTACATTGTAGCACTGTATTTTGAGTATTGGTGTCTCATGTCAACAAATAGGGAACTTAAATGGTCAAACGATTCAGGCTACTTGTATATTAATTCATAATCTTTGATTTACTTTTGTATTTCAGTGAAGGCGGGAGGCATGCGTATTGCCCAACACCGGAAAGCAGGAGAGAAACCCCCTCCACCTCAGGACGATGAAGAGTTCCCAGAACCCACGTAAGTTAGCCCTCCCCCCCACCCCCAAAAAAAAAAAAAAAAAAAAAAAAATCATTTAAAAAAAAATCATTAAAAAAAAAATATATATAATCATATGTGCTGGGAAGATTGGTGATTTAGATAAAATAAAATAAATTGATATTAAGTAATAGTATAGTTTCTACCCTGATGTTGTACATAAAACTGGTACTTTCACTCTGCCTCCCTCACATGATGTGAGCTTCACCATTAGTTTAATCTGTTAAATCTACATCACAAAACGAATCAGTTCTACCATTTCTATATTGTAAGTTGGCTCATCATTTCAAGCACTAATGACCGTGTAGATTCAGTTCTAGACTAGGTAGGAACTAGTCCCAAAAAGGTTCACAAAGGTCTCTGTGAGCTTTATCAGATGGGGTCAAAGCAGGCTTCATCTTTTTAATAATTATATATTTTATCAAAGTGCCTACTGTTGCTACCTATCATTAACATTGATGTAATGTCGACTTGCAGGGTAGCCAAGGGGGACGCACACAAACAGGAGGCCTTGATATCAGGCGTTGTCACCAAGGTAAACCATCTTTAATGTACTGTAAACCTATTCTAGCTATTTCGTGCTGTACATATTTTCGCGAATTTCGTGGAAATGAAAATCCGCAAAAATATGTACGACAGTGCGAATATTTATCCTGTATAGTTATAGAAGTACCATATTCCAAAATTCGTAAGTACATGTACATGCGATTTTTACCTTTTTAGCAATTTCGCGAAAATGTATACACGCAAAAATATCTACCGGTAGGCTGTTTTAAGTGGATCTTTCTAAGAACTTGGTTGATAGTATTCTAGATGTGAAGTCATATTACATGTTTAATAGCCAGAGTATCTGTGAACACCCTGGTCTATTTTTAAGCGCTTGCATTTAGACATACTTTCTGACTTGCAGGGTGATCGGGACTTCCCGGCCGATGCTGTGCGACAGTTTCACGACAAGCAGCAGCCGACAAAAGAGAAGCCACGACCCAACCCAACGACCCAGCGCATCAACCAGCCCCGGTAGACACCCGCATCTCCTGCTTGCTGACTGGTGTCTATAAAATGGGCACCGGTCACTTTCTTCACTCCTCCTCCCTGCCTGAAAGTGTCCGCAGCCAATGTACTGGCGGAGTGATGGTTTAAAACGATAACGGACTGCGCGGATTGGAATATGGACTTGAATTAGGATTATACGCTGAGGGATTGACTGTTTAGTTGTATGGATGTGCAGAGGGGTCTCCCCACCTGGTCTCCCACTGTTGTAAGACACAGGGATGGATTTTCTAGGGGGAGAGGTTAATAAGGTCAGGTTGCTGTTAACCCTTTAAGGACGACATGTCGCTAAAAGGCGATGATTGTCAGCATGATGCACCAATACAGCACCAGCGAGTAATACAGCGGTGTTGCATTGATTGGTTCATCATGCCGTCCCTTCGGGAGTGTCTCAACCCTGTAGGGTTGGCATGATGCTTGAATGCAGCACTGGCGAGCTACTTGCCAGAGATGCATTCATGCAACATAAAGACCAAGGGCATGATGCATTAATGCATTATGCCGCCCTTAAAGGGTTAATAGTGTCAGCAGTGAAATGTATGTCAATTATTTGGACTGAACTGGCTTGGAAGGAGTCGAATGGAAGATAGCATGTTTGTACAATAATGATAACAGTATTCCAGAACTCTCACAATTTGTTCATATACACATCATATATATATAACTATGTATACACATGTTTCTCAGCATCATGATGAAAACTTGTATTGTTAGAACCTAAAGTGCTTCTAGAAGGCTTATGCCAACTCCTCCTGGTGATTGTGAATTTTGGAGACTTTCATTTCCCCCTCTTGGGTTTTGATCCCCTTACCCATGCTAACTATTGTAGAATATAGTTGTAGTTAGGTGCTAAAGTTTGGACTGATGGATATTTTCTGGATTTAATTTATTGTGTAAGCCAGTTTTTGTAGATTAGTGACTAAGTTAATGTCCTTAAATAATGTGCCTTTGAAATTTACCCTCAAGTGCTGTGCATTGATAATAATAATTTAATTAATAAGGTCTTGATTATAATAATGATAATATCATAATACACCAGGTATTAACAACACTTTAATAGCATTGCCAACTTACTGTAGGTGACAGTGATGTCCACTTGCCCGATTGACCAATTGCTCCAACGCTTGGCATATCCACAGTGTCGCAGTCTTTAAGTTGTGCAGTGATCACCCCCCCCCCCCCATTATTTTGTGTTAAATGTGCCCCGATGTTAATCGCTTATTGTCAGCAATATTATCATTAATTGTGATTAAATAGTGTTATAGAATGGCAGGAATGAGAATGGGTGTAACATCTTGAACGTCTTTCACTCATACCATCTATTCCCATGGCATTTTAACACTTGTGGGATTTATCTTAATCTAAGACAAACCCATGTACTTGATCTCCATTTAGGGGTTTATAATTTAAGAACATTAATGTAATTTTCACTATCGAGTCCCTGGTTTCCTTTATTATCATAGAACATGTTCACTTGTTGATTCAATTGGAGCCAAGCCCCACTGCCACACAAGCTAGTGCAATCAAACTTGATTTCCCATTTCGACTTTCAATGCTGTCACCTCATAAAAAACGCATTCTTTTCTCATTAAAAACACTTAACCATTAAAGACGAATGGATACATATGGTCCAACAATAAAAGGACCAACATAATAAATCATTCCATTAAGTGCCATCTTTAATTTTCTTTCTCCAAATTTACAAGGGTTACGGAATATAATGATATTTATGTCCACATGATTTTTGCTTTTTCGGGTTAAGTGGCGATCTTTCATATTTTGGGGTCTTCTTTGAGCCACATTTGTGTGTTCTTTTTATGAGGCGATCTTATTTGTGGTAGATGTATACAATCAAAATAAAGTGATACTTGTGGAGGAATTTATGTTTTTTGTTATTATTATTTTAGCGTAACACAAAGGAGTGCCAACACACCAAATGTAGTTGATTTTGGAATTCAATTACTGGAAAGAGAAAAGCAACATTGAATACCACTGTACATGAGAAAGTGGACTCAGCGAATGTTTATTAACCAGTGCTATGACAATACTATCTCGCAATCCATTAGGCCACACCAAAAAAAAAAGTTGGTCAATGGATTTCACTTTTCAAAAAATGGTGCGAGCGAGCGAATTTTTTTTATTTTTTTTTAAGAATTTTTTTTTGTCAATGGATTTTGTAAGTGGAAAAACTGGAGCGAGCGACAATTTTTTTTTTTAACCAGCCTCCGACAAAAGTTCTTAGTGGACCCCTAACATAAAAATGTATTGGTTGATCTGGGGGAATTACTGGAAGAAAATTTGAAAAAAGAAAAAAATTTCCATTTCCGAAAATAAGGTGCGCGAAATCCATTGACCAACTTTTTTTTTGGTGTGGCCTTAATGAAAGATTTTTACTTGGATGGAGAGAATAGAGTATGCAAGAATTTTAATTTTGGGGAAAATGAGGCAAGCGGAAACTCTTGCCTCCTAACTGCCGGTAAAAGCTATCCGATTAGATTAACTTCAAAGACTATCTGAAAACATTTCTTTATTACATAAATAAATCAATATATCACAATGAATAGTGAAAGTATTGAATAAAATTATATTAATAAAAACTCAATAATGAAGGACGTTTTCACCCGTAATACATGATCGCCTGCTTGCATCGGACAAAAACGCAAGAAGGTAGCCATGCAAAGGAAAAATCAACTGCAAGAAGTATAGATTTCTTGTGCATTTCCCTGAAGACCAATAATCCATTACCATATCTTTAATCAACACAGTTCAGGCAGTATAAAAGCAGATACTGGATGATTACAACAAGTTGAGATTGAAATGTTGAATAATGATGAATACCGGTATGTCGTCTATACTTGACTTTAATTTGTTCATTTGCTCTCCAGCATAGCATAGCATAGCATCCCGGTGACAGTCCACACACTCGTCATTTTGCCCTCAGGATTTATTCCAACTGTAGCGTGGGAAACACCAATACTCCTTACAAGTTAGGGAGTGATCATTTTTCAACAAGGCGGGAGGGGGCCGGGCGGGTCGAAAATAGAGCGTGTTGCATAGTAGGCCTAACGCACAGGCTTTTTCACGGAAAACAGCTGACCCCCCCAGCTGACCCTGATAAAAAATGAGCACTCCCTTACATCAATTAGATTGTATACTAGTCTGTAGTTATAGTATACAATGCTCTAGGTATAAAATTCCCATTTTATCTTGACACATAATTATGGATTCTCAGCACCGTCAGCATTACGTAAACTCTAAGCCTATTTTGCCTTCAAATAGAACTTTTTCTCCTAAAGCTACCTTAACTAGGACCGGTAGGCTATGCCTGACATGGTAATGGACACTCTTAGAATCATGGTCCGCTTTCTGCGATACTGCGTCTTTCGATGTACCCAAGTTTTTGATTCCCAAAAAAACCCACCACAGAAACAGCTATAAACAATAGATTTGAACCCAGCTTGATATAAAAGTTCAACAACCTTTTCCTCCATCTTACATTTCATAAACACATTGGGCGAATAGATTTATTTAGAATTATTACTAAATAAAATATCACTAAATGAATGAGACGTGGCTGCTTTATACACTGAGGAGGTTGGTGTTGGCCGGGTGGTTCATCGCGAAGAGGACCGGACTGTGCAGGAGCAGCGACAAGGAAGACTCTGAAAAAGAGGAAATTTATTTTTGAAAGGTCAAAAAAAGAATTACTTTAAACAAAAGTAGCCGTTTTATCAACATCACAAATGACTCAGGATCTCAATCGATTTTTAAAACAAAAAGTTTTCTCATTGCATATGAATAGGTAATTACCCGAGGAACTTACCCGGGTAAGTTACGAAGGGGAATATAGGTTCTAACGAAGCCTGTAGCAACCTCCTGGTGTGCTAAGGGAGGCGAGGGAGAAGACACGTGACCGGAAGTGCAGTTATGGAGAGAACATTTTCAAGGGAAAAATAAAATAAGACCCCATTTCAATAGGTAATTACATTCCCCTGAATACTCTTGACTGTAGAACCCCCATTAATCAGGAGTTTGCTCTCGTCATTAAGATAATTATTTATCTAATCCCCTCTAGCGTTAGGGGAAGGTGGGTGGGCCCTCGCCTCCCTTAGCACACCAGGAGGTTGCTACAGGCTTCGTTAGAACCTATATTCCCCTTCGTAACTTACCCGGGTAAGTTCCTCGGGTAATTACCTATTCTAACTCAGCCAGCAGCACCACCTGGTGTGCTGGCGGCAAACGAGGGAGAATTTTCAGAGCTTGTACTTATTCATTTTTCCCCGCGATTCTAATTAAAGTAGACAGAATTGCAAATTCTTCTTAACAACTTTATTAGCAACCACAGCTGTCCCAACAAGTCAACAACAACAGCTTTAGCTGAACATAGAGCTATTCATTTTTAGCCATCTTCACATTCATAACGTGGATAAACGTAAATTCAAACTCAACAACAGAACTGTACCTGACAGTTTAACCAAATAAATAACTATCTAGACTCATGTCTGAGCATGGTCTAATAACACTCTACCCAAATCTTGGGTTGCTTCTACCTCCAGAGGTTTCTGGTAGTGTCTGGCCATGGTGGCCATGTTCCTCCAGGAACCGTACTTCAGCAACACATCTGTGTTTACCCCTAGTTTTGCTCCTGTCGACACACCTGCCCCTCTCAGAGAGTGTGGGCCGTACTTGCTCACATTGACTCCACTAACACATAACACGTGTGTGATCCACCTAGAAATTGTGTCTTTAGACACTGCTTTGTGTTTCTTTACAAACGAAATAAACAACATGTTGGACTGTCTCAGCCCCTCTGTTCTAGTAAGATACTCCCTGAGTGTCCTTACCACACATAGTTTACTAACCTCATTATATGGGTGTAGTTTGATTTCCAGGAGTTTATCCCCCGTTTTTGCGGTTTTCATGGGCTTTGTTAAAACAAAACCCACAGAACCGTCATCATACTCTGTCAGCCTGTCAATAGACAGCGCCAGAGCAACCTGACTCCTTTGTCCTGAGACCAACAGTATCAACAATAACAACTTAAACCCTAAATACTTCAGAGTGAGTTTGGCATTCTTGCCCCATAACTTAATGGTTTTTAGAACCAATCTAATGTCCCAAAATTTTGTGTATTTTGGTTCAGGTGGCTTCCTGAGGTAAGCAGACCTTGTTGCTCTAGCTACCCAAAAGTTTCTGCCCATTGTTTCTACCCCATTCTTTTTGGGTAAAATAACTGATAAAGCACACCGTGCTGTATTCACCGATCCATACGCATAACCTTGTTCTGACAGTAATCTGAGAAAATCACACACATCCATAGCAGAACCATTAAACTGATCAATATTTCTTCGGGCACAATACCTTGACCATTTGTTTAAATACAGATTATATGGCTTTTGTGTGGGCTTCTGCCAACTTTCAACTAAAAACTTCGCCGTCTCGGCATTGCATTGTCCTTCTGCTACTAGTTTGCGCTCTAACAAAGAAAAATAGTCAATGGGAGTCCCTTTGGGTATCTGTTGGCTGTGTCCTGGTCTAGCATCACATTGCTTCTCTTGCGTCCTATGTTTAGTCTTCTGCTTGCCATGTCGTTGATCCGAGTCCACCAAACCCCTGACGGCCACGTTGGGGTAACCACAACCGCCTTGCTGGGTCCATCTCTCTTGATCTTCTGTAGCACTCGAGGCAGAAGTCTGCAAGGTGGAAATGCATAAATGTATTTGTTTGACCAGGTGGTGGTGAAGGCGTCAACATGGCAACAATAAGGGTCAGGGTATCTCGACATGTAATTTATACACTTTGCATTTGTTCTAGATGCGAACAAATCCACCTCTGGTTCCCCAAATGTTCTACAAATCTTTTCAAACAGGTTCTGGTTTAATGACCATTCTAAATGGTCATTGAACTGTCTAGAAGCCAAATCTGCCCTCTCATTTGAGATACCGGGTATGTATGACGCACTCACCCAGTTCCCTTGCTTCTCAGCCCAGGACCATATCCTTTTAGCTACTGCATCACATGGTCTGGACCTAACTCCCCCACCTTTGTTCACATAGGTCTTGGCAGTTATGTTGTCTGTACGTACATATACATGTACCCCACTTTCCTTTACAAAGCTGAGAAGTCCCAAATAGATTGCCTCTAACTCCAGAATGTTTATATGACGCACCTCTTCTTCAGTCCACCTGCCTCCCGCAGTTTCCTGATATGTCACCGCCCCCCAGCCCTCCATGCTAGCGTCAGTGTCCAATTTTACGTCTGGTTCTGAAGTCCTCACAAATCTGGCATTAGCCTCAGCATTTTCTAGCCACCATCTTAATTCTGACAAAGCCTCCTCAGACAAAGACATAGTCTCCCTGTAATTCCAACCTGTCCTCACCAAAGCTGCATTCTTGTCGCGTTCTATGGCCTTGATGTGAGCTAACCCATATTCTACCGCTGGTATATATGAGTTTAGCAACCCTACAGCTTCAGAAACTGTCTGGATGGTGGGGTATTGTGTCTCTACCAATCCCCCCACCACCACATCCAATTTCTTCAACTTTTCAGGTGGGAGATATACAATCTTCTCTTCAGAATCTAACATGAAACCTAAGAATCTCATGATTGTGCTAGGCACTGGTGATGATTTCTCTGGGTGAATCACCAATCCCACACTGTCCAACAATTCCCCCAGTGTCGCCACAGCCTTTTCACAACCTTGTTCCGTGTCACTGATGATAAAAATATCATCAATGTACTGGAAACATTCCACCCCCCTCTGTCTGGCTTCCGCAAACAGAGGGGTCAGGATTTTTGTGAAATACCGTGGCGCACAAGAGACCCCATTGGGCAGTGCAGTATATTGGTATAACACCCCTTTCCAATAGAACCTTAGGTATTTCCTGAACTCAGGCGCTATTCTTACAGAATAATAAGCGTCTCGCAAATCTAAAGATGCCATGAATGCCCCCGAGTCCATGAGTTCTAGAGCCGTGTCTAAACCTGTCATCTTGAAGTGTTGGTATTCAATATACTTATTCAAAGACGTGAGATCCAATATGACTCGAACTTCCCCATCAGGTTTAGGTCTAGGAAAAATGTTAGATATCCATTCCCCCTCTGAGTGAGTAGTTCTTTCAATAACTCCTTTCTTTTCCATCTTGTTCAATTGTACCTCAACTTTCCCCTCATTTTCTTTGTTTAGATAATACTTTCCTGGAACTGAGCGTTGTACCGGTATTGATGTAAAAGGTAATGTTACCCCTTCCACCTGCTCCAGGACCCATCTATCAGAGGTATATTTTGCCCATTCATCTACATAATGACAAATCTGACCTGCTACAAAATTTGATGGTTTATGGTATAAACTGTCAAAGTTTAGTGGAATGTTGAACGTACCAGATGAACCTACCAGGCAGCGATCTACTTCCTCGGTTGGTTGCCCCCCCCCTGGGTCCTTTGTCCAGGGGGCTGTGATGTCCCGTATCGTCGGGATCGCGGCGGCCTCCACGTCCCCCTCGGCCCCCTCGGCCCCGTCCGCGGGGAGCTTGGGGGTGCTGAAAACCCCTCTGGGCATGCGAGACGTAGTTGGAGTCATTCCCATGATACTGGTTTTGTGGTGGCTGACCACGCCCCCTTCCACGTTGAGGTGGCTGGCTTTGCCCCCTTCCACGCTGGAGGCCACGGCCCCTGCCACGGCCCCTCTCCGGTCCCATCAGCTCAGAGACCAGTTTATCAGCTTTCTTGGCCTCTTTCATCGTAGTTTCGACGTCATCCCCAAAGAGATTTTCACCACTCACTTCAGCTTCAACTACCGATCTGGCCACTCTGTTGTCCAGGTTGGGACGTAGGGCCTGTCGACGTCGGCGTACGATAGACGTGTTGGCATAGAAAGCCAGTCTCAATGCATCCAGTGTGTTGGCCCCAGCAGCAGCCAGGTTTTCATCACTTTTTCCCCTTGTCACCATGAGCTCCAGCATGGGCAGAATGGCGACAATACTAGACCGGATACAGTTCTGTGACAGTTGTAACTCTTTATCAGCACGCTTTGTCTGATAATCCACCCTGTCTGACCGGTAGAAACCAGCGTCCATTCTAGGCGCCAGTAAATCTTTCACATTTTTCGGGGGCGGATAATTATCTGCAAGTTCTTTTGCCTTAGCGAGATCCTTTGAGCGTTTGAATAGAGTGGATAACAACTTTGCCATACCTGGTGAGACTTCATTTGACACATTCTCATGGTTTGCCTCCTGAACCACTGCTTGAGCTGCTGCAGCGAACGGTGAATCATCCCACTCGGCAAAAGGATCCGGTGCCGGCACCTCTCCTTCCCCGGCCGGGGCAGCAGGTGCGGCCACGGCAGCTGGGTCGGCAGGAGCGGCCACTCCCACCGCCGCCGGTGGGGCAGGGGCCGGGGCTGGTGCCGGGTCCAGATCGGGTACTCCTTGGGCGGCCGGGGCTCTAGGCCTTTTAGGCGGGGGGGGGCATAAGTTCATCAGCTTGTGAGACAGAATCAAAGATAGACACATCACCTCCATCTAGAAAGCTAGCTGCAAATCCACTTGAAGCTGTAGATCTTGCCGGTGACACAGCATGAACGTGTCTCATAGGCGGGCCACGTGTTCCGTCGCCATGTTGTCTGTCTTGTTGACGGGCGTCATTATACAGAGCCCGTTCCCGTTGAAACTGACTTATCTCCCGTTGCATCCGAGCTCTTCTCTGCTCCAACATAATCTTATACTGGGAAAGACGTTTTCGCTCCCGTCGTAGGAACTCATCATCTGTGCCGTCCACCCATTCCTCGGTTGACACTTCCCAGTCCGCCATGCCACGCCTGTTAGGGTCACTCCTCGTGGCGTTGACAGCACGTGTGTCAACTTCATCTTCAAAGTTGACAGCTTGGCTCGCGGCGATATCTTCATCAATACCATCTTCTTCCATATCAATATTTTCGTCAACTTCATCCTGAGTATTTATCTCAGCTTGAACCTCGTCTTCCATCTCGGAATCCGAGCTGACAATTCTATTCGCCATGACAGTCACAATGGCTACACGTGTTCGTCGTCTGTGTTTTCTGTAAAGACACGAATAAAAGAAAACTGGTTAGCACCGCCATTCCAGAAACGGTTAGAAGTGTTCTAGACACTTACTAAACACGATTTTTGTAAATATAGAGCGAGTATTCGCCAATAATAATCAAATTTCACCAAATACTCACCCTGCTCAATCCACAGCTGCCTCGCCCGTTCAAAATGTTCGCGGTAACTGCACTTCCGGTCACGTGTCTTCTCCCTCGTTTGCCGCCAGCACACCAGGTGGTGCTGCTGGCTGAGTTAGAACAGTCATATTATCTGTGGATTATGGTGCGGTACTCATTACATGTTTACAACTGGTTTAATCATTTGAGGACGGCATAATGTATCATGCCCTTCGTCGTTATGATGCATTAATACAGTCCTGGCGAGTAATTCACCAGTGCTGCATTCAAGCATCATGCTGACCCTTCAGGTTGGGACACCAATACAGCATTGGTCAATTACTCGCTGGGGCTGCGTTGGTGCATCATGAAAACAAATGTCATCTTTTAGCAACATGCCATCCTTAAAAGGCTAAACAGGTTAGTACATTCTTAAAGCACTATGCTGCCGGTAAAGGGTTGCAGCTAGCACCCACCGTCTGTGTGTTGGCTGACGTGTAGCCAGGTCTGCAGGTACTGGAGGACGTCTTTGTCGCTGCACCGGGCCGCGTTCAGTCCACGCAGAAAACACGCCTGACCAAAGGGGAACCAGAGAACTACTAGTTTATTCTTTCATGACTCTCTTAGCAGGGACATTATAACTCTATGAAACTAAGCTATTCTAGTAGTGTTCTATTGGGATATGCTATATTAAATTTGTATTAGCATATGGAAGGAGATGTGCTCAGGATCCGTTTTTCTTCGGGAAATGTTACGCTATTGAGCCTTATTTATTGAGAAATCCTTTAGATTCCAAGAACTGGAAATTCAGAAACCCCTGTACTATTATATTCTCAAAGACATAATATATGGGCGTATTATGCCTTACCTGTCTTTTTAACGCAGGTGTGAGTGTCTCAACCCCGTGACGCGCGAGCGCTAGATCTATGTCATGCAGAAGCAGCGCTTGTTGCGACATCCGCGAGAAACTCCACGACGAGAGGTCAAGGGACTTGGCCAAGTGTCGCTGCAAAACCAAAGACAATACATTAGATTTATATTACAAGTAATACCTAGCGTATAAGCCTAGATTCGAACCATATATGAGGTGCGAGTCATACCCGAGGTTTTACGGTAATAACTTATTATTTGCAAACTCACATTTTACCGGATTTTAATTGTTTGGCAGAAAAAGAAAACCGGTGGCAATGTCTAGTTCAACGAAGGAAAATAGTAATTTCTTAATGTATCTTCAAACAGTTTTATACATTTTCTCACCGTTAGCAGTTTGTGTCTGGATGCTAGAAAGGACCGTCCGAACGGTTGGTCGTCTCTGAACACAGGTTTTACTTCTAGTATCTCCTCCACAGTGGGATGACTCTTCTGTTCTAGCTGCAAATAAAGAACGCGTTATTAAACCCTTTAAAAACTTTAACGAGAACATACGGTGTGCTTTCATGCAACTATGCTCGTTTGCAGTCTTGATCCACAAATGCATCACTTGCGAGTTACTTACATGCTGACCCTACAGGCTTGATACACTCCCAAAGCGGATCATGAAGCCTTGAGGCATCATGTCGTTCTTAAACATTTGTGTTCTTTTCTAACATAGACAGACACCAACCATGATACTCATTTGCAATAGCCCATGAACATTTCCTGTGATTTCCTTTCTTTATAATTATGTAGTAACTCGCCAGTGCTACAATCATGCATCATGTCGACCCTACAGGATCAATACACTTGAAGGGTTGGCATGATGCACTAGCAGTAACGCAATGCCACCAAGTTTCTCGTCGGCAAAATATTATTTTGAGGCAAAATGTCATTCAATAAAGGTTTAGAAATGCTAATACCATAAAACCTCTCCGATAAACCTATCCCCCTTGTAAGCCGACCCCCCACTTTGAGAGAAATGTATAAGCCGAATCTTGAGTACTTCACCTTGTGGATGATGTTTTCTAGCAGCCTGCGGTGGCCGGGGTCCTTGACGTCTCGGCTGTGTTTCTCCATGTAGTGCAGCACCTTGGGGTAGTGGGGGACCCGCGCCCGGAGGTAGTGCTCACCGAACTTAAGCTGCTGATCCTCCGTCCAGAAGTGCCGACACAGCAGGTGCCGCGGGAAGATGTAGCTGGTGGAAGAGCGGATCGTAGATATCAATGTTTGTCGCGAGAATTTTTCATGACATCATGTCTTGTATATATATAGTTATATGGAACTATGATGAATTGCATACACTTAGTATGCAATATGAACTACCGGTACTGAAACCACCATAAATATTTTAATATTCTATTTTTGTAGTTTAATTAATCGTTTTCAGCAAACTATGCCAAAATAAGTATATTTATATAACTAAATTCACTGCAGTGTTTATAGTTTATTATTCATATCATTAAAGATTTATTCATATTAATAAAGACATCTTATGCCTCTCAGAATTTATGCTTATAACTCCCCTCACCAGTGCTTTATTTATTAGTAAGATTACGTACGCTATAGGGAATATGACATAAGGCGCGAAGGGGAGTGCAGCGATAGCCAAGACCGGGAACACCTTCAACATGTCACCAGGCATCTGAATCAGAGTGGGGGGAAATTACCATTTCAATCCATATCAACTTAAACTGTAAAAAGGAGCATAATTTGATCAATCTAGTGTATGTTCACAAGTGTTAAAGAGTAATACTTATTATACCCACTCTTATACGTTTAACCAGTTGCTTTATACTAATTTAACAGTTGCGGTCTAAGAGGGGTGGTGATGGTGAACAAATGTCTGAGACTAGGAAAAGGTAGAAACACTTCGCCGAGACAAGGGTTATGTTATTTCCTACATTACATAAGGACAGTGCGATAATGGCAGGCATTTGCTATGTTATACATACTATCGTTTTCTATAAGTGAACAGCCACGATGAAAGAATCATCCGTGCAGGGCATACAGAACATCCCTTCAGCTTGGCTTCTCACTTTAGGGCCTATTGATAAACTATTTTATTGCAATAAAAAAGAAAAGAAAGAATCTGTTCCCCTGATCATCCTATAAATATTGAGAAACTCTTTCATTACAAAAAAATAATAATTTAAAATTTAAAATAATCCAAATTTAAAAGCAAGAAAGAAAATTTAACATTAGCTTAGGACTTCCTCCACCGCCTCTCTGCATAGAGTATCTTTTTCGCATGGAGGGCTCACATTTACTTGTGTCGACCTAGACTCACACCAAGAACAGTAGCAGTTCCCCAACTATAGGAATGTAGAGCAGGACCTCTAGTAACCCTACCCGGAGTAGGTCTCGTGGTTGCTTTGGTTACAAATATATAAATCACTTAGTCATATGTTCATTCGATAAATTCTTTCTCAAATTCAAATTTGATAATAATGCTGTAGTTGGTCTCTTACTACGTATGTAACACTTGAGTACAAAAACCAGACAAGGTAAATTAGACTTTAATATACGGCGACTTTATTGTAAAGGTAACTCTTGGGTATTATAGTACAAGTATAACCAGCGGATATACGAGATCAGAACAGATATATAATACAGTGGGCAACCCTATAGCATAGAGTTAAGCCCGTGAGCACAGGGTGGTCATGTCACGACAGTCCCAAACCTGACTGACTTCCAATGGGGAAGCAGCCGTCTTATATACAGCGCTGCGTAGCCACGTGACCGTACTAGCAGCGCCACCTGTTAGGTTTAGTTATGTAAAAATGATTATGTAACAACTACCGACGGTAACCGAAGGTGGTACCGGTACACTACCGTATAGATAACCGAACTAGAGGAGTCGGTGTATGTAACGAACCGACGACACTAGTTAGATGAATAAAACAGTTATTAAACACAATAGAACCGTGTTGTCTTACATCATACAACATACAATAGATATACAACAATAACAGTTAGACTTATAGTCAACCCGTTACACTACCCCCCTTTAGAATGTAGGAAGGGTTGGTTTTATAATAATAATACCTCTTGGATACATTATATACCACGTATATCTATTTATCAACAAGTAACATTTCTACTCATAGTAACAACAGGCATACATACATGAACATCCAAGTTAACATGTACATAACAGTTTATATCAACAATATAGTCTTTGTAAAACCATAGTCCCGTAGGCACATGATAAAAACTGTCCAACTGATAGTCCTAGACTAGTATCAGTTAATAGTAAAGGCACCAAATAACCACCTTGGAAACTCAACACATCACCTACTTCATTCAGCAATGGTGCGAATCCGTGTGGAGTTAGTGTCCTTATATATAAATAATAGAACTATAATAGCTCTCACTTCCTTTGGCGAAGAAAAGTTTATAATTGGAACTATAGCAGTTCCCACTTCCTTTGGCGTAGAAAAGTTTATATATAAAAATCCATAATAGCGTATCCTAAATAAGGTGGGATACATCGTCATCCTTATTAGGGGCGGTACTCCAGTACCTAGCAGTTTATGGTGGTAGAGATGGATAGAGTCCAGTACCGGTATAGTACTTCCATCTCTTGTGAAATATAAATATAAAAAGGTAGGTCCGTGCCTCCTTATAAATAATTATCACAGGAGGATGATCCATATAATAGTTCATAGGTCACAATAGTAGAATGTGACCACAGGATCAGGAGCCCTGGACAGTAGTAGAGCACCGACGGTTGTGGCTTAGTAGTAAACCACGGTTGAAGACATCAGGCTGCTTCCAGTGTGGTGGCAGTAGAGACTCAGTTAAGTCACGACAGCACCGTCGGTCTGCTTTTGGGTGTCCAGGGGCGTGTAGCTGCGTCGATGGTTTAGTTTTACCTCCGAGGGGCGGAACAGTGCACCCCAGAGGGCCTGACGGGGGACCAACCTTAGGTGTCCATAGGGACACCGCCGGATGGCTTTCCTTCCCCATCAGGACTTCCTCCAGGAGGGGCCTCCGTGGTGCAAACCACAGCAGCCTCCACCTGGAGAGGAAGGGCTCCACCTGGGGCCACCGAGAGGGTACTCGGCGCCGCAGTAGGCTCCCCGCCACTGACCACCCGGGTAGATTGTGCCATGAAAGAAAATGGCATCTCATACCTAGGTGGGTGTACTGACAGTACCGGGGTCACAGGAGGAGCAGGCCTTGCGGCAAGCCCCAACCTGGACTGGAGATCTGGAAAACCAGATCTCTCCCACTCTGTCAGCTTAAACCCGAACTGCCGGAAGAACTTGGCGTCACAAGTTGTCAACCTTGATTCGAGTTGGTCGATCGTAGCCCTCCAGAAGGCATGATCTTGCTCCAGACTCGCCTCGCGCTCGGCAAGGACTCTGGTGCGTTCAGCAACCCAAGCTTTCCCTTCTCGGATAGCCTGTTCTCTGAGCAACTTGTACTGCTCAAAGTACGACTTCTCCAAGAAGGAAACCTGAAACTGGAGTAGCTTACTTGCGTTTTCAGCCATCTTAGCTCTGTAGCACTCAAATCCGGGGACTAGAGTGTCAGAGAATCCAGTATCAAAGGCAGGACCGTCTCCAGGCAACACAGGTAACCCTGCTAGCCCTTCGTCAACAGCCCTGTGCTCAGGGTCTGGAGTTACCTCGTCATCCCTTGCGGGGTCAGAGGTTGCTCCGTGCTGGGGTGGAGCAGTCGGCTGGGCTGACGCCCCATCCGGCTGTTGTACCTCTACCTGTTCAGCGTCACTGACAGGTGAGACACTCTCCTGTGGGGCTGAAGCTTTCTTTTGCTTCTGACTCCACTTGTACTGCTTGACATAGTCAGCAGCGACTTGTTCCGCCTGCTCGTCACCCAAAGAGTTCTGAACAATAGCCAGTGCATTCCCCAGTTTCTGTCTCTCCTGCCTGGGCAGTTGATCAGCAACCGGGGGCAATGCAACCGAAGATACCGTGACGGTACCGACGGTTTGGCTATGGTCGATCTCAGATGTTACCGTGGCGGTGGCGACACGTTTCTTCGCAGGTTCACTGCGGGAACGGTCACGTCCACCTTTGGTATCATCTTTGGATGCCTGGCGGCCCCTTTTTAGATTTTTCTTCTTAGGGGGGGTACCCTTTTTGACAGTGGGCATCGGAGCTTCTGTGGCTGGTCCCAGGTCGGTTTGTTCGCACTTGGCGCCCTTACACAACCTCTCCCAGTCAGCCTCCGTGAGGTAGTTCCACTGTTTAAGTTTGTTGGTTCTCCACTTAAACTGTAGATTTCCTACACGTTTGTGGATCCCCCAAACCTTCAGTGCAGCCTCAACTCCACGAGTAATAGTGCGCTTGTGCACGCCCTTATTATCGCAGAGATGCCTTACCAAACCGGATCTCCGTTGGCTACGGAATAGTTCCCCGTCACTGTACTCAGGGCAGGAAGTACTCGTACTTCCCCTCACACAGTACAAGTAGGGACGCACATTCATGTGCTTCTCTACCAAATGACGGGCAAACTTGAAAAGGTTTGGCCACCGTTTTGCTGCTGTCGCAGTCCCTTTCAGGCGCTGACAGCGAACGTACGGGCAGGGATCCCCTGGCACGTAGTTCTTCCAAGCATATTTCAGCTTGGGACGGCATGACCTATGGATGTTAGGTTTATTCCCCGCCAACACTGCCTTGAGGTACACGAGGTACCAGTCAATGGGATGGGAATCACCTGTCAACCAGTCTTCGTCGTCTGAACCGTCGACCGTGTGAGGTGCAGGAAGAGCCATTTTGCCATTCTCCTGAATTAAATCAGTGAGGCTCAGGTTCTCCCGGTCATCATCACGGAGACACAGGTTTAGACGGACATGCGCTGCCTTGGCGCGGAGGCGTCGATTGGCTCTGCTCTCTGCAACAGACCAGCCCTCGGCTTCCGCCTTGGCCACTCTGTCAGCAACAGCTTTGAGTCTATCAGCCTCAGTCGGTGCGACCTCTTCGGTAGCGGGAGTTTCAGGGGAAGATGTAATCTTCCTCTTACGCTTCCGTTTCCGTTTGGTCTTAGCACGAACCGTGGACCCGTCTGATGAATCACCATCAGGGACCGTCGGTTCTTGTGCCAATACACCGGCGGGTTTCGGAGAAGATCCCCCTGCAGGGTTCTCCTCCTGGATGATATTACTACCACCCAGACCAGGTTCTGTCTTCGGAACAACATCACCCGACCCCTCAGGGTTAGGTTCAGTTGGTACCGAAGCCGAGCCTTGACCGACGGTTGGAGCACCGGTAGTGTCCATTTCCGTGTCAGACTCGAGAACTCGGTCTTCCCCATCGGAGGCCTCAGCCTTCTCCGGGGCCGTGCATTTGCCATCTACACGGGCTGCCATACTGTTAGCTCAGGCGTAGGTGAACCTCACGGTTCACTCACCCGAGCATTTAGTAGCACAGCTACAGTAAACAATAGTGTAGGTACTGCCGGGCAGACCTAGGCACCACTGATCAACACGCTACCCTACGGGCAAACGTGTTGATCTGAAGAAGCCTGGCTGCCTGTGGGGCTTATATACCCCACCCGTCCCCCGTGACCCCGCCCCTTGACCGGCTTCTCAGCCAATCAGAGGTCGCGCCCCGAAGGCGCGCCGAGGTGACCCAATTTCTCACGGCTCATTTGGCGGGAGAAATCGATCAGGTGACGCGGGCAGCGCCCTTCCCACGCCTGGCATATCCGACGGTGGGAACTCTCACTGTTGTTTACAATATTCGTGGCGTAGCCACCGGATAACCCGGGAATGATATACCGGCATTAGAGGATATACACAGCAGCGTGTTGCTAAGCAATATGTGGTCAAAACTAGTCCCATACTTAGAACTAATCGGCAAAGCCAGCCACCCGCCCTGAACACGTGCTTTTCTACCTCCAACGGATAACCACACCGGATAACCCGTCTCTTCTCGTTGTGTTTTGGTGATCGAGTACCGGGCCAATGACCACCGGCCCAGTACGGAACTGTCCATGGAAATTTAATCAAGCCAGCAGCTAAATGTCGTCAACAAGGTAAGAAAAAAATGTTTACACAATTTTATCTCGCTCTCTGACACGTGTGCTCCTCCGTAGACCTTGTACCGGTATGTCCAGCAATGATGACACCGGAGGTATCACCTTGCTTTGTTTACCGGTATCTACGGTTAGTCCTTTACGCACAGCTGACCCTTTTTTACGAGGCCTACCGCGCTTGGGCTTGGTAACACACGACTGTGGTTCAATCGGTAATTTCCTAGGACGACCCCTTCGGCGCACTACCGTCGGTACCGACGGTATGACCGTTGGTCCTGCCTTCGGTATCTTCGGTAGCGCAGGGTCGGTTGGTGCTGGTACTCGACCAGCACCGAGGGAATCTTCACCGTCATCTATATATGGGACTCCATACCAAGGTCGGAGTCTAGCCACATGTGATTTAGTGAGAGTCCCTTTTTGCAACCGTATTACTACAGTAGTTTCACTAACCACCATAGTAACCGTATGCGGACCATCCCAGGAGTACAGGGTCTTGACTTTGGAATTTGGTGTGCTAAATCTCGCGACCTTATCCCCCACCTTAAATTGGCGGAGTTTAAGGCCCGTGTCATAGCCCACCTTCTGCAAACTAGCAGATTTTTCCAAGTTGTCCCTTACTACTCCATAGGACTCGCGTAATGATTGTCGAAGTGATTCAACAAACATCACTGTGCAGGGTTGCTCGAGCTGGTGTCCCTGCACGCCATAGACCATGTCACTTGGCATGACTATGTCTTCACCCATTACGAGCATATTAGGCGTACAGCCCGTCGACGCATGTTCGGTAGCATTGTAAGCATGGGAGATATAGCGAGCATGCTCATCCCAATCATCCCGGTGCTCATTAACCATTGTCGTGAGACATTGGATCAACGTCCGATTGAAACGTTCCACCATACCATCCGATTGAGGTCGGTAGGGGTTCGTATGCGTCTTGCAGATGTGTATTTTACTACACAGTTCTGCCCACAGTCGAGATTCAAACTCACGACCCTGGTCGGAGTGAAGCATTAAAGGACCTCCCCACGTGAGGATCCAATTCTCGAAAAGTGCTTCAGCGCAGGTAACAGCTGTATGATTTACCAACGGATATACTTGGACATACTTGGTATAGTAGTCCTGTACCACCATCATACAGGTATTCCCACGGGGGGTCGTGTTGAAACCACTAATGATATCAACAGCGATCCGGGCAAATCGAACACCGAATAGCTCTTGACTTAGAGGTAGTTTACCGATACCAGGTCCAGGCTTTGATAAACAGCATTGGGGGCATTGCTTCACCCAACGCCGTATGTCCAAAGTCATACCAGGCCAGTAATATCTACTCTTAATCTTCGCCTCAGTCCGTTGTCTGCCAAAGTGTGCTGAAGTTCGGTGGCCATGACAGTAATTGAGCAACTGTAGTCTGAGTGACATAGGCACTACAGACTGAGCTGTTCTCTTCCTGCCAGGTTGCACCCTCCAGCGGCACAATACACTGTTCCGTATAAAAAGATTATCCCACTGAGCTAACAGTTGTCTAACTTCTTTACATTCCAGCGAAAGTGCGGGGCGAACAGGCTTGGACAGGCCCAACAACTTCAAGGAGTACACCCTCGAAATAGCCGGATCTGCAAGCTGCTCATCCTTCAAGTGATTTAACGTCCAGTTAGGAACTTTCGCACCCACAGACGCAATCACTGCATTGTGAGACCCACAGTCTCGGCAGTCTACACGGTGACAGTTCCGGATAGGATAGCGGGACAAGCTGTCCGCATTCACATGATCTACTCCACTCCTGTGTATGATATGCTCATTCGTCATGCCAAACTCAGAGAGGTGGTTCAACCATCTACCCATCATCCCCTCAGCGTCCTTGAAGTTAAGGAGCCACTGCAGAGATGAATGATCCGTCCGTACGAGATAATTCCCACCATATAGGAAATGTCTGTACTTTTTTGTGTAAACCACCACTGCCAAGAGTTCACGCTTGGTTGTGCAGTAGTTACGTTGTGTTTTGCTTAGACTGTTGGACGAAAATGCCAGCGGCACTTCTCGCCCATCCTGGATCTGCGACAAGGCAGCACCAATACTTGTATTAGAAGCATCAGTGTCCAAGATGAACTTACCAACAGGTGCAGGGTAGTGCAAAACAGGTGTTTCTAAGAAGAGTCTCTTTAACTCACTGAAAGACTGTTCTGCGGCTGGGGACCAGACTATTTTAGCCTTAGCCTTCTTCTCTCCAATCATCAGCTCTTGTAAGGGAGCTGCGACTCTCGAGAATCCAGGTATAAAATCTCTGTAGTATGAACAAAACCCGATGAAAGAGCGTATCTCCTTCGTGTCCATCGGACGAGGCCAGTTCTGTACCACTTCGATCTTATGAGGATCAGCCATGATGCCATGTTCAGAAACAATTCTACCTAGGTATTCAACTGACTTCCTAAAAAGCTTGCACTTTGAAGGTTTCAATTTCAGACCATATGATAAGATGCGTTTCAGCACAGCTTGGAGGTTCTGTAGAGTTTCCTCCACAGAACCACCGAAGACGATGATGTCGTCCAAGTATACTAGGCACTTTTTCCAAAGTAAACCCCGTAACATGGTTTCCATCATTGCCTCGAAGGTTGCCGGGGCATTGCATAGCCCGAATGGCATGACGTTGAACTCAAATAGTCCCATATGGGTAGAAAATGCGGTTTTTTCTCGGTCCCGGGGGTCCATGCCGATCTGCCAATAACCAGATTGTAAATCTAGTGTACAGAACCATTTCGCCCCACCCAGAGATTCCACACATTCATCTATCCGAGGTAGAGGATATGCATTCTTCCTAGTGAGTCCGTTCAACTTCCTATAGTCGATGCAAAATCGACAGGAACCATCCTTCTTGGTGACCATCACCACAGGACTTGACCATGGGCTCTCACTAGGTTGAATCACATCTTCATCCAACATCTTTTCTACTTCAGCCTCCATAGCACTTTTTTTAGCCATGGGTAACCGACGGTAGGGGATTCTACTGGGAAGCGCGTCCCCAGTGTCAACCCGGTGTTGTACCGTATTGGTACGCCCTAGAGGATCTCCTGGTTGCGCAAAGGCGTCAGATAACTCCGACAGCTCATTTGCCACCATTTCGCTCTCTAGGGTTGTGAGGTGTGACTCACACAACAGGGACCTTAAATGTTTCGGTAGGTTGGATTTAGCTAGAGCCTCTTCGTGGGAAGAGTCCCCCGCCACCACACCTACTTCCACAAAGTCCGTAGTTAGTGAGTCTACCCCATATGCTCGCGTGGTGTTACCAATAGGCGTCCCCTTTCGTAGAGTGATTTCTCTACTACTCGAGTTACAAATCGGTATCACCCCCCAACGAGCGTTGGCCAGGTAAGTATGATAGCCAGCAAGACCTAACTCAGAGAGCTTTTGATCTTCTGGTTCAAACATTCCCGGTCGTTTGGCCTGCACTCCCACGCAGCTGACTAGGACATCAGATACATGTCCTGCTGCCAACTTTGTGTCTTGTGCCACTGACGCCACAGAAGAACCATTCCTTAAAACGCACTGTACAGATTGTTTATAAGGATGTTTAATCTGAAGTCGGCCCGTTGCGGTGTTCATTGTTACCCCGTAAAGAGCAGCAAAGTCCATCCCCAGTATGCCATCATCAGTGATGTCGGTGATGGTTGGACATATCCAGTATGTCTTGCCATCAACCAACATAGGTTTTACAGTTCTGCCATAAGTCTGCATACTATCTCCCGTAGCAGTCCGAGCCTTTACTCCTAGTAGCGGAGCTTCGGGCTGGTTGCAAAGACGGGCCATGAATTTACGATCGACCAAGGTGTGAGATGCACCCGTGTCGACCAAAAATTCACCACGCGTCCCGGAAATAACCAGACTCAGGTACCAACGCTGTCCCCGTAAAGGGACACACTCAGAGGTCAGCATCGGGCTTCCCCCTCCATCCATAGCAACCCCTTTTGTCAGGAGATAATCCCAACATGGGTCGCTCGGGGAGTCTTGAATCACACTGCTCTGGGCAATTGATTCTAACCAAGACTCCTCTAAGCCAGCGACTACAGAATCCTCCGGATTCCGTTCGTCCTTGCCAGCCCCGCCTTGCCAGACGCTTACAGGTTGTACAGACCCTTCTGCCTCTGCGCGGCCTTGGTTCATGGAAGAGTTAACACCGTCTACTAATCCCTTACAGGTATGGCTAACTGTGGGGGCGCCATCCTTGCCAAGAGGATGGGCCCCATTCAGTTTTCCGTCTCCTTTTCGGTTTTAGCAGCGATGGGTGCAGGGGCTTTGCATTCGCTAGCCCAATGACCCATCTTCTGACAGCGTCTACATGGCTGAGGTTTCGTGTCCTTTTTCTTCTTTTTCCTTCTCTTTCCAGATCCAGAATCAGAAGTGGACGCAGAGCTCTTTTCCAAGTGCTTCCGCAACAAACCCTCAATCATCTTCTCCATGTCCCTGTCAGGCATTACTGCCGCCACCTCCTCAGAGGCGGGCTGTTTTTTCTTAGGTGGTTTTGTGGCGGCCTCTACCACCTGAGCTCCTTTCGGGGCTACAGATGGAGCTGCCGACACTCCTCCACTAGGAAAAACAGCCTGTTTGGTGTCATACACATCTGCATGGTCAAAAAGGTCAGCTAGAGATAAGTCCGGCTGCCATTTCTCTCGCAGATATGCTTGGAGATTGGTGTCTCTGACTCCATTGACAAACCTGGAGGTTAACTCCTGGATGACAGTGGGGGTGTCAGGTCTACATCCCTGATAACACTCGGATATCAGTTCTTGTAGAGCAAATCCGTAGGATCTCAGATGCTCGTCCTTGCGTTGGACACGTTTGAGCAGCTGAGTCCTTGGGTCATGCTCACCAATCTTCCCAATCGCCCATTCAGCTGTTTCTTCAAGTGAGCTCAATGTCTTGATCTTCACTCTCTCGAACGCCAAAAGGGCTGGTTCACCTGGCCCGTTGCAGAGTGCTTGCTTCAGAGCAACCAGCGCTTGCTGATTGTTCCAGCGATTGCTCTCCACAATAGCCTTGAACCGAACTTTGTACTTTCTCCAGGGTGGCGACCCTGTGAAAGGCGGAATATCGATGGCCTTTTGACGGGCTGCATCAGGATGTTTGATCTCCCCAAAGTTGAAAGGAGCATATCGTTCATCCAGTTCATCGATGTCCCGCGGGACGATGTCTGTCCCCAGCTTCTCAATAGCCGGGTTCCGGTCGTACTTAGCCCGCTGGACAGGAGTTAAGCCCTGTCTAGCTCTGGGTTTCGGTACTGGAACTGAGACCATGGTCTGCTGTTGGTTCAACATCGTTGAACCAGTAGATGGGTGGGTGTACCCTGGAGGTGTTGCCGTGCCTCCAAAGGCGCCACCACAGACCGGAGTCTGTAGATAGCTAGCCCCCATCTGAGGTGTCATACCTGTTACCGTGGTGTGTACTAGCGGCGGGACACTTGAAGGTGTCACTGTCGTGTATACACTGGGTATGGGTATGACTGGAGGTACCACCGTGGAAGGTGGTGGTACTTTCTCCGACTTCGTCTTCAGGTCCTGATTGACTTGCCTTAAGCTTGCGAGGTCCTGTCTGGCTAAGTGGAGCTGCGTGCTCAAATCCTTTCCCAAGGAAGTTAAGCTTGCAACCTCACATTCGCCGGACACCCTCTGGTGCAAAAGTTTGTCAACCTCCACCTTGTGGGAAGCCATCTCGTTCTGGAGTTCCAGTAGGAACTTTTTCTTCTCATCAACCTCCCTTAGGAATAACTTCCTAGTTTGATTGATGGAAGCAAGTTCCCTCCGGGCTTCAGCGAGCTCATGCAACTCAGTTTCCTTGGTGGGGATCCCCATGGCAGCTAGTAGGTCCCCATCCAGTGGTAAACTGGATGGCTCCTCTACTGCTGGCGGGTACCCCTTACCAGGAGCTTCTGTTGCCACGTTAGTTTTCTTTGATGGCCCGCCACCCCCCATACCGTTCGGTGTAGGAGTGGCACCATCAGTGAAAACCGACGTGTCTGGATCCAATGAAGGATCTGCTACCGTCGGTGTAGAACCGAAGGCAGCTGGGCCGAGAGTTTTAGGCTCTCTACCCGGTATTTTCTGACCCTCAGGACAGAAAAGATTCGTGGAAAGGGAGTCCAACGATCTCCTGGAGCTTATATCAAAGGGTCCTGGGATTGGAGATTGCTCCCCATCCTCTCCTTTGGTAAAGGCTTCCACAATAGGATCACCTATTGCTTCTTGGGAGAGGTCGTCCCCGGGCACCTGCAAGGCTGCCCGGCCCTCCCGCCTATTAGATTTGCCTGTGAAGAAGCGTACATTCTGTACGGCTTCTTCACGTTCCTCAGCAGGGGTTTTAGTCCTGCCGCTGAACGAGCTGACAAAATCGTATAGGTAATCCATATACTGTAAGTCTATTTAATACCCTATCAATGGTCGGTTCGTCAAGTGGTCACGGCACCAATGTAGTTGGTCTCTTACTACGTATGTAACACTTGAGTACAAAAACCAGACAAGGTAAATTAGACTTTAATATACGGCGACTTTATTGTAAAGGTAACTCTTGGGTATTATAGTACAAGTATAACCAGCGGATATACGAGATCAGAACAGATATATAATACAGTGGGCAACCCTATAGCATAGAGTTAAGCCCGTGAGCACAGGGTGGTCATGTCACGACAGTCCCAAACCTGACTGACTTCCAATGGGGAAGCAGCCGTCTTATATACAGCGCTGCGTAGCCACGTGACCGTACTAGCAGCGCCACCTGTTAGGTTTAGTTATGTAAAAATGATTATGTAACAACTACCGACGGTAACCGAAGGTGGTACCGGTACACTACCGTATAGATAACCGAACTAGAGGAGTCGGTGTATGTAACGAACCGACGACACTAGTTAGATGAATAAAACAGTTATTAAACACAATAGAACCGTGTTGTCTTACATCATACAACATACAATAGATATACAACAATAACAGTTAGACTTATAGTCAACCCGTTACAATGCTTTCAAAACAATAAAGGAAATGTCTCAAATTTATGGGTTTTTTTTTGTTTTTTTTTAAATATATTATAACGGTCTTCATGAAAGGGCACGAGCACCAGATGTACTATAAAACAGCATATAATAAACACAACGGTATTTTTTGAACAACATCGTCAGGACTTTATCATAAATGACAAATAAAATAAAGAATTCTTAAGAAAATAAAAATTACCTGGCGGTATACTTCAAGTTCAAGGTAGGTAAACTCAGTCGCTTCTTTTCCTTTCCACATCTGCGTTGATACTGTGACCAAGGTTTTGGTGTCACTGAAGAAAGTTCTCATCCCTAGAAAAGGAGAGACCACTGTTATACCAATGTGTGCAAATAAATAATTTTTGTTCATCTATAGACTGCACTGGGGTTCGGACTCGCGTAGAAGACGTGAGAATGGTAGACCTATGAAAGGACTGAATAATCTATTTTTAACTTTTAACCATGGGGTATAGTACTTTATATCCCTGTTTTAACCAATCAATTAGTTTTATACACGCAGAGCACCTGTAGCCTACTCAAGTTTCATGAAACATAAATTTCCAAAGAGAATAATAGAACTGGCACAGCCTATGGTTATATACAGACCTGTTTTGACAAGGACAAAGAGTTTATGCGCCTTGGGATAACGTGACTCAAGTTTCTTTTCCATTCTTTCAGTGAATCCCAGGTACTTCTTCTCAACAAACAGTTTCATTTTGCCTGGTGGCTTTACGTGTGGTGGCTTTTTGTCATTTCGGATGCTAGAACAGGACAAGCACCTGGAATATGAATAGATATATTTAATTTATTATTAGGCGACGGTAATATTTTCAGCAGCAATATTTTATTAAGTAATCCTGACTAGTTCTGTTAAGATAACATCTATGAACTGGTAGGCCTTTGTATGATAGTAGAATCTTCATGCCTCAATTCTTACCAAGTAATTAAGGGAGTGTTCATTTACTAGTTACAGGTGGGGGCGAAAGGGGGCACAAAAACATTTCATGTGCTCTCGAGGGAGGGGGCATAACAAATTTTCGCGCCTCTACACGAAAAACCTCACCACCCCCCCCTGTAGGCCTAATTGATAAATTGTAGAAGTTGCTGAAAACGTAGTCATTGGATCGGCAGGCAATCGAACCATAGACTTCTCGCACCAGTGAGAAGCTTGCTAACCGTTACACTACCAACCCATGACTGACTGTTCTCCGCTCCCTACGTTACTGGATCGGTTTGGGAGGGGAGCAGTGACTATCCAAGCAGTCTACCCCTGCGGGCCTACTACCGTAAAACCTCGCGTATAAGCCTAACTCGCGTATAAGCCGCACCCCGAGTTTGTGCCGATGCTATAAGCCGCACCAGAGATCTGAGTATGGTGACATTTAGTACTGTACCATAGTAACAAAAACTCGCGTATAAGCCGCACCCTGACCATGGGCCGATGCTATAAGCCGCACCGCCGATCTGACTCGCGTACTAGCCGCGGCTTATACGCGAGGTTTTACGGTACCGGTACTTAGATATGGAGATATCACTGATCCCCTACACCACACCCCATCAGCGTAACCTTTCACCGTACCGATCCAGCCCATCGTTGACCAGACTCCATGCTTAACTCCAACGGCCCTTACTGGGGACCAACTCTTCCCAACCTGTTCCTCCGACTGCCAACCGCCAGCAGGTGGCCAATCCCCAGCAAGTTGGAATGCTCCAACTGTATAGTCAACGTACTACCCAATTCCCGGCCGATCCACCAGTGTAGAGGTCTTGGAAAACTTAGTCATTGGATCGGCCGGGAATCGAACCACAGACCTCTCGCACCGGTGATAAGCGTGCAAACCGTTACACTACCAACCTGTGTCTGACTGTTCTCCGCTCCCAGACAAGTGATCAAATTATTTTACACGCCCCCCCCCCCGCCTGTTGTTAAGAAAATTATCACCCCCATATATGTTAGATCTACATTAAGATATAGTAAAGATTCATTTCCCTGTCTGATACCTGCCCTGCATGCTTCTACTTATACCACAATATGTGGTGACACTGTCTGAGTCAAGTGAGTACTAGGTAACACAGTGACACTGAGAGTGAGACTGACACTAGACTAGTGACAGACTGCACATTTATGGCAAGGTCTGCCATGATTTATGAGTAAATTGGCCAATCCAACCACTTATCCTGCAGCATACCTCTTTGCTCCAACCACCCACCCACTTGTCGTCCTCGTGTTAAGCTGTTTCTGGATAAGTTGAGGAATAAAACGACAAAGTGCCATCCTTGTTGTTGACATTGGTGTGCAGACTGCACCGGCCTCGGTGAAACACGCACCTGCACGACCCACTACAACATTTAGATTAGTTCTGTGAGTTGCCGCTGCTTACAGTTGGCGCTATCGCATTCCCGCCACAAGAGAAGGCCTTTTAGCCGGCGTATCTGGCCCGTCATAGCAATAGCACGTCTTATACACCCTCCAGGCGCGGGGCCCTATTCTGTACATTTTGATATTTAAAAAACCCCCAGTACATTTCCTATAGGCCCTCTTTCTCAAAACCGTGGATCTGCCCCTGCGGCCTCCTTAGGGAGTGATCATTTTTTAACAACACGGGGGGGGGATGGGGGGGGGGGCAAAAAAATTTGGACCCCTTGACCGGGGGGTGGGAGGCAAAAAAATTTGGACCCCTGTATTAAATATACCTATCGAAAATAGCATTGTGATACCTTGTAACTGCTCATACCGGAAGTAGCAATAAAAGCGCGGCAAACTAGGTCAGTTGTGCCTACCCTGCAGAAGAAGTTAGACTTGCCTCAGTCTCTACTTTTTTCATCACTGAATTTCTTCCCACATACACCACATAATTGGCGACGAAGGAGCTTACCCTGTGGACAATCTTGCCTGGAATCTCTTGGAGACTGTGAGTTTGTTCCATTTTGAGAACTTTGATTGTAATCTTTGGTGAACTTTGGTGGAAAATTCAGGGCAGTGATTTTGGGTCAGTTGTGCAGTCAGTCAGCCTCAGTCCCTGTGTTGGCACTTTCTGCACAGGCACACACTCATATCACCAGTGGCAGTGGATCTAGGCTCTTTGGATCTACACCAGCTGTGTCTTAACAGTCTGAACATTCACATCTGCATTGTGGAACTTTTGCTGTTTAGGTGGCCTAGACCTATTCATCCTGTTGTAGGCCTACTTCTTGCCTTACAATAGGGGACTTCATTATGCACCCTTTCCAGTTGGAACCAGTGGAGTCTGCAGCTAAGAGGTGGGAGAGATGGCTCAGAAAATTCCCACACTTCCTAGTGTACAAAGGCATCACCAATGAGGCAAAAAAGACTGCATCATTGATGTTACTCTTAGGTGATGACGCTATGGATGTTGCTACATCTCTAGGCATTGATGCTACCACAACTTTTGATGAAGCAACTACCAAATTGACTGATTACTTTGCCCCTAAATGCATCAAAGAGTATCAGATATATGAGTTCAGGCAGGCTTATCAGAGAGATGACGAGATGATTGATCAGTTCCATGTTCGGCTGAAGAGTCTCGCTAAGTACTGTGAGTTCCATAATGAGGACGGTGAGATAAAATCTCAGGTTATTCAGAAATGTCGATGGCCAAAAGTGTGAGAGAAGGGACTCGATGAGCCAGACGTCACGTTGGCGGCTCTTCTAAAATTCACATGCACTCAGGAGTCTACGGGAGGACAAAGCAAGGTGATGTCGCAGTCTATGCCCACCGCTCCTGTGGAGTCAAAGGTCCACAAGGTGATGTCAAAGCCCAACTCCTGGGGTCGTGGCAAGAGGAGACAGTCTTCACTGCCACGCAGACAACATCAACAACGTCAACAGCAACAACAACATCGGCAGCCTTCCGACCAGACGGGCACGTGTTCTGGTTGTGGGGATGCATCTTATAACAAGCGAGCACGCGACTGTCCCGCGTGGGGGGAAAATTTGTCATAAGTGTTCCCGATACAATCATTTTGGGAAAGTTTGTAGACAATCAACAAACTTTGTTGAGACTGACGAAGGCGCTACTGCAGCACCGCTGAGTGACGATGCTATCGAGTATCAGTATAATTTGTTTCATACCAATGCCATGCCTAGTAAAAGGGTCAAACCCTACATTGTATGTGTAGATTTACATGGTGTTGCCACAAACATGGAGATTGATACTGGTTCTGGTGTAACAATCTTGAACAAGGTTCAGTATGACAATGTCAAGAAGTGTAATCCTGGTCTGGTGTTAAGGCCACTCAAAAAAAAAAAAAAGTTTCTCATCACCAAGCAATGAAAAATATGACGAGGGCGTTTTTTATTTAATTTTTTTTTTTTTTTTTACTCGGGGCAATTTACATAGGGAAATTTGGACATTTCGCGATCAATTTTCACATTTTAGTAATTTGGAGTTTATTGATCAGCAAAAGTTGTAACAATGCAAGTTACACCTAGCTGATTGCATTGCTGACAGTATAAGCTTTAATTTGATACCAAATTTGCCAATATTTGGGCAATTTTAGCATATTTTTCATCAAAAATGTTTAAAAAAAAAAAAAAGTTTTCCCCAAATCATGATTTTTATGATGCGCGCGGTGATGAGAAACAACTTTTTTTTTTTGAGTGGCCTAAGTAAAACCAATTTACCTGTACTTAAGATGTTTTCAGGTGCAAGTCTATTGCCACTTGGTCGTGTAACATTGAATGTGCAGCATGCAGGTCAGTCATTGCAACTTGACGCATTAGTTGTCGAGGGTCAAGGACCATGTCTTCTCGGAAGAAACTGGATCAACGAGTTACGTCTTGATTGGTCCGCAGTGCATTCTCTTTCAGATGTGGACTACAGGAAACTATTCCCTGACCTATTCAAACCCGAGCTTGGTAAGTTAAAGGGTTACGAAGCGAAACTGTATATAGACACTGATGCGCAACCACGTCAGTTCAAGGCGCGAACACTATCTTGGTCTTTCAGAGAGAAGGTCGAGGCTGAACTTGATCGCCTCGAATGTGACGGGGTCATAGTAAAAGTTGAATTTGCAGATTGGGCTGCTCCAATCGTTCCGGTAATGAAACCGAATGGTGACATTCGCATTTGTGGTGATTACAAACTGACTGTCAACAGAGCAGCAAAGGTGGACAAATATCCAATTCCGAATGTTGATGATTTGTACCAAAAGTTGGCTGGGGGTGTTTGTTTTTCCAAGTTGGACCTCAGTCATGCATATACTCAGGTAGTTCTCAGTGAGGATTCCCGTGAACTCACAACAATTAACACTACCAAAGGTTTGTACCAGTACACACGCTTGTGTTTTGGGGTATCTTCCGCACCAGGTATTTTCCAGAGAGTTCTGGAGCAGGTACTTCAGGGTATACCCATGGTAGCAGTGTATCTGGACGATATCTTGGTGTCGGGGCACACAAAGGAGGAGGCACATCAAAACTTGACGACGGTACTGGGTCGGCTGCAGCAGGCAGGACTACGTCTGAGAGGTGAGAAGTGCGTGTTTCTCCAAGATTCCTGTGTCTATCTAGGTCACAAGCTGGATGCAGAAGGAATTCACCCGACTACCGAGAAAGTAGCAGCTCTTCAGAACGCACCACCTCCTACCAATGTGAGTGAACTCCGCAGTTTCCTGGGAATGGTAAATTACTACCACAAGTTCCTGAGGAACCTCAGCTCGACACTCGCACCACTGAATCAGCTCCTACAGAAGGATGTTCTGTGGAAGTGGGGGCCAGAACAGGAACAAGCGTTTGCTAAATCAAAGGAACTTTTGCAATCTTCGCAAGTCTTAGTTCCCTACAACCCGGCTCTACCATTGCTTCTTGGCTGTGATGCGTCATCGTACGGCCTGGGTGCGGTACTCTCTCATCGGATGCCGGATGGCTCCGACCGACCGATCGCATTTGCATCCAGATCGTTAGCTCCCGCTGAGAAGAACTATGCACAAATCGAGCGCGAAGGGTTCGCCGTAATCTTCGGTGTGACCAAGTTTCATAAGTATGTGTATGGTCGCGAATTCACCGTGGAAACAGACCATAAGCCGCTGTTGGGCCCGCTGAAAGAGGACAAACTCATCAGTCGGATGTCCACTGCCCGCTTACAGCATTGGTCACTGACAATGTCAAATTACCAATATCGTTTACGTTACAAGCCAGGCAAGGAGAACGGCAATGCTAACGGACTAAGCCGGTTACCTTTAACGACACCGTACTTCACCGTGCCTGTGCCTGCTGAAACAGTGTTGGCTTTTGAGGTTCTAACGTGTTCTGAGGTTTTGACATGTACTCAAATTGCTTCTTGGACCGCTCGAGATCATGGCTTCCCTACAAAACTTTGTTTTGAAGGGTTGGCCTTATAGTGTGTCTGAGGAACTGGCACCATACTGTCGCAGGAGGGAAGAACTGTGTGCAGAACAAGGTTGCTTGATGTGGGGTTTGCGCGTGATAATACCACCACAAGCTCGTGACTGTGTTCTTGAGCAACTCCATGAGTGCCATCCAGGAATCGTTAGGATGAAATCACTCGCATGCAGTTATGTTTGGTGGCCAGGAATCGATGCTGATATCGAACTTAAAGTGAAATCATGTCAGCAGTGTCAAGTCCAATCCAAGTCTCCACCGCATGCTCAGCTCCACCCTTGGGAGTGGCCTGGTAAACCTTGGCATCGGATCCATATAGACTATGCTGGCCCAATTGATGGACAAATGATTCTAGTGATTGTAGATGCTCATTCAAAGTACATTGATGCTCATGTCATGAACACATCCACTTCCAAAGCTACTACAGTGAAACTTTGTTATAAGGAACTCTGATATAAGGAGACCTTGCTTATAAGGAGCAGATTTGTGTGGTCCCGATTTTTCCCTGTACATTTATATAGTAAGAAAACTCTCTTAGAAGGAGGTGTTTTAACCTTAACCTCTGATATAAGGAGGTAATTTTGGCTCATTTCCTTATTTCGTACGTGCAAACCTTACCCAGGGAAGTTATTTCTCAGGATTACAGTCACATACTGATTAAAAGTGCCCAATGCCCCATCCCATAGAGGTGGGGAGAACACATTTGTAGCTTCCCTAGGGAGGAAGGGAGATCAAAAGCTCCATGAAGGGGATCTAGAAGGGGTTTTGACTTGAAATAATACTCACACCCATCTGAATTGTATTCAAATCAAGTCTATAAGGGTATAAAAGACACAGGAAGGGAGTGTTCTGTTGCTGGACCTTTATAAGGCTGACCTTGCTTATAAGGAGACCTTGCTTATAAGGAGCAAATTGCACTGGTCCCAAGGTCCTCCTTATAACGAAGTTTTACTGTATAAGGAAGTTGAGACGAACATTCTTTGTTCATGGAACTCCAGTTGTACTTGTGAGTGACAACGGAAGTTGTTTTACAAGTTCAGAGTTTCAAGAGTTCTGTAAGAAAAATGCTATTAAGCATATCTGTACTGCTCCATACCACCCAGCCAGTAATGGTTTAGCTGAGCGAGCCGTACAGACGCTTAAGGAAGGTATCAAGAAAACGCCAGGTGAGGATCTGGAAACTAAGGTAATACGCTACCTTTCCAGATACTGTGTTACTCCACAGACGACTACTGGACAAGCACCAGCAGAGTTACTGATGAAACGTAAGCCACGTTTCCTGTTGGATGTACTTCATCCGTCTCTGTCCAGTAAGGTTATGGATAGACAATCCTATGCACAGCAGTACCATCAGCCTGCAGTCAGCCCACGTTACTTCTTTGTTGGCGATGCTGTGTGGGTCGTGAATTTTGCTGGTATGCCCAAGTGGATGCCGGGAGTGCTCCAATCAAAGACTGGTCCAGTCACGTATATCGTGCGTCTTGACGATGGACGAGTGTGGAGACGCCACATGGATCACATTAGAGCTTGTGTCCCAACTGAGCCTGAGTGTCGTGATAACGGTCGCACCATGGAGAATCGACCAATACCGCCTTACATTGCACCTGCACCTGCACCTCAGATCCCAGTGCCAGCTGCAATGCCGAAGCCCAGTACTCCTCCGAGTACCACTCCAGCGACTCCACAAGACCACCATGTGCCTCCTCTACCTAGTGCTACGCCACCTACACCAGGAGCAAGTAGCCCTGCACCAGGTGGTATTAGAAAGTCTACCAGAGTAATCAAGCCACCTACCAGACTGGACTTATGAGTACAAAACTAAAGGTGGAGGGATGTAATATACCTATCGAAAATAGCATTGTGATACCTTGTAACTGCTCATACCGGAAGTAGCAATAAAAGCGCGGCAAACTAGGTCAGTTGTGCCTACCCTGCAGAAGAAGTTAGACTTGCCTCAGTCTCTTCTTTTTTCATCACTGAATTTCTTCCCACATACACCACAACCCCTCTTGGGGGGGGGGGGGCAAAACAAATTTAACGTGTTTTGATCCAAAAAGCCAGCGCGTTACTATGCTTCAAAGGGCCCGATTTTCGACCCTAAGGGGGAGGGGTGGGGTAAAAGATGTTGACCCCTTGACCGGGGGGAAACCGACCACTCCCCCCCCTGTTGTTAAAAAATGATCACTCCCCTACTCCCTCAGCCAGTCCCCACTCACCCCGCGTCCTCAGGGAGGGAGTAGGGAGTGTTCATTTATTAGTTACAGGGGGGGGGGGGTTGGAGGGGGGGCGTAAACATTTCCGACCCCTCCTGAGGGGGGGGGGCGTAAAAATGTCTGACCCCTCTTGAAGGGGGGGGGGGGCGTAAAAATGTCAGCCCCTTTCAAGCCAAAATGCCTGCTCGCCCACACTCACCAGCTCACCAACACCCATCGGCTTGCCCACACCCACCGGCATGCCCACACCCACCTGCTCAGCTGAAATATGATAACATAGGTACTAGTGTGACACATGATTTGAAGGTAGTTTTGACCCAGGAATACATTCCTGCTCTCAGAATTGAAAAATAATTTATTGTTCCTGAAATAATATTTACGGATTCAGCTTAGTCCATCAATTCAATCACTTTATCACCCTGACCTTGAGTCATGTGTGATGGTAATCACATGTTCAATCTTTATTTATGGGGTGATTATTGGAACATATGGATGTACTAATCCCATGAAGGCGGACCTAGGGCCCTGAAGGTGGGTCCAGTGCTCTGACGCGGACCAATGATGTCCATAAACGTCCCTAAAAAGATATTCCAATTGATGAAAATGAACAAATTGTTCCATTAATGGTCATATTATTCTATTCCTTAAAAAATTTCCCATGGTAGGGCCTCCCAGGGTTTTACAATGATAACTATTGAACTTACATGCGCTTTACACAATGTGTAAGTGTCAAAATTACTCACATTTACAGACATTTGTGCAAGGTAAAATGGTAGAAATTACTCAAATTTAGTGGGTTTTGTGTAAGCTGTTAAGTCCGATATCACATTTACAGGTGCTTGCACAGAGTGTAGATAAAGCCATTACAAGTTTTGATCACATGCAAAGATCAATTTTGATAAGGTAGGATCTTTACATTTGAGGTAAAATCTATTGTAAAAGTATGTGATGATCTGTAATGGTCTGTAAAATTGGCCTTTGCACCAAATGTAAATCCAATGTAAAAGACAAATTCCGTGCAGTGCCAAAGCCCCGTTGTTACGCTTTAAGGGGTTAGGGGATTTACAGCAATACATTTACATACTAAATCTTACAGTGTGTTCAGCAGCACCTTTACACGTCATATTTATAATCCACATAAGGACTGACACCAAATGCCCACCTTGATTAGAGCATGCTATAGTGGTTCTATGTTTAGGTTACTGCCTTAAACCTTACTATGAGCTTAACCCCCTGGAGCTGTCCAGAGCATTCTAATTCAGGCCAAAACTGTTTAGGCATGTGTGAGTAGCCACGGGGTAATGATGCTCCATGCAGGGACATGTGGACCAGTATCAATTTTCTGCTTATTGAAAACTTTGATTTGCTTCAATTTTTAATTTAAAAAAAAACAAAAAACAAATAATTATGAGCAGGAATTTCTTTTCCAATAGACTGCAATACAACCTAAAAACAAAACTAATTATAGCTTAGATTGATATAGAGCAAAAGATACCCCAGTCATTTCTGGGCCTATGTTTAACCATTCAAAACGTATAATCTTATCCCCAACTAGAAACTGAAACACACCTGTTATTATTGACTTTTGTTTGGCCTTACTCTTGTTTGTACAGGTCCTCGGGGGCTAGACTGTAGACTGTATGAGGGTGGTATACATGGTACATGGTGTATATGTATATTACTAACACTGGTAGCACGTCCACTGCACAACATGATAAGGTAAGATCTTAATTATAGGAACTAGTTGCATATTAACTTATTTGTTATTTAAATCTGTATGCATTTGTCAAAGGGGTGTATATATGGCTTTTTATCATTGTGTTTATAGTGAATATTGCTCGCATATAGCATACGTATGAAGATATGGGATGTTGAGTGCTGTGTAGCCATACTCATAGCTCATACTCATCTGAGCCATACCCCAAAATAGTCACAATGCACAATTGTTACCTTGAAGGCTTCACTGCCAACTGGTTTATGTGAGGGGATATCAATATTTAAAGATGGGTCATCAGTTAATTTCAAATGGCTGCCTCTATATATATGTGTGCAAGTCCCCAAATCATTCTGATATATTCAACTGACATTGTATTCGTGAGCTTGCATCCATTTTACACCATATGCTTCTGATTGACATAATCAAAATTGTGACAAAATATGGCATAACGTTAGGGGTAAACTCCTTTATTTAAGCTCATGTCTTCAGCTACATTTTCATGCTTTGATTATTATGATAGTCCAACAGGTTACAGAGATGTAGCCTCCGAAACATGGGATGGTAGGAAAATGTAGAAATACAAAATAGATTATAACTCCTTTAGATATAAATGATATCATAATTTTGTATAATGATCTATTAATCTTTTGATCTAGAAGGATGTTCTTTGCATTCTCCCACCTCCCAGTCCTTACACACCTAACCAACAATCGATTACATAATGAAAGAAAGGTGAGCCCAAGCACAATACTATTTGTGCTTTGGCTCACATGGCAGTCATAGTCATAATACACACTGTTTAATTTGATTGCCTACTGGATCTGAATAACCAGGAGCACTGCAGGGACCCTATCCAAATGTCCTTCCCCTCATGGGTGTGGAATTCCCAGAGGTGTAGTATGGTGAAAGCTCAAGGGGGGCACCTGTTTTTTTTAATTGAAATCATGTCAGCATTTAAATTAACTGAAAATATGGTGTAATTACCATAGCTCTACAAATATGGTGTAACAAGTTCCAGATTATTTCCTTCCTATAACTGATAACCCATCTTTAAGAGCACTATGTAGTTCAATAGAATCTGTTTATTCAAGTATGCTACAGTCCTTATTTGTCGTCTTGCAGGTTCACTCAGTGCCAGAAGCTTGGAGCATAACACCTGCAGCCAACAGGTCTAAACTTGTAGGTAATATTGAGGTCTGAACACCTGAGTATGACTGCAGTTATGGAAACTACCAAGTTCTATTCTTTTGAGTCATAGTTAATGCATTGGGACCAGATGTACATATAAAGACAATGTGCTGATGTTTTATCAGAATTTTTGCTATCTGGCTGCACTACCTTTCCAATCTACACCTACAATCCAAACCATGGCAACTACCAAGCTCAAAGACGCCCGCGTGGTGAGGATATTTATTTCCTCCCCTTTCAAAGGTCTAGAAGAGGAGAGAATTCTGTTGAGCAAACTCTATTGGCCAAAGATTGAGGCTGAACTCAATCAGAAGGGTTTGAATCTACGACTTGTTGACATGCGCTGGGGAATTACCTCATCATCTCAGTCCGCTGCAGACACTGTAAACATATGCCTGCGAGAGATCAGCCGCTCCGATATCTTTGTGGGTTTGTATGCCCAGCGATATGGCTGGAACGGTCTCGATGACAAACCATACCAAGAGAACCTAGACAGAGCTGCCAAGAAGTTTCCCTGGGTGAATGACTATAGGGACAGGAGTGTCACTGAGCTTGAGTACATCCATGGGTACCTCAATGATCCTGGAGCCATGCCTGCCTGCTTTTGTTTCAGGGACAAAAGATATTGTAGTGATCAAATTGACTTGGCTAAAGGTAATCTGAAAAGGCAATTGAGCCTTTCTGCAGAGGATGACCTTGCCAGCAAAAAACTTCAGGATCTCAAGTCAAGGGTGCAGAAAACAGCCAAGCATACAATTGGAGTGAACACGGACTATTCAGATCCAGAGGAAGCCGCTGAATATATCTTCAATAGGGTGTTGGGATATATCCGTAGAGAAATTCTCTCAAAAATGGAAGCTCCATTGAATGAGTATGAACAGGTTTCTCTGGCACACAAGGCCTACCAGAACCGAGGTGTAGGCTTGAATGTATTTGGAGAGAAGTATATTGAGGCTATAGACAAATATATTCAACAGGATAAGCCAGTGTCTAACCCACTAACACTAATAGGTCCAACTGGATGTGGACTAACATCAATCTTATGTAACTGGTTGGAGAAGCATATCAACACAAAATCCCAGAAAAGTATGCATTTCTATCATTTTGTCGGAGCGGAGTCTAGCAGTGCGTCCCCCAGGCATCTCATGGAACGCATCATAGGTTTTGTGGAATTTACTTTGGCTGGGAATCTGTATACAAGTGACAAAAAAGATGATCTCGGAAAATTAGTGATGAAAACAAGAGAAACCCTGATGAAAATGCAGAGTCCAGAGCACAAGGACAAACACTTGGTTATTGTTGTGGACAAGGTTCATAACATTGAGCTTGAAAAGTCAACCATGCCATTATTTTGGTTGCCAAAAGATCTCCCACCAAATGTGAAACTCATTATGAGCTTAACTGAGGGCATCTCCGGATCTGATGAACAGATGCAGATCCTAATACGTAGTCACAAAACAGAGAGGCTAGATATCAAACCTCTAACTGAGGATGAAAAGAAGGTCCTGTGTACCACACTGCTAGAAGAGAATTCAAAATTGATGGAGCAAGACCAGCTGAACATGATCATTGCTTCTCCAAAGACCAGCAACCAGATGTTTCTCAGTGTACTCATCTCTGAACTCTGTGTTTCCGCAAGGTTCAACACACTGACACAGGAAATCAAAAACCTCCTGCAATGTGATGGAGTTTTTGGATTAATGCTGAAAATAATTGAGAGGATTCAGAAAGACCATGATTCAAAAGAACACAAAGGCAATGAAGTTGAGGATGTGTTGTGTGCCATGGCACTGTGCAAGCAAGGTATCTCTGTGGATGAGCTCCCAATGCCATTAGATGTCTGGACACCCATTATAATTGCCCTTGATCAATTCATAATCGATCGCGGCGGTCTACTAAACTTTGCATTTCCAGAGATGCAGAGTGCAGTTGAAGCTACATACCTTGGCAATGCTGAGAAAAAGCAGTCCATGGCTAAGAAGGTTGCTGAGATTTTCCAAGATCGCTACTTGAAGGATATCAAAAGTAAATCTGACGTAAAGATTAGAACTGCAATTGAGCTTTTGCATCTTCTACGGCTGAGTGGCGACAGACAAGTATTGCTGAAAGTCATTAGCAACATCAGAATATTCGAAGCAATCACCAAGACTCATCTGTTTGAGCTGAATGAGTATTGGCAATGGTTGGATACACCAACTGAAACCATTGCCCGCATGTACGTTGAGAGTATAAACAACTATATCTCACATGTGTACTCTCAAAACTGGGACGCAATGTCAGCAAAACGTCAGGATGAGGCACTTGAAAGGAAATCAATCTTGATATCTTCAATCCGAGAATGGTTTGAGGGATCAAAAATGTTCCATGGCCTCTCCTACCTTCTTGACCAAGAGATGACCATTGATTCCAGTAGGTCAGGCTTGACTGACCTGCAACGGAAGAAGATTCTCTGTGGTGTCAAATATCAAAAAGCTTGCTTTCTGTCTGACTCTCAGGATTATGTAGAAGCCCTGAAGTTGCATACAGAAGTGCTAGAAATCAAACAAGAGCTGATGAAAGAGAAAATGATGTCTGTGGAAGATCTTGGACTGTCATGCAATGGAGTTGGTCTCTGTTATTACAATATCAAAGCATTTGATGAAGCAGAGAAAACATTTAAGATGGCTTTAGCAATAGGAAACTCAATTGAGTGTAAGATCCAGCAAGGATCTATCTACTCCAACCTTGGCCTCATTAGTCTGGAAAGGAAACAGTACGATGAAGCACTCGAGCGTTTTGAAAAATCATTAGCTTTGAGACAGGAGACCCAACCAGATATCCTGTCCTTGGATCTTGCGTATGGTTATCACAATCTGGGGCTGACATACAGGAACATGAGGAACTATGATATGGCGGCAGATTACTACTGTAAAGCTCTGACGGTGAAGGAAAATCTACTTGGAAGGCACTCCTTTGATGTTGCCCAGTCCCTTATGAATCTAGGGACCTTGGAGTGTTATCGTAAGAACAATGAAAAGTCTTTAGAGTATGCAAAAGAGGCCTTGGTCATTTTTGAAGATGTGGCTCCTGAGGGTTCCAATTATGTAGCACTGGCAAAGGAAAATGTAGTCAACCAGCTCATTACGCTGAATCGCTTTGAGGAGGCAGAGCGACAGTTCCAGGAGATCCGCACTTCCAAGAGACTCCCTGGCATTCACCGGAGATTTGTTCAATGGTACATGAGGACGAATAGGGTGGAGGAGGCAGCAGCACTTGCCTTTGAGCTTGTCAGCTGGACGGACTACCCAGGAGATTTTGTGATGCTGAATTTAGCCGATAGGAGACTGCCTCCCGGGAAACAACCCAAGAGGCCTGAATGGGCTACAATTTATTATGCGTACAATAAATGGCCAACTTGCAGACCGCTGTTGAGCTTCAAGCTTGCTAGTTTGATAGAGAACACCCCAGATCAATTCCTGTCGTTTGCTGAACAGCACTGCCAGCAACCGTCACGTCAAGATTCAGAGCAGAGCTATGCAGAGCTGGCGATTGTCCTGAAGGATGATATGAATGACATGAAGAAGGCAATTGAAGTCATGGAAATTGGTGTGAAGAAAAACCCTGCGAGTACAAAACTCAGGAATGTTCTTAAATCCCTGAAGTCTTCCTAAAGAAAACAGAAAGTATTACTGTACCAAATATTCCTTAAGCATTAGAAATGGAGCTTCACTAAGAGCCTGTCTTGTATGAGCGCTGGGGGTAAACAGCCCTCCAAATAAAAATGACAGTGTAACAGTCTATTGTCATTGATGCCCCCCCCCCCCTCGGTGATTCCATGTTCTAATATTTGTGAGATTGCAATTGATGTCAATGCGCATTGATTGTAAATGAAGATCAGGTCTGTGGTATGTTCATTTGTGGGCAGGGGGCAACGGTGAACTGTAAAATTTTACGTATAGTGTAGAAAACGAGGATGTGTAGTGCCGTAGACCACAAGTACAAAGGTGCCCATAACACCTGCTGGGATTTTCCAGATGGACTTAATTATGCATGATCTTTCCCTCCCTTATGTCTCAATATGTATAATATTATGTTTATATAACTGGTTAATTTTTGTTGTATGTGTACTGTATTATTATTCAAACCTAGACAGAGAAGAAGTAACTCTTCCATGTAACTATATTTGATGATGACTAGTGGATAATAACAGAGCTATTACTGAAAATGCTATAAATACGATATTCAAATAATGTCAATTCTTTTCTCACAAGAGCAACATAGGCACTTGATACTTATAAATTAGAATAGATCTGATATTTCTGTCTGCGTGTGTGTGAAAAATACATTTTTTGGTTCGGTTAAAGCTGGTTGTTCTTGTTTCTTTTCACCAATGCTTAGAGAGCTCCCATCATACATTCAGGTTCTGACGATTCTGAAAATATCCACCAGGTGGGGTTAGTGAGTTTCTAGAGGTTCTGAACAAGTCCACAGGGTCCCGCCACCAGTTTTGTGTAAAATTTTCCTTACGGCAGTTATTTACAAGTAGGTAGGCAAGTATACCTTGCACTGTAAGCTCTACAGGCAAAGTCCCCCATCTCTGCGTTGAAATTACCTCAGGGTTTTGGTAGCCATGTTAATTATGTGCTATAATTTATGAGCCTCATTTGAATAACGCTGTACATTTGAAGCCAAGTTAGAACTTGTGTTGATCTTATTGCTTCGCATCTGTTACAATATTGTTATGGGATGCACAGTCCTCTTTTGATATGCTGTCAGCAAAGGAAGAAGTGTGGCCCACATCTGTAGAAGTAATGATGAAACCTAGTACCCTTGGATGCATATTCTGGCGAACCCATCCAAAGAAAAAAAACAGGACTTGGGGTGAATATATAGTTTGTTTAAGAGAATGATTCATGTATTTTTTTACGAATTAAAATGCAATGACTTTTAATGAGAATGATGTGTGAAAATGATAACTAAGAATATGCGTGGTATGCTTTTCTAAGGATATGTGAGGTATACTAATGTACAAGTACTTCGGGAGTTTGTTCCTTCGTGCTCACAGCTAGTGTATGCAACAGAAGTCCATTCTAGCCCCTCAGAACTGGGAGACATGCACAATAACTTTCATTTATGAAAAAAAAAGAATTCATAGGAATATTACTCATACCAGATAATTATAAGGGTCTGGATTAGGGATGATATATGGAATAGATGTTTTTGAAAAGAAAAATAATTGTCGCCAGATGTCTCTTTTTACTGTGTCATTTAGTAGATAGCTGTTAGCATGCCAGGCATACTTATGTCTATAATTGGATGAAGTAATGTCGATTTGCTGCCTATATGCTGGGTAATAGAACTGTGCCCCCGTCATATGGATTGGAGTCACATTTGCCTTCGCGGCAAATACTCCGCTGATCAAAGCATCCTCTATGTGTAGAAATACATCTCCAGTTTCATTCAATGCAACTTGGTCTAGCTTCTGTACTACATCGGCGGACATGAAGTAAAAGGAACCATAGAAATATGTCGGGTAGACTTTCTGAGGATATTCCTCAACTGAAACCATGTATCGTCCCTTGCGCTCCACCGGGGTATTTCGACGTATGTCGCCAGCTATTATCCCCGAAGTCATTTTTCGCTGTTTCATCTGCTGAAGTCGCGACAAGAAGACGAACATGTTGATGATGACATCTTCGTCTGTCTTGAGGATAAACTCTGCTTTGTGGCAGAAGCGGGCGGCCCAATGTAGCCCGCTTATGGATTTAAGTGTTACATTGTCATAGTGTTCTACAAAATCTACTAGCACTATATCATCATAAGCTGCTATCTCTGCATTCAAGTTATCCTCATACTTTGTGAAATTTGTCATTCGACTCAAAATGAAGACGACACGCAAGTCATGTTCCCTAAACACCATTCTGTTGGACCACGTATTTCTTATGTGTTGTCGGTCGCCGAAATCAGACATTTTGCTAAGAACATAGGTGAAGAGGAGAGTGAGTTTATCTTCGCTACATCCACTTTTAGGTGAGATTAGATAGCGGATACAGTACTTCCCTAGGTAGCATTCAGAATCATAACTACAGTATGGTAGATATAGCATGTTCTTGGCTTTCTCTGTGTAGGCACAAGTGACGTCCTCATTGCTAAAGCTGAATATCCCTCCAGAAACCCATATCATGCTGAATGACCATAATCCTAATATGACCAAAAGTAAACCTTTAGTACTGCAACGGGTTGTCAAACGGGTTGACGGATAACCCGTCCGAAAGACTGTTCGTGTCCGCATCGCCCTGAGTTTTCTTCAACGAAACTAGTGAAAATCCTTAATCTGTGGAATCTGGAAGAAGAATAGAACTTGTGTTAGAATAATAAACAGCATGATAATTGATTATGATTCCACTTCCCAAAAAATGCTAAGTGAGTAGCTTCTACTATAACCTAAATTGTGATTCAGTCACCCGAAATTAGAGGATGATCAATGGCTTCTGTTACAACCTGAGTTATGAATCCACTTCCCATAGGCGAAGAGTAACCCTTCTCCTCACATAGACTCAGTACTAAGAGTATCTCATCTCACGTATTAGCCGCACCTAGACTTTGAGTCCAACAGAAGGTTTCATTAGTACTGTAGTGTATATACTTCTCTCACATTAGCCGCATATATGGCAAGCGATATGTTCACCCCCGATAATGGAGTTTCTAACTTTGATATCAGAGTTTCTAACTTTGATATCGGAGTTTCTGACTTTGATATCACAGTTGCTAACTCTGATATCACAGTTTCTAGCTCTGATATCAGAGTTCCTAACTCGGATATCAGAATTCCTAACTCGGATATTGACATTTTAAACTCTGATATCGAAGTTTATAACCCTGATATCGAAGTTTTAAAGTCTGATATCAAAGTTTTAAAGTCTGATATCAGAATTTCTTATTATTATATCAGAGTTTAAAACTCACAGAAGGAATGTCCACCATGCTGTATAAATACATATGTCCATATATATGTCCATATGCTATGTGGACCCTGGCCTATAAACTAACCACCCCATGAGCCCCAGACGATAGCCCTAGACGAAAGGGGGTGATTGTCTTGCGGTACAATTCACCTGGACGATTTAGCTATATATAGTAAGGGCTGCATGAATCTTTCACTGCTTTATGTAAGGGTTGCATGAATCTGTCACTGCTTTACTTGAGCAATATTAAGCAGAATGAATCGTTCAAACTTGAGAAATGGCCCCTTGGAGGGGTTATCCCTGGGGGGGCATTTCTCAAGTTTGTACGATTCATTCTGCGTAATATCCCTTAACCCTTTAAGGACGGTGTAATGCCTTAATGTATCATGCCCTTTGTCATCATGATGCATGAATGCAGCCCTGCGGAATAATCACCAGTGCTGCATTCAAGCATCCTGCCGACCCTGCGAGGTTGAGACACTGTCGAAGGGTCGGCATGATGCACCAATACAGCACCAGCAAGTTACTCGCTGGGGCTGTATTGGTGCATCATGACGACAAATGTCACCTTTTAGTGACATTATTATTCTGTCCTCAAAGGGTTAAGTAAAGCTTTGGAAGATTCATGCAACCCTTTTATATAGCAGTGAACGATTCGTGCAGACCCTTAAATATAGCTGAATCGTCTAGGTTGACGACCACCTCCTTTCATACAGAGCTACACATAACGTTGAGGTCTAGCCATGAGTTCAGTAAGGCCATGGTATTGGAGTGATGCCACCAGCGCCATATACGTACCCTGTAACCCTATGTTATCTAGCGTAGCTCTGGTATAGCCTCATCCCAAGTCCATACACGATGTATACTGTATACCTGAGCATCCTATGTTGTGCCGCTTTGAGTTTAGAGATCTGATCCTTGACACAATTATCCCCAAGTTATCCAGGATCGCTACATGCCATCAAAAATTTCCCAGGATGGTCAAATCTTGCCCCCCTCCTCACTTCAAAAGAATAATTGTGTGGCTAGAAGGGCCTTCTAAGAGACTTCACATTATCTGGATTTCAAACTGCACGCCAGATTGATCCTTTAGGGTCGGCATGATGCATTAATGCAACCCTGGCAAGTAACTCACCCTGCAGCGCTGCATTCAAGCATCATGCCGACGGACTTGAGACCATACACTCTCGAATGTCATCTTTCAACGACGTGCCATTCTTATAGGAGTTTTCATTTATTAATTATGGGGGGGGGGGGGGGGGGGTGGCGAGATTGTGTGTGGAGGCAGGAAATTTCTTTCCTACCCCAGAGAGTGCGCGGAACGTTTTGTGCCTCCCCCTTATTAAAGACGCTGAAAGTTTTTCGCTCCCCCCTTGAACTATAGTAACGTGCGGGCTTTTTTTTTGCTAAAAAGAGGCCTCACTTTTAACGCCCCCCCCCCCCTCCTCAAGAGGGGTCAGAAATTGTTATGGGTCCCCCAACCCCCCTCCCCCCATAACTAATAAATGAACACTCCCTAAAGGGGTCACTCTGCTGTCATGTGGCGGTTATATGCATCAGCACCTGGTTTAATTAATGTCACAACCTGTCATTAATAATAATTGGCGGCTTCATACCCAATGGACTTGGCTTGAGCTGCAGGGTTTGAAAGAGATGTTAACTTGATCTGTAGGTACCTTGATATAATATGTTCTAGTTCGAAAACATGTTATTCGAGTCGTTACCTGCCCCACGAAATAGATTACGGATCCGTCTTTTTGCGAAAAAAAGTTTTCTTACTTCTTGCTGGGATTTTAAAAGAATTTCACACACATTATCTGGATTTCAAACTGCACGCCAGATTGATCCTTTAGGGTCGGCATGATGCATTAATGCAACCCTGGCAAGTAACTCACCCTGCAGCGCTGCATTCAAGCATCATGCCGACGGACTTGAGACCATACACTCTCGAATGTCATCTTTCAACGACGTGCCATTCTTATAGGAGTTTTCATTTATTAATTATGGGGGGGGGGGGGGGGTGGCGAGATTGTGTGTGGAGGCAGGAAATTTCTTTCCTACCCCAGAGAGTGCGCGGAACGTTTTGTGCCTCCCCCTTATTAAAGACGCTGAAAGTTTTTCGCTCCCCCCTTGAACTATAGTAACGTGCGGGCTTTTTTTTTGCTAAAAAGAGGCCTCACTTTTAACGCCCCCCCCCCCTCCTCAAGAGGGGTCAGAAATTGTTATGGGTCCCCCAACCCCCCTCCCCCCATAACTAATAAATGAACACTCCCTAAAGGGGTCACTCTGCTGTCATGTGGCGGTTATATGCATCAGCACCTGGTTTAATTAATGTCACAACCTGTCATTAATAATAATTGGCGGCTTCATACCCAATGGACTTGGCTTGAGCTGCAGGGTTTGAAAGAGATGTTAACTTGATCTGTAGGTACCTTGATATAATATGTTCTAGTTCGAAAACATGTTATTCGAGTCGTTACCTGCCCCACGAAATAGATTACGGATCCGTCTTTTTGCGAAAAAAAGTTTTCTTACTTCTTGCTGGGATTTTAAAAGAATTTCACACACAGAAAAAAAAAGAAAAAGGGTATAACATTTGTATGCTGACCAGCAAAACACTCAACAGAGGGGCTTTCAGATTGGGGATATTTCTCAATAAATTTCATTACATGGTCCAAAAGTAATTTTTCATGTTTTATTTTGCCTCTGGCTGCTTGAGAATTTGGAGACACAACTCCCCTGTAGGGAAGCTTTTTTTTTTTTTGCCTCCATCCGCCCAAAATAATTGCTGTAAAAGCCCGTTATCCAAGTTACCGAAATAATATGGCCTTACCTCCCACCGACTACTCAGAAACTTATAGACTCACATACATTCCAGAAGGCAATTACAGCCCCGTAAACAATGACTGTGCATTTATCTCCATCTTAGGTACTCAACACCTCATGTGGTATTATTATAAAGACTCTAGTTATTCTATACAGTCTTCTTTTCCTTTGGCTAATTTATGAAAAACTCACTGTATTATTGAAGATTTTTCAGCCAATAAATAGTAAAAATACTAAAATACAAACATACAATACCTGTATGTCTGATGCAGTAGGAGGTGGGAGTATGGACTGCTAGTAGTAGACTGTAGTGACAAGTGCTGGTCCCTGACGTTAAGGTGCTGGATATCCCTGGATGCACTTACTGCCTCAGCCTCCTCCAGTCTTTGTAAAATCTATTTCAATCTCGATTTTCTCAGCTATTTTACATGTACATGTATTTAAAAGAAAAGGAGATTTTGATGGGTGTAAGTGACTGTGTCACATCTATGAATACCCAGCTTCCTTTTCTTTGAAACATGCAGGTGAGATTGAAATGTACTTGGTAAAGAGAGAAAGAGGCTGAGAATCCTGTAAAATGAATTCCAGAGTTCCATGTACCACGTCTGTCCGTTCCGGAGTTGGTTTTCCATGTACTGGGGTGGAAGCTGTCTCTGAGCATTAGGGTGGCTGGTGCACTGTTAGAAGTAAGTAGTGTAGCTACACAGTATAAAGGGAGGTATGTTTGGCTTCCAGGATTAAATACTGTTCAGCTACAAACTCACCTAATGTGAGACCCAATCTGGATATTGTGGGTTTGAATCTCACCTTGATACAGTAGATACTGCTATACTGTATGCAGAAAACATCTAATTCATGTAAATGTATGTATTCAGACATTCACTAGCTAATATTTCTATGTCAGTATAATTATGTGGAATCTCAAATGATTTATAGAAATATGGAAAGAAAAACGTACTCACTGTACTACCCATTGTACCAAGGTAAGACTCGAACCCATGTGAGTAGCTAGGTGTAGCTGAACAATATGTAATACTGGAAACCCAAAATACGTCCCTTTATACTGTAGATCTACAGTATATCAAATGGCTCTGGTCCGGCAGAATGACTGATGGCACTGGTGTTGCACGACCAGGTCTCAGATGTCCTGCATAGTCTGGCCTCTCCAAAGCTGAAAGAACATTTCTTTAATATTCCAACTAGAACCAAATTTACAAGCCCTAGCATACACACTAATATTGTAGGCAAATTAAAGTCACTTTCTAAAGTTTTCTGTTATCAAATAGGCATATTATCCTAGATTTTATACAAAACTTTGGTATCCGGTCCTGCGGAAATCAACCCGATCCTGCAAAATTGGCAAGCTAGGGGACCAACTGTCAGGACTGCAGGGTGCAAAAGTTTTCGTGAATACTGATGGTTCAACTACACTAACTGCTAACAGTGTGGGAGGAGGTTACAGGGACAGTCTCTCAGGTGGGTACAGTTGGGTGCCTGGGACCTCTCTCCCGCCTCATCCCATCGCACCTGAGATGAATTATCATGTTTTGGTGCTGAGCAGTGGGGTGTGTGCTGGTATGTGGGCTGACCGCCCCGGTGGTTATTATTTAAACTGTGGGCGCTTTCCTCATGTACAAACTGTCTTTACCAAACTTAAATGAGATACACATTGTGTGCTATAAATAGCACAAGGCCAAATTTTAAAAAAAGAGGTTTGTTTCAGGTAACATGGAATGAAAAAGTGTAAAACTATAAAAAAATCTCTTCAAAATTGGATTTTAAAAAAGTAGGATCGGCCCTGTTTTGATAGGGTCGGTCGGGTGACCTGAAACAATTTTTTTTGGCCTAAGTAGAAGTTGAGGTAAGTAGAAGTAGAGGTAAAAAGCCCATTGTTTAACACAGAATGGAAGACTTGGAAGGTAACACAAACTGTGCGATGTATACTCTTCTTGAATGATAAATGACTGGACTATGCAATATAAGAAATGTATTTGAACAATAAACAGTAATATTATTCATAAATACAAAGATCTAGAGAAAAGTAAAACAATAAGGCAAGTGTCACCAATAGAACCTGACTGTCCTATGCAGGACAGATCAGAGGATGGAAGACATCACATGATATCATGTAGCTATGTGATTGTAAATATACCTCTTATTTGTCTATAAATCCAATCTTGAATTTTGCCTACCCTATGCAGCTCCTAACGCATTAGCTGTAAAGCGTAAAACGTACTAGTGGGGTTCCTTAGCAATATGATTGTTCATTTTGTGATAGAAGCATATAATTTGAATGTACATCCAAATGTATATATATAGAGAGAGCCGTTCAGTTATCTAGGAAAGTTCTATAGCCCATTGAATTCCTCACAGTATAACCTTTAATTAAGTTCAAATTGATACCATTTTTATCATGATTCTTATCAAAATTTGCAAACGGAAAACGGTCTTTATGAGTTATCTTAGTTTTAGAAAAACTATCGGTACTTAGATATCTCAAATTCCAAATATAATAGGCATAATTACGATAATATAAACACAGGGTAATCATAAAGTATATCAAGTTTTGGCCATTTTCAAGACCCCGACCTCTTTGTCATGTTTTGCCCCATATCTCTATCGTTGGGACCAAGACTACGACTACCCCCTCTTGTGTGGGGTGCTTTATAGTAGCATTACCACACCAGAATTATAGATGGAATCCTCCAATAGGCATTGTAGCTCCATTTGGTAATGCTAATCAATAATTTATAGATCACCCCCAACTTATGATTATTTGGCGCAAGTATTATAAAGACACATGGCGTGCCATAACGGCATATAATAAGAAACATGCTACCATACAGTTGGCGCCCCATACCCCGAGCACTCCCCGCGTGGTACCGTCTGACCCACATAGAGGGGAGCAGCTCACTCTCCATACACATACCACGCCCCTATCCCCAATACATCACTATATTCCGAGTCTTTTGGGAGTTGTGGTTTGTGCTTGGAGAGGGCCCTTTTGTTTGCTGACGTTTCACGGGCGTCTCACTCCCAAGTAAAACACACACAAAGTTTTACACCGACTCAGTCGTGCTTGGATCTACTGGGATTCTACTGAACTGAGCTGCTCCTCACACAACAACAACAACAGTAGCAGCAACAACTGGAGTAGCAACAACAACAACAACGACATCTAAAGGACACCCTGAGATGAGCGATAAGTTCGAGAACAGCAGAGTTGTTGTGGAGGCCTAAACTATATCTCGCTCCAGCACTTTGGGACTGAACCTCACCAGAACTTGGACTTGAGGAGGTTATTGTAAACTTGCTACACGGGACCTTCACAGGAACGCTACTGAAGTGAGTATGGGGGCCTATTAACTTCCGGTTGAGAACTTAAGGTCTCAGCGAAGGAAATCCTTTTACTATATAGTTTAATATAGCGTAAAACGCAATAACAGCTACCAGGACATTTACACTTTCTGAAAATCACCCTTGACCTAAAAGATACATCTTTCCTACAAAACATTTCCAACCAAAAATAGCTACTCACCACGGAAAATTTGAGCACTGGTCTGTAGCGTAAAACCACCTGAATTCTGCCTGAATTTGCACTGAATAATTTGCATTTTCACTGATCCCCAATCTAGCCTTTGAAAAAAATGTAGACTCACTGAGAATCCCTTTCCTATTATTTGATTGAAATTGGCAGACATTCAGCAGCATGTGTACAAGTTTTCATAATATTGGCATCATTTCCAACTTATTTATGGACCATTTAGTGCCCCTGCAGTATTCACTTCTGACCAGAATCGTATATGACTCTCAGTTTTCTGCGGGATTACCCTCTATGAGACCTTAAGAGTCTGTGCCACACGCGGGTCAAGGTGGGTTGACTCCCCGGGGTTGACTCACCATTGACTCTTAATCTTCTTTGGGAGTGATCATTTTTTATCAATGGGGGGGGGGGGGGTAAAAAAGTTTGGACCCCTTGACCGGGGGGGGGGGTGGTGTAAAAATGTTAACCTGTTTTGGGCCAAAAAGCCAGAGCCTTACTATGCTTAAGCCCGCGCGCCTATTTTCAACCCTTAAGGGGGGAGTGGGGTAAACAATTTCGCCCCATTGACCAGGGGTGTAAATCATTTTGCGCGGGGAATCCACCCCCCCCCCCCCCCCGTTCTTAAAAAATCACTCCCTTTAAATAATATAGTCCTATACAACTGGCTTCTCTAGTGTATTACTAAGCCTCCCCCCCCCCCCCCATATAGTAATAACAGACTCACATAGTCATGGGGCGAGCCCGATTTCTGCAGACTATTAAGGATCTAGGTCGAGTGGTATCAAAGAGTAAAATGCAGCAGTACCTATCAAATGCTAATACTGTACATGTGGAATCCCGCTCACACCTGCACAACCTGCATTGCCAACTACAAGTATTGTCTTCTTTAGGACCTTAATGCAATTGGGTATGTGTGTGTGTGGGGGGGGGGGAGTCACTATAGTTTTGAGTTCATTAATTTTTATTTAGCAGAAATCCTCTTAAAGTAGAGTGACATTGAGATTGAGATTGAAACATTTATTGCAAGAATCGCCCTAAAGAGGGCATTCTTCCACTTACCATGGTTGCGTGAAAGATAGTCCTTTAGGTCAGTAGTAACTGGATAAATTCCAAACTCAATATAATATAAATGAATGAGAATAGTAGTGCATTCAAAGTATAGTATGAAGAGTACAATGTATGGTAAGTTAATTGCTAAAGTGGCCTGTTAGCTGATAGGCACTGCATACAAAACAAACAGTCATTTACCCAATTGGGTCAAAGTAGATTCTGTGTACTCTGTTGATAGTCGGAATACCAGTAGTAATAATTGAGTAGAGCAGCAAAAAGTATAGCTGTGTCGTATACAAGTAGAGTAGAGGGGTGTGGGTCCCGGGCTGGGGGACCACTGGTCGATGACCAGGAATGAGGGGTCATGCGGGTTGACAGGGAATGGCGTGAACCCATCCCATAATTCTCAGCTCACTTGATAATTCTCAGCTCACTTGATTATTTCCTTGATTGCTGCCTTGAATCTAGCGTAAGTAGGCAGTTTCTGTACATCAGCGTCCAGCTTGTTCCAGAGCATTGTGCCCCTATAGAGGGGACTCTTTTGGAAGAAGGCTGTCCTTGCCTGTCTGATGTGAAATCTGACCTTGTTGTCCCCACGTGTTCTAATCCGGTCCAGTTCTACTGTAGGGATTATTTTGGAACTTTTCCACATTATGCAGAGCAGTTGTCGGTTTCTCCTGGTCTCAAGCATCTCTATACCATTGTCAGTGTGCAGATCTGCGATGTGGTGGCCTCTTATTCTGTATTTACAGCATATCCTGATCCCCCAGTTCTGCAGTCGTTTTAGTTTTGTGAGGTCTCCCATGTGTCCACCACCAGTGTAGAAACTGCAGTATTCAAATGCAGGTGAGACAGTTGTGGTGTAGATGCGTAAGCACACATCTTTTATCACTAGTTTTCCGAGACGACCCAGCTTGAAGAGCCTGTTTCCAACGTTCTTCTTAATTCTAGTCATGTACGGCCCAACCGTCTGGGGCCCATCAAGATCTACCCCAAGGTAGCAATACTTGTCAGTTAGAGGAATGACATTAGTTCCAAGCCGTATATCAGGTGCTGGCGCACGATTGAGTCGCTGTTTTGTACCAAAATACATCAGCATGGTTTTGTCAAGGTTCATGGACATGAAGTTGGTTTTGCACCATTCATGTATACCAATTAAGTCTTCTTGCATATGGGCTATCACCTCCTCAGTGTCAGTGCCGCTGGTGTATATGACTATGTCATCAGCGTATAGTACAGCCTTGCTGTGCTTTAGAGAGTCACAGATATCATTGATAAAAATGGCAAACAATAAAGGGCCAAGTGTAGAGCCTTGCGGCACGCCAAACTTGACTGACTTGGCTGATGAGGTTGTTCCATTGGCAGTCGTTCTGTGACCACGGACAATGAGATATCCCTTGATCCACAATTTTACCTTTCGAGGTAGTTTCAGTCTGTTGATTTTCTTTAGAAGGCCTGAGTGATACACACAATCAAAAGCCTTCGTAAAGTCTATAAAACATCCTATTGAGATTAGACTGTCATTCCTTGCCGTATACAGATCAGTTAACAAGGTCAAGACTGCATCACTTGTGCTGTGTCCCTTCCTGAATCCATGTTGTTCCGGGTGAAACAGGTCATTATTTTCCATGTAGTCACTAATCAGCTCATGTATTACCTTCTCTAATATCTTACCAGGAAGCGGTAAGAGTGTTGTGAGTGTTATGTCACAGATTTCCTCTCTTGGGGATAGGGACTAGAATGCCCATTGACCAAGATTTGACCTGTGTTGATGGAGTTTTTAAAAATAGTAATGAGCTTGTCGTTTAGCAGAATAAACGCATCCTTCAAGACTCTGTTGTTGATTTCCGGGAGTCCTGATGACTTTTAAATGTTGATTTTTGTGATCAGGGTTTCGATTTTGTCTGCATCCAGGAGTGTGTCAAGATCTAGGTCAATATCACCTAGTTCGTCATCATCCATGAGGTCATGTTCTTCCTGTCCTTCCTCTAACACTTGTTCAGTGTGAGGGTCATCTTCCAACACAGGGCGAGCAGCTACGATGTCATTGTACAACTTCTGACCTATGGACGAGAAGTAGTCATTGATAAAGTCAGCCACTTCGTCTCTATTCATAGTTGCTCCACCTTCTTCTAATTCGATGTCTCCGCAGGAACCTTTTGGGTTTAAGAGCGCATTAATCTCTTTCCAGAATTGTTTAGGGTCTCCCCCACAGTTGTGGAGAATATTAGTAATGTGCTCAGCTGGGGAGTTCAACAACTGTCTGCTTATCCTGTAATTGAGTGCCTATGATATCTCTCTAGGAGGCGTTGCCTGTCATTGATATTCTCAATAGTATCACGGCTTATCCATGTATTCAGCTTGGTCTTTATGGTGAACTCTCGGACGGGCACATCAAGTCCAGGTACTCCAAGATGTAGTCTTGCATTATTTGCCACTGTTTATCTGGATCAGTTTCTTGGTCAAAGTTGTCCCAGCAGCATTGTACAAGGTGTTCATGAAGTTCATCTGTGTCATATTTCACATATGAACGTCCGCTGAATTGCTTCTTCACAGTTTGCTCTCGTTCCTTTTTTTTTATTGATATCACCGGGTAGTGGTCACTTATGAGAGCCTTGTAGCTCACGCGCTGTCTAATTATGGTGCAATCACTCAATTTGTTGTCTATACAGGTTCCTGTTGTAAGCACATTTGGGTTGGGACGAGTTATATCATAGATTTGAATTTTCAATCCATGCTCTCGTGCATAGTCAATCATGGCAATAGTATTATCCTCATTTCTTTGCCTCATGTCAATATTATAGTCAAAGACGATCCAGGTTTCGAAGTCACTACGATCATAGCTAGCTAAGGCATTGTGTAGACTCTCAAAGAGTAGCTCAATATGGTCCTCAATTAAGCACTGTGCAGACACTGCAGTCATGTATGGTCCATATTGTGTTTTGAAAAAGGTTATAAGCCCACCTGCTCGTTCAGTTGGTCGGTCGAGCCGTATTGACTGAAAATTATCCCAATGGGTTTCACTGGTGTCATGTTTCTCTTTTAACCAACTCTCACTGACACGTAACACATCAAATTCAGTGAGGTGTATTTTCAGTTTAATGAAGTTAGCGGGAATGCTCCTAGCGTTTTGACCAATGACTTTGAATCCTTTCTGTTGGGATAGGAAAACCCCTGTCAAAATCCTATGATTACTCTCCGTGAGGACACACCAACCAGTTGCATCTCCCAGCCTGGGACAAGGATAAAAAAAAAACAATGTAGGAACACACAAATTGCATTGGTACAAGAGGGTAGTCAATTGTCAAATGCAATATATTATTATCGGTCTGTACAAAAAGACCTGAGGTTAGGTCTGCATGATGATAGCTACACCGAGTGACCATACCGGGCGCAGGTGAGAGGTTACCCCGCAGGAGGGACTCAACTAAAAGGATAAGGCTCACTCTCACCAGATCGATGCAACTATTATTTGGACGTACATGATCGGCGGACGTACATGATCGGCGGACGTACATGATCGGTGACGTACATGATCGGTGACGTACATGATCGGTGACGTACATGATCGGGAGTTATTGACTGCCCTACCCTTTCTGACCATGTTAAAACATAAATATATCTTACCAAGGTGTGCATATGGTGTGTGTCTTGACATGTTCTATGTTAGAAATGTCTAGATGCGACTATTAAGATAGTTTTAATTGACATTTCAATACCGATCATGTACGTCATGTGACGTACATGATCGATGACGTACATGATCGGTGATTTATTGGCTGCCTTACCCTTTCCTACCATGACAAAACATAAATAAACCTTACCAGGGTGTACATATGATGTGTGTCTTGACTTGTAATATGTTAGAAATGTCTAGATGCGACTATTAAGATAATTTTAATTGACATTTCAATACCGATCATGTACGTCATGTGACGTACATGATCGGCCATTATTTATTGACTGTCTTAATTACCCTTTCTGACCATATATAAAACATAAATCAATCATAGCAAGGTGTACATATGATGTAGGTCTAAATATGTATAATCATAGACATGTGAAGCAGTGGGTAATGAGGAAATGTTACATGACATTCCAAGCCGATCATGTACGTCATGTGACGTACATGATCGGTTACACATTGAGCCCCCCCCCTCCGGCCCCTATAAATATTTTGGGAGGTTTTTTTTTCTAATAAACTCCCCAAAGATACATTACAGCCTGTAGGTATGGTTGGGAGAGTTAAACATCGTAGTGCAGGGGGTAAAAGACGGATTTTGTCCTCTGCCGATCATGTACGTCCACCGATCATGTACGTCCACCGATCATGTACGTCACTTTTTTAGTTGCACTGATTTGGTGAGAGTGAGCCATAACCCAGAACATACAGGTTATACAAAAAGTTTGCGACAGAGGGCTGATCCGCATAAACTTCCGGCATAACATCAGTAGGCTCGTTCATAAAGATTGAACGAGGGTAGTTATGCTTCAATGGTTCAAGTGTTCAGTAATAGTCAGTCATCAGGTCGTTTAGATATAAGCTCAAGTGTGGTAATGACCAGTAACTCAAAAACAAGAATTACTCAAAATAAACAGGATCCTAGAGGGGCCTGTAAGACTTATGATTAAACTTAAGCACAAAGCATTTAGTGTGACAGTCCTTAGACAAAAGCCAATTAAGTGGTACATACAATCATCAGGGTTTAATAAGCATCAAGGGCCGAGGGAGTCCGCATATCCGGTATACTGCATTGCACTTGCCCTTTGATTAAATCAAAATAACTATCATCACTATTAATTTTCTTCATGCATGGCTCTATAGTATAAAGTCCTCAGGGGGCGAGTGCTGGTCGGTTCGGTACTCAAAAGATAGAGCAGACGCCATCCACATTCTGGGCTTTGCAGAAAAATTCTTGTAAAATTGTGGAAATTCACTCAGACTGTGAGAGAGAAAAAAACACAAAGCATTACACTCTCGTGTAGTTATTGATTCAAAAAACACTTTTTTCTCAACATTCGTGGCACAAATACACGTTTAGTCATAATTTTATTATTGGAAAATAACGCCGATGGTGTCTGTCCCAACATGGGAGTGTGGGGACTGGTTGTCAAGGAGAGCACACATTATATATAGCTGTCACTTAGCACCTGCTACCAGTTACCTGGTGTGAAACACTGATCTACACCAGCCTGCACCCCCCACCACCTCCAACACCCCACTGCAGCACACAGCATTCCCCCTCCCCCCGCCTACCCCCAGCACCAACAGGGGCAGATGGCACCTAGCTCACGCAAGTGCATGGACAAACGTTTAGAGCGAGTCTTACAACAATCTTATGGAAGTCTTAGTCTTTAGTGTTAAATGTTGTCCCGCTGCACAGTTTTGACACACCTCGTTAAGACTTTTGCTGGTCAAGTGAAGTATAAAGAGAAAAACACAGAGGTTGGGGGGGGGGGGGGAGAGCCCCCCATAACATTCAGTCTTAATCATCAAGACTTTCCGGTTGTATGACTTCAGTTAGACTGTTGTAAGACTCGCTGTAAACGTTTGTCCGTGCACTCACGTGAGCTAGGTCAGACGTTCCCCACAGAGGCATAAGGAACATGAGATGGGGAAAATACAGATAAGAAGTGTAAATAATATTATATGATTGTTATTGTGTGTTTCCCTTGCTCAGCAAGGCAAGGTGGGCCTCATGCTGGAGATCTTAATATCTTGGTCAACCTTTTGCGGGAAATTGACATAATATTTATGAGGGATTATGAAGATATCTACCAAGCACACCTCCAACCCATCGAGACCCTTTATTTAAGGCAGAAGGAGATACATGTATACTATAGATCAAAAAAGGGATATGCACTCCTGATCTTGGACATTACACACAGCGACACATGGAAATTTAACGCACTACGCGGCCCTTAAATGGTTAAATCAACAATAATAAATAGTAACTACCCTGTTGTTTTCTTTGGCTCTATGCCCTACTCCTTACCCTTTTTGGCTCGAATTCCTTCATCTATAGACCTACGCATTTTGAGAGACTCTTATCGTTATGTGCTCTGGCTGTTATGATTGTGCCGTTACATAATAAACACAGTCATGAAGTTGTATAGGTTGCATAGGTGTTAGCATAATTATACTATGCCCCTTTAACGACAGCATGGTGATTTATTAATACACTCCTGTTGGCATATAATGCATGAATGCAGCACTGGTGCTCAACGTTACTGCATTCATGCATCATGCCAACCGTACGGGGTTAGTATACTGCCGAAAGGTCGGCAATGATGCATTTATGCAGCTCCAGTAATGTCATCGCTGGCACTGCATTGCTGCATCATGATGACAGCAAAATGTGAGGCAGGCATCATGCCGTCTGAAAAGGGTTTAACAACCTTTAAATAAATAGTACCCCCATCCCGGCCCGTATAGTATGGGGCCATGGTAATTAGGCCATACTAATATCCCACATGGACTTTGCTGACCTATAATTAAATAAAATGGGGATTCATCAACCACTATAATTCACATAATTTATGGACATGGAAAAGAGGGAGATTATTTGATAGTAACGAACATACCATTGGGAAGTGTACACAAATTATGGGGGTTGAAATTTAATGATATAGTACACTGTATACTTTGATCGGTTGAGAACAGATCTATGCCAGTGGGGCATCATGTCAACAAATGTCATCTTTTAGCGACATGCGTCCTTAAAGGGTTAACGGTGATTAACCCTTTAAGGGACATGTAGTATGCAGTATGCTTTTAGCTGTCATGAGGCATGAACGCAGTCCTAGCGAGTGACTTGCATTATAAATGCACCATGCCGACCCTCCCGGAGTGTATCAACCGCATAGTGTCAGCATAGTGCTTCAATGCAGCACTGATGAGTTACTCGCGAGGGCTGCATTCATACATCATGACGATAAAGGGCATGGTGCATAAAAGCTATTGGGTTGGGTGATGGATCCCAAATAACGATAGCCAATACTAACAGAATAATAGATGACGTTAGCGTCCTAGAGCCCCATACAAATATCATACAAATATCATCAATAACCCCAATAACACAACTGATTCCTTGGGAGGCCATAGTTTATTTATTCTTGGGTTACGGACACCTCAGGTATTAACTGCACAGAGGACAATGCTTCAAAATATATAAAATAAAATGTAGTCTTTGTGCAGTTTATTTATTTTGTCAGTTCTGCATGACACATCTTAAAGTTATTTCATATCAGCAATTAGGTAGTTGAAAAAAAGAGACTCCACTTTTTATGTTTGTTTCTTTATTTGAGACTGCTGGGGCACCATAGTATCAACCTTGTAGGGTTGGGTCAGCATGATGCATGAATCCATAAAAGAATACATTAGGCCACACTTTTCATTTATTTAAGCCTCCTGTGCCACCATATTATACACCCCAAAGTATCACTAAGGTTGCATTCATACATCACATTGACATAGCACATCAAAGCACTATACATCATCCTTGATTTAATTATCTATTAAATTTATCTCATTTCAGGTGAGGACGGAGAAAGCCACCAACAGCAGCCATGAAGTCAGAGGACCTTGCGATCGGGATTCCCGCTACGATCCTCCTCATCGGGCACATCCTCCTGTGCCTCTACCTGATCGTCATCATCCTCCTGCGGCGCTCCCTCCGTGACCAGGTCACCCACTGGTTCATCCTTAACACTGTCATCTGCCACCTCCTCTTCTCACTTATCGTCCGGCCGGGGACCCTGGAGTATGAGTACCACCACATGGGGTTGGCACAGGTCTACTGTAGGGTTTACGTCATTATGGGGAATATTGAACAGGTTATGGTCCCAGCATTGCTGCTTATGTTCACCGTGGACCGCATGATGTATGTTCGGAACCCAGATACCTATGGGCAGAAGATGTCGATGGGGGTGGTGCTCGGGCTGTTGCTGCTTCCATGGGGGTTGTCCATCCTGGTCGGTTTGGTCACCTCCTATGGGTACTCCTCGGACAACATGGTGAGGGCAGTCAAGCAGGGTACTAATAGCACACCGGTGTATTGCAGCCAGATGTTTAGTGATTTCAACACCGGGATGCTCATTTTCCACGCCATACTTGCCCTGTTGGTTGCTCTGGTGTCGCTTATTGTGACCGTCCTGGTGGTTTGCTTCTTCTTCCGCTACAAGAGGGCGCTGTCCTACAGCCAGGCCTATTCACAACTGGAATCGGAAGTTCTGTCTTACGTTAAAGACGCGACCGTCATAGTCTGCCTTCTAAATGTGCTCTTCCTGCTGGTGTTCGTCATGAATTTCCTGATCGTGGAATTTACCTTTTTCTCACTCGAGCCACATTTTGTCTACTTCCTCTTTGAGTTATGCCAGAGTATTTGCTTCGTGTTTCTATCGACGGACATACGGCGCGAAACCAACCAAATGTGTTGCAAACGAAATGCCCGAGACAATGAAGCAAACGAGGAGACCACCTTGAGATATGTGGCCAGTGCCGAGGAAGCACAGTGACGTGAAGATTATTGAGTATGACTATTTTCCAGGATATTTTCCCTCCATAATTGACCAGTCCGAGTGATATTACAATGGTTGAATAGGTTCCATGAACAGCAGTAATGTTGTTGAAAATATTATTGTAAACTAGCCTACATAAATAGTAGACTACTTGCATGAAGTATCTTAGCAGACTGTAAAATTGAATTGACTTAGTCTAATGAGACAGTAATGTAGATGTTTCTCTATGACTTAGTATTATCCATCATGTTCACCCCCGCCCCATGGTGCTTGTGTTTTGAACAACTGAATCCAGTTAGACTCGATTCTCCAAAAAAGTCAAAGACTTCAAGGGTAATATGGGTAGATATGAGTGTGTTTTACTATAAGTTAGGGATGCTTCAGGGGGATCAGTGTGCTTGTTGAGGGGACATCCTCAAAATGCCTAGTCTGTAGAGGGCAAGGGTTTTAAGGGTTGAAATCATGTACAAAGTACTATTGTAGTGCCTTTGGCAACATTGGTTTGGACTTTAGTTATAGACAAGAGGTGCTATGTTGGTGTATGTTCTCACTAATGACTAGTGTTTGTGAATGTATTTACATTATTATGACATTATTCTAATAGAATGATTTAGTTCTACAATGATAGTTATTACACCTAGTTAGCATAATACCATCTTAATGGTTATGAGACTATTTTTATAGAATTAGAGATGACATTTCTATAAAACAAAGACCATTGGTTAAGGTCTAATTTGGGTGCTATGTGCCTCTATGCTGGTACACTCAACAGTGTAATGCACAACTAAGGCATTTTGACTTTGATTTAGGTTTAACTGAGTTAAGCATAACACAAAATATATATATAAATCTTACAATCTAAGTTGTCTAAGCTTATAATTATGTTTCTGGTGCTACTAGAAACCCCCCTTCCCCAGTATTAGTGACAAAGATGTAAAGCTATTTCGATATTAAAAGTCACTAAGGCATGCCTTTATAGCTCCTGGAGTGTTAGGTTGGAGAAACTCTACTGTAATATAATTTTACACGGATGGTTCTTCAATTCTTATATTCGTATTATCTTAGATACTCGTATTCGTATTATCTTAGATACTTAGTAAGCTATGATAAAGTCATTGGAGGTCAATAATGTTATATACGGATCTCTGTATTGTCACATTTATTAGCAAAATATCATTTGGCCGTTTCCTTTAGCTATGCTGGATATTGGGTTAACCATTTTCAACGTAAGTGCAGTAGTGAAGAGTTGATTGAACTCAAAAACTGATTGTTTGGGTTATTTATTGTCCAAAATCCGAATTATATGGGTGTGCGCGCTTATTTTCAGGATGTGTGCTAATGAGGTCGAATACGCTATACGTAAAATAAGGTAGTAGGTGCTACAGTAAAAATATTTACTTTCATTATAAGTAATAGAAACTTGCTGTACACTACTTCTCACACCCTTGAGCATAAAGATGGGTGCACTGTGGTAAGATCCAGTCGGACATCGTCCTCTTTAAAAATGTGCGGCTATTGAAATTTCAAGATTTGATTAATAAAGACAGGTCAAAGACATGAAGACAGCTATCTGTTTCGTTTTGCTTATATATCTTAATATCTTATAGTTATTTACAGTTAATATAACGTGCATTAAATGACAGTTGACTTAATGCTGACTTGTTTTAAATGGAACACGATACAAACAATTACAAATGGTAGTTTTCTTTTTATTTCACAATGTTTTCTATGTAATTCATCACAGGGTGCTTTTCTAGATGACATTTCATCACCATTGAATATAGAAATTTATCTTGTTGCATAAACCATCCGTTTGAATTTAAAATTAGATAAACAACAGAGATGCCTTTTTTTTATCTTTGGAGGAATTTCTACCTTTTTTACTGAAATTTCTGTATCAAACTTAGTCAATTTAATAAAATTTCCCACTTTTTGTCAACGATTGACTGGCACCTCTGGTTCAACATTTCAGTATTTATAAAATAGTATAGTATAAATATATGGACATCTCAAGCTGTCTAAAATATAAGGCATGTTAAATCGCCTCTATAATATACAAGCTAGTGCACTTCAAACTATATGTATACGTGCAAATCAAATGTATTGAATAACCTAACTAGACTTTAGATTTGCTAATGTAAAAAGGAACCATTATTATAACGACATGATAAGCTAATCACTTAAGTTCTCAACAACTTGAAGCAAATTGGAAACGTTTTAGGCGTTCTGCAGAATTGATAGTTTGAGAGTTATTCGCCGTTAAACTCTTACTATCACTGTCTTTCATCAGATTCCCTCTTATCTCTACTATTTCAGTCTATTAAGAACATCTCCGAAATCGCTAAATTTCTCAAAGGAGCTGAGAAAGGGGTTGCAGCATATTGTTGGTGTAATTGAAGAATATACTCCCCCTAAACAGAACATTAGACATAACTCTGATGATAAGAGCAAAATATTAATATGAACAAAAGTGCACAGCATGAAACTAAAAGTACATGAAGTCTAGGAAAATGGTAAGCAATCTGTACATAATCTATATATCACATTAGAATGACAGTCAAGAAATATAGAAAGAATATATTTTGAGTTATGCTATAAATCACAGACATGACAACTATGTCCTCGGCATTTGACAAAAAATACCTGATAATTATGTAGTAGATATGGTACAAGTGACTTGCTGTACAAGTGTTATAAGCCAAGGACAGGGTACTTATCCAAGGCGCCAGCCACTGATAATTACCATTGCCCAAGGCTTATAACACCTATGTAGCTAATCACGCGTATCATATCTGACTTACACTCAGGAGAGTGTGCTCAATGGACCACATCCACATGCAGCCATTGTATGTAAAATACAGTACTTTTGTTCTCTCAGGTGTAAGCATATAAGAAAGAGCTGTGTTATATGAGGCCAAAAGGTACACAATGCCAATATATCCTATTTCATTTCAAGGTAAATACGGTGCCCAGCCCCCTTGATTTGACCAAAGAACAACGTATTTCATATCTTATGAAATAATTAACCCTCGCCAGTATTTCACGGCCTGAACAGCTTTTTCAGCTGAATTAAGTGACATTTTGACAAAAACTGTTAATAATGTCTCATTTCGCCCGGCTTCGTCATGTGAAATAACCCTTAGTTGGGAACTATATATACTGGTGAACGTGTGTCTATATAGCAGTTATCCTATCCCAAGACAAGAAGACGGACTAAGTGCAACTGACTCTGTTATTTGGATAATTGATGTTTCCCCCCTCATTGTAAAACCAAGGTATTTTAACATTTTAAACCCAGAGCATGAATAATTCACTTAGATAAACTTGATCAATGATCGTTTTTCTCCTACATTCTCATGCTGTATTCACATAAGGGTCAATAGTTAAGAAAAAGTAATGCTGCCGAAAGGTTTCCATTACAAGACACTTTACGAGGTTCCATTAATCACACATTAAATACCTTCCTTAAGTGTGGCATGTCATTGTCATAATATAGTGTTTCCACTTGCCATGCCATTCTTACCGCCAAATGTTCATGAGCGTATTAATCCACCAGTCTATGGTATATTTGCGTATTTAAAGAATGAATACACTGATCATCTGTGGGTTCAAGAAAAAAGTCAGTAGTGGCAAGGCCAGGCTATATTCATAGAGATATTGGTCATTATGACTACTGCATTACTCATGCAAAATTATGAACTGATAGTCAAGGATTACTTACTGCCTAATAATTCCACAGAAAATGTGACTAACACCTTAATCAAAGTTGACAGTCACTATATGAGTTCTAGAGCATGAAGATTATCAGTATAGGTCAGTGCACAATGACATATACATGTACATCTGAGGGTGCTTCCTCCCAGTGCTGAGACAAGATGTTTAGAAGATCTCAGAAGTTGTAGGACATCTCAGAAGGACATCTTAGAAGGACATCTCAGAAGGACATCTTAGAAGGACATCTCAGAAGGACATCTCAGAAGGACATCTCAGAAGGACATCTCAGAAGGACATCTCAGAATGACATCGCAGAAGGACATCTCAGAAGGACATCTCAGAAGGACATATCAGAAGGACATCTCAGAAGGACATCTCAGAAGGACATCTCAGAAGTCTTCGGTATCTTGCACCTCACAATTCACACAATTCATCCGGAAGACGACTCCAGAGTTGATAGTGCCCTCAATGGTGTTCTCATAGGCCACATTCAGAGTATGTCCCTCTGGCGTTTCTAAAGAATAAACAATAACTCAATTGTGACTTGTATAAATCAATTGGATGGCTTGCCAATATAATACGCAAAAAGGGACGAACTGAAGAACGTACCTTGACATATGGCATATCTCACACAGTCTCAAAAGGCATATCTCCTGTAGTGTTAGGAATATCTCCCTTTGTCTTACTGCTCTGTATCTCTAGATAGCAACACAATCTCTCCCAATAGACTACGGTGAATACAGTAGTCGTAATTCTGCATAAATGAATTTAGGTTATAGTTGTGTTATCAGTTTAACAAAGAAAAGGAGGGAAATAAATTGGGGTGGGGGGGGGGGGGCAGAGACCCCGATATAAATAGTAAGTACTAACCTGTCTATTGGGAAAGATTGTGTGGCGAGCAGTAGGACTACGGGAGATATACTTTTTGAGACTTGAGATAATGCCCCGATATGCCATTTGTCAAGGCACACTTTTCAGTTCGTCCCATCATGAACATAATACCCCATGATCCTGGGTTAATCTGAGGTAATTACTGCTATAGGATAGCAATTAAGGTAATGCAAGACGCTTAGTAGTACAACTTACAAGAGTGAAATGTTACTTACCAGTGCTGTAGAAGTAAGCGGATGCCCCACCTGTAATAATGAGAGTGGATACGAGAATAAGTAAACAGTAAAATGTTGCCTTCGTTGCTCTAGTAATGTGATTACTGGTATTTGCAATATATTTTAATCAATAGGCGTGTGATTTACATCACAGGAGACTCAGGGTGTCAGGCTACTTTATGTCACCCAATGCACCCAATTCACCCAATTCAATCAATTTTCAATGGAGTCTGAAAAGTGAGTCTGAAAAACGATCCTGAAAAATGAGCCTGATAATCGAGCCTGATAATCAAGCCTGATGATCAAGCCTGATGATCAAGCCTGATAATTGAGTCTGATAATTGAGCCTGATAATCACTGTTTGTTCCCCCTAACCCCCCCCCCCCCCATTGGATCAACTCCTCAGATACAGGATACTCCCACTGTAAACAAGCAATAACAGTGCACACACGGGTTGTCTAGTCTAAAACACTTTCTTGTGCACTAACCCAGTAAACAAAAAACGTTATACAACATTTCATGACGTTATATAACGTTTCTCTAAGGCTCCTTACTATGGCATAACGTTATATAAAGTTTTATAACATCATTTTGATGTAAACTAACGTTTCTTTGTTACCTGGGAAGCCTATAGCAAGACAAGCACACATTGGTATAAGGAACTTTTTATTCAATTCAAAACATAGTAAGTGGCAGGGTTGCCTACACTGAAAACCCAGGCCCATATGAAGGTACTCACTACAGAGGTGATCAGATTAATAAGGAAAGGTGATCATTTTGAGGACATAATCTTGCCACTAGAGGGACGTACTATACAACAATGTAAGATATAGCCCCTGCTCCATGTGATCTATTGATTAAACCCTATTGTAATATTGATCATACATGTTTACAAGTTGGAGGATATATGAAGACAGTTATCACAGTTTAAAATCAAGTGATTTGATGGAAAATTAGGTTAGAACTTTCTAAACTATATATATCTATACACAAAGACACCGTTTATGTGTCTGAAACCAAAGTTAGAAGTGTGAAGATCGACAGCCATCAGTTATGCATATCTGTTTTAAATGGCTTTTTATGAGGACTGAAACATGCTCTTAAAAAAGGCCTGATGATTGAAGGTGATGATCAAGAAAAATTAGGAAATTAAGGGCAGTCATGAAATTGAGTACCCAGGGTCTTCCCATTGACAACCTAGCATGCTCTACAATTGGGTCAATAGGGTGATCATATTGATGACCTGGGTCCTCACTTGTAAGATCACCAGGGTACTACCCCACGTCCCATAGTGAGTACCTATTTTAACAAAGGGTTTTCAGTGTAGAATGGTGCACACTGCTTCAGAAAATATACAATATTGCGGGTACAGTGGATATTGTGGGACAGATAACGTGTGAAAGCAACAAACCATAAAAAAATGTTAAGATCGACATGGATAGTTGATGAGATATGATTGTGTGAAGTTGAAGATTTGAAAATCTCTTAACCAAGGTTTAGAATCGCCTCACTATAGTCCATGCCACTAACACATGACCTGGAAAACATAGTTTGCACCTATTGGTTTTGAGGAATCACTAATTATTTCACCACCACTGTACTCACAATTATGATCTACATATGACAATGAAGCTAAGATGAAGGGCTATCATACTTTGTTATTATTATTTGGCATATTTAAGAAAATGAATACTGGTTGCCATGGCAACCGTGATCAAATTTATCTGAAATGTTCGATTTTTTGTTACCTTTCATCACTCCAACTGCTATCAGAGGTAGCCACTTTATATTTCTCATATGGAAAGTAAATAGAAACTATGAAACAAAATTCCGCTTCCCCTGAGCCTTCATTGATGACTGTAACCCTTTTAGTTCCTGAGATGTGAACCTCTAAAGACCTAGCCGAAATGTCGAAAATCACCACTTTTTAGTAGACCATCCAGAAAGTCAGTTAAAAGTCAGGTAAAAGTCACTATATGTACCTCTTCAACTATTTGAACTGGAAATCAATGGAACAAGTGGTTGCCAGGCCATCACACTTTTAATCTTTGCTGAGGAGCCAAATGTTGTACCTGTATGTCAATAGTTGGGCGGAATAATATGGTATATTACTGTTTTGGCCATCCCACTATGCTCAACTTCAGGGAATTTCACTATTTGGTCTGCCAAACAGGCTTTAGCTATTTAGATAATCACTTCAAAGAGTGCCAAAAGAGTCTCCCTCATGCTCACATTTTGGCCCATATATCAGCAGATAATCACTCTATTTCGAACTTTAATATGGTTTTGGAAAGAACAGGCAGACTGTCTTGGGAATAAATCAAAATCCCAAACTCTATGTTTAACACAAAGGGTCTGAAGACTCCACTTGGGACATATATGGTGCTTTAAAAGCTTGAAAATGTGCCTGACAATGGCCAACATAGGTCTAATTATCCCCTATTTTAAGCTCCTTCTGACATGATTAGCGCTGTACTTATGAAAAAGTATCTCTATATGCCATTAATTTTGCCTAAAAATGATTTGCATACATTAAACTGTGTGATCAAAAAAGAAATGACTAGGTTTAACGGATTCAAATAAGTAATTTACAGCTGCGAACACATGTTTGGGTGACCAGGTTATGTCTTGATGCAGAGGACTTTTTTTTTTATAGACTCAGGGGTACACCATGAGTCAATAATAACAGCATTACATGATATTCATCCATACCATACGAAACATTTTAGGAAACTAGGAAATCTTATGTAAGAGTAATAAAGAAGAAGCTATGACTCTTACATAAGCACAGCAAATAAACATTACCCAGAGCAGTATAGTATTTTCTGTTAAGAGCCACGGTACATATTTATTTTAATGCATTAAGTCAGTCCTCACCAATACAGTTCTGCATAGGGGGCCAAGGTCCGCCAGAACCGCCACCACCGCCGCCACCGCCGCCGCCACCGCCGCCACCGCCGCCACTGCCGCCGCCGCCAGTGCCGCCACCGCCGCCAGTGCCACCACCGCCACCATAGCCACCACCGCCACCATAGCCACCACCACCACCGCCACCATAGCCACTGCCGCCACCATAGCCACTGCCGCTACCATAGCCACTGCCGCCACCATAGCCACTGCCGCCACCACCGCCACCACCGCCACCACCACCGCCACCAGTGCCGCCGCCATAGCCACCATAGCCACTGCCACCAGGTTCAGGGGCACTGCCGCTGCCACCACCGCCAACACCGCTATCATAATTTCCATAATACCCAAAATCACCACCATAATCATAATCATCATCACCATAATAATAATAATAATCATCTTCACCATAATAATAATCACTCCTGCGACCCCAGCCATCCCAGCCGCTCCAGTTGTTCCAGTCATCCCAGCTGCTAATGGGGTCCATGCCACTCCTGCTGCCCCAGCCACCCATCAAGTTTATGTGGCCCGCGCCGCCCATCAAGTCCTTGAATTCAATGGCGCCACACATGCCGTTGCCCATGCCGCCTCCCATGCCGCCTCCCATGCCGCCTCCCATGCCACTGCCCATGCCGCCGCCCATACCGCTTGCCATACCATTGCCCATGCCGCCTCCCATACCGCCGCCCATGCCACTGCCCATGCCGAAGTCCATACCGCTTGCCATACCATTGCCCATACTGCCTCCCATGCCATCCTGGTAATACCCATGTGTTGCTGGACCCATGTTTTGGTTTATTCCTGGAAATAAGTAAATTTAACATTAATCCTGGTCAACAGAGCTCATTCAATCACCATAATGTAGTGGGGGATTGTATGAAAAGTATGTAGGAATTTTATGATCATTATAATATTTTGGAATCAATAGATGTTTTTTACATGAACATCAGTTCTTGTTCAAATATATTATTATAATGGACAAACAGTGCTCCTTGGCATAGTGTTATGACAGTATAAGAATTAATGTGCATTTTAGATATACAACTGCAGAGTTGTTTTTGTAATGGCTACTTATATAATGTGAGAGAATCACCTGGTTCCTTCCCACCATTGCTACATGGCTTATCACTGCACGGACAGCCTGTAATCAATGAATTCAATTCCATTTGTCAGTAAGAATGATGATAGTTATCAATTAGCTGATCCTACACTTCCAGCAAAGAAATAAAGATGCCATGACATTAGTCTAATTTAAATGTGCACTCCTTTTTGGGGATAGGGAATTGATAGACATGTTGAATTCCCAACGGCACTCCAGAATTTACCGTTTTTCCGCGGTTTTTTTTTTCAGGTTAAGTTTAAGTCAGCTACAACATGTATTTTTGTCCAGATTGTTCAGCTCATCTACTCTGTTCAGACTGTAATATTATTAGAAATATTACATTTGGATACCTACCGCCATTGGAACAGAAGGATGGTCCCCGTGGGATGTGTTGCATTCTCTTTCTTCTTTTCTCATCAAGCCTCCTTGTTTCACAAATAACTCTAACCAATTCATCATCATCAACCACCGGTGTATGGTCAGGGAAGGTTGAATCAATGTTTATCGAATCTATCAGACTCTTAATGCAATCGTTATATTTCTTTTGTGCTCTTTGCCTTTTAATGTTATAAACTGTGATTGACTCCGACGGAAGTGGCCGAAGCTCATCGAGTTCTTGGCTGCAAACTTTGTGGCATATTCCTGGCAGTTTCTGCTTTATATTCCCCCGGTGTAAGCAAATGTTCATGTCATTTAGGGCGTTTATACAATTGCCCAGGATACTTGCATCATCCTCAATTCGAGAACTACATTGCGCGTTTGGATAGCTTTGCTTCGCCCGTGCTTTCTGGCGCAGAGACCTGTGCTCGCCATAAACGTGATCCATCCTCGGGCCGTGTTCAGGAAAAATGCTCACTTCACCTGTACACTGTAGAAGGAAATTAACCTGACTGAGGGAGTATTCATTTTTTAACAGCAGGGGGAAGTACAAAGATTCCCACCCCTTGACTGGAGGAGGGCAAAATATTTCAACCTTTTGACTGGGGGGATAAAAGGGAAAAAGCCTGCACAATAAAAGGACACCCGTGCGAACGATTTTCAACTTGTCAGGGTGATACAAAAACTGAGGGCAGAATTCGGGGCAGACACAAATTTTCACCACCCCCCTGGGTGCTGTTTCTCCACAAACTTATTAAATGTGTATTCCGCAAATTTGTGGATGTCCATAAATGTATGGAGGTCCGCAAAGTTGTGGAGAAACAGCACCATGTCGGTAAAAGATAAGGACTTTCTAAATATTCAACAAACAGTAATCACTAGTAGATAATAATTATCTTATTATGATAATGATAAAGTAATGCAAAATATATCAGACAAATATATAGCACTACAAACCCCCAGCAGTTCAAACTATGTATCCTTGTCGGCGAGAACATAATTATTATCACACTGTCTTTTTTATATCAAGAAATATAGTCACTCACATTTCTCACTCCCATACAAGCACGGTATCGTTTGATCTTTCCAAATCCGGTGGTGTCAAGATGGCATGTAGCGACAGCGGCACACCCTTGACCTATGTTTAGGACGTCTGTGAAGAAGGGATCCAGGTTTGTGATAGGATCGGGGTCAGGGCCGAAATTCACTGCGATGGGATGAATAATGATTGTGACAAATGATTTGCGTGGTCAATGGAGCACTTATATACCATTATTAATAATTATAATCAGAGCGGTGACTGATATCTAGCTTCAGATATATGAGGTTCAGGATGGTGTTTCTCCACAAATTTGCGGACGTCCGCAAATTTGCGGACGTCCGCGAATATATTTAAGAGCTCCACAAATTATGTCTTTTTGGTACTTAAGCATACAAATACGGACTTCCATATATATTTGCGGACATCCGTATATATTTGCGGAGCTCCGCAAATTTGTGGAGAAACAGGACCCAGATTATGTAGAAAAGGTGCATACATTTGCAATCAGATGATAATGGTTATACAGCTTGTTTATATCTATATTTCATTCCAGGATGGTGTTTCTCCACAAATATACGGACGTCCGCAAATTTGCGGATGTCCGCAAATATATTTATGGACCTCCGCAAATATATACGGATGTCTGCAAATATATGCGGAGTTCCGTATCTGTATGCTAAAGTACCAAAAAGACATCTAGGCCTTTATTTGCGGAGCTCCATAAATATATGGAGAGTGTATTTACGGACATCCGCAAATTTATGGACGTCCGTATATTTGTGGAGAAACACCATCCAGCTGGTATGAGCGTAGTAGTAGTATCAGAAAAAGAGCCCATGAAATGGACGACCGTACCTTCTACATCAATTAGCAGGGATGATGCCCCATTCTTCCCATACAGCACCCAGATGTCCAGCTTTACATCTATAAAGAGCACGTTACAATGCAAGGATTACTATAATATGTTATGACTACCACTGATACCTGTTGCCACACGTATTTCTATGTGAAGAAAACTTAATACAGTGCAAAGTTCACAGATTATCTTTATAATATCAGTGTTGCTCGCATTATTAAATCCTTCATCCGTTATTGAATATTCAGTAGCCTATAGCGTGTATTCCACCAATGTCTGAAAATCTAGGGTATGTGGGCACTTTTTTTAATTTCTTTTGATTAGGCTTCAAAATTACCCAGTAATTGACTCGAAACGGCTATGGCGATTCACAGACCGTGGCCTGAACTTGTGGACAATCAAAGGGACTCGTAATGAGCCCCAAAATGGCCAATACCAATGTATTTCTCTAAAATGGAAAAAAAACCGTCTAAGGTCGGCCTTGTTTTGCTAGGTAGGATCCAGTAACCCGAACACACCATTTCCTTCCATTTTTCTTTTCTTGCTTTTTTTTTGGGGGGGGGGGGGCTTAGCACATTTGACTAATATTGGTGAATGTGAATAAGGCATCACCTCCTGACGAAGTGGACTACATGTATTCTTGGGAGCAGAACCTATGTCACACAGTTCAGCGTGGCCCTTATCAGGCTTATCTCCCTTAAGATAACACCTCCCCAAAAGGGTCTAGATACATAGGAAATGTACTAGAAAAAGGTGTTAAAATCTTTATCGCAAGAGATCTAGGTATCCTACATCAAAATGCATTATAATATCTGGAAGATATTCAAAATATGCTCCAGATTCGAGATGCACTATGTTCTAATGCCATTAATAAATGGCAAAAAGGTCGCTTTTCTTAGTACATTGCCTACGTGTCTAGACCCTTTGTGACTCCCTTAGTTACCAGACAACTGCTCCCGAGAATCCAACTCTCGATCAGGCTAAATGTAGGAGATCAAACACAAGGTGTCGATTAGTTAACACAATAGACTTCACAATTACCGGTAAATCAAAATTTAGTAAAATAGGAGTGCTTACTTGTTTCTGCAAAACAGGTCTTGTACGTCTTCATTGTCCCTGAATTGAGATCATTGACAATACCTAGTGGGTCAACTTGTGACAGACGCACCAAATACGTCCCAATGTCCCCTGCGGCTAGGTGGGTGGTGTCCTTCCCTATGAACAATAAGGTAAAGGAACTATGAGCTGCTCATCACTGACATGAATTACCTGTTCTTTATCCTCCATGTGCCCCAGTCATCCTCCATGTGCCCCAGTCATCCTCCATGTGCCCCAGTCATCCTCCATGTGCCCCAGTCATCCTCCATGTGCCCCAGTCATCCTCCATGTGCCCCAGTCATCCTCCATGAGTTTGAGTTTGGTAACGTTTTTATTGGACAAAATTCCGCAGTATTACACTACGTCTCTCATATAGAGCTAATATTAGTACATAATAACTTCATAGTCAAGTAAACAAAAGAAAAAACATTCAAATACTGATCGCTTGCAGATACAGTACACAGAAAAAACATAGACGAGGTAAATCACATAAACAGGCAGCGAAGCAAGTGGGGCGTAAATTGACAAACAACTGTATCAGTTGACATAGGTTTTCCATCAGGGGTACAGACAGATACTCTCTGCAGGGTTTCAGTCAAGATATTCAAGACCCAACCCGTGTAATACTCAAGTCCGGGAAAGGTCAATTTGGTCATGTGGACCACAACGCTTGATCACATCATGAACACCATGAAATTTGTATAAGAATCACAGATCACATATCACTGTTCATTATGTTACTGATTATCGTACGTTCACATTAGAAAGTAGCACACATAAGGGATTTACCATTGATGCTTACTCAAGACATGTGTATACAACGCAGTGTCAATATAGCTTGGTTTAATACACATCTAAACTAGACATTTTAGACATTTTGACATTTCAAATAGCACCATTCTATTAATGTAATATATCATAGACCCCGTATCACAACACATCCAGACGGAATGTACTAAGGACCCTTCACCTTAGTCATGAATGCATTTAGAGTTGCCAAGCTTTGGTCCACGGGTAGTAATTTGTCCCATAATCGCACCCCTCTATACAAAGGACTATCCCCCAGGATGTGCCCCAGTCATCCTCCATGTGTCCCAGTCATATCCCAGGTGCCCAGTTATCCTGAGCCTCAGACATGAAAACCGTGTTTCAAGAACAGCTTGGCAATTTTAAAATGGTCTCTTTTCGGAGAGGGCGAAGAAAATGTTTTCCCCAGATTTCACCATCCCTGCTTCTTTTGTTGGAGAATGAGCACTCCTATTCAAGTCTGTGCTAATATGTACCCTGTTAGAACACTCACCTGCATCAAAGCTTGCAATAAGAATTCCCTTGTAGTAGGTCTCAATGGTGAATGGTTCATCTTCCATTTTGTTTCCAATATTATGATCTGAATGCACTTCCACCTAGAATGTATAACATTGTCAGTCAATATGCCATATGAGACCTGGATGTGATTGATATCAACTTTCTTTTTCTTTTTTATAGATTTTTATTAAGGTATATTAGACATAGTATGAAAACATCCAATCTAAAGCTGAACTCGGATTAATCCGGTCTGCCGGGAATCAACAATAATGATAAGGCCAGTCAAAAGAATAACTGGTTTCTCATCACCGCAAGCATCATGAAAATCGTGATTTCGGGAAAACTCTTGATTTTATTTTTTATATTTCTGATGAAAAAAACAACATTCCTAAAGTGGACAAATATTGGCTTATTTGGTGTCAAATTAAAGCTTGTACTGCCTAGTAATGCAATGAGCTACAAATATAAATATTGCATCATAACAACTTTTGTGGATCAATAAACTCTTAACTATTAAAATGTGAAAAATGTTCGAAAAAAAAGTCCAAAGCTACCGATATATTTTAGCTTCCAAGTAAAGAAAAAGATTAAATAAAAAATGCCCTCATCATATCTTTCTCCCTCCTCGGTGATGAGAAACAATCTTTTATTATTTGAGTGGCCTAATGTTTCTGACATTAAGGTCATTCTAAAAGCTATTTCTTTCTCACCAGTGGCGGTCGGGAAAATGGGGTAATTGGAAAATGTATGTTTGCATGATGCTTATGAATTATCATGTTTTATATTTCCTGATAAAGATGTATTGTGAAATGACTAAAGATGGCCATACGTGGTATCGAATTAAGATTGTACAGTTTCAAAAGTGCGGCTTTGCAATAAATAGACGATGGTTATCAACGGGTAACTATGAATAATCAACATGTAAAACAAATTTCATGTGTCATATTTATCAACTTTTAAAAGAGAAATATTTACTTATGGAAGGCAGCTCCTGCGGAACTCACAAATCGTTAACAACTGCTTAAAAAAATGCCCTCACTCAGTTGGCACAGAATTCAGTTCAACGCCGAATCAACATTAAATCAATATTGGATCAACATTGAATCAACATTGGATCAACATTGACAAGCATAACACTTACATTTGACCAAATCGTTTGCAGATGATCAACTACGACCTGATTGTTTGTCACTGTTATCGGACGTGGGAGCTGGTCATAGGTCAACATAAGGCGGGCGTCTGGAGCAGGAATTCATGCAATAATGTTAAAATAATATTATATGTACAATTAAGTAGAAATATAAAACGGGGTCCCGGGATCATATAGGTTACAAGCAATAAACAATGCAAGGAATAGTAACGTAGTCTACAACGCTCATAATGTATCTCCTTTATTTCATTTTCTGCGGATAACCATCACAGGCGATATTTAAGACGATTAAATTACGGATGGCAAAAATGTTTCCATTCCTGGGGGAACTGGTAAAATCGATGTGATTTTGAATGGTACATTATCATCACTATAGGGCATTAACAATTCCTCTCAATCCAGAAATTGCGTGGCAGATTAAGAGAGGGCCTGCGCCCTCAGCCCACCATTTTTGGGTGTGTTTTTTGGCACAATTCAATGTGTGTCTTAAAAGTTGGGAAGGGAGAATTTTCCAATACTAGCGCCCCCTCCCCCTCTCTTTTCAAAATCCTGGATCCGCCACTGAAATGATTGAGTCGTCATACGTAATACTCACCAGGATGTGTACATTCTTGACACGTTACTGGGACACCAAAGAATTTGACATGCGGTCGGCCATCCATAAGTACCCCCTGGTCATCCAGAACAGGGTTGGTGACAACGATCACACCTGCATAACCTGAATGAAATACCCAACAGTTGATATATAATATATTCAATTAAGTACAAAATAAAAGAGCTTACACATATCGCCATGATTATGGCCTTACTTGTCGAAATAGCGTTAAACAGTCATTACCCACTCATTACCCACTCGCTTACACATATACAATAATGATAATATCATTACTATATTATTACTATATTATTGTACATGGGAGACAAGAGAATTTTTCCGTTCACACTATTTTGTTAAATAGCCCAAAATAGCAGCAGAGGAAACTCGATTGTTCACACAAAATTCTCTCGATAACGTACCTCCGTCTGAAGGCAGGGTAAGATCTCCAACAGAGGTCGTCATATCCACAGTTCCCCCGGGAACCAACAATGTGTCTGAGGAAGGATGAGAAACAATGCCGATTTAATCAATCAAAAATCAAAGTTACTTAATGGTCTTCTTTCAGCACATTGAGTTAAATTCAAGCAACTTAAATCTTTCAGCATAAAGTTGCTTAAAGTAGCTTCAAACAGCGGAAAGAATGCCACCAATCACCTCTACTTATTGCTTAAAGTTGCTTGAATTAGATGGCTCATGCAGTGAAAATAGTTTAGTATGGTCAAAAATCACAAAATTAAGTGAAGTGCTACCAGTACACTCCAACAAGAGACTGCACTGTAAATAGTGCAACTAAAAAGACATGTTTAATAATGGCAATGGAAAAACTCGTGATTTTATCCTCATTGTGGCAATTAACAGATGATAACGAGGAACGCTGTCCTATGCTATATGTTCCACCATTAAAAACAATATAAACGCCTTAATATGACTGTCAGACTATAGGAAATGGATTTACCTGGATCACCTTCAAGTGGGGGAGATAGGGTGACTAAGCCACTATCGTTCAACTGTTTTAGAGTTTGTCCATAGCTTGCAAAGTTATTGCGTTCAATAGCAGACCATACCTCTGGTTCTGTAGTAGATATTATCTGCGGCTTTGTGACCATAATATTACCAGCTGCACCGATCGACTTCAGGAACAGTGTGGTGTCGTTCATCCATGTATGTTCCTAGTGGACAAATGCCAATTAAATCATCAGCAACGTTAATAGCTTAGGCTCCAGTACGGCGACATGGGTACTTGCAAAGCGTGGCATTCTTTTCAATCCTTTGTTCTGGTGTATTTCACTGCATTTCACAACATTTTGCAGCAGTATCACCCTAAGTATTACCCTGCTCCTGGGTCCTGTTTCTCCACAAATTTGCTTCCATAAATTTGCGAAGGTCCGCAAATATATATGGAGCTCCGTATTTGTATGCTTAAGTACTTAGAAACGATTTCCATATAATATATCAAATATATTATATTTGCGGACCTCCATAAATATATGGAGAGTGTATTTACGGACCTCCGCAAATTTGCGGACCTCCGCATATTTGTGGAGAAACAGCATCCCTGGCAATACGTAGGGTGACACTGCCACAAAATGCTGCGAAATGTGCCAGAACGAAACATTAAAAAGATCGCCACATTTAGAAGGTATCTGTGTCGCCCTAGTGGGATCTGGGCTAATGGCTTGGTATATCACACACTGTGCGAATCTTGACTTGTATACAGAACATAATGTTGGCCTTTTGTTTTAATGGGTTTTTTTTGCGTCTACGTTTTAATGATTAACTTAATAAAAGCTTTATAAACATTTGTTTTTAGCTGGGTGAGATTTTAAAAGACATGGATTATCGTATATATGATTGCTTTCTAACATATCTAACATGATACTATAATCGAATGTATACTAAAATATCATCGTAGATATATAGATATATAATGAGCAGATGAAATAGGAATGGGTGGCTATATTAGAGGATAAGAAAATACTTACATTGATCATCTTGCCACCTCTCAAGAAAGCACGTTTTTGGTGGATGGTCTCGGCGCAAAATACCATCAGTTTCTCGTCATGATAGGTCACAGGTGGGTCTGAATGATATTGACATGACGATCAAGTTAGGTTACATAGTTGATTAATCAAAATAAAAGTGTGATAAATCATACTATGTCTATACTGTATTAATGGAGGGGGGGGGGGTGTCCCAAGATATTTTGGACAGAAGTCCTGTAACTGGCCTCATATATGTTCCATTATATTTGGACTTTTTCCTCAGATTATTACCTCAACTCTGGGCAAAATGGTTAGCCCTGCATGCATGCCAAAACATGCCCCACACTGATAATAATGGACCTGGAAATGTTAGTCACTACGGACTACATTTCTATAGTCACATGAATGTAGCAAAAACGACTATACCAAGTTAGTCACCAATGTCTATAGTAAGTTAGTCATATAGTCAACCTATAGTCAGCCATTAAATCGGCTGATTTGGGCTATATAGTCAAGTGACTATGAATTTAATGGTTTCATGGTCTAAAGTAGTCACCATGACTAATAGATATAGTCAATCATAAGAAATAAGGGAAACTTAAGTACTGAAGGCAGGTCAAGGTTCAGCAGGGTAGACATGGCTAGGAAAAGGCAGGGCAGGGGACAGGCTAGTAGGATAGGGCAGGGCAGGGCAGGGACAGGCTAGTATGAGGCAGGGCAGGGGACAGGCTAAATAAGGCAGGCCAGGGGACAAGCTAGGATAAGGCAAGGCAGGGGACAGGCTAGGATAACGGCAGAGTAGGTGACAGGCCAGGATAAGGCAGGCCAGGGGACAAGCTAGGATAAGGCAGGGCAGGGGGCAAGCTAGGATAAGGCAGGGCAGGGGCCAGGCTAGTAGAATAGGGCAGGGCAGGGCAGGGACAGGCTAGGATGAGGCAGGGCAAGGGACAGGCTAAATAAGGCAGGCCAGGGGACAAGCTAGGATAAGGCAAGGCAGGGGACAGGCTAGGATGAGGCAGGGCAAGGGACAGGCAAGGATAAGACAGGGCAGGGGACAAGCTAGGATAAGGCAGGGCAGGGGACAGGCCAGGATAAAGCAGGGCAGGGGACAGGCTAGGATAAGGCAAGGCAGATGACAGGCTAGGATAAGGCAGGGCAGGGGACAAGCTAGGTTAAGGCAGGCCAGGGGACAAGCTAGGATAAGGCAAGGCAGGGGACAGGCTAGGATAAGGCAGAGCAGGTGACAGGCTAGGATAAGGCAGGCCAGGGGACAAGCTAGGATAATGCAGGGCAGGTGACAGGCCAGGATAAAACGGGGCAGGGACAGGTTAGGATAAGGCAGGGCAGGGGACATGCTAGGATAGGGCAGGGACAGCCTAGGATGAGGCAGGGCAGGGGACAGGCTAGGATAAGGCAGGGCAGGTGGCAGGCTAGGATAAGGGAGGCCAGGAGACAGGCTAGGATAAGGCAGGCCAGGGGACAGGCTAGGATAAGGCAGGCCAGGGGACAAGCTAGGATAAGACAGGCCAGGGGACAGGCTAGGATAAGTCAGAGCAGGTGACAGGCTCCTGTGTAGGCCTATCATGCTCTGTCAGTCTAGACATACACTGTTCATGTATGTCTATGTGATCAAAATTGGAACAAATTACCATGATAACTCTATCAAACATGAGAACTCATGCACCCTATAACATCTTAAGTTGTCATAGTCAACTGTAACATAACATAAAACAAGCAGGGATATCCATAGAACAGTGGTTTACTAGGAGAGGATGTGCCTACCTGAAGTCCATGGACCATTCAAATTTGAATCCTAACTGTTTCCTGTGCACACATTCCTGTGACATCATCAATTTGTGTGATCCACATATAGTCACTACTGACTATCTTTATGACTAATATGTGACTAAGTTGTATAGTCTCCTGACTACGGGGGTCAAAATATGATGGTATAGTCAGTACTGACTATAGGTTTTATTATCAGTGCAATATCTACAAAAAATGACTCCTTTTAATGCAGCCACCCCACCAAAGCGGCCAATTTTCATAGTCCCAAGGGTGGCCACATTAGAGGAAGTTGACATCATATGTAGTTGGATAGATAAAAGCCATTTGAGAACTAAACTGTTCATTTTTGAAGGAATTTGGAGTCTGGAGTCAATCTTACTTGAACCAAACACTGCATACTAGTATCACTCTAAGAACAGTGTGTTACGTCTAGACACTTTCTAGCATGCTTCATTCAGCCACTTTTAACACAATTCTTTCTGTAACACACTACATACTCTTTGCCAAATGTGTGTTGTTCTGAAAAGAATGTTGTAAATTAGTGTGTGCACTCTCAGAAAAGTCAGCGTCATTGTTGCTAAAACCATTTCCACCTGAAGGTTTTAGCGACAATGACGCTGACTTTTCTGAGTGTGTGTAACTCCTCATGCTCCCACAACATACATGTCTTAGGGTGATGTATGGACTACATATAGAGAATTTTACTTTGATATGTTTCTCTAAATTATTCATCATTTGAATCAATAGATTGGTAAGTATAACAAAAGTTGGATATTATAATATTGATAATATGCACCAAGCAGTGGGCGGTGTGAATGGAAGCTGGTATGGTATCAGAAAGGTATGTATTGATGAAATCAATAAGCCTATACTGTTGCCATCCACAGCAACGAGATGTTTTGGGTGGGTGTCACTTTCTTTCTCTGTCTGTCTTTCCTGTATTGTTCCCAACAAAAAAAGGAGAGCTTGTGTAAGTCTACTATTATTAAATTGGGTTGGTATGCCCTAGGGCGGCAAAGCTTGCATTAATTAGGTTTTTGTAAATTATACATATCCATAATCTATTATCTCTCTCGCTCTCACTGTGCATGTGAACATAATGCATGTATTGCACACTTTGCACAACTTAGTATGATTGAGTGCATTCGTCCTGACTAATCGCTATATATACTTTTCATATTATGTTGTTTTGCAATTTATAACTGGGATAGTATAAACTGCATATGCTGAGTATGCAGATTCAAAGGGAGGGGTACTCTTTTTTAACAACTGGGTGGGAATGGCGAACCCTTAATAGGCCTGTGTCCACTAGCATATATCAGGCCGTTTGTCGTCATACAAAACTTGAATTTGAATACAAATATGAAATATATGTTTTGTCTCCCTGTGGACACAGTTGGACGACAAAATTCTCAAATACAAAAGTGGAATAGCAATTTGGGGGTGCCACAAGTGGACGACAAAAGTGAGAATTTAGAAATCTAACATGTTTGATTTGTAGTGCAGAAATTGGGCAAGGTGCTCTTTATTCTATTATAATAACTTGTCCATGTTTATCCTGGGCAGTCTGGGCAGCAATTTATAATGCCTAGTGGACACAGTATACCTTTAGTTAAAGCAGAATATATCTACAAAATATATGCCCAGATATGTACATATTGCTGGACGTCAAAACGGCTATATATTCCACTTTCCTTGTCGTATAGTGGACACAGGCCTATTCGGGTGTAAAAAATGCCATTTTCACCTGTTTTCAGTTTTTAAAAAAACTTTTAAAAAACGCCTGCGTATTGCAATGTTACAAAAGAGCGTGAATGCTTTCAATCAGAAATTAAACTACACCAATTGGCTTATCGGCTACCTAGGTTTCTACTGAGGTGTGAGTAGGAGTTGAAAGGGATATATAAATACATTATAACACCATGGTGATTAGAGTCTGGAAAAAAATTACATTACATTTAGAACCACAGTGTGCTCAGATTTTAAACACACAGAAAATGATATGTGATGAGCAATAAAACAAATTCAGATGCTGAGCATGTTTACATCTTTTAACTGTTTGGGGACAGTAGTTAAAAAGGGCTCGGCTGAAAGCAATTGCTGGGGTATGGAAAAAATGTGGTCCCCTCTCACAGGGAAGGGGGGGGGGGGGTCTGAAAAAATTGGCCCATTCGATTGAGTTGTAAGTTGTAGGGTAGATTTACCTGGAGTCGGACACATACCTTGGGACGGACACCTGATTTTGCGGGTAGGCCTATTCAAACATGTTAAGCCCTCTATTCGTGAACAGTAGTAAAGTTTACGTCTTATTCTTTCCAAAAACACTAGAAGTATCTAGTAGGGTACAGAAATAACCTGAAATTCCACTGTCCGTTTCAGGGTATGTGTCCGACTCAGGGTGAAACTACCCTATAATGTTTCTATATCTTACCGCCTGCTGGGGTTGGGATGCAGTAGGTGACGCAGTGAATCTCACACAGGGTATCGGTACACGTGCCGCTTGCTGGTCCTAGTCCTCTGAGGTATGCCCGGAAGTCCTTCCCCTCTGCCGCCTGCTTCTTGTATGTCTCACACATCTCCTCTGTGTTTAGGGTTTAGGAGCAAAAAAGTATTAGTATTGATTAGTTTATATTTGTAGAGGTTTATTACTACATTCAGTGAAGGAAACCTCTGAAATCAGGACACAGTAGCTATCCCCACCCCCCACCCCCCACCCCACAAAAAAACCCACAAAAACACCAACACACACCAATTTTTGTGAGCACTCCTATATTCACAATTACACTTCCTATATACATTTTATTTAATTGCATAATGACCGTGCGTAGTATATATTAAATTATATTTAAACGTGCTTAATATCTAAATTTTTGCTTTAACTTTCCCAATTTAAAAGTACAGTACATCAATAGCCATAAATAATAATCTAAAAGATGTTCTTCTTGCATCTTTCCCTTGGGTATTTTGCTGTATTGTAGTGAAAGGCTACAGGGATACAGCTCTGTTCTATGCTCACGTTTAAAATGTCATATATCGGAAGATAATAAATATGTTTATCTATCAAATTTGAGAATGGACGCGAAGATATGCCTAACAAGCCTCTCAATAAAACGGTCTGTATGTATACAGTGTATATAGAGTTCCATAATTATGGAACTTTTGAATGCATTACCTCTGTGAAAGCAGTTTCGTGAGAGTTGCTCATGCTTATTGCTTAAGGTTGTGAATGTAGCTCGCTGGGACAACCTCTCAACAGTAACAAACCATACATAGTCTTAATGTGCAAATGGTGCGTAGTCTTACAAATAGTTTGCCTGTAGATAGCACCATCATATACTATCCTGTCTGCAGAATAATCATGTTACCTGGTAGGCATCATATGTTATGAGGGGCTCTGTCCCCCCAACCCCTTTTTTTTCTTCTTTTCAAAAAATGCAGTCATGATAGAAAGTTGTTAGTGTATGTACTTGGTAGTGCTATCTATACGGGACTAGCGCATCCTGGTACCTCAGATAGTCGGGGGCTAAACTCCATCTCCTTATCAGGTTAATCCCCTCTCCTCACACCTAGAACAAAGGTGCTGATAAGAAATTCACCCATGATGCAATGCTCTGGAGTCGGGGGCCTAACCACAATGCATTGCTCTGAGCTAAGATGGCGGCCCCCATAGCCTAATGCGCTAGTCCCGTATAAGAATACGCACCATTTGTATTTTAAACTATGGTTTGTAAATGTTAAGGCAATGCGTAAATGCATCCGGATAAAATGATTTGCACCGCCTGGAAACTGATCCCGTCCAGTCTCAACTCATGAGGAACCATCAAAAATGAATCGATGGTAGTTAGCATTTATCTATATACACATATTATAATAATGAACTCACCTGCAGTTTGAGTCTGTACACTGGTGGACATCACACATAGGAGACAGATAGCCACCCAGGGCCATGTTCTCGCCATCTTGTCCATCGCTGGACTAGTGCTGATCCTATACTACCTAGGCTGTGATCCTCAACACCGTGTTCCGCTTGGCCAGATAACCAAGCCTTTAAAAGCTCCTCAAATATGGATGATTATTGACGCTTTAGACTAGCAGGGGATCGATCCGAGGCGATCAACTGGTTATATATTGCACTTCTTGTATAGGGAGTGGCCAGTTTTAACAACAGGTGGATTGGTGGATTGGTGGATTTGGCGTGGATCTCTTGAGGGGGCAGGGGGTGGGCAAAACTACGCTTCTTAGCACTTTAAGACACATGCTGCTTGATGATGGCATTTGTCATTATGATGCACCAATGCAGCCCGGTGAGTAATTCACCGATGCTGAATTGGTACATCATGCTGACCCTGCAGAAGTATATCAACCCCATAGCGTCGGCATGATGCTTGAATGTAGACTTTACTCTCTGGGGTTGCATTTATGCATCATATTGACCAATTGCACGATGCATTAACGCATCATACCGTCCTTACAGTGTTAAAGTGGGAGGGGGTAGACCAAACCAATGTCACCCCTTTTTACTGAAAAATGACCGTTCCTGAATCAGGACGCCTGCGTCGGTTCCTCAGGGATACGGTGCTACTACATATATATATATATATATATATATATATATATATATATATATATATATACATATATATATATACATATATATATATACATATATACATTTGTGTATATATATATATATATATATATATATATATATATATATATATATATATATATATATATATATATATAGGTAATACCATTGGCAAACTATCTACTATTATGCTGACCAAGGTACAACATATATTATATATGGCCATCTACGTGCCACATTTCCTTATTCCTATTTTCCAAAGGGCAGATTATATAACGGTCACCCTGTCGACCGTAGCAAAATAGGGCCGACCATACAGTAACTTTTATGTAATTGAAAAAAAATAAATTTACATGTTTATTTTTGCCTACTTGGATCTTATTGCCTATACAAACCATGCTAAAATAGTTTTCTATTTATCTAGGTAGGTAGGGCGATGACCGCTGGCACCTCTAGGCTTGAACCGTTGAGGTATTGAGCAAATCTAATTGCTGCACGAGCTGCTCCTGGCTAGTCCTGCAGGAAGTACTGTGTGAACTCAACCGTGAAGCACTAGTTAATTATGTATGTCACACAGACATAGTTCAGGGTCCTCGTGGGGCGAGTAAGAATGGAATAGCCATTCACAACATGTAGATATATATGTACCTTGTTTGGGGATGGGTTGATTGTTATGGTGTTGTTATGACTTTTGCCAGAGGGTAGCTATCCATATTCATTATTCATTAACAGTCATAATGATATCATAATACCATAAATTCATAGTATAGCCTATAGGAGGTTGTAGATCATGACTGTTATACCAACTGAAAGTACCTGTTTATAAAAAGATATTAACTGACATATAATTATGGTTGTAATTATATAAAACACCTGCGAAATGAAATCCACCTCGAGAGAAGAATGGGGCCTTACCGTCAATCGTTATACCCTTTTGATGTGAATTGTAATTCAAATTTGAACATCACATCGTGAAGGAATACTATTATAAACTCAAAAATGCACTGAGAGATTTCTCAGTGAGTGAAAGCCCAGTGCTTAAACCAATTATCAGTATGTTTAATTCTCTGAAATGTGTAGAAGAGGGATGGGGTCGGTCTGTATAGCTACGTCAGAGTTGCCACCGACAAGGTAGTTCTAAATTCCCTGACTTTATATAGAAATTTCCTGACCATTGCGATATCAACCCATTGTCACAAAACAGCCTCCAGCTATGGATGTGCCTTTTCTTTTTAAAGTTATCTTCTACTAAGGGGTGGTCTTCAACTTATTACTAGCGACAGAGATTTGGGTATATCTAAACTGTGGTGACACACTGTCTTTTTTTCAAAATATTTTCTCTGGCAAAATTTGAAATTCCCTGATAGTTTCTTAAAATCTATTTTTCCTGACAAAATTTGGAATTCCCTGATATTTCCCTGACCTGATACAGATATTTTATTCCCTGACGATGGGAACCCTGTAAGTAGTGTGGGGTGTAAGAGAAGTCTATTGAATATACGCTGAATACTTCATTGTATTATGAGTTTATTATGAGTTTGAGTTTTTCAAAATTTTTATTTGGCACAAATTCCATTACAAGTAACGTCTCTCAAATGAGGCCAAAGAAATAACACATGTTTATGAGCAGGTTACAACGTAATGTCGTTAGCATACACATCTCATATATACATTCAAATACCGAAACTTCAACCATTCAGTACACAGGAAAAACATGGACATACACACATAGACATATAGAAAGATCGGGCAGCGAAGTGAGCGTAGCAAACAGTGGTATACAGTTGGAGCAAGAATAATATATTTTTCAGTACCATCAGATCATCCACCATATCTCAAATACTATTAATGGCCGGGAATATAGGACACGCAAGTCTCAGGCATAAATTCAATACAGTACCATATAGCCAGAGCAGTCCTGCTGATCATGCACATACTATCACAAAAATATCCTACCCATACATATATCACATTTCAGATAGCTTCTCTTCACAGTACAGTATCACTATAATATTCACGACAGTGGGTCACATGGAATCACGTGCCACATTATTCAGTCAGTCAGTTCCACAGTTATCATACATGTAACTAAGTCAACATACACCCTACGTTTTCTTCATGACCACGACACCAGGACACATGGAATCACGTGACACATTATTTAGTCGGGTCCACCACTACGTACAAAGATACAAATCAGTTGAATCTCACATCCATCCATATAATCACTTACTTTGAATTTTCTTCATGAACAGGCTATGACTCGTCAGATTCTGCACATCTGCAGTGAGCCTATTCCACAAGAAACTGCCTCTATACAATGGGCTCCTCTTATAGAGATTGTCTTTCGGTCTTTGCAACTTAATTTTCCTCTTACAGTTACTACGTAATACTCTTACATCTGATACCAAATTGCTGTTATCTCTTGTATATTTATACATTAGACTTAGAAGATGTATGTCTCTCCTAGCTAGCAGCTTGTCACAACTACAGGTTCTATGCAGTTCCAGTCTGCTAATCTGCCTTGGGTCTTTTATACCCATTGACGTACGCAGACAGTGGTTCTGCAAAGTCTGCAAATTCGCAACGCTGCTCTCTAGGCCACACTCAAGGGCAAAGTCGCAATAGTCCATCACCGGTAGCACCATTTGTTTATACATTGTCAGTGATAGATCAGTGTCCATTACTTTCTTTGTTCTACGCATGTGTCTTAATTTAGCTTTCACTGAGCCTTGTACTTTACAACAAAGTGGTTCAAAACTACACACGTCGTCTACTATGACACCCAAGTAGTTGAAGACTTTTACATTTTTTAGCACCCTACCACTCAGTTTGAGTTGATAGTTATTATAGTTAATACCATCGTCCTCTGGGTGACACCACAGTACATGAGTCTTGTCAATGTTGACTGTAAGCCTATTAGTATCACACCACTCAGCTGTGCGCGTTAGGTCATTCTGTAGTAATATTCTAGCTATCTCCGGGTCTCTATTAGACACACATATAGCCAAATCATCAGCATACATAAAGTGGACACAATTCAGTATGTTGATCACAATCCCATTTATGTATACATTAAACAACAACGGTCCAAGGACGGATCCCTGAGGTACGCCACACTCTATACCTTGTTCACTCGATTTACACCCATTCACCACAGTACATTGTTTTCGATCCGTCAGGTAGCTCTCGAACCACTCAACAGTACTCCGCGAACAGCCCATCTTAACCAGCGCGCTAAGCAGTATTGAATGATTGACAGTGTCGAACGCCTTCCTTAAATCAAGGAAGGCGATCGACACTACTTCCCCCCTATTCCTGGCTTCATAAATAAACTGAATCAATCCAAAACACGCATCTGTAGTTGACCTTTCCGGCATAAAACCAAATTGACATTTGTCAATTGTGCCGTGGAGTAATATGTATGACATTAACTGATGATGTATTGCCTTCTCAATAACCTTGGACAGTATGCTCAGCTGGCTGACCGGACGCCAATTTGTCACCTTACTACTATCACCTGTTTTTGGCAAAGGTGTAATACTCCCAGTCTTAAGATCCCGTGGGAAAACGGATTCATCAATGGATGCATTCACCATACGCTCCAGGATAACTGGCTTAGACAGAAAGAAATCCTTCACTACAATAGTTCGAACGTGTTCAATACATGATGATTTATCTACCTTAATTTTACTGGACATCTTACTAGCTTTAAGCACATCAATCCTTGTTAAAGTTAGTCGGGGTCGTTCCAAAACTGGGAAAGTCCAAGGCTCATCCAAAACGGGTTCATTGAAGGCTTCAGCCAGTTTCCTGCCAATGTCACTATAATATGAGTTCACAAAATCTGCAGTCATATCATGTCTTACTCGCACCCCATTATCATCCACCAGGGAAAGAGTGTTATCCTTCTTAGGCCCCTTCCAAATATTATTTATAACCGACCAAAAACGCTTAGGGTGGTCCTTATACCTATCCAACTTAGATTTAATATCACGCTTGATATTTTTTATCAACAGACGACCAACTCTTTTGTCCAAGTCTCTGATTTGTGGTAGATATAAATTTTGTACACCCATTCTGACCTTCCTGCATTTACGGAGCAGTCTGTTTTTTCGACTAATGAGTGTTTCAACCAAGGGGGTAAAACCATCAGGGCGTGCAGCACTAATTTTCATTTTTTTAATCGGATGTTTAGTATCCAGATACTTTCTCAATTTAGTCAACAATTGTGCCACATAATCATCCACTGTTGGGTTACCATCAAGTTGCCAGTTTTCATTAAGTACAAATTCCCTGGTTGCCTCAGACGAATAGTCTTTATAAGAACGACACTCAATCTCCTTGAAACCAGTAGCCCGCACTGTTTTGGCCTTCTTTTTAACCACATAGACTGGTGCATGATCACCGTTTAAATCATTCATGACTCCAAACTGGCTAACATGCTGACAGTTAGTGTAAATGTGATCAAGCGTAGATCTACCGTTTGGGTGGAAATAAGTCGGTTTGGTCTGAAGGTATTTCAATTTCACTCCTTTTAGAAACTCAAACATACGTCTACATTTTGGACTGTTTCGCTGCCTTGTATCTATGTTTAAATCACCCATCAACCAAATCTCCTTGTTTCTCATGTATGGTAATTTCACAAGCTGCTTCAACTTATTGAAACAACGGTTAATATTACCACGCGGGGGTCGATAAATAGTGACAATCACTCTGAACTTATGCCCTGGGTATCTGGTTAATAACCCCATACATTCAAGGTCGGGGGTCATGATATTAAAATCATCAAGAACAGTGGTGTGTGCGGCAAAGTGTGATGGCACATAAGCAGCTACACCTCCACTTTTTCTTAAGGCATTTTGTCTATCATTCCTATAAAGTACATAGCCCGGCAAATCCACCATCCAATCAAAGTCCCCGTCGTCAAGCCAGGACTCAGATATGCTGATGTGGTCAACATTAATGTTTAGTTTACGGAGCTTATCCACCTTACTACACAAACTTTGGGTGTTCATATTAATCATGCGCAGACCACTTAGCCCACCCAGCTCCTCATAACTGTAATACGTCATCATAAACTCTCAAACCCCAACCATACCTCACACAGTTAGACGCTCTACCCGAAACAACATACATAACCAAAAAAATCAACAGTGCAAACATGAAGGTCTTAGGCGCTGAAAAACAGGGCACTAAGTACAGAGTATCCGCATGCTGACGCATTATGCTACTCTAGGTGAAGTGTAGATATACAAGTTACAAAACAAACATTATATTATAACCAAACCTTATCTGAGTGTTTAATACACTGAAGAGGTACCGGTACCTTTATATGGCACGGTAATCTATACAAACAAAGTCAATATAAATCAATTACTAGTTAGAAAAAGGGTGTACAGATTAATACTAGGTCTCACCCATAATTATAAATACACTCAAGTATAGTTCAGTATGACCAGGTAATGTTACATTGTGTTATAATACAACTCAGTATTATTACTTTTTAGACAGGTAGTTTCAATAAATATTGACACGTCCACTAAACTTACATATGAATTAAATGGCTACTTAGTCTGTTCTATCCAAAAATTAATCCACTAATGAATTTATTTAGGAAAGGACAAGTCAAAAATTCACAAATAGTTATACCAAATATTCAAGTATTCAAATTCAATTGTGCCGACTCCCCCAGCCAGTTTATAAATCAATCACTATATCAACTACCAGAAACACTCATACCAAATACACCACTCAGAAAATACGTAGTCCATCTATTTCAACTTTCAAATACAATATATTTGACATATTCATGCAGTACAATATTAATAATAATAATACTTCTGCCGCTCATCATAAGTTGATAGTAATACACCTCTAATATCAAAGGACTGCAAACGGTTATTTAAATCAATGTCTCTCCAAAAGTTCATTAACTCAATGCCACTCACGGACAGCAGTTCATTTTTTATGTTGATATGTCCCCATTTATTGGCTTCAGGTTTTGTGTCAGCAGGGAGATCACTCAGATTAGCACCGCAGCTGTATGTTCTAGTTGTTGCTCGTCCGTGTTCATGGTATTCTTTCTCGATGGATGGAATCACCCGTCGTCTCAATGGAATCACTGAGAAGTATTATGGGTTGCGTTAATACTAGAAACATATTAAATGTGGGCACAGCCCGAATGCAATAAGGTGAGGCACTAGGGGCACAGTAAACAGAAAACGTTATACAACGTTATAATTATACCGTTTCTCTATAATTTTTTATATAACGTTAAATACGTTATTTTGACGTAAAATAAGGTATTTCTGTTGGCTGGCGGCATTGTACCATGCAAGTGCTACTTACTACCGCTCACAGCATTAGGGAATGCTGAATAATAGTGCTACAATGGGGCTAGGATGGAGTACTTCATTATGGTATATGCCATAATTAACCCTTTAAGGACAGTATGATGTCTCAAAGTTCCATGTCGTCACCGACGCAGCGCCCGTGAGTATCTCAACCACAGTGCATCAACCCCATAGGGTCTTCATGGTGCATGAATGCAGCACTTGAGTTATTCACCAAGAGTAGATTCTTACATCAGGACGACAAACCGGCATGACGCATTAAAGCATCATGCTGCCCCCGAAGGACTAATGCTACCCTCATTCCCTGCCAAAAGCAGCGCTACCTGCAATTAACACTTTGAGTAGCTCTATCAAAATTTGATTGCATGTCTATTATTGTATTGAGTACGTAACAAGGTACCTTTCCAGGGTACCGTATCTTTATTTACATGAAGGTATTAACCCGTTAAGGGTCGCATCTTGCTTCAATGTGTTATGCCCTCGGTCGTCATGGTGCATTACGCAGCCCATGCTGATCCTTTTGAAGTGTATGAACGTTTTATGGTCGTCATGATGCGTGAATGCAACATACCAGGGTTGCATTCATGCATCATGACGACAAAGGGCATGATGCATTTAAGTAGTATACGGCCCTTAAAGGGTTAAGTACTCATGTAAACAATGTCATTCCCCCATTCCCCTTCGGTACTCTATTTGCTCAGCCAGTGCATATAGTTCTACCTCTATAGGAAATATGTTGGCAATCGGTTAAAGAAATGATTAATAACTAGCATATTATTATATATAGTTTTATAGCATTTGAGGCGAACACCAATAGGCAAATTCCATAAGTCGGTGTAGTTTATTCTACAACTGGTAGTGTGTATAAAAGGTATAGACATAGAAACTCATTCATAATACATTTATTTGTGACAATAGCTGAACTCGAGAGTCCATAGTAACATAACGCATGTTTATTATGCGGCAATAAAGTAGTACCCCATGCATTGTAATTAACACGTCCCTACTAAGGCCAGACCAAACAAAAAAGTTGGTCAATGGATTTCGCGCACCATATTTTCGGAAATGGACATATTTTTTTTTTGAAAAAAATGTTTTCAATGGATTTCGCTCGCTTCATTTTTTTCAAAATTGTAATTTTTTTTTTTTTTTCCAAAATTTTCTTCCAGTAATTCCCCCAGATGAACCAATCATTTTTTATGTTAGGGGTCCACTAATAACTTTTGTCGGAGGCTGGTTTAAAAAAAAAAAAAAGTCGCTCGCTCCAGTTTTCCACCTACAAAATCCGTTGACAAAAAAAAATTCTTTAAAAAAAAATAATAATAATTCGCTCGCTCGCACAATTTTTTGAGAAGTGAAATCCATTGACCAACTCTTTTTTTTTATGTGGCCTAATGAGCGCCCTTTTTGGTGTAGAGTGAATGGAGTAGGTAGGGAATGAAGCTTGGTCTATTAGACCCACCTTTATTTGAATTGAATTTTTTGTTGAACGGTAACCTCTGTCGACGCTTTCTGCCCGAACAATTCCTCGGGGTACATGTGTTCATAAATATTTATTTTGTCACAAATACAGCTCCATATTCAGATTCAAATACTCTTCATAGATGATCAATATAAAAGAAAAGGTGACAATATAAGCCCAAAGTCCACGGCGGCAGGATCCTGCATTAATATGGTTTCGCAGCTGCGAAACCATTTTAAGGCAGGATCCTGCCGCCGTGGATTTAGGGCTATACTTCGCACTTAGGGCTATACTTGCTGCCACCTTTAAAAGAGGCACACATTTCATAACACGTTTTGACTAGTCTTTCCCTGATCTAAGTTCCTAATAATATATCAATAATCGATAAATGGATAAATATTGGAATTGATAACCATTTCTAATACCTTTAACGAATGGAAAATGTACATGTATCATGGAACATGACTATATGATACCTAGATACATTATAAGCTGAGGTCATTGAATTAATGAAAATCTTAAATATGTTTAATGTGTCTTTATGTGTCATATTTGCAATATGGACGTTTGACATGACTCACAAATACATATTAATATCTTCCCTAATTTGCCCTTTCCCTAACATACAGCACGGATTCAATACCTTCAAAAACATCTACCGGTAGTTTAAGACTTAACATTTTAAGATAAAATACAAGCCATCTCACTAAATATCTATATATTGCATTATACTCTATAAATAAAAGGCAATGTTTTTTCCTTAAACGTTTGAAAGCAGCACTCAGAAGATACTTGCCACTGCATTCATATATTATGCTTCCAAATTGTGTATTGACACAATATATATCAGTGGGGGTATTGGAATATAATGGTAAAACACTCAATTGCTTAAAACAAGTTTAATTCACTAAGAATCAAAACTCTCTTTAACAAATGTTTTTCCATTTTCTCCGGCAATAATATTCCTAGTCATAATGAACATATTATTTCATCCCTGATGTTGTTAACATTAGAGCGACTCTTATATTTATAACCCTTGCATTAATTAGAAATTAGATGGAGCAGAAATGGCAAATACATACACACAACATGTATCTGGAATGGCACAAATGAGCGTGTAGCATTGGATATAGCAATGTTATTACAGATATGTGAAGTAGCAGATTAATTAAATTATTCACCCACTCGTTCCTGATAGCATCTTCTCGACACCACTCGATATCCCCTACACATGCCACAACATGGTGCTATCCCTCATGCCGTTATGATGCATGAATGGTGAAGCATGAAATTTGTGGATTTCCATACCAAAAAAAATCTGTTATGAGATTCATAACAAAACTAAAAATCTACTCGCCAGGACTGCATTCATGCAATCATGACGACCTTTTGGGAGGGGATCAGCTCGTAGATTTGGCATGATGCATGGGTAAGTTACTTGGCAGGGGTACATTCATTCACCATGACGATACACGGCACAATGCATTAAATAACTATGTGGCACTTTAAGGATTGTTACCCCCCCTCCTGTTCCACCCCTGACTATTAACTAAATTCCTCTAGGAATGAGATAACACTCCGCCTCCCCAATAATAAAATAAAGACAGAAAAAAAAAGTATTTAAAAAGTTTTAACCTACCATTTCACTTCTTTTACAACTAAAAATACAGATATCTTTTATCACAAGACAGTAACAACAGGTAACTCATGGATAACCCTGGTATGGTTTGGTAACTCTCTATATACATGTCGTACGATATATAGTGCATAGTAAACGACACATCTAGACCCTGATAGTGCTAAAATTGTAATAGTCACAAAGTCTTTGCTGCCATTGAAGCTAAGGCCACTAAAAATAAGAAAAAAAAGTGTTTCTCATCACCTTGTACATCCAAAATTTCAAATAATTTCTTTCTTTAATGAGGGAACCATGGGAACCATGGTCAGAGGTGTCTGTGGGGTCATGGAATAGTGGAAGATATTGTGTTGTCCCTTTATACTGGTCGAGTAAATATTGTTGTTAATTCCCGCGTATAATCTATAGATTCTATCTTGTGTATAAGTGGGCTGTAAATGTTTGCATAGACCCCGCAGCTAGAGTTTGAGCTTTTTGTATAGAAATGTCTACTTGTAATAATAGCGCTGTATTATACTCATAAAAACCCCTCGCAGAACCCTACAACCCACAATGTGATTCCTATTTTTCTGAGGGAAACTTTTTTGAAACTCCCAAACGATCAGAAAAAGTGCCACCAAAAATAAAAATTTGCATTTTCGAAAATATGGTGCGGGGAATCCGTAGACCAACCTCTTTGGTCTGGCATTATACGCATCAAGCTACTGTACATTGTATTAGCAGTGTAGAAAACGATCGGTATCGTCATGGTTTTGACAGGTTAATTTATATTTTTTGAATATTGAAATGGATTTACTTGCTCTCCCACAGCCACATCCTTGTCCACCGCTTGATCGCTATCAGTAAAAGTGCCCCCGCCCTAACCACAGCCCACAAAAGAAACACTATAAAACCTGTCTAAAATGTCCACCATTTTGGGGGGATTTGACGCCTAATTCGGCTTTTTCTCAAAGTGGAGGATCGGCTTATCAGAGTAGATTTTTCCATTAAGTAGATTAATACCGTTTAAGTCACTCATAAGGGAGGTCGAATTATCAAAGAGGTTTTACAGTTAAAAGCAAAAAATCCAGGTAATTTTCATTGGTGATGAGAAACAATGTGGCCTAATAAATATAGCCTCATTATTTTTGGTATAGGGATAAATGCTTAACAATAGTCTTGATTTAAAACAGCGTGTTGCGTGTTACACTGATAATCTAGTTGTAAACAAACAATATCTGTAACCCTTTAAGGACGGCATGTCCCCAAAAGAAGACATTGTTACGACACACCAATGCAGCCACGGTGAATAACTCGCCAGGGCTGCATTCATGCATCATGACAACCAACGGCAAGATGCATTAATGCATTATGGCGTCCTTAAAGGGTTAACATTATCTCAAACATGAGGCGTTTCGCATTTCGCGTGTTGCGATTTACATTTTACATCTTGAGATCTTGTGTCTAAGGCTGCCTATATCTTGCTGTCGTCATCTCCAGAGCTTGAATTCCTTTTGAATATTCTGGAAAAGAAAGAATGGATTTACTTATCGTTACCCAAACAAATCCAACAGGAGTATTATTTTATCAAATACATATATCTCAAAAGAGTAAATTCGAAAAGCCGTGAGGTAATGCCCTGGCGAGTAACCCTTCAAGGACAGCTTATTGCAAAAAGATGACATCTGTCATCATGATGCATCAATGCAACTCGCCAGTGCTGCATTAGTACATTATGCCAACCCTTTAGGAGTGTCTCAACTCAGGAGGGTCGGCATGATGCTTGAGTGCAGCATTGGTGAGTTACTCTCCAGGGCTGTATTCATGCATCATGGTGACCAAGGGCATGATGCATTAATGATTCATGCCGTCCTTAAAGAGTGAACGGTTGATACTTGCTGCCACTTCTTATGGTGTTTTAGTAATTAGGGCGCAGGCCCTTTGAAGCATAGTCGGTTGTAGATCCCCCCCCCCCCCTCTACCAAAAGGGGTCTTAATTTTTTACACCCCTCCCCCTGGTCAAGGGGTTGAAATCCCCCTCCCCTCCCCCCTTGTTAAGAAATGATCCCTCCTTTAGTGAGTCCTACCTTAGTTTGGCCATCTTGGTGGGTTACAGTATAGCTATAGTTGATCCTCAGGTGGCGCCGCCACTCGGGATTCCTCATCATCCTAAAGGTGCCGGTCACATGATCACCAGCAGACACGCTGATTGGCTGATCCATCATGAACAGGTTCTGCTTCCAATGTGTTAACCTGTCATACATAAGAATTGTGTTTTTAGTTTAATCAAAATTTAATTCAATTTAATTTTTTTTAAATTGTGTGTTTTTAATGCATGGACCATGGACGTCAATACAATTATTTAGATTTATGATGTGATACGTGAAATTAGGGGGGTTTTCTTAAAGTTTATCGAGCTGCGATTTATAGGATAGCGAACAATATATCGGAACGTTTTTCTGTATAAATTGTATTTCTAGAAAGAAATAGCTACATGAGAATCAAATCAACATATCAAATTTAAATGAATTTCTAAAGATCATGTATCTATGATGGTATGCACCAAATACAAAAATGCATACTGAAATACTACAGATCATATCTATATATAATCTATGAGTGTTGATAGAATAAGTAGTGAAAATTAGAAATATTGCCATGCTCACTCATTCTCTGGGCCGGTGTTCAATGTTACAATGTTTTCAATTTGCGGTGATCCGCCAAAGTCAATGCCGAACCAGCAGCAGAAACCGTGCATGGTGGATTCCTTTGTAATCTGAAGTAACATATATTTATAGATGATGTGGTAATCAAATCAGCAAATATCTGGTGTTTTTTTCATTTCAAAAGACATTGGGTTGAAATACGCTCATGATGCTGATATGTTCTACGTATCATGATCTACGTATTTGGGAAATTTTAAAAGGTTACATGGAACAATCCTAGTACGGTGATCAGGAGAAAACAGCAAGCAATATTGTGCACAATGTTATGAGATGGCTTAAGGCATCGGATTGCTAATACAACTTATAAATTAAAATGCCTTTGTAGAATAGTGGTGGCCTGTCACTGAGGGTTGGAGTTTGTAGATGCTTTTACAGCCCAGTAATCTCCAAACAGATCTGAAATTCTTCTTTATTCCAACCCCTCTGTTCTAGAGTAACTTGTACTAACTTGCTGGATTCATTTCTGACGAGGAGGGGTCCAAATGCACGCATGCTTTATCCATACCAAGGTAGAAAAACATTCCCCTAGAAAGGTATGAATTTTGAATTTAAAAATAAATAAATAAAAAAAAAAAAATCACTTGATAAAGTAGCTAGATGTACATACCAGAAAATCAAACTCTCTCTCAATAACCTCAAGGTCATCGACATTGACGGAAACAAGGTCAAGGTCAAATAGAGTGGCCTCGTCCGCGAGACTGTCCTCCGGAGACATGTGATGGTTGTGGATGGGACGACTGAAATACTCCTTCATCGCACGGTCTCTGAAATAGAATGTTTTAAAGAATTAAATAGTGAATCGATTAAATTGGGTGAGGAAAGATGAACAACCGTCTTATTTTTTCACATTTTTTTCACAGTGTTTTGCACTGACTTCGCAGCCGAGTGTTACAGTGTACAGATATACCAGGTAATTCTAGTTATATCAGTTTAAGAATATAATATTCCTATCAAAATACCTATCTACCGTTAAATTTTGATTATAGGGCGACCTTGGTTTTCACTTTCTTACTACATGTATATACATTAAAACCTTGCTTATAAGCTGGATGGGAATCTGAGAGGAAACATTCAGGGCCACATTCAGCCTATAGCATAAAAAAAATGCCAAAGGAATTAGCATGTGTACTATTCCAGAATAGATACCGTATTCAACATAAAAAAAATATTTTAAGTAGAAAAATCGGCCTCAAATATTCATTCTAAAAAGCGCCCCCCATGGCTGTCATAGACAGACCTCAGTGGCCTCTACAAGGCTTCTTCACACCCCTATGACTTGACATCGGACGAGGCCACTCTGACTTGGCCTTAACACCTGCAAAGGTGGGAAGTGCTCTATATTACACACAGGTGTGATAATCGTACCAAAATTGGAGGATCACATTAAAACATCTGGAAAAAATCAGAAAGGGGGGGGGGCGCTTATTAGGGGAAGGGCGCTTATTACGTCGAAACGAGTGGGTAAATAAGTTGTTTCATCCTTTAATCAACCATGCAGACAAAAAGTGAATAGCACATTGAAGCACGATGCTGCCTTTAAAGGTGAAATATTAATGAGTCCTACCTGAGCGGGGACAGGTCGATGCCGTATCTCACGTCCCAGAAGTTGATCCTCTCGTCGTAGATCTTCTGTGCCGAGCAGGGGGCGAGGTGGAGACGAGCGACCGATGGCCATAACACCCCTCCGTCCTTTAGGAACTTGTTCCGCGCAATTACCACAGATTCCAACATCATCTCAAACTGAATGGTTGAAACATTTTTTTATAGATAAATTCTTTTTATTTCATATTTTTGCCAAAATAACATTAAAAAATGTTCTAAAGAAATTGGAGTGGTCGGACCTGTTTTGCAAGGCATGTGACGGGAAACAACATTTTTATAGGCCTAAATGACATTATTCATTGTCTCAATCACTTCGGTATTGTTGCCTAAATGGTAGGAATTCCTATGATTTTATAAGCAGATGGCTAGATTGACTTGTTGTTTTGACATACATGTGAACACTTTTTTTTTTAAAGTTTTAAAGTAACATTACATGAACATATGATTTCTCACCAACAGTGCCGTGCCCATCCACTCCGATATGATGATGTCGACTTTCTCCGGTAAAGTGACATCCTCGACAAAGTCTTCGATGACTTGTATAACGTCGGTGAGACCATTGTGTAGCACCAACTCCTTTGCATACCGAGCTGTGAAACTTCTCTCCACAGCATAAACCTAATGGAAGAAACACTGTTTAGCATTTATATATTGAATTAAACTAAAAACTGAAAATGTATTTTTACATATCTTTAAGGAAGGCATGATGCACCAACCAACGCAATGCCAAAAGTAACTCGCTGGCACTACATCGGTGCATCATACTGAACCTTCGAGGGTCTATCTACCCCTAAGCTCTATGCAGTCCAGGCTCAAGGCTATTTGAAGTTTGAATTAATCAAAATTTTCCCTTGCCTTCTTGACCTTTCCATAAGTTGCACAGAACAGACTGAGGATCCCCGTGCCACACCCTACGTCCAGTACAGTCTGCAAATAGAAACAAAAATGTAATTATGCTTAAACAAATGGGGTTAATATTATATCAAATGCCTGGCTTTAATTCATGGCACGGATTCGTTCTCCACTCCACTCACATAATGTATTTCAACAGTATTAATGGTTAATTATTGCTAAGATACAAATAGTTATGAAAAAGAATAATTGTTCTTTTGAATTATATTATATGTTAAGGACCCAGTGTTTGAACATGAAAACATATATATTATTTATGTGACACTGACAAGTTCATCTCTCACCTTTCCCTTTAGGAATTCCACATTTTTCTCAATGGCATCTTTATACGCTAAGGTCCTCGGACGATCGGCCAGCATCTCTTGTTGTAATTTCTATAAATAAAGTTTAATATAATTGTATGTGTGTTACGGTATAATGTGGCATGTTTTAATAGATCTCATCATTAAAAGGACACACTATGCATTAACCTACTAGGTTTCAACAATTAAAATGACAAATTTATGGCCACTTTATTTCTTATAGAAATATGGCTCAAGGCAAATAGTGACAAAAACACTTAAAAATGCACAACTTAAAACATTTAAAACTTTAAGGGCTGCATGATGTTTAAATATGCTATGTCGTTTGTCATCATGATGTATGAATGCAGTCATGACGACCTTTCTGGAGTATATCAACTTCGTAGGGTTGTCGTAGCACTTGAATGCAGCTATGACAAGTTACTCACCAGGGCTGCATTCATGTATCATGACTATAAAGGGCATAATAGCGCATTTAAGGACTATGTTGCCCTTTAAAAAAAATCAAAAATGTGAGATTCCTTACAAGGCCACCATAGTTATCAAAGTACTCTTCGTCCTGCCACGATTCCCGGTACTTGAGTTCTGATTGGTTTACGACGTGGTTGACGGGTATATAGCCGTGACGACCGTCAAGCTCTGCCCACCACCACTCGTTGTTCGTCTTTTGTAATACGCTGATCTCCGTACCACTTCTGAATGTCAACTGAAGAAATATGAAATCATGCATCTTAGTTTAAACATTATTATTATCCCGGTCCATCAGACTTCTGTTTAGAAAAAAATATATAGAACATGTTTATTGGTAGTATACTGATAGGTCGACCGTGTAGATCAATGTATGAAAGAAGCAAGTCCAAATCTGGTAGATCTAGGCCCCTACAGTACCCGCACGGTACATGCTACACGGTAGATCTATTTTAAACTTCCCTGATAGCATATTACTATGGGCCCGCCATTAGGGTGCATTTTGAAGCATTTTGGGCTAAAAGGGGTATGTTTTTAGGCCAAAATTAATACCAACCAAAAGTTCCAAATTTCATAGGAAAAGGGGTCTATTTTATGTAGATTTTCACAATTTTTGTTGTTAATTTAGGGGCATTCCCCCCCAAAAAGGGTGTGATTTTTTTTGCCAGTTTAGGGGGGTGTCCCACCAAAAGGGTTATGATTATTGCTAGTTTAGGGGGTATCCTACCGTAAAAGGGGTCTGATTTTTGCCAGTTTAGCCTTTAGGGGTAGCCCATACAAGTAGGCCCTCTCGATATCTGATTGGAGCGAGGGCCCATTACAGCCAGGGGAAAGTTTACGGTCTTAGTTTACCCAGTATGCCCCGCGCGCCATACGTTTCTTATATGACGTCATAATGGCGCCAAAATTCGGGGCCAATCAGAGCCAGAGGCTGTAATGGTCTCTCGCTCCAGCTAGATATCAATAGAGGGGCCGCTTCTATGGTCTACCTTTAGGGGGTACTGCTGAAAGGGGTGTGATTTCTTAAAATTTAATCAGGGGAATCCCGTCAAAAGGGGGGTGTTTTGGTAGAATTTCACCCCGCCAAAAGGGGTCCATATTCAGGGTGATGTACGCCCATGGTATCCATAAATGTAAGACTGCCCCCCCCCCCGTCTAACTGTGTATTTCTCCCCGGGCCTAGGCCTACTGTCTAGTGCCACCAGACACAGGCCTAGTAGTGGCGATATCTGCCAGACAACTAGACATACCGATTACCGTAGGCCTACTGCCTCAGTAAAGCGCAGGGAGACCCGGAGCTCTACCACTGTGACTAGTACTACTACCCGGTACTGTAGTAGCCTATAGCTTATAGACCTATAGTATAGGTACTTTAGTTTAGTAGTAGGCCCTACCAGAAAACATATTTTTAACAGGGGGTGGTGGATTTGCACAACTATCTGGAGGCCGTCTAGGGGTAGGGGTGCAAAAGGTCCAAACAGAATGGTCGTATGGTCGATGCATTGTCTACTGTTGGCTATTTTAAACGGCTACCGTAAACATGTTTTAAATGACACATTGATCGACGCGACAGTGACAGCAGCACGCGGACGGCCCCTCCCCCTTTCTGAGTCACAAAACACTGAGCGATAATACACAGTTACAACACTTACTTGATTATCCTCGATGCTACAGAAGTCTGAAAATGCCTTGACTATCTCCAAAACCTTGGGTTCAGGTTTTTCTTCCGCTGTAGCTCCGATTTGTTCTTCTTTTTCGCCCGAAGACATGATGTTTGATTCGTTTTATCTCCCTCTCATTTCAGTCTTCGGAAATCGCCGCCATATTTGGTTTGCTGTCTCAATTTCTGAGATGATCGAAAGTTATACGCTTAGTAAAATATAAGATCATGCGATAGGCATGTTTATGAACTCATTTAGCAAAAGTGGTTTGTATTTATTATATCTCATATGATATCTACCGAGAATTCGAGATAATTTGTAAATCAGAGTGAGAATATCTGTGATAGTTTCGTGAGTCCTTAATTTGTGCTGCACCATTCAGACGCCAGGGGGCAGCATGAGTGTCGGTTCACATCCATACCGCTATGCTGATAGTGGCGCTGCAAAGATTTGCCGCGCTGTCAAGGTCCAAACGTTTACTTCCTGGCCTGTGGAGGTGGAGCAGGAGGGGGTGGACTAAATGTGGTACTTTGATTATTAAAACGAGATTTTATCCTTTTTTGTTGTGGGAGAAGGTGCAGCCCTGGCTAGGGCTGACAATGGGGCGGAAGATGCTAGCCTATCCAATGTAGGGCTATATCTCCTAAGTCCCTGGGGACAAGACTCCCATTGATGTTGATCATCGGCATACATCCAGACATATGTTCCAATCTACGGCTTAGCTGATAAAATCAGAAGTCGTCCATATGTTCCATCGTTTATGGTCAGAAATGCTGTGTGGGGCTTTCAGTTCTAGCCCTACTACCCTATTCGACCTAATAAGAGCCCTCCTCCTAATAAGGTGCCCCTCCCCCTTTTTTTCAGATTTTTTCCAGTTTTATTTTTACAGGTTCTTCCAATTTTGTTTTTTTCACACCTTGTGTGACATGAAACACTTTACACCTGTGTAGGTGTTAACGGCGCACTGAGTCAGTGAGTTAAAGGCCCTTTCTCATGAAAACTGTGCATGGCCAAAACTGGCTATGTTCTGGTCTGCCTTTTTTTTCAGAGCAGGGGTGGACAATTCTTTTTTTCTTTATCAGATAAAACTCGATGTGATCTAAAGAAGGACAATTTTTTTTTCACCAATTTTTCTTTTTTTAGGCTCCCAGACCCACCCAAGGGGTCAAAAATGACCATTTTTTAGCCCTGGATAGGGTATTTTTACTGTATTTGGTCAATTTTCTTAAAACCTACAATAGGCATATAATTATTTTTATTTTTTCATATTAAGCAATTGTTTTATGCTTAATTTAAGCCTAAAATCATACTTTTTGGCCAATTTTTGACTGTACCAGGTCCAAAAAAACGATGGGGAAGTTTTGTCCTGCCGTCAATATTCAACCATTAAAGCAGTAATAAAAAAATATTAACCAAATCTATGGGGTTTAGTCATACATTGAATGAAAGAGCATATTTTGCTGCATCGGATAAAAAAAGAATTAGTAGCCTAAATGCAATACCTTGGGTAGGGTGTGGGTTTAAGTGGTTCTCAGTGTATTGATTTTTATTTCTTAATTTATGTCCTGCCTTCACACAGATTCCTAATTCATGTCCTGCCTTCACACAGATTCCTAATTCATGTCCTGCCATCAATATAACAAGAAAGTGACTGGAGATGTTTTATGATATTTTCTGCCATAAAATGATGTTATCTTATGGGGTTATACTTAAATACATCACATCACATGAATAGATACATATATACATGATATTATGAACTTCAAGCTGTAGAGAGGAGAGGTAAAAAATGAAATATTGTGCTTTTTGGGCAAAATGTGTGTCCTGCAAGCAATATGACACACTTGTTGTCAGGCTGGTGTGGAGCACTATCAAAATTTTGGCAGGCTATTGTGATATACCACTGGAAAGAGGAGGCTTTGATATCTCATGTTCAAATACTGAATAGTGTCAATCATTTTTTTGATGGAAATGCAGAGGAACTGAAAGTAAGCTGAATTGTTATGCAGTGAAAAATATGGGAAAATCCACCTCATTCTGCCCCATTTCTCCCTGAGTACAAAAGAATATGCAACATACCAGTCTCTCCGACTATCTACATTGCCAGCAACATAGGTTCTCTTACTGGAAACAAAAAAAAATTAGACCTCTAAGCAGTTTTTGCTGAAATTAGGCCTAACACCCCTAAAATCACATTTCTGGTGTGAAGGCAGGACACAATTAGCAGGGTGCCTACTTAGGTTGGTTACCATGGCAACCATTTTGACACCACACCCATTCCACTCCACACTGTTATAGATCATCACATGAATATATGTCAGAAAAAAAATTACGACTCTACTCCAAGATTTTCAAAAAAAGTCCAAAAATCGTCTGTGCACAGTAATGGTGAGAACTGGCCTAAACCCTGCCGAGTTTTACACGCAAATTATATATAGCATAATTATAATAATTAGAAAATGATTATACATTTTCATACCTGGGTTATGCTGCCTGTTTTTGGTGGGGCCTTATGGACTCCATAACTTTTTTCCACAATCTGTAACATTTTTCCATAAACCAAAACTCTTTTTTTCCCTTTAAGTTCTCTTAATCATGGGTAGGAAGACCACTCCATTTGTACAGAAAAGTAAGCCCCAGCCTGTATGGTCTTCATGGCATGATCTATAATACCATAGAAATGCATTTTCATAATTATCTCCTTTTGAGAAGTCCTTAGTCCATAAATTGACTTATGGAATCCATAACTTTCTTATGTAAGTCACCTTCATAAACGAGAAACGCCTTCCAGGCATCAAGACAATCAACCTAATGATAACAGGGCGCTGTTTCTCCTCAAAGTACGGACATCCGCAATTCGTGTAATCAGCCTCAACTGTTTATGTTCATCAAATTCCGTAAATTGCGGAGCTCCACATTCGTTTGCGGAGGTCTGCACTTGTATGGTCAGGAAGGTGTTTCTCGTTTATGGAGTTAACTTACGGACCTCCATAAGAAAGTTATGGACTCCATAAGTCAATTTACGGCTAGGGACTTTAAAAAAAAGCTGTATAAATGCATGACCAAGATGTTATAAACTATGCTGTGGGAACCATAAAGGCTGGGTCTCAGTTTTTCATGCAAAAACTGTGCTCTCCTTAGACTAGATTAAGAGAAATTGAAGAATTAAAATAGTTATGGCTTATGGAAAATAGTTACGGTTTATGGAAAAAAAAAGTTACGGACTCCATAAGTACCCACCAGAAACGCCCCCCCCCCCCCAAGTACCATTTGAGATGCAATAAACGATTTTATAAATAATTCTTATTTCCTCCACAAAATATGGAATATTTATTCCGCAAAATTAGATTGACAGACATTTTATGGAGAGCAGGGGAGTGGATGGTGCAGTCATGGTACCCCACTTCATTGTAGCCAAGGCCATCAGTTACTAAGAGGTTGATCTATGTTGGGTCTGCATGTAGATTATGTGCTTCATCTTTGATGACTGATATATCCTAGTAGTATATTACTAATATCGAGCCAAGGAAGTATATCATGACATTGTAAGTATAATTTACTTATTACAAAGGCATAATTTTTGTTATTGCACATAATTCCTCATGATATAAGAGCATATTCTAAGCTCTCAATGCTACTGGTATGGATGACTCAATGACCATAGCATTTAGTCCATTAACATATTAGATACAGTGATAAGAAATTGATTGTCATGGTTCACGAGGACTAAGAATTATTGGTACATGATACCTATAACCCTTTAAGTCACCCAACCCTTTAAAGAGGGCATGCTGACTTTAAGCAATATTTTGTTGTCATAATGCACTAATGCTATGCATCATTGCAATATTCCAATCCTTAGTGAGTTAATCAAAGTCCAAGTGTTGCCATAATGCATTCATGCAGCTCTAGTAAGTCACTCCCTAGGGCTGCATTCATGCATCATGACAGGAAATGACATTGTGTATCAAGGGAGTATGTCATACATAAAGGGATAAGTGTATCATTAGATCTTCAGATAACAGTTATGGCTAAATATCATGTCATTGTGAAGCATTTGTAAGTTCTGCTATACATGACATTTAGAGTAGCAGATGGTCTAAATGCGTGTACAAACGTCGATATAACAGTCATCATGATTGTACAGGCAATATAGAACATGCACTTGACAAAGGCGCTTTCATATGCATTTCAATTCAAAGCGATGTCTGTTTTGTCCAAACTAACCGCTTGGTGAATGGGGGATGGCGGGGGGGGGGGGGGGGGGGGGGGCTTAACATCAATACTATGATACAGCATAGGGTGGGTACTTGTTATTGTTAGTTAAATATGTCTTGGGGGCACTTGACAATAGACTTCCTAGTCCTATAGTCCGGTTGTATTAGGGAATGCGTTGGTGTCAGCCTTCAAAAGCTGGGCGTGTGTGGGCGTTTGAATAGGTAACATATATCTGTCGTATTTTTTTTGAGAAAATCCTTCACGCCCCTCCCCCCGCCTATCCTGTCGTACTTGTCTCTATCATCTATGTGTATTGGAAGAGGCAGCCGCAGGCTGGTATGCTGCCAAGCATTTATAAAAACATGAAGCAATCCACATTATGATACTTCCAGATCATGTATTTAATAGGAGTGAAAATAGCGGAAATGCCAACCCCATGTAGATCTAATATGTGGATGGATAATCGTTTAGTCCTATTCCAGGTATCCACAAAGCTTTGGAGTTGAATATGACTTTCTCATTTTCTCATTGATAATATTCATCGGATTTGAAACGTAACCTGGACCGAGACAATTTTAATCAAAAAGTTTATAAAAAAAGTTTGACCAATAACCGAGCTATTGACCTTCCATCAGGTCAGTATAGAATTGCGTTCTAAATTCTCCTGCTGACGATATCACTTCTATGAGTTGGACTATGTATGTTTGTACATATAGTATTACAACAGCACATAGCCTATACAATATGTGGTGACCTTGAAACAGGTCATTTGCTCTGGGCGTTGGCTCAGGGGGATAGCTGGAGATTTACTTTGAAGTTGAAAACATCATCCTAAAAAATGGTTCTACCTCACTGGTTTTGTAGGGCCATTAACTTGTGTCCTGAACCATGGCAATGACCCTCTAAGGGTCACTTTATGTTTAATGCATTATGACATTTATCGTCATGATGCATTAAAGGTAACCCTGGCGATGGCTGCATTTGTGCATCATGGGTTGATATCAACCCTGTATGATTGCAATAACACACGAATGCACCCATGGCGAGCAGCGACTCGCCATGCATGAATGCAGTGCTGCATTCATGCATCAATGACCTCAAAGCACATCCAACAACCATGCGGTCCTTAAAGGGTTAAGCCAACTTTTGAGTTTTACCTCAACTGTAGGGTCACATAGCCCAGATTTGTGCAGGTCTGTGGCCCATGGGCGGACCAGCACACACGCCAGGACCGAGCAGACAGGGCAGGATGTGTAGGGATGTGTACAGCAGAACAGTCACATCACACAAACCTACACATCAGTGGATAAATAACCATGCACAAAGACGTCCAAAACTGCTGACACTTCACAAGCCTGTATATAGGCTGGATAATGAATGCTTATCAGAGATTGAGACCTCCTTGAAGGTAATTATCTATAGATTATATCCTTATCAGCTGGCTATCGCTCTTCATGGCTTATCACGAATCCCTCTATATTACCAGGTTTATATTAAGTCACGTTACGTATTGGGGAGCTAATGCCTATGTGTGTTATAAATACATCATACAATCGTTTCACTACGATATTTCATGCATCCATACCAAGCTAATGTCCAGTTTACTTTTCTATCACTATATATAGCAAGCCTTAGTGCGTCCAGATAATGATCTATGTGGACATTATGCCCGGACATTATGGTTACTACATTGTATGTAGATGTATGTAAAAGCAGTGCTGCACGGGTACCATATTGGAGTGCCCTTATCACCGGCCTATATTATCCAGGAGAACGTTCACAAACGACGTCACCTATTTTGGCACCCTTTTCAAGGTCTTCCCCTCCCACCCCCTTCCTCTCACACTTTCGGGCTGATAATTAATCAATATAAACATATGACCCGGGTGGTCATATTTCATCCCTAGACGCAAAGACCATCCCCACCGCCTTACCCCTTATAGCAGGGGACATCATTTGTGAACGTTGCCTAGACTTCATACATCATATAGTATTGGTATGTGTGTATATGTGAGTCAACCAAGTGCGACCTGGGGTTGAGTCTGTAGTGTGTCTGACAGGGATCGACCCACTTCTGGTGTCATCTCTAAAGGTCAGGTCTAGCCACTGGATATAAGTGGCCTACATAGGTAATAGATCAGTAAACGCCAGGATCTGACTTCAACTTTAAGGTGGGTGCAGCTGCTGTATAGTATCACTGTCATGGTATTGTCATGTCATATTGAGAGTATACTATTGGACATGAACACTACTTGAATACATAGACATTGGTGTAAACATTTTTTGTTATAGGCCTACACCCCTGTGCATTAGCAGACGCGTAGGAAGTATACTTTAAAAAAACAATAATGGGCCAGGGGGGGGGGGGGAACACAGCCAGCTTTAAGCATGATATTACGCTTATAGGGCTTACACTTGTCACACACGTATGTAAACTGTTACTGGTTTTTTTTCTATAGAAAAGCAGTGATTGACCCCATTTTGCTTGGGAATCCAGGCACCTCCTGGTGCTACTTTTGTACTTTTCCCAACGTAGTCGTGTGTTTTTTTTTTGTGTTTTTTTTTGTTTGGGGGGGGGGGGGGCTAACACATTCAGCACCCCCCCCCCCCCCTCCCACCATATGATTAGGAGGGAGTAAGCCCCCTGCCCCCTGCCCCCTTTCCTATACTTATGTGCATTCCTATATAAAATAGGAGATGAAGCATTGTGTAATAACACATAGAATGTATGTAGTGTGTCTGAACCAGACAGTCTGTGTTTGTATATAGCTTGGTGTAATGTACAGTGGTACACCGCAACAGTTTAACCAGATGGTCAACCTCCAGTGTAAATATTCACAAACACGTGCAGGTTTAGTGTGCCAGAATAGCACCACTGGCATCCAGGCTGGCATGTTCAGATATGAAAAGGACAGAGCAAGTGAGAGAGACATAGAGAGAAACAGAAAGACAGAGACAGGGACAGATTAGAGATCATTTACAAAATGGAAGACCTCATTAGGCCAAAAAAAAAGAGAAAAAAAGGTTTGTTTCCGGTCACCCGACAGGATCTAGCAAAACAGGACCGGGTCCCCCTCTTTTTTTTCTGGAAAATGTTGCTATTTGCCGGGTTTTATGGTTTGTATAAAACCGGGCCCTAAAAGGGTAAAAAGCAAAAAAAAAGAAAATCTGGCTGGCCAGCCAGGCCTAGCTTGTCAGACCATGTTACCGGAAACCAACCTTTTTTTGTTTTGGCCTTACTGACTTTCTGAATTCATTATGCTTTATAGATGCCACTAGTATAATATTACAATGATTAAGACCCACATGTATGAGTAACTATGGGGGTGCAGACCCTGTAAACACAACTACGTATGCCAAACGTAAATATACGTGCATTTGGGGTCTGAACTACGTAATTTTGCAAGGTTTATGAACGTCAAAACGTTAAGGTTTAGTTACGTTCAATGCACGTTTAAGTCTAATTTACGTTTTTCTACGTCATTCAAACGAAAATAAGCTTTAATTAAAATAACACAAAAAACAGCATATAATTTATATAGAAAAGTAGAATACAGGTATATATCTGTATCCTTGATAATATTTCTGACGAATTTACATTCACAAACATGATTCATTCAAAATAGCCACTATAATTGTAGATATAATCTCCTTCTATCTAATACATCATTGCCGCAATAATATTGTGTTACAGGGTGGAAGGGGTGAACTTTAGCCTGATTGATCACAGACTAGGCCTATATATCACTTACACCACATAGAGTTTTTGGTGCAGAGAGACTTTATATTTCTTCCATTACCATCAATATGGTATCCAATCAATGGAGAACCCAAATGTACATATAATGTGCAATTCTTTAATCTTGTGTCCTTTATAATATGAATAGTAAATCCTATGCAAATGATTTACATAATAATAGATTGATAATTCATGGGAATTTACAGCTTTAATATGGTAGATTAGCTACAGAGCTGTAAAATTCTCTCCATACGTGATAGTGCTGCCACCTAGAGGGACACTTGGGAGTTGTACTCACATTTGTAGCTAAAAAGTTGCCACTTTTTAACGTAGATCTACGTAGATTTACTACGTTTATTTACGTTTGAATAAAGTAGAAAAATGTAAATCAGACTTAAACGTCCATTGAACGTAACTAAACCTTAACGTTTTGACGTTCACAAACCTTGCAAAAAGTCGAATTTCAAACCATTGGTAGGAAAACTACCTAGAGAGACCTCTGGGCTACGTTTGGATTAGGTAGCGTGTTTACAGGGGAGGGGTCCCCCCCCCTCAGGTCGGAAAGTCGCCGAAATTAAGGGGTCCAGGTCACAAAGTCGCTTTTTTGGACCCCCTTTAAGTACTGTCAATTTTATCTAAAAGTCGCCAGGTCACTTTTATTATTGCATTAGGTCGAAAGTCGCCTCCACAACGGCCCAGGTCGCCAGGTCGCTTTTGACCCCTCTGGAGCCACAACTATTGACATATGGACTACGACTTGTCATCAATATGTAGTTTAATTAATGACAAACCTCCCCCATTTTCCCTTCTCTTATCTGGTTGTCTTAATAATAATAATTAATACTCTGTCCTTGTTCTCTCCCACTCTCTCCTTCCCATTCACCCCTTTCTTTCATCTCTGCATGTCTGCCTCACTTTCTCTGTCTATGCAGAACTGTTATCTCTGTGTGTCTGCCTCACTTTCTCTGTCTATGTAGAACTGTTATCTCTGTGTGTCTGCCTCACTTTCTCTGTCTATGTAGAACTGTTATCTCTGTGTGTCTGCGTCACTTTCTTTGTCTATGTTGAACTGTTATTTCTGTGTGCCTGCCTCCCTTCTCTGTCTATGCAAAACTGTTATCTCTGTGTGTCTGCCTCACTTTCTCTGTCTATGTAGAACTGTTATTTCTGTGTGCCTGCCTCCCTTCTCTGTCTATGCAGAACTGTTATCTCTGTGTGTCTGCCTCACTTTCTCTGTCTATGTAGAACTGTTATCTCTGCATGTCTGCCTCACTTTCTATGTCTATGCAGAACTGTTATCTCTGTGTGTCTGCCTCATTTTCTCTGTCTATGCAGAACTGTTATCTCTGTGTGTCTGCCTCACTTTCTCTGTCTTTGTAGAACTGTTATCTGTGTGTGTGTGTGTCACTTTCTCTGTCTATGCAGAACTGTTATCTCTGTGTGTCTGCCTCACTTTCTCTGTCTATGCAGAACTGTTATCTCTGTGTGTCTGCCTCACTTTCTTTGTCTATGTTGAACTGTTAGTGTTATCTCTGTGTGTCTGCCTCACTTTCTCTGTCTATGTAGAACTGTTATCTCTGCATGTCTGCCTCACTTTCTCTGTCTATGTAGAACTGTTATCTCTGTGTGTCTGCCTCACTTTCTCTGTCTATGTAGAACTGTTATCTCTGTGTGTCTGCGTCACTTTCTTTGTCTATGTTGAACTGTTAGTGTTATCTCTGTGTGTCTGCCTCACTTTCTCTGTCTATGTAGAACTGTTATCTCTGTGTGTCTGCCTCACTTTCTCTGTCTATGTAGAACTGTTATCTCTGTGTGTCTGACTCACTTTTTCTGTCTATGTAGAACTATGTAGAGTTATTTCTGCTCCTCTGGATGTGTGTGTCTCTCTACTCCTGGCTGTTTGTGTCTATCAATGCATCTCAACCTCCATCATGGCATTGTATTTAACCTTTAAATTACCAATTATCACCAGACTAAGCTGTTATTGCTCTTCTTTCCCCAGATGGTGATGGGATGGAAGACAGTGGTGCTGGTGTCTGTGGCGGCGTGGACGCTGGGGTGGCTGTTCAACTCGCCTGTACCCCAGGGTTACCATGACCCATGGGCCTTCAGGGGTGTCACTGGCATGGCCAAAATCGTGCGACTCTCTGTAAGTTCCTTAACCCTTTAAATGCTGTATACCACTTTAATGTGATATGTCCATGGATGCCATAATGCATGAATACAGCCCTGGCGAATAACGCACCAGTGTTCCATTCGAGCATCATGCCAATCCTATGGTACACTCTTAGAAGTTCGGCATCCTGCATGGATACATTTCTAGGCCTACACTAAGCCTATGCCCATTGGTGCTACTATTTGCAACCGTTGAATCCAATTGAATTCTATGTATAGAATCTACATGTATTTGTTATTTCTCCAAGGAATGGGCTAAGGGATACGTCTACAGCCTTGAGGACCTGATGGTATCGTGCAGACAGTATAACACCTTTCCCAATTCTCCTTTGGATTACCCTGTGCAGGTAAGCCTTTGTAATATAAGAAATATGGAGTGAATTTCTAGTCATACATGCTCTGGGATCATATGTTGCCTGTCCCACATGTACACTTATATTGTCAAATCTTTGTATATGTTAGTTTGATTTTTCTTTTTAGTTAACACTATATTTCTTTGAAATGGTGATCCTTTTTGCCACATCATTCCATTACATTAGTAAGATATACTACCATTGATTATGTCACCATTGCAGATCCATGATGCAACCTTTGATGGTGTAGAGGTCAGAGTGTATCGTCCTGAGGGTCTCCCTGACAACAACATCCCAGCGATCGTCTTCTACCATGGGGGCGGCTGGTTACTGGGCAGTGTAGGTCAGTATACACATGACATACCTCTGTTATGACTATAATTCATAGAATCCATCCTTTGAGCCTTGATTCCACCAGAACCAATCATCTCTGATTCTTGGACTGGCAGCCAATTTACGGAAGAAAACACCATTTACTGGTATAAGTATGTGTATTTGGTACTTTCATGGTGTCAATCCTGACCAATATCAAGTATTGATAGCACTAGCTTCCATAATTGGTTTCAACATTTTGAATTTTAAAATATCTGAGAATAATAAATGTATGTTCTTAACTTACAGATGAATACCAATCCTTCTCCATAGCACTGGCCCATGAAGTACAGGCTCTTGTTGTATCTGTTGAGTGAGTATCATGTTCAGTTATTCCATTAAACTTCAAATACAGACATACATCTAACAGTACAATGTCCATGTGTGTACCCATTAAAGAAGTATGCATCTATTCTGTAAGATAAATCTAGTAAGCATTAGGCTTACTCATAATTATGGAGTATCCCTATATATATATATATATATATATATATATATATATATATATATAGTGATATATTTACAAGCCTATCTGTGGCTTAAATTCATGAATTATTGAATATGAGATACTTGCTGTGACAATATTATTATCATTTTATGTATTGTTTGACAAAAGTCTCATGCACCATTAATGAGCATCTGTGATACACAACTAATCATATTGTTACTTTTTTAGATATCGTTTGTCACCAGAACACCGATTCCCAGCTGGTCTGGATGATTGCGTGGCCGCTACCAAATACTTCCTACGAGAGACTGAACAATTTGGGGTTGACTCAACCAGAGTTGCCATTGCAGGTAATTGAGTGTAAATAGCATAGGTCAGAGGACAGAGCCTTGTGGAGCACCTTTTTAGATGCTGTGTCCAAAACCACACCATTCACTGTGCAGTCTGTAGTTCAGTGGTTCTTGTTACTTAGATAATAAATGATTGATTGATTTTATTTATGACTCATGTTGTGATTGATGCAATCAAGTGCCTTTCTAACATCAATAAACACAGTATTGGTGTCATAATTCTTGTCTCTCCCAACACACAACTCATAATCCCTGTACTTTCCCCATACTCTGCAGGTGATAGTGCAGGTGGTAACCTTGCTGCAACAGTGGCCCTCGTTCTCCGTGACCAGCAGATCTCACCTCAGCCAAAGCTACAGGTATGTCATCACTTTACCTTTCTTACCAGCTTATTGCTGTGTAACAAATGTCCAAGTAGTAAACTATTGAAGTTGTGATTACAGGTAAATAGAGAAAATGCGGTACCTATTAGTGTTAAGGTTAGATTTAGATTCAAAGAAGTCAGTGCTCAAAATATAGAGAACTGACTGTAACACAATATTCATCAAGGGAAAGGTATGGTGATATTTGATTTGGTCTTAATTATTAGGATTGTATATGTACACTCTTAAAATATACTAAAACTGTTCTGACCACATTTTCTCTTATCATCTGTTCCAGGTACTCATCTACCCCATGATACAGCCAATCAACTTCAATACTCCGTCCTTTCAAGCCTACCACAACAACCCAATACTGCCGGCTCGCAATGTCATCAATGCATGGCTGCTATATGCCAATGTGTCTGCACACCATTTCCAGGCTCTTAGCGATAACCAGCACACCTCATCTGCCATCAAGAGGAAGCTGTACCCCAAGCAGCTCAACACAGCCTCCATCCTTGAAGCACACAAGGATGCGAGTTACAAACCTAATAGGGTTGACTTTGGGGATGAGGCCTTGTGGGAGGAGGTGAAGGGCAAGTTTATGGACCCCTACATGGTGCCATTGATGGCAAAAGATGTAAGAGGATTACCTGAAGCCCTTGTGTTCACTGTGGAGCAGGATGTGTTGAGAGATGACGGGTTGTTGTATGTTGAACATCTCCGCTCGGGAGGTGTGTCCGTATTACACCAACATTATATCGCTGGTTTCCATGGAATCATGTCCGTTGTTAGTGAACAGCGCAACAATGTTGAAGCAAGAAAAAAGATTTACTTACAACTCAAACGGAGACTGTGAATTTGAACTGCTATTGGGTAGCTATACTGACTGTGATCTTGTGTCAGCAGGAAATGATGAGGAATTTTAACTCTATAAACATTGGCTGGTCTATGACAGCATGTCTATGAACCTTAAATGCTGGTGCTATCCCAGGACTACACCATTACAAAATGGGGCTTGTCTATGAGAAACATGAGGAAAACCATTAAATGGACTATTTTGAAAATTTTACTGCTAAAATACTGAAACATGTATTGTTGAGTACAGCTATTGTACCCATTACCACCAATGCCATTAATTTGCATTAAAATGAACGTTAATCCTATCAGTGCCATACTGTAGTATTGTGCTATATTGTGCTTCCATTGTTCCCATGGTCCTGGTACTGTATAATAATTAATTCAGGTGTGGTAATTAGTCTAATAACTAATCCAAACTAATAACTTAATAAGTCTCTTAGTTCCTGAAAGGCTATTCTATAGTAGTTTCTGTTTAGTCACATATCTGCCAAACAGCATCATTGCATTTGGCATAATCTTCAGTATGCATAATATTGTTTAAAATCCTAATCCAAGAATGTTTATGTATTTTGCACGTATATATATGTTTACCTGGTCAGTTCAATGAAATAATTATTATAACCTCTTTATTTCCAAAGCATAATCTAATTATGTTTATGTTGCTTGTTTACATTCCTTTTACTAGGCAGATTTCCTCTCAAGGAGGCAATTCATATCCAGTATACATGTATATTGCAAATAAAAGAAAGGTTGTGTAAGGTAAACGGACTGACCCTACGTTGTTGGGGCCGATCCATTTTATTTTTTTATTTTTGAGAGAATGTATGACATGTTTGTCATTTTTAATACTAAAACTAGTTTTAGAGAAGAAAGAAATCGACCTTACTCATTTTTGGCCATGTTATTGCAGCACAACATTTTCTTCTTAGGCCTATGGGAGATATACCAAGTATTCTCAGTATGCAAATAAAAATCAATATAATTTGTAATACATGATTAATGAGTTTCTTTTTCTCTATATTAATTCTCAGACACATTTATCTGCATGATTCATTATCAAAAGGGCCCCTGCAGCATTTCTGTCCTGCATTTGACCTATACACATTTTGTCCTATCAACATATTTATCACACATATCCTCAGTTCGGGTTCAAATTTCTCAAAAACTCCCCAGCTCGCTCCCATATTTCTTTATTCTATCACTCCTTACGCCCTCACTTCCCTACTCCCTCACTCTCCGACTCAATCACTCCACCACTCCATAAATTCCTCACTCCTTGACTCTCCTACTCCACCAATCACCCGGGCAATCCCCTACTTGCTCTCCTATACATAGCTGAGAGAGTATAATTTTCATACATAATATTATTGTCATATAATTTTGATATAATTTCGATGAATTTTGATATACTTAAACTAAGATGCAGGATTCTAATAATATTCCTTCCATTACTGGCTCTTATTCCTTACTGAGAATAGTCTATTCGTCCATACTGTCTTCTCTAGAAATAGCCATCACCACAAAAGGGCCTAATACATCCAGTCTTAAGTGAGGACAAACTTGGTCAACACCCAGGAGGGTTTTTATATACTTATATCATTTACTACATTTTGAGCATATGTGGTTAGCTGCGCCGAAAGGGTCACCTGAGGAAAAGGTTGGCATTAAAATCACAAAAGCTTCAAAGGGAAACACTTCGTTTTAGTGAGGGTTTACGGCTAACTATAGACAATTTAATAGTAAAGTTCTATACAAGTAATAATTGCAGTGCTAACCAGGGTTGCATTGGTTTGTCAAATCTCCCCTGTCAATGCCTTTTAATGACATGCCATCTTTAATTACATACAAAATGTGGGCTGTTAATTGATGAATTGAGAACCATATAGGGCCATCACATTAAAACATCTAATCTAATCTAATCTAATATGCAGCAGGTACAAAGGGAAAGTCCTTTTGCTATGGATGTATCATTGGTTAGTTATCACATGTTGTAGTATTAAAGCATTATGGCATTTCCTCAGACATGTTGAGTTGGAGAGACAGATGAGCGATGAGTATAGTATTTTTCGTTTTATGCCTCCACTACTCACAAGATGGCGTGGTAATTGGATTCCCCCTACCCACCACCCCACCCACCCCACCTGGGTTACATTCTTAGTCTCTATCTACATGTATAATTGACCAGGATAGCGGCCCCCTCCCCCATGATAGCGTTTTTGATAGGGTCATTAAAGAATAACTTCATAAATCTCTCATGCACCCACCACGTGATTATTGATTCAGTAGGCTCGTCACGTGAGACACATGAGGATGCAGGGGGCCCTGAGAGCTGACTAGTACATGGCGGTATGATCAGGTAGATGTTACTCACAAATCATAGAATACTATTTAACACACCTCACACATCAATATATAATGCCAATGGACACTTAACATGAACAATGGTAAGTACATGGTATGTATTATACTGGCACACTGATGGTAATGAGTATTGACAGGGGGACTGACTGCAGCCTACCACTGCTCTGTGTCTGGGTGCAGAGTGCACTGTAGTGCCTTTACAGACTGGTACAGGCACGAGGCAGGAGGAGCCTAATAACCTATATATGCACCAGCCTGCACATGTATGATACACAACTCACAGGCACAGTACTGGTAGACTCCCATCATCTTGTTTATACTCAGACTACTGTCATGAACATGGACAGTAGCATCAGTACTAGCATCGTCTAGTTTTTACTGTGCATATACAGACTACCCCTATCAGCTTTCAACATTAGATGGCGCCACCTGACTATGGCCAAACACATTACAGTATATAAGAAATTCAAATGTAGTTTTTAGATGGATGTTGACACCATACAGATCTTCTCTTTTTTTCAGCCCATGCATTTAAAGACAACTTTAAGGAACATTGATCTTGTCATATACAAACAAAGATGGAGGTTGGACCGACAGCATGTACCATACCAGACAAGATGGTCAGCAATACCCCAGTGGGGAAGCTAGCCTCTGGGCCCTCTGTGGTCATCATAGGTGCAGGGATGGCAGGTCTATCAGCTGCCAGTCACCTTGTTAACAATGGTATCCTGAATGTTAGGATACTGGAGGCATCCAACAGGTTGGTCTCTGCTTCAAATAAGTTGAGATAATTAAGGCAGAATTTTTTTTTAAAGAAGATAAAAATCGAAGTTATTCCCCCTGATTATTCCTTAGTTGTATTCTAAATTTTAATCAAAATTCAACCATATGGGAAGATTGAATTGTAGCCATATCATTATAATATTCACATCTACTAAGGTAGGTTTTTCAACTTTCAACAATACAGAACACTCTAGACCCCCTATTGGAAATATCTTATAATATTTGTAAAGCAGTCATGGCATGGCAATACTCAATTATCATGCTATTCCCCTGTAATTTATGTAGTAATTCGTATCTACTTTCATTTGTTAAGGCTTGGTGGTCGTATGTACACCAAATACTTTGGAGGTGGTGAAGGTGAAGCTCTGGTAGAACTAGGAGCAAACTGGATACATGGAGCTTCTCAGCGCAACTCAGTGTTTGAGCAGGCCTCTTCAAAGGGGCTACTGGATGACCACATTCTCCTGGACAGGTAACACATATAGCTGGTGTCCACTGCACATACATTCTAGTGGAACCAATCTGCTTTACTACATGTTGATACGACCATCTCTAGCATACTGTTTATCCAGATTTTGGCTAGAACCTGCATGGTCATTAAACCTACTATGCATATTATGTGTCTCACTTTAACTGTCTATTCTGACTTTATCAAATTCTATTAATCTGTAATTTTCAGATCCAAAAATTTGGAATGAATCATAATTTTCTAGAGATTCATATTTTCCCTTATCAATATTCGAATTGTTAAAGTCTACAAAGTTGTTCAAAGTTCCCTAATATACCAAAAACAGTGATTCAGTTAAGCTTATTTGAGACCTATACAAGTAAAAAGGCAATTGCTGTACGTTTAATTTTATTACTTCAGAATGGATGGTTTCTGCCGGCGGTCAGATGGTACGGCCATCAGAAAGGAGCTCACTGACAGCGTGTGGGCATTATTCCAGGCGTGGGAAGCAGAGTATGACGACACAAAACACTCCAACCAGTTCACCGACCTTAATGCTTACTTTCATTACCGCCTGGAGGAAGCCCTGGAGGAAGTGGCACCCACCGACCAGCAGGACACAAAATGTGTGTTCAACTGCCTGCTGAACTATTCTGCCTTCCATGAGGGAATTCCCCTGTCTACAGTTCAGGTAGGGAAGGGTGATCAAGGCTATGTTGATATACCAGGGGGAAACATCAAGGTTCCCTCTGGGATGGCCTCAATCATACAGACCCTTGCTGATGTTCTACCAAATGGCACCATCAGGACCGGTTGCGAAGTCGATAAAATCAAATGGGCAGGTGATGATAAGGTTGAGCTTTCTTGTACTAATGGTGAAACCTTCTTTTGTGACCATGTCATCTGCACTATGTCACTCGGTTACTTGAAGGAACATCATGGGCAACTATTTCAGCATCTGCTTCCTGTAGAGAAGACTGAGGTCATACGCCGCATTGGATTTGGTTGTGTGAACAAAATCTTCCTTCGCTATGAAAAGCCCTTTTGGTGTGCTGGCTCTGGCTCAGTCAAACTGGCTTGGTCTGAGGAGGAAGCAGAGCCCAAGTCATTGGATGAGTGGTACAAGAGGATTTTCTCCTTCGACGAAGTCCTCAACAATCCGAACGTCCTCATCGCTTGGGTGTCTGGTCCACAAGCAGAGCACATGGAGACTTTAACCGATGAGGACATTATGCAGACCTGTACCAACCTCTTAAGGCGTTTCCTTGGTAACCCAGATGTGCCTTACCCAAAAGAGCTGCTTCGCTCTGGTTGGAGGAGTTACCCCTATACACTAGGCTCCTATAGCTGTTGCTCCCTGGACACTCAGACAGGGGACCAGGAGAGACTGGCCACTCCCCTAGGGTCTGGTTCTAGCTCCTCCAGTAGCCTGAGGGTGTTATTTGCAGGTGAAGCAACTTCTACGAATGGCTTCTCAACCATGCACGGTGCCCGCGATTCAGGACTTAGAGAAGCCAAGCGTCTGATGGAGGATTATGGTAAACGGGTATAGCGACCCTTGCCAATTCATGCATTCCTGTTTTCACAGCAAAGGAAAGAACTTCAGTTCTCGGTATATCTGCTATAATGTCTAACTGGTCAGGGGTTGCTCAATGCTAAGGCTATGGTTATCCATCTGTTGTCAACTGATTGCGCTGCTGATCCCCATAAATGAATGTGCCCATTGCCTAACTTCAAGAATTGCTATGGAAGAGGTTCATATGAGGTGAATGGTGTCTAATTGGTGGCATGCTGTATGAACATGGCTGATGCTTGTGCTATATTAGCAGAAAGGGATATAAGGTATTAACCCTTTATGGGTGGGATGTTTCCTTAAGGCAACTTTTGTTGTCATGTTGCATCAAAACAGTGCTAGCGAATAACTCGCTGGCAGATCTTTGGTACATCATGCTGACCCTTCACACACAGAAAAGTGAGAGTCATTGTCGCTAAAACTACCCTCACCTGAGGGTCAGGCACTGGCTGACCCTCAGGTGAGGGTAGTTTTAGCGACAATGACTCTCACTTTTCTGAGGGTGTTCAGGAGTTATCAACCCCTTAGGGTCAGTACGATGCAGAATGCAACTCGCCAGGGTTGCATTCCTGGCTGTGTCTCACAAACTTGGGCCAATGTGGCCATCTTTGACCGGGTGCCATCTTTGACCAGGTGCCATCTTTGACCGGGTGTCAGTAAAATGGAATTATTTTTGTGTGTATTATAGTCATACATATAAGGGTTTGTAAAAATGTAATGGCGGTTGTTATATTTCATCCTATACATTACCTTTTAACTTTTTTTCCAAAATTCTTATCCCCTTCTACCCTATATTGACGTTTTCATGCCAAACCGGTCAAAGATGGCACCCGGTCAAAGATGGCACCCAGTCAAAGATGGCACCCGGTCAAAGATGAAAACATTGGCCAAAGTTCGTGAGACACAGCCTCATGCATCATATTGTCAAAGGACATAGCGTATTAATGTTATATGGCATCTTTAAAGGATAAACAAAGGCTCTTCCATTTTAATACCCCTTATAGGGCTTTATAGTTCATGTCTATTATATTATGGTAAACAATAAGCTTTCATCTTGGCAGTACACATTTATACCTACATTGTTCAACAGTTTGTGTCCCAAAAACCCTCGAATACTGAAGTGACAGCAAGATAGATTGAATTATTAAAACCATATTGTACTTAATAACAATGTGAAAAATAAAGCAGTGACAAATAAAGTGGTAATGTCAAAGTGAAGACTCACTGTTTATTTCATTTCCGCTTTCTTTTTGCTGAATGCAATACATCAATATGTGCATCATATGGACAAACATGTTTATACTTCCCACTCATAGACACCAAGATAAATATCTCATGGTACCCGGAACACTCCAACCGAGTGTTCTTAGACCCACCCGTTTGTCTGGCCCTGCCTACTATGGTACTAGCCCAGGTAGGTAGGACCAGGCAAATAAAAGAACACTTGCTATCCTTGTGCCTACGTGCCCCGGTAGCAGTTTTCTCCCTCACCTCATAGATGCGGTCATTCATTTGACAGATTCGATCATCCATAGATGCGGTCACTGCTGTATTGGGCAAGCAGCATATAAACATCTGTCCTGCTACTGCAAGGCTGACTCCTTGCCAACTTAAGATATGTCCCATGAGGTACTTGATGTACATCTGCACGTTAAACAAATCAATCAATCAAACAATCTTAGACTCACCCAATGAGCCACCATTCACCTCTGGAGTTTCTGTACTGTTTATATATAACACAATCATATGCACACAGAGAAGAGAAACAGTGTGAAAGGGGAGTTCATGTTTCCTCTAGAATGACTATACCTCTAGGGGAGCCCAGGTCCTTATGTGACTCTCTTAGGTGAGGCAGGAAGCTGTGTGACTCCCCAAGGTGACTATGTCCTATGTCAGTCAGGGAGACACCTAGGCTCCCTTAAGCTTACGCAGCCTGGGATCCCCCAAAGAAGGAGTCATTCTGGAGGCAACCTGGACTCGCTTTTGACGCTATTTCTTTTCTCTGTGTATGCACAGTTAACCACTGCTGTAAATGTTCTACTTTAATATCTAATGATACAAGTTATGTGTGAGTGAGTGAGCATTCTTGCTTTTTCGCACCACAACACAATGTAAGCAAAGCATCAAATTAATCTTCAGATTGGATCCTATACATGAACTTGATTTCAATAGTATTTGAGATGGGGTTTAGTGTAAGATAGGACCCCCCGTGTACATAGGTGTACATATAGCACAATGAAAAGTGCTGTAGGTCTACAACTCACTACTGTAAGCTGCATCTACAGCAACAGAAATATAAATGTACAACAAAATTTACTGTACTATTTTTTACAGCAAAAGTACTGTATAGTTACAGCACATTTTGCTGTTCTGGAACAACAACTTTTTACAGTGTTGGTTTAATAGGGAAAACTTGAATCATGGATATATCCCAAATCTGTGGGACGAGAAATATCAGGTATGGCCACAAAAAAGCTCTGAAAAGGAAAAACGAGTCACAATGTGTAGCATATCTAATTGCTCTATATATTTGGGAAATCCAAAGGTACATCTATGAACAAATAATAGTACATAAGTCCAATAAACAGCAGGGGTAATTGATTTTTTGCATACATCCTATATTTGAACGCGTACTAGGAAAAAGCTAGTATTCGAGAGCTATATATAGCACAGCTCCATAATCAAACAACAATGGATGTAAATATGTCCGAATTTCTAATAGAAGGAGAAAGATAATATATGACATAGCAGTGAGTCAACACACATGGTTGTCATTTAACCAAAAGAACACTGAACTCAGCGTCAAGTCTGTGGCGTCAGAGTACACACATTGACTTGACCCAGAAAACCCCACCTGACTGGCACAAAGTGTTCTGTATATAAAGCACCTCTCTGACTCACAGACACCCACACTAGACTAGTCTGAAAATGTCTTCACTCCTAGCACTCACCTTCACAATACAAGCTACAGTTCTAGCTTCAGATGTCTATACATACAGTCAATGTAAGTACAGTTATTTCTAAGATAAACCCATAAACCCTCACCCTATAGCTGTGCAATAGGACTATAACCAGGCCATCAGGGTGACTGTGTACGTGTATTATAAGCCAAGCATAGCATTCACATTCAACATAGTAGGGCAAGATATAGGGCGAATTGCTTCACACGTATGCATGTCTTTGGGGCATTTAGTCCAATTTCCCCAAAGTTGGGAGGGGTAGGGGAAGGGGTAGCATTGAAGGAGGTGTACAGGATGTCCCAAAGTGAGTGACATCATTTGTGAACATTCCCCTGCACCTGTACCAAAACCAACAAAGCTTCCCTTTTTACTGCTGATCCAGGAGGATCCCTAGCATCCACAACAGTTTGGCTCTATCTGGATTGTGGACAAGGCCTACTGTCTATATTATTGTAGAGTCTATGGCCTCAGGTTGTATGCTTCTAATGTGAATACAGCAGCCCTATCGAAGCCTCAGTGGTGAACACTTCTCATGAACCTCTATACAGAGAAAAGAAATGGGAGTCCGGACTCAGAGCACAGAGTATACAATGATACAGTGGTTCATGGTTCAGTGGTTTTATGTTTAGATTTATATAAGCAGGAAAACATCCGGTTTAAAAAAAAATCCATTTAGGATAAAGTTTACAACTCTATCTTTGTCCGATAAGGGGAGTGGTCATTGATAGATTTGCACATGATATATAAGGATGCTAAAAGAAATTCTGCCCTACCCGCCCATGGGAGGGCTTCACCTATGTATGTTGTATGTATGAATTATAAATTTATATGCATGTAAATTAGAAATTGTGCACAACATATGGGGAAGGATTGTATATGTGCTAGTGACAACCTACCTAACCATATGGACACCCTTATGCACTGTATAGTTTCCTCATGAATTACCAGTCACTTGTCATTATATCCATTCTATTGTATACAGTCCAGTGAACTTTAAAAATCAAGGTCCATCATCAGCTTTGTATTGGTCATATGATAATCCTCTATACAAGAAAAAAATACCCAACTATATCATGTATGTACATCTATGCATGTCTATGTACCTTTTTCAATAGGTTTATATCATTACAACCTACCTAACCATATGGACGTCTGCAGGACAAATGGACTCAAGAGTGTGATATGCTTCAGTAACCCTTGGTCACCCTGGTACGAGGATGAAGACCAGACGTGGCTGTTACCAGATACTAGTCACTTCTTTAAAGACACACATCAACCATCTGCAATGACAAATGGAATAGGGCCTGGCATCTATGTACCTATCATATTAATATCTTTGAAATTACTGTTCTGGATATGCTTTTGCTGCTGCAAGTATGTTTGTAATGACGAGCCCTCCAATTATTCTCCTAATTCAGCCTACCCCACAGTAGGTTAGTATTATGGTTCACTAATTGTTCCTATTGTAATAATGTTAAGCACTTTTTAGTTGCATTGTGGTATCTATCATATAGCATGCTATTATTACTTTCAATTTATAAATAAAGAGGGACTATTGACAACTGTAATCAAACTGCTAACTGAAATCTGTACTTTGATTCCTTGAAGATGTTGTATTGTGATTACATGTACAGTTTACTCATAACAGTAATTTTCTATCCAACCCCCTTAGTAACAGCCTTTAAGATGGCTGAGTGTATTCCCGGGGAGTCACCAGGCCTACATTTATACATCATCCCAAGCCTTCAGAAGTAGGGTTGTATTGGCACTTGAATGTAACTTGGCAGAACTGCATGTATTACTTACTATGGGGATGAATACCTCATGATCATACACGAACCATCACACAGAATGTTGACATAGTATTTCAGTATAATGTCAATCCTTTTACTATATCTCTACCACATACAGGTTACAGCGCAGACCAAACGCCGCTCTCTGAACGCATGGCACGGCCACCACATGAGGTTTTTACTGTAACTTCACCACAAAACTTACCCCCACCACCCTACGCACCTGGTTACACACCTGCTGGTACTGACAGTAGTACCAGGGTAGATGTTGACCCAGCACCACCACCACCTTCATACAATGAAGCAATCAATATGGATGCTGTGGGTGTAAAGGTAACTGAATTTGCCATTAGAATGTGAAATAAAGAACATGGTCAGTCAACACATTCCTCATGTAGCTAAAGTGAAAGCAAATCAGATGTATTAGGGAGCAAATTCTTATTCCGGGAGGGGGGCTTCCCCAACCAGCTTGAGCTAAGATTAAACATTTGGGGGGGGGGGGGAGGTAGGAGGCGCAGTGATGTCAAATATTTTCAGACCCCACTACTCTGGAGTCGGGGGGTTGGGGGCCTACGGTGCATGCCTCGCAACCGTCCTGAAACAATTGAAAGCATTTCTATTAGTGTCATAAGGTTAAATGCATCTTTGTAATAATGTGACACGATCTGCAGGGTGCACTAAGGCCCCTTTTCCCAGTGCATGCCATAATTATTAACGAATGACATAAACTCAAGTATATATTATCTATGTTAAGAAAATTTGCATATTACTGTATTAGAGGCACGCCCGGGATAGCTCTCCTAGGTGCGCGGACAAACGTTTGTCTGTGCACCTGGGAGAGCTATCCCGTATTTGCGTATTAGAGTTTTCTACGTCTAGATATTGGTAAATCGACAACTTTCTTAACCTAAAGTTAATGGTCTTATTTATTGCAGGTGGATCACTCATAACAGAAAGACATTATGTTTGTATACTCCGGATGGAAAGAATTGGTGAGCCAACTTGCTGGGAGGTCTTAATGTCCCTTAACAGATGCCATCTCCTCTAACCTATGCAGGATATTATTAATGAGTACATCAACTATTTCTAACCATAAACTTTCAGAAGTTAAATATGTGGGGTATTCAATTAAGACATAGACAAATGCCAACGCCCACTGATACCACTGTCAGTCATATTTCATGAGTGGGGGCTGGGGCCATATCCCACGAAGCCGCAGGCTGATAGGGATATGCCCCAGTCCCCATGAGTGAAATATGGCAGAGAGGTATCAATGTAGTTGGCATTTGCATTTATTTTTTTATTTGAAGGCATTAAATGAAGGAAAGACTTTCTTGGCCCATTGAATACAGTCACATTGTATTCAATGGGGGCCATTGAATATGGCCCTTCCTATACTTAAGCCCGCAGATCTTACTGCACGTCCAGTAACAGTCAGAGTGCAGTCGGGACAGGTACTCAGCCCTATATATAGGGGCGCTGGGGCTTTAAGCATAGTGAATCTTGTATTTGAAAAGGAAATAGAGAGAGGATTACACAGTGTTAGCGCTGACACGAGTAAGATTAATGAATGCATTTCATGTTGAAGCAATGATCTGATGGTGCTTTGAAACATTATGTATGAGATCTATGACCCCCTTCCTATAATGTCCTTAGAACATATATAGAGAGGGAAATTATTCCTAAGAATTGTAATACTGTGTATTGCAATGTAGTACCAGCAACTGTCTAACAACATCCCTTGACGTTCATGATGTAAATTTTCTACCCCAGGGTGCTGTTTCTCCACAAATTTGCGGACCTCCGCAAATATATACGGAGGTCCATATTTGTATGCTTAAGTCCCGAAAAATGATTTTATTCATCATTTTTATTTCCTCCAAAAATATATGGAAAGGGCATTGTGGACCTCCGCAAATTTGCGGAGGTCCGCAAATTTGTGGAGAAACAGCACCCTATCAAGCAAGTTATAGTGATATACATGTACTGTCTGATCATTAATGGTACAAACGAAATCTGATTTTTATAGTGTTTGATTGGGCTCTAGGTGGCGTTGGATGAAAGTTGTATATTATGTGACAAATGAATCAGAATATTACACTGTTCTAGATCACGCACCAAAAGCAATATTAGTAAACCAATCACATACAAATACTCCTTATTTACTGTGTGGCAAATCATTTTTAAAGAAAAAAAAAGAAAAAAACCTTAGACAGACTGGAAGGTGCTCATCATGATGTATTTTAAGGATGCTTTTATGGATGCTTTTAGGTAACGTATTATATTAATTGCAGGGGCGTGGAAACTGGGGGGAACAGGAGGGACATGTCCTCACCCCCCACTTTTGACCAACCCCAAAAAAGGTCAAACCAAAAAGGTCAAGTAAAAAGGGGTGGGTCAAGAAGGGTCAAAATACCCCTCAGTCCCCCCTACTTTGAAACTGCTTGCCACGCCCCTGAATTGGCACTTTTTATGCAGTGTTAATGCCTCCTTTGATATTATCCCTTACCTTGTGGTTTAAACTACAGAGCAAGTACCTTGGTGAGGATTTAAATATTATGTTTTAGTTTTATAAAAAGATAATATTTATATTCTCACCGCAACCTGGACTCATTGGTGTAGAGTTAGGTGTTGGGCAGTGTTAATGCCTCAATATTTCCTTGCTCCTTGCAGTATCCCTCATGTAGCTAAAGGTAGGAGAAAATCAGAGGTATAGGAAGCAAATTTATAATAAAGGTAATGAATCTGTGCATGATTTGTATATCATCTTTGGTGGGAGGAAACCTATAAGTGAGCTATTTGTCATAATCCCTACTGTGATATTGATAATGCTGTACATTACATGTACTAGTCTGTAGCGCCAAGACTGGTTTGCCAAACTAAGTGTAGCCTTTCAGATCTTATGTCTTGAGGCACTACTTTGCAACTTTTCATTGCATTATCTTCAAACAAAATATACTCATGAGGATATGAATGTCATGACTGTTTTCTTTTAAGATATGTTGAATACTGTATAATCATGATTATTGAATCATCTAATCATACAATAAAGAGATTCTATAAACAATTTTGTAAACATGTTTCATTGTTATTTATTCATCCAATTTAACCAATGGAACACTAGATTAATTGATTTCATTTGAGATTAACAAAAGTCTCCCTTAAATGATGCCAGATGATTACCAGCGGATGAACCAAATTTTACTTATACATGAACATTTTAATGAGTATTTCTTACCCCAAATGGACTCCATTGGTAGGGCCTACATTAGCTAATGGACTCCTAGAGATAGCAGGCCCCTACAGGTGAACCACTCTATAGTAGTGGTGTCAAGGTTGAGTTGACACAGCCCTCTAAACACACTATGAAATTCCAACGTAGCTGAGAGGTTTGTGTAGGTTTGATTTACGATTTTTCACAAGGTTTGTGGACATCAAAACGTTAAGGTTTACTTACGTTCTACCAACGTTTACGGTTGATTTACATTGATCTACTATGTCATTCAGACGTAGATAAACGTAATAAATCTATGTAGTTCTACGTAGATTTACGTATTCATTCTTGTTCATAATTGTTACATGCCCTTATAAACCGCTCAAGTGTCACACTAGGTGGCAGCACTATTAAGTATGAAGAGGATTCTACAGTTCCCCAGCTAATTTACCACATTAAAGCAGTAAAATCTTATGAATAATGAATCTAATATTATGCAAATTAGCTGCATACCATTGGATCTCCATATGTAGAGGTCAGTAGATTTAAAAAAAAATTATGTATAAAATGGGCAAGTTGTGTATGATTTGTAGGTTTATTTATGTCTGAATAACGTAGAAATAACGTAAATCAGATTGAAACGTCCACTGAACGTAGCTAAACCTTAACGTTTCAACGTTCACAAACCTTGCAGAGTTACGTAGTTTATACTCCCCAAAAACGTAAATCTATGTTCAACCTACGTACATGTGTTTAGACTTAGAGGGAGGTGTAGGGGTGGTGGTGGGGTAGACTGAGAACATAGACACTGCAGGTGTAGGGGTGGTGGGGTAGACTGTGAGAACATAGACACTGCAGGTGTAGGGGTGGTGGGGTAGACTGTGAGAACATAGACACAGGTGTAGGGGTGGTGGTGTAGACTGTGAGAACATAGACACAAGTTTAGGGGTGGTGGGGTAGACTGTGAGAACATAGACACAGGTGTAGGGGTGGTGGTGTAGACTGTGAGAACATAGACACAGGTGTAGGGGTGGTGGTGTAGATTGTAACAACAGAGACACAAGTGTAGAGATGGTGAGGTAGATTGTGGGGTATATAGGTGACCCCATAGTCTTTTGGTGAGCACACCTCGTTTAGATGTGGATTATAGTGCCTCCTACCCTTACCATAATGGCAGGGACTACAAAACCTCACTTATACATTATATTATACGTGTTACATCAAAAAACGGCATATTGGTTATAGGGCACCTGGCCGTCGATCGCAGCACCACTTGTGCTAATTTGAGAACCTTCAGTACAGGCCCGTGGCCAGTAGGTGGAGCAGCTAACCGGGGGTTATGACATCACAGGCCAGGCCACCATTTCTTCTGTCTCAAGTGGTCCCCAGGACTTGGCCCTACAGTGAATAGGGCTATTTGCATGCCTTCAGGGTGACACGGACTGAAGCAATTATTATCCTGACTTAGGCCAAGTCAACCTAAGGAGGCACTGGGGGTTAGACATGGCCGCGCCCATGGCCTAACATCTAGGAGCCCTATAGAGACAGACTGACTTACTCTCTTGCCCTACCTAGTGAGTGATGGCTTAACTATTGAGCAGCCTAGTAACTGACCCCAGGCAGTCAGCAGTCAGTAGGCACAGTTAGTGGTGAGCTGGAGGAAAAGAGAGAGATCTATCACACATACCAGTGAATCAACATAATATGGTTTTCATCTAACCAATGGAACACTGAACTACTAGTAACAATCAGAGTACGACCATTGACTTGACCCAGAAAACCTTCCACCTGGCACGTGATGTATACATAATTAATAAAGCTCCTCTCTGACTCACGGACACATATACTAGATCAGTCTGAAACAGCAATGTCTTTACTCTTGGTATTCACCTTCACATTACAAGCTTCAGTTTTAGCATCAGATGTCTATACATACAACCAATGTAAGTACAGACATTTTATGAGGTCTGAAAATAAGTGACATCATTTGTGAACAACCCCCTACACCTGTACCAAACCAACAGTACCACCCTCTGTATTGATTATTCAGAAGGATCTCCTAGTATCCAAAATGTGTTGGCAGTGCATGGTGTTGTAGGCCTACTGTCTATATCATTGTACAGTGTAGGGCCCGGTTGATATATCAGTTATGTTCAACTGCCTGTGCTTGATCAATAGAGATAAGTCCTTACTCAATAGAGCACAATAATGTCTTCTTCCAAGTAAATGTTAACCATGGGGCTGGCTACACCTGCTATAGTAGATAGGATGCAAATGCAGCAAGAGGTCTAGGAGAAGGGGAATAGGGGGGGGGGGCCCAAATCATAGAGGATAGGGGCTTCAATATGCCCCCCCCCCCCCCCAATTTGTTAATACCCTACAGTATGAGAATACACATAATTCCACAACCATATCTACATGGGGGAACGTGGGTCATAGGGATCTGGGCCCCCACTATACTTTTTTATACAAACCTAAACATGTTTAGAAAATATCATGCTGACACATACGGAGCAGGATTGTGTTTAGATATAAACACCTTTTTTCAATATATAGTTTCATTATGAAAGACCTGTTTTCCCCCAATAGGTTTACATCAAAACGGCCTGGATGTCTGTAGGACAAATGAAATCAAGAGTATTGTATGCTTCAGTAACCCTTGGTTACCATGGTATCAGGACCAGGACCAGACATGGTTGTTACAAGACACTGGACGTTTCTATAAAGACACACATCAACCACCTGCAATGACAAATGGAATAGGGCCTGAAATCTATGTACCTATCATATTGATATCCTTAAAGGTACTATTCTGGATATGCTTTTGCTGCTGCAAGTATGTTTGTAATGACAAGCCCTCCAATTATTCTCCTAATTCAGCTTACCCAACAGTAGGTAAGTATTCTTCTGGGTACGCTTTTGCTGCTGCAAGTTCCTTTTTTGGTAAAAGGAGCTATGAAACTTCTCCTAATTCTGCCTACCCAACAGTAGGTATAGGTATATCATAGCACTAGTTGATCCGATTGAAATAATGATATCGACTTATCTCCAGTTGTCATATTTATCATGTAGCTTTGTGACATTACTCAACTTCTGAAAAAGGAGGGACTGTTCGACAAAGGCAATCCAACTAGAATATGTACTATGAGTCCTTGAAGATGCATGTACATTTATACAGCACTCTTTTTTCTGACATATCAAGCCTTCAGGAGTAGGCACATCATGATACTTGAATGTAACTTAGAAGGGCCGCATGCACTTACTATGACCTGAAAATGTCATGATCATTGATGGACCATCACACAAAATATTGACATAGTAATTCGGTATAATTACTTATGCTCTATCTTTACTACATTTAAAGGTTACAGTGCAGATCAAAGGCCACTCTCTGAGAGGATGGCACGACCACCACATGAGGTTTTTACTGTAGCTTCATCACATGACTCCACAACACAGAGCTCCTCAACAGCCCCACCAGTCTATCCTGGTTACCCACCTGCCCATGTACTTGGTTACCCAACTACCTATGCATCCGCCGATAAAGATGGTGGCACCAAGGCAGATGCTGGCCCACCACCTACTTACAATGAAGCAATCCATATGTCTACTGCCTTGTAAAGGTGACTGAATTTATCATTAGGACATATTTAAAAAAAAGGGTTTTATGCAGTGTTAATAATAGTCTCAATGTCACCTTGCTCATAACAAAATTCCTCATTTAGCTAAATGTAGGAGAAAATCAAAGGTATAGGAAGCAAATTCGTATTGGGGGACAGGGCTTAGCTTAACTGTATTAAAGTTTCTACATGAAGTTGAATATACATGCTGATATGAGATTTCTATAAGAAAAGTAGAGTTTTGCTCTCTTTGCTTCTGACAATTTGTCTCTTTTTTGTTGGGGGGGGGGGGTTATTTAGAATCGAAATATACCTTATCCACGTGACCCTGGTGAGACTGACTAAGGGCTGAGCGAATATGGGTTCTCAGTGGTAGTCGTATAGCTGTGGTCAACAATTGATGTGTAGACTGAGTCTCACGACCTTGGGCCAATGTTTTTGTCTCTGACCGGGTGCCATCTCTGACCAGGTGCCGTCTCTGACCGGGTGCCGTCTCTGACCGGACATCACTTTGGAAGTTTAGTTACCTTCTACCAACAGCAGGAGGCTAATTATACTTACATAACAACTGCCATAACATTTTTACAAATCCTTATATATGTGAGTGTAGGTTAACAATTAAAAAACGTTTTTCTCTGACACAAGGTCAGAGACGGCACCCGGTCAGAGACGGCACCCAGTCAGAGACAAAAACATTGGCCCAAGGTCGTGAGACACAGCCTGTAGTGAGGCATGGGACAAATTGCACATCTAACACCCTAGACATACATTTGATCATCGCATTGTATTTATGAAAATCCCTTGGTGTATATAAATACTCGTTAAACTCAAAAATAAACCATGCTTCTCACCGTATGAGCCCTTCCTCCAGGGTTATGAAATAGAATGGTTCCAGCAATATGCCTAGCTAATGTGTTATGTATAAATAGATTTTATTGGTGAGTGTCCTAATAAATGGATAGCCTTTAGTAGAAATTTGGTTCTGAATGTGAAATCATTCCCTCTTATTCCAAATACAATACCACAGGGATGGGGCTGACCTCCTCCTGGAGATGTCAAGTTTAGTACTGATAAATAATACTTATGTAATAAAGTTAATTATATTATTCTATAGATAGTGTGATATAATACTTATGTGATAAAGTTAATTATATTATTCTATAGATGGTGTGACATATACTCAGGTTTATCTGTGTCCCATTAGTAAGGTGTATCTTATGCTGTATAAGTGTTTTGTATCCCTCAAGTTTGGTAGATTGAGAACTGTTTTATGCTCTTATTTTTGCAGGTGGCTTACCTATAACAGAGTTACATAGTACATCCTCTAATATTCTGGATGGAAATATGTTGTTGGCCAACAAGCTGGAAGGTTACAATATCCCATGACAGGTGCTATCCTAGTAGCATCAGATGCTATTAGCCTATGTGCTCCAACCTATGCAAAATTTCCGTAATGAACACATCAACCTCATCTAACCATAGAACTTCCAGATGTCAGATATGTCTTATGACAGAGAGGATGACACTGAGGGCGATAGAGCTGACAGGGTGCTGTTTCTCCACAAATTTGCGGATGTCCGCAAATATATTTATGGAGCTCCGCAAATATATACGGATGTCCGCAAATATGTACAGAGGTCCGTATTTGTATCCTTAAGTATAGAAAACGAAATTTGCGGTCATCCACAAATTTGGGGAATACACATTTGGGCCAGGTCACGACGGAATGTACAAATGCCATCTTTTCAGGAAAATATTTTTCTGGGGGGGGGTTTTTCAGGCCCCAAACTCAAAAAAATGGCCCAAAATGTGAAATTGGGCTCTGTTTTACATTTTAAATCAGTTTCTACATCTTCCTAGCCACACTTACAACCCATAGAAGTTAATATAACTTTAGAAATATATTCCACCCATCTTTTTCAGAGGTTTTTAGGCTCTTAAAATATTTTTGGCTTATGCCACAGGGCATAGTGTGTACAAATCCATGTTTTCTTATTTCTATCTTGTATATCCTAGGGCTGTATTTTGCATAGAAATACAGTTTACCCTTACTTTTTCTTTAACATATATTCTGGGCAACCTACAGGGCTGTCAATTTGTGAAGAAACAACAAGGCTACCTCTTTTTCTCCCTGTGCTGGAGAATTTTAAACAAGATTATAATGTATAAAATGGTCCTGACTTGCTTTCTGTATTTCTTTGATTTTACCCTGTTGTATCACTCTAATTCTCTATTACTTTTGACATATGATATAATATCTTCCATTGTACCTTATATAAGAATATTAACCTCCTCCGCCCAGCCATTCCTATATAAAACATGATTTTTACTCTTCTTTGCACCAAAACAAACGTCCGGACCCCATATTTTTCCAGTGGGTGGTGTAAGTGCTTTAATTTGCAAACCAAACTGTATCAAACATCCAGGGCCCCTCTAGAGGCTAGAAAAAGCCACCATGCTCAATTTCCCGCAAAAAAATAGCTAGAATTTTGTGAATACGAGCAAATACCAGCAGGAAAAGGTAGGTTTTCTCCATTTTTAAGCTATGTATACACATATATACACATATACTGTCAAGCCTTGTGCATCTTTTGACATGCGTAAGGAAGCATATAGATGCTTATTTACTTGAATATAAGCAAGTAAAAAAGGTTTTAGAGTCTAATTATGCAGATTCAGAGTGTGATGGGCAAACAAAACTGACACCACCGCCAAACAAACATGTTGTTTGGCGGTGGTTAGAAGTGTTGCTAATCAATGAATTTGCATTATTTGAGAGAAGGCTAAGGGTAAGACTTATAGAAGAGACATCCCTATGTACTGTGAGTGTTATATTTGTCTTTAAAAGTTGTATCTAATACTACTTTTGAGGTATAGAAGTTGAAATTTGGCCCTTGGTTTGAACCAAAAAATTACAATTTTCCTCATTTCAGTACATAAAACCTCTGGATATTGCTAATTTCTGGTTCCTACCTCTATCCACACCTGCTAGCCTTGAAATAAATGAGTAATGGCTATGATATTGTCAATGTAGTGACCAGTAGACTGGATTTTATCCTCCATTATAAAAAGGCCGGACGTTTGCGGGCAAAATTATGAATGGCCATAACTCTGTTAATATTCAGCCTATCTTGCCCCTACTCACAGAGTACATTGGTTTATGCTATCATTAGAATGTGAGCTGAGAAAATAGGTTATTACTCATGTTTTAACTTAATTAGAGATTAATTAAGTATTTTTTGAGAATTTTGGTAATTCAGAAATGTAAAAAAAAAAGCACTTCTGAGCATCAGATTCTGTTCAAATTCCACCAGCATATGGGCCTATAGTAACATAATCAACTCTACTTGTCATATAGCCAGAAATAGAAACTTTTTTTTATAATGAGAAATTAGACCATATACATGGTCCCAACAAATGTCCGACCCTTTTATTTTTGTACAATATGGCCCTAACATAATATGTTATACCGGCACAGGGGTCTTTATTGTTCTTTATATCGGTAGGGTACCTCTTAAACTATACTTCAGGTGATTTTAAAGAGCATATTGCCATATTTTATTACATAAGATCAAAGTGCATGGAGTGTAAATATTTGAAAATAATATTTGGAATTCATCAACATTTCAAATGTGTGTAATTTCTAAAACTTTCATACCAGACTATCCATCTTTGGCAAAATTAATGATACATATCAGACCTATCTGCATCTGCATTTTGAAAGTAATTGGACATATATGACCCATCTAGGCAAAAGACCCCTTCAGGCGGGATTTTTAGGTCTAGTTTTGGCCACCAGGGGGCAACATAGATGCAAAAGAGTGTAAAATACATGATAAAATGTTCTAGGACCATTTTTTATGTAGAATGCAATAATCTTAATGAAATTATTCCATCTTGATGCTAACATTCTATATTTGGAATGCAAAAGGAACGTTTTTTATGAAGAATTAGCACATATGACACTTTCTGGTTGCCATGGAAACCATCCCAGAAGCCCAATTTAGAGGTAATAATCCTAATTTATCAAAATGTCGCATCAGTTATCCAAAACTGAAAACAGAACGCAAAAATTCCATCTAGAAGCAAATTTAGACCAATAAATCCAATTTTATTCCATTATTTCTAAATAAAACAGATTTTTCATAATTATCATTATTTACTACGGGATACAATGCATTTAGAGCTTATTTACCATTTTCAGTTAATGGCATGTACCAATGTTTGAAAAGGGGTTCCCACAAACCTACCAGGACTTTTTTAGCTCATAATATCTTATTTTAAAGATTATTACACCAACTTTAATTACTAATTTCCCCCCTGGAGGGGTGTTTTCCCTCGCCTGGTCACATATGTTAGTATAAGATGGTATTGGTAATTTAATAAAAAGGTCGGATGTTTATGTCCTTGCTAGGTTATGGTCCAATAGCTCTAAAAACTGAATCACTTGACATAACTCATTATAATGAGGTTACACCGGTAGCCAAGATACGGCCCTTAAGGGGAAATAAAGCTGTTTTGACCAAATTGAAATTTTCTGATATGACCCCCTGGACACCTAATTGTACATTCCCTCGTTGATAAGTTTGCAGAGCTCCGCAACTATATAATCAAAACCAAGAAGGGCCTAGGAAATATGTGTTGCTAAGCAAATAAACAAAAAAGATAGCTGTTGCTAGGCAACTGCATGTCCTAGCAACTAACCAATAACACTGATGGATTCCTTGGGTCCAATATAGGGGGGATAGGTATGGTCAAAACTAAGCTGAGGATCCTGGAAATGTGTGTTGCTAAGCAAATAAACAAAAATAATGGCCGTTGCTAGGCAACCAGTTATCATAGCAACAAACCAATGAGACCATTGCATCACTCGGGTCCAATATAGGGGGGATAGGTATGGTCAAAACTAAGCTGAGGAGCCAGGAAATGTGTGTTGCTAAGCAAATAAACAAATAGAATGGCTGTTGCTAGGCAACCACTTATCATAGCAACAAACCAATGAGACCAATGGATTCCTTGGGTAGGATATAGGGGGGGTAGGTATCGTTATAATCCTTCTAGGAGCAGTATCTGTGATATAGGAGATTAGATTCCTTTTATTTTTTAACCTAAATTCCTATTTATTTTGACTGAATAAGTAATAATTATGAAATTAAAGTCATCTTAGTAATTTGAGGATTCTGAAGCTAAGCTATGCGACTCAGATGTCTAGGAAAGTGATTTGAACTCCTTAGACATATGGCAATCCAAAAATAATGGTCTCCCTTAGTCCCAAAATTGGTACTGAAAATCTCACGGGCTCATGGACTAATATGGGGGTCCGCACATTTGTGGAGAAACAGCATCCAGGGATAGGACACATGCATATAGCTCTCTTCTGACTGATATGAAATAGACAGTGGAGTCTGTGGACATCTTTCTTCATAAGTTGGATTTGACCCAGGACCCCGCCCAGGAGCAAACTGGTACTCCAGCACTATACACAGTATTACAAAGTTATATTTCATGGGACATTTACGTCATTATGACATTATAGACATTATGATGGTCAGGGCCATGTTGTTAGTTGTATATAATGTAAATGCCCTACCCCTGCCTGGCTAGCAGATCATAGTGTCATTCTGTTCGGTCATTAATGGATAAACTATATCTCATTCTTATTGTGTTTTATAGCACTCTACATCTGCATAATGCTGCATGAAAGCTATATATTTTGAATATGGCAATGTTATTGATAACGCACCAATAGCAATAAAAGTAAATCAATCACCTAAAGGTACTCATTAACTACTATGTGGTAAAATCCAAAAATGTCAAATGTTACCTTGGGAAAACCTATAAGATAACACCGTGCTGTCCCTATGGATGTTTAAAGGTACAGTATCAAATGATCCAGTGTGATTTTTTGTTTTTGTTTTTTGTTATGACTCATAACAAGGTTTATTTGCCATGATTTTCAGTACATAACTCCGGTCATGTTGAATGCTGCCTCAATGATTTTGTACATTTAACCCTCTATGATTATGCCAATTGTAATGAAGGTAATGAATATGTGAATTATTTGTACATACATATATCATCTTTAGTGAGGTTTTTTTCCCAAACAACGAGTGATATTAATAATCTGTGATATTGATTATTGTTGTACTTTGCATGTACTGAAGTTTATGCCACCAAGGCAGGGACTAGCAAACTTAGTGTGCCCTTTCGGATGTTATGCCTAGAGGGACTATTTTGCCAAATTTGATTACAATCATTATCTTTTTGTACTCATTACCCTGCAGTTTATGGGTGTTAGTGTCATGACTGTTTCTCTTGAGAAATGTTGAGAATTGTGTATTCATATTAAATCATATTCAACTATTTACCAATAAAGAGATTCTTTAAAGCATTTTGCATACAGATTCATTGTTATTACCCAAAGTCAAAAAGATTGGTAGGCTACATGTACTTCATTTAATCAGGGATTAGGCTAACAGTTTATTTCTGACATGTCAAAAATAGGGTGCGTAAGTTAATCTATTGCAGCATTAAAAAAATAGCGGGTGACAAATACCCTCGAATCAGGATGGGGAGCGATTTCAGGCGATGTGGGTTTGGGGGAAAATATCATTTCTCAGCAAAGAAAGATTCTACTAGAAATCCCTTAGCAGTATTGTGTGGCTGGCATGTATCCTGCCATACAACATCAAATAGACCTTATACAAACCTATAGGGGAAGATGGGGGAATACGGAACAACTAGGCCTATGGGTTTTTATGAAATTTTCGCCTCACTGGTGACCATGACCAAAAATATGTCTTACCTACTTTTTAATCATTCCTCTTTTATATTCAATTGTATGGAAGGAAAATGTTCCCAAACTCCCTAAGGTACATTGGTTATACATGTAGTTATTAATTTCAAAGATTTTGTAACCCGTATAACCTCACCGTAGGGTAATACGGGACGTCATTGTTGGGTAGGATGGAACAGAAAAGGAATCGTCAATGAAATTGGCCAAATATCTTTTAAGCATTCATGAGTGGTATTCTTTGAATGAGAAACCTTTGAGGTACCTTAACGAAATATATGATAATCTAAACTGCCTCCAAATATTATATAGATACTTTGTTACCTCAATTAGCACAATATCCCTATCCCTGTTGAGATAATTTGTCCAAATATAAAATAATTACTAGGGCCTATAAAACTTCACATAGAAGTTACAGCTAGTATAGGCCTATGCGAGTCAGAATGCCAATGCGGCTTAGGCAATAGTCTAGATGTGGCTAATACGTGAGTTAGGCTTATATACGCCAGGTTTTACGGTAGCAAGATTTGGCAAAACTGGAGTGTTTATATAATTGCTATGGTTACCAGGTTGTCATGAATATACCTAAAACCTTATCTAATAGGCCTAGATGGGGCTATCATATAGCATATACCTAGCATTAATTCAAGCTATTTTATGACCATTCATATTGGAATGCACACTGGAAGGGGCAAACATTGTGAATCTTCCTTGATGTAAAAGGCTGTATCTCACGACCTTGAGCCAATGTTTTTGTCTCTGACCAGGTGCCGTCTCTGACCGGGTGCCGTCTCTGACCGGGTGCCGTCACTGACCAGGTGTCAGAAAAACGTGTTTTTTAAATGTTAACCTATACTCATATGTATAAGGATATGTAAAAACGTTATGCCAGCTGGTATGTAATTGTTATTAGCCTCCTCCTGTTGGTAGAACATAACTAAACTCCCAAAGTGATATCCGGTCAGAGACGGCACCCGGTCAGAGACGGCACCCGGTCAGAGACGGCACCCGGTCAGAGACGGCACCCGGTCAGAGACAGCACCCGATCAGAGACAAAAACATTGGCCCAAGGTCATGAGACACAGCCAAAAATTGACTTTGAAATTTCTAGTATTGTCATATTTGGGAAAACGGCCGCCACTTGAACCATGACCATATACAAATATATTAACGACAATGAAAACAAATAATGGCAAATTAAGTTTAAATTCAGATGTCTTGAAAAAAAGTGCTGCTTGCAAAGTCACTTTTGTGTGTGGAAGGTTTAAAGTGGGTATATCCGAATTTTCTTTAAAATCTAAATCTTAGTTGAATGTAAGCCTATTCCAAACACTGTAAAAGTATAATATTTAGAGGATAGAGGTTAATTGAATGTCATCATTGGGTGTTAATAAGTCACAATTAAGGGATCCTATGTATTTTCAATGAGGGGAATAAAAGCGGGCACACTTTTATTCCAAAATGACCATATAGGCCTAGGCCCTATTGGGCAATAAAATGGAATTACAGTAAAATCAGAGGGAAATAGGGGGAATGGAACAGATAGGAAGTCAAATATTATTTGTGAACATTCTGACTCATTTTTATGAAAAATCCATTTTTTGGTCCCAAACGTTGTAGATATACTGGACACTACATGAATAGTGATGTCAACTCCTAGACACTTCACAGAAAATAACCAAACCATATTTAATTTATTGAGTTTTCATTAGTGGACACACCATAACCCTATATAAATGTTTAAAAAACGTTAAACAACGTTGTGGATACCAACGTTGTGTTGTGAACCCTGTAAGAATGTAAAATAATGTTTTACATGTAAGGTAAAATATCATTATGAATTAAAATGTTGTTTTGTTCATTGGGTAGTAGGCCTAGTGAGAGATAAGAGACCCACAAGCCCCAGCACAACCCGACCCCCCCCCCAAAGAAAAAGACAAAATTCAGTAGTTATCTGGTTGCTATGGCAACCATGTTGTCATGACAACTACCAAATATCATTGAGTAGATAGTTCTCTCATAGAGCTTCGATTTAAGATATTAAACGACTATATATGTTGAAATGCATATCATCTGGAGAGGATTCCCTTTTTTGTTTAACCCAAAAATGTTAAGGGGCGGCCATCTTGTAAAATGGCCACCATACCCCCACCCACCAGGTGCAAATGGCCAAAAAAGTAAACTTCAGCCTTCTACATGTATAAGTATTCAAAATATTGGTCTCACAAAATCCCTCATAGGGGGGAAGGGTTTCTGTTTTTGTCTCATGGTCTAAATAGGACCACTGGTTCGCTTTTCCAACATTTTGGGTTCGCTTTACCTAATTCTTCATATAAAGCGAACCACTATTTTTTTCCCCTTAGAATTGGTCTGACATCAAGACAACACACAGTATAATTTTTTTTTAAATTGTATCCCATACATCCATAGCCTTAGTTAATTCATGGAATATATCATATTTGAAAAATGATTTTATTAGGGACTTTGGTAGGGTAAAGCAAAAACCCTAGGCTTTAATAAAATATTATTTTGAACTGTATCAATATTTTGCCTAAAAATCTCAACCTGGGGAGAACTGGGACACTCATTGCAGGGAGAACTGGGACACTCTTGACTATTGGGGAGAACTGGGACACTCCGGGTGAAGATTTATTGTGCTTTAATTATTTTCCTCTCAGACCTATGACTGAAGCTAATATGTTAGTCTAGGCCTACATATGATGTGGCTCCAGAGGGGTCAAGAGCGACCTGGCGACCTGGGCTGTTTTGGAGGCGACTTTCGATCTAATGCAATAGGGGGGGGGGCCTAATAAAAGTGACCTGGCGACTTTTGGACAAAATTGACACTACTTAAAGGGGTCCAAAAAAGCGACTTTGTGACCTGGGCCCCTTAATTTCGGCGACTTTCCGACCTCAGGGGGGGACCCCTCTGCACCCCCATGATCATATTGAAGCAAATTGATGTTTCATTGGTTAATAATCACACTATTTACACTGTCCCAGTTCTCCCTGGTGTGTCCCAGTTCTCCCCAGGTAATGTCCCAGTTCTCCTCGAAGTGTCCCAGTTCTCCCTGGAATTTCTCAAAATTTCAAAAGGCCCTAGACGGAAATCATGGCTGGCTAGGATGAATCTAAATAGGGGAAGATGGGGGAATACGGGACACCTAGGGTTTCATGCAAATTCTGCTTTTCTGGTGACCATAAGCAAAATATTTTTTTACCTACTTTTTAAGCATTCCTCTTTTATATCTAACTGTGTTGAAGAAAAATGTCCCCAAACTCCCTAAGGTACAATGGTTGTAGTTAATAATTTCAAAGATTTTGTGACCCATATTACCTCACGGTGGGGTAATACGGGTCGCCATTGTGGGGTAAGACGGAACGGAATAGGAATCGTCAGTGAAAATGGCCAAATATCTTTCATGCATGGGTGGAATTCTTTGAATGAGAAGCCTTTGGGGTACCTTAACAAAATATATGATGATTTAAACTGTCCCAAAACATTATAAAGATACTTTGTTACCTCAATGAGCCCTATATGCCTATTCTTGTCGAGAGAATTTCTCAAAATATTAAACAATTAGCAAAATTTGGCAAAAATGGAGTGTTTACATCGTTTCCATGGTCACCAGGATGCCATGATATACCCTCAACCCTATCTATTAGACAGAGCTTCTTTATAGCTTTAATTCAAGCTATTTTGTGACCATTTATGTTGAGATGCACAGCAAAAATTGTGAATTGTCTTTGATGTTCAAATTGATCCTGAAATTTCTTGTATTTTCATGCCGCCATTTTGTAAAATGGCCGCCACACAAAGCATGACCATATGCAAATTTAAAACATGAAAAAAATCTCACAAAGAACTAAGTTTATTTGAAATCTTGAAAAAAAAAGTAGTTTCTGCAAAGGCACTCTTTCATGTGGAAGTTTTAAATAAGATTAATAGCTTAACATTTTTGTAGAAAAATATATACAAATTGCCATAGGGATTGCCTTTGGCCCGTATTACCCCACCGAAAAATGAGGTTGGCGTAATAAGGGACACCACACAAATAGTGGTGTCAATTCCTAGACACTTCAGAGAAAATAACCAAACCATATTTAATTTTATAAGCTATTGGGTGTTTTATCCTTAGCACCCGAAACCAGAAAAAATATTACCATTTTGCTCGAACTAGGGGCTTAGGCCTACATAGAGGTACATAACAAAAAAAAAAAAGATAATGATGTGTCTAATTATGCTTTACTAATCAAGATGTCAGCCCTCAATATTCCAGACATTCAATTTTTATTTCCGCATAGGGTAAATGTGGGTAATATCGCGCACCTAGTGACGATATTACCCAAATCTTCCTCATAACTCTAGCCCATCGTCATTATGAACCCTTTTTATATGAAATTTAAAAAAAAATATTGAAAATTGAAAAAATGGAGAAAAAAATAAATCGTTATTGCAACCACCTATATGGTAAGCAGGGGCCTAAAAGTATGACTAAAATATTTGGGTTATATCGTTAGTATTGTTGTTATATCGCTCACACCTTTGTGTTATATCACTCACCCATTGATATACAATGTATTTGACCATATGGGTAAATCCGCTCACCTGTTTTCACACCCAAAAGTGTGAAAACAGGGTGGTTCACCCCAAATGCTCTCACACCTGTTTGGTGAGCAGCAGCATCCCCAAATTTACACCAGTGTTAGACAACATACAAATCTACCCTTCAACACTATTTGACTCATTTTACTGTTATTTGGTATATTATTTTTTATTTTATAAACATGTGCGCGATATAACAACATGCCTGAGCGATATAAGCTCTATGGGAATTAGTATAGAAACTGCTGATTTAGCAAGTATTGAAAATACCAATTATTAGGTGATTTTGTTCATCTCTGGTTCATGACATACATGGGGAAGGTTGCCAAAATTGGACCGGCTCGTAAATTGGACCATCCCTGTTTCCCTTAGTTACACTAAATGGAACAAAATTTCAGTTGTGCAACATTTTGGGTAATTCCAAGTATATTCTCATCAAGTAATTTTTTTTTTTGTGTTGGGGTCAGTAAAATGGTTCTTTTTAGGGTAAATGATTTTGGGACCTCCTGATCTTTTTTTTCTAGTTGTTTACTTAAGCCTTCCCCGTTGCTAGGAAACAGTTTTTGGACCAAAATCCCTTCAGATAGTAAGCAATAATATTTAATTATTGGGTAAAAATTTAAAAAAATCAAAATTCACTGATAGGCTTTGGGAGAGAGAAAGTTGATGATAAAAATGACAAGGCGCCTAAATTGGACCACAAGAAGTTTCCATAATTGGACCAGGTCCAATTATGGAAACTGGCAATTTTTGACTGGTGGGAGTAAAAAATTCGACCCCGAAAAAATTTCTCCCGAGAATATCTTGCCATCTGTTGTTAAAAGATGAGCACTCCCTTAGGCCATTTGAGTCACACACAAGCTCTTGCTGTAATTAACAGGACGTATGTATGAATCTAGGGAGGAAAATAACAAAAAAATTATATCAGTTTTTGTTTTTTTTAAATGTCCCAAATTCCTTTTTTCACAGAGGTACTACCCATAATGTGTAGGTTATTGGAAAGATAATTATAACGAGGAACTACACATCTGAACATATACCTGTAAGAAAATGATTTAGACCCTAAGAATATGTGAGAAAACTAACTGAATTAAGCATTAGTCCAATTTTGGATACCCGGTGGTCCGATTTAGGCACCCGGTATCCAAAATTGGACCGGTTGCATTCTTTTTTCATTGACTTGTGGCAGCAAGAATAATTAAAATCTCAAACTTTTTTTTTACGATTAGAAGGCCTTTGACTAGGCTTACACTTCATACAGTTTTCATATTCAAATTACTAGAAATAAACACTACACAGCGAAGTGTTCTTAGGGGGTCCAATTTTGGCAACCTTCCCCTATAGCACAGGTAAATGAAATGTATTAAAATGATACTTAATAAAACGTGGCAAACTAAAAAACAATTATATTTTTTTTCAAAGTTGAAAAATGTGCCTTTTAGGGGGGGTGCGCGATATTACCACATGAGCGATATTACCCACATTTACCCTAATTCAAATAATAATTCCTCAAACAACATAATAAATGCTGAAATATTTATGATCTGATGCCTACCTTTTATTATAAAACCAAAACTGAGTTCTTACTGTTACCTTTCAGTAAGAAATATCAGTCTGAAATGAGAGTGTCCCTTATTACCCCATGGCCCGTATTACCCCATCTTCCCCTAGTCCAAATGAAAGGTTTATTGGTAGCCTTTCTTCATGAAGCAAAGGCATTTGGTTATTGTTGGCATTGTAGAAATCACGAGCAAACATGTTATGATTTTAATTTAGTGTCCCAATTCTCACAGGGTTCCCCTATAGGCGTCTAGCCGGTTGCATTATCAACCAATGAGAAAATTCCCTGGCCTTCACTGCGGAATTCTTAGGGGGCATTATGTAACAGCCTGTACCCATTGTGATTGCTGTATCAGTGCTTATCTCGCTGGTTACCAGATCAAGCAATGGTGCCCCCTACTAAGGAACCTGCAACATCGGTATAGGCCTATGTGCAGCACCAGCGTCTGTGAAGCGTCTGCTAAACCGCGCGGTGCCGCCACCTGGCGAGGTGACGCGAACCTAACAAAGAAAACGGATTTCTGGGAAACTGTCTCCCGGCGTACGTCGGTAGACAAGGAGAGCCGTGGACGGGCACATCGAGGTAAGAATTTCACCGTATTTAAGCTATTTACTCATTCACGGCCAACACAGGAAGAAAATTGAACAACTACAGTGTAATCTGGTTTGTGGGGTAACCATTTCTTCGTCTGAAAACGCAGAAAACACGAGTTTGTTGTCCGAGGTCTTTGTGAGTCGGCTTGTTCGCTGCCACATGGTGGCTGAAGCGAAGTGATGGCAGAGCCAGAGGCCAAGATTCTGACTCTCAAGGACAGCGTTCATCGCCTGTTTAAAACATAACTCCTCAATTCCGAGCCAAACTACCACCACAGACGGCTAGGAAAATATCTTATCTACCCCTTACCGCCATCTAAAGGCGACAACACGGCTGTTCTGATATTCTAGATAACTGAAATCTGGTGATGCTGGAGAGGTCTCTCCGCAAGGACGAATGCATTTGTGCTCGGCGGCCTGACAGTGCTGCCTCGGCCGGGGCGACGTAACAACAACAAACTGCGGCGAAGATCTTCTCAGCATCACCTTGTTTTTTTTCACGGACCAAGCTCTAGCTAGTTTTCCAATCTCAAGGTTTTCAACAGGGTTTGGTATGGTGTTGGAGATGTATTTTTGATAGGATTTAGCCATGATAGAGTGTTGATATTTATCCAAGACATGAGTAAAATTGGGCATCTTTCGGGACCCCATCGTCCCTGCATGTTCCCCCTCTGCATCCCCATCACCTCAGTGAGGTAAAGGGTAAACAGACCTTCTTTCCATTAATACATTTTACATAGGCGGACTGGTTGTACAACAACTTACTGCATGGTTTAGCACAGAAGAAGAAGAGCGGCTTGTGAGTTCACAGGTATACCTCAGGGGCGGATCCAGGGGGGGGGGGCGCAAGGGCGCCCCCCCCCCTATTTTTTGGTAAATTTTAATTTAGATGGTTCAGCACCCCCAATGCTGTAGGTATTGCGGCGCCCCCCCCCCCCCTTTCCCAAATTCCTGGATTCGCCCCTGTACCTATAGATTAATATTAGAGAACTATTGCTTGTAGATCTATTTTACCATCAATAAATATGAAATGACTACACTCCCATTTGAATTTCAACCATTCAAACCTACCAGCCTGTAGCCCACAGCCGTGACAGTGCAGTTATTCAGCTCCCTTAAATCCTTTGTGAACGATGACCTCAACCCTTTACATTTTAATGCAGTATGGTATATGCCCTATGCTTTGGCGTCATAGTGTAGGCCCCCCTATGAATGCAGACCTGCCGAGTAGCTCACCAGTGCTGCATTCATGCATCATGCCGACCACACAGTGCTGAAGCACTCCCGAAGGGTCAGTATGCACCAACGCAGTACCGGTAATAGGTATTTCATGATATGTGTAGGGCTTAGGAGTAGCTAGTAGTACATTATGTAGTAGGCCTAGGCCTATGTAGGGGGGGTGGACGTAGGAAAAGGCAGAAAAAGGAGAGGCTGGGCCCAACAAAGGCCTGTCCCCTCATACCATGTCTATGCGGTGTGGGAGGTTAAAGAACCCTTGCTTCTTGGGGGGGGGGGGGTGGGGGGGGGATAGGAGCAGGATTTCAGCTCATCCCCTAGATTCGACCATCATGGCTACTATCAACAGCAGGTAGGCATATGGCCTACCATAGTTAAATTGTGAAGAGCTCACCCTATGTGATATCATAGATATAGGTATTTAAAGTTGAACTAGATGTTAAAGTTTAAGCTACCCAAACAAAGAAACACGTTGTGTCTATATCAGGCCCACCGTATAACCATGAGGAGGCCTACATAGTATATAAGCACATGTACCTGCATGCAGTGTATGGCAGCGTGAGTCGCCTGTCTAGAACCAACAAGCGGGGTGGGGGGGGGGGGGGCAGTATTAGGCCTACACAGTGCTAAGTCTAGTGCTGCTGTGTATAGTCTAGTCCTACATAGGCCTACCGTACCGTAACTACATGTTTAAACGCCCCATGGGCTTATACACGTCCAGGCCCTGTTATACCCCCTGCAATTATACAGGCACCAGTCCTCATATGCGACCATTTATTATTGAGAGATTCTGGGTTTCAGGAGGTCAATGCACCTGCCCAATGACAGCTTTAAATGTGACCTGCATGCACTCAAAGAACCCTTGCACTCAAACAGGCAATTATGGTATATAGGGAGTTGGGCCGGGGTTTGGGGGGGGGGGGGGGTTAACATTTCAAGCTGGCGTGCAAACAATTTTTACCCTCCCCCCTTCATGTAAAGTAAAGGGTAGCCTTGAAAGATGTGCAATTTTTTGCTTCCCCCCCTCCCAATCTGACCCCCCCCCCCCAAGTTGTTAAAATATAGTAATGTATTATATACACAAGCCTGTTTTAAGCCTGATACAAGTTGTATAAAATGTGACATATATGTATGTGTATTGTACATGCATAATGGTATAAACAGATACTGTGTTAACCTATAATAGTCTCATGGTAGATTGTTAAGTCGATCTGACCTAGACCCACATGATCCTACTATCTACCTATACCAGCTGTGCTCTATATAATCATATGAATCAAATTTAAGGCACAGTTACATAACTATGTCATGTGTGGTCTGTGTATTTTAGTCTACTTATTTAGTACTGTAAAACCTCGCGTACAAGTCAACCTCACGTATAAAACTTTCGGCCGATCCTATAAGCAGCACAGGGGATCTGATTGCAGTGACTTTAGTACTGTTCCATAGTAGCAAAACCTCGCCTCTAAGCCGCCCCCCCCCCCTGTGTGCCGATCCTATAAGCCGCAGCAGCGATCTGACGCGAGGTTTTACGGTATACAGGTGCACTTCTCTGCCTCCATGTATTAATTAGTTAATTGTGACAAGCAGTTGCCGGTACAGGCCTACATTCTAATACCTTGTAATGACAAGCATATCCAACACATAGGGCTGCTTCTACAGACATGTGTTAATTAGATAAGTGATGGCGATATGTTCAAGCAGTAGCGACACATAACTACATGTTCCCCCTATTAACCCCTTGCCTTAAGAGCGTCTTAAATGGTTAGATGTAGCCTCTTCGTTTAACTGTCATATTCATTTGTGGGCATGATGCGCCGACACAGCGTGTGCAAGAAACTCCCACTGCTACATTGGCGCATCGTGGCGACCCTTCGCGAGTGCCATAAGCCATATATAGCTTATCTGATACATGTATGCAGCGGCGGTGATACATGAATTAACAGGGCTGCATCCATGCATCACCATGCCATGAGATAGTTAAGTAAAGTACCAGTAGATTGAAATACATCCTGATACATGTTTCCTGTTGCAGTTGGACCTCAGTTGGATTGTACGCGTCAAGTTCACTCTCCGCACCAAGTCTCCATCTCCCCCAGGTAGGTGCAACACCCCGTCTTTGTCTTAAACCTTTCTGATTTCCGAGGTAAAAGATTTAAGTACAATCACTGTATAATGATCTCCCCTTATAATTGGTCGCTAGAGGAAGTGCTATGGGATACAAAGGTTCTGACCTCTTCTTTACAGGTAACAATCGCTATCTAATAGTACATTTAGTGATTTATATAAAGACAAAAGTGGGCCCATCGGGTCAAGAATATGCAAATTATAACATATTGAAGACATTGTCACATGAACTTGCAGCAGCAGATCCACTGCTGGAACATTGTATGTGTTTGAACTGGCAGTAAATAGACGGCAGGGTACCTCTTGCTGTAGATGCTGAGACCTGGACTCTCCTACCACATGCTTTGTTCACATTCTACCTGTCGGAGGAAGAGAACAATAGCAAGACAGTGCTTTAGGTGTTGGAAGATCACTTTAATCTAGACATAGTCAAGTTAAGTTCACAGTTGGCGTTTATTTCCGTTTTGCTACAAGTAGTATGTTGCTAGAAATGTGGAAATGTATTTAGATATCGACTTATCAATAAGTCTTCACCAGGATGAATAGCAATATCATTTTTCTCGTGAGATGTCATTTGGATAAAAAAAACAGTGTTAAGAAAAATATCAAGATAAAAACGATTGGCTATGGCAGACTTGCTTAGTTTACAGTAACACTATCCCCATCCTCAGACCATAATGCCAATTGATCAATTTGCCATATGCAATGTATATTATTCAGAGTTCAATCTTCCCCATAATGCTGTAAGGGCTCATTCCCTTATTCATGGGTATAACATGCATTTATGAATGACCTTAACACCTCGGGTTAGGAATGTGTGCCAGTCGCGTGGATATTGAATTATAATAAGCACGTGTCAATTGTCTGAGCTTACTCTGAGTAAACATCTCATAAAACGAGGGTGATAAGTATTCATGTAGTCTTTTAAGCCTTTAAGGACGCATGTCGCTAAAAGATGACATTTGTCGTCATGATGCACCAAATTTCGCCGGGCGGGGCTACATTGGTGCATCATGCCGACCCTTTGGGAGTGTCTCAATCCCATAGGGTCAACATGATGCACTAATGCAGCACCAGCGAGTTACTCGCCAGGGCTGCATTTGTGAATCATGACAACCAATGTCATCTTTTAGCGACATGCATCCTTAGAGGTTTAATGTGATGCACATGCCCCCAGGGAGTTTTATTTAATCATTAATTTAATCAGTAGGCCTAGAGGTCATAAGGTAACTAGGGCAAAGGAGAAATATTGTATCAATCTTTTTTCAACGGTTTACATGCGGAGTGCACTTATTCAATGCCCATGCATAAACTGTATGAGGAAGCCTTTTTGATCGTCCTTGTTGTTTGGGGTAAACTTTGAAACTAAGATTCAACTTGAACTAGATAGTTTATTTGGTTCTATTATGCTATACTGTTGCGATCTAGCACTGGCTATCACTGAAATAGCACTGAAATAGGAGATTGACTAATCGCCTGTCTTGTATAAATGCCGGCAGTAACAGCCTCACCAAATTGAAGAGCGCCTCGGCGTTTTCTCGGGACTGTACGGTAGTATATACCGCTATGCCTACCTGGTATGTGTATTTGATTTCATGGGCTAAAGCTGATATCTCTAGGTATGCTTCACACTCATGCATCATGCCGACCCTGTGGAGTTGATACACTCTCGAAGGGTCGGCATGATGCACCACTGCAGCCAGAGTCACTCTCTGGCACTGCGTTGGTGTATCATGACGACTGAACATGATCAAATAAACATGAAGCCTTAGGGCATCACCCAATCCAAGGTTAACTTTGATACTAAGATTCAAGTTGTAATTCTTGCATGTGGGGCATTGAGGACTGGGTGTCTTGATTTCACTGGGTAGATTTGATATCACTATATATGCTATAGTGCTCAAGCCTGCTATTACAACCCAGATTCCCGCTTTGAGGGTATTTTTTCTTTATGAATTATGTATTTTGATATATATATATATAGATATAGAGATATCAATATAGATATGTGAGGGCCATCGGTTTGCTGAGGGAAAAACAAGATGAGTGGAATAAAATATATTTATATAAAAATGTTGAATTCAGTATATATTCAGAAAGGTTAGTACAGATAAAGTGAGCAAACGTAGAAATTCTCAGACTTTGAGTCTTGGTTCCTGTTAGAAGTTAAAGTGCCGAGTCAGCATGTTATAGTGTAGGCTCATACAGGTTGTAGACTTGAAGGGTGCGGGTAGGGGCACGAGGGGGGCTGTGTACATGCACTGGAGGAACCACATGTAAAAAGACATAAGGTCAAGATCCAGATTCTAGACATAAGGTCAGAATCTATTTCTACCATGCAGTATCACCTAGTCTAGGCTCACTCAGAGTCAGAGTAAAGTAAACTTCCCCAAGACATTTATGTAAACCTTTAAGGGCAGCAGAGGGCTTTCATGCTCTATACCCTTTTGACCCCGTGGTACATAAATGCAGTGCTGTCGACCCCACGAGGTTGATACACTCCTGGAAGGCCAGCATGATGCCCCAATGCAGTGTCGCCGGCTCTGCATCATGACGAAAAATGGAAACGAAGCCTTGAGGCATCATGCTATCAGTATTTGTAAAGAGTTCTACTCATTAGCGGGTAAATGCAAATCATCAAAATCAGTAATTGTAAAAAGTTTAAATCATCAGAGAGCAATTGCAAATCACCAAAGGACATCATACATTGTCCATATGGTTAATTTATGAATTATAATCTGAAAAAAATAGCTGTGCCTCATATTGATTTGCCAGACCGACAATATACAAGCACATGGAATATATATTATAGGGGCATACTTTATATAGACAATCATAGACCAGTATGGGTATGTGTGTACTGTATGAAATGCAATCAGTAGCTGTCAAGTAGATCCCAAACAATCATTAAAATAATATAGAGTGCTACTCCCTTTATATAAGGCCACTCAAAAAAAAAGCTGGTTTCTCATCACCGCGCGCATCATGAAAATCATGATTTGGGGAAAACTTTTTTTTTTATTTTGTATATTTTTAATGGAAAAATGTGTTAAATATTGAGAAATATTGTCATATTTGGTATCAAATTAAAGCTTATACTGTCAGTAATGCAGTGGCCTAGGAATATCTTTCATTTTACAACTTTTGTAAATTAATAAACGCTTAAATACTTAAGTGTGAAATTTGTTCGGGGAAAGTCTACATTTTCCCATACATTTTGGCCCCTCAGTAAAAAAAAAAAAAAAAATTAAATAAAAAACGCCCTCATCATATTTTTCAGTGCTTGGTGATGAGAAACCCTTTTTTTTTGAGTGGCCTAATAATATAGAGAAGTACCTTTGTTTCAGTACCTATATTTATAATTATACATGTACCGGGGAATATATATGATATATATATATATATATACAGAAATAGGTGAGCCGGAAAGATCTGTCTGGAAAAGTACAGCATGTGATATTATGAGGATCACAATTCTGAAAAAAATGTGGAAAGCAGAGCAGAGAACTGAGTACACACAATACATATCTACATGTAACACGGCTGTGCATAACCTGTACTGATATATACATGTAGCTAGTGTTGGGAGACTGCCAGACCCCCTACACACAACCCTAACCCTTTAGTTAAGTAACACTGAGGGAACTGCCAGAAGTACCTCACCGGGTTAACTCGCCGGAGCTGCACTCATGAATCATGACCGCGCTGCTGGGTTGATGCACTCCGCATAATACACCGATGCAGTAGCGCTGAGTTACTTGCGGGCGCTACGTTGGTGCATTGTGAGTACGCATGAGAATGTCGCGCTGGGGTATGATGCTGTCATTAAAGGGTTAAGCTGGCTCACTGTGGGCAAACAAAGGGCACGGTAGACGTGCGGATCAGGTGTTATATGACTGCCCCTATGGTGAACGCTGCATGGGTTAACACTTTAAGGACGGCATGCCGCTAAAAGATGATATTTGTCGTCGTAATACACCAACGCAGCCCTGGCGAGAAACTCGCTCGTGCTGCATTTGTGCATCATGCTAACCTTCGGGAGTGTCTCAACCTTGCAGGGTCGTCATGCAACATGACGACTAAATGCATGATGCATTGATGCATTAATGCATTATGCAGTCCTTAAAGGAGAGTGTTGGGAGGTCATGGATTATTGAATGCAATGATATTGACTTGTATGTCTGTGTTTGTGTGTGGGGAGGGGGCTGGGGGTCAACCTCCGATAAGTCGGGCCAAGAATGAAAATAGATAATATTAAGCAAAGACGCCCCCACTGCCGGTGAGATTATCCCTCCCTTTTTCAGGGTGAGGATATCAGAAAGCATTAGCTTGGAAAAGAATGGAGATCTGATTAAAAAAAAAGGATAGATGTTGTGTGTGTGTAAATCCTTATAACATTTGCCTTCTTTTTGTAGGTGACAACTAAGAGGAAGGGTGCGTTGTGTGTGTTTATACCTAGGTAGGATGTCAGACTTATGATCTGTAGACACAGAGATTTACTCTGCCCCCCCCCCCTCTGCTCGTTCCACAACTCCCCTCTATGTCTGGAAGGGGAGCGCTGCCTCGGATAGGGTCGTATTATGTAAACCTTTAAAGTCAAACTAAGCATGCTGCCTACCGTAAAGTCTTGTGTACAAACCGTAAAGTTTTGTGTTCAAGATTTTTTTCTATAACCCTCTTGATGGTGGGACACAAATTTAAAAATACAAACTGCGGGTTGTGTGAGAAACAAACGCTCAGTGTGGGTTATGGTTTTGTCCCAAAGTCAGGGTGCGGGCTATAGGTGTTAAAAAAAAGAAGTATATTTTAAGTCCCAAAGTAGGCATAATTAATTGGACTCGAGGCGGGGAGTATAAGATTGTCCCAAAGTTATGGGGCGGGTCATATAAAGGGATTTTACGGTACCCCACCCCCGCCCTATACAGAATAAAAATGTATAAATTTAAAAAAAGAAAAAAAAAGAAGAAAAGTATACACACTTAGCCACACTTTTATAACAGCTTAGCGGTGTCTATATTGACACTGTAGTCTAGAACAGGCAGCACACAAAACAGTGTCATATGGCCTAGTACAGGTGTGGCTAGCCTATATGTATGTAACATATGGTGGCTGTAGGGGGTGGTGGGGCGTATTGTGCTAGGTGTGTAGTGGTACATCATGTATACAATGCTGTAACAAAAACCCCCTTCCTAGTGCCATTATCCTACCTCCTGTGCCCCCAACCATGCACCCCCCCCCCCTGCCTGGCACCTGTCCACTTTAAGTAGATCATGGTAAGGTGATGAAAGAGGGTTACATAAACTATCGTACCCTCGAGTTTAAGCGCCCCGGTGCATACAGATTTTGAAGCATTATTAACTATAGTTACCTCATGGAAATCACAGGGAAATCCTACAACGCGCACCTGAGGTCTGAAAATTCAAGTTCAAGTTCCTAAATTGTTTATTGACCCAGGGGTACCCTGGGTCTCTGTGAGACGGTTTTCCTACAAAAAAACTTAGATTGGTCAGCTGCCTTTGAACGTTCGCCCTGCCTTTGTCTTTTGGTATTTCCATTCAAAATAAAGCTCAAGTTCTACTGTGGAACAATCTGTGTCTCCCTCTTTTTTTCAAAATGTCCCAAAAAAAAAAGTTGCCGATGAAAAAAAGCCCACCAAGAAAAAGTAAAAATCTGCCCTAAAAGCAAGTCTTTGTGGACTAACGCTAAAGAATAGGAGGGTGACCTTGAATCCAGCCTTTAAAAGATGAGCGTTCACACAGACACCTATAGAGCTCAGTGTTGAAGGGAGGGTGAGACGGTTTTGTGAGACGATTTTGGTGCAATTTACACTTTAAAGAGCAAGGTCAGTGTGAACCAGGTAATCTGTAAAGGCACCCCGACTCCTATATCTGCAAGGGTTAGGGTGGTGATATTCTGGATAGGATCTAGGGCAGGTTGTGTCGGCCTCTTCTTTTTTTCTCTTCTTGGGACTTTGGGTTTGGACTTTAGATTGGGACTTTGGGTTAGGACTTTGGGTTGGGACTTTTGGTTGGGAATTTTGGTTGGGAATTTTGGTTGGGAATTTTGGTTGGGACTTTTGGTTGGGACTTTTGGTTGGGACTTTTGGTTGGGACTTTGGGTTGGGACTTTGGGTTGGGACTTTGGGTTGGGACTTTGGGTGGGGACTTTGGGTGGGGACTTTGGACTGGGACCCTGGGTCACATGTGATATATATCACACAATCCATCTTTTTAGTCTAAGCAAAGGTACAGTCACCTTTCAATGATATTAGCACTGCTTCCTAATAAAGACCATCGTGTAACCTGAACACTATATAGACGTACATCAAATTGAAGCTGAGTGATATGCGTACAAATTACGGTAGACCTATGGTCTTGTGACTATCCTCACGTTTAAAAAGGAATGCAAATAATGGCAAGATTAGATGTATGTATGTTAAATAGAGTCTAAAATACTAACCTCATAACGTGCATACATGTAGTAGTACCACATTCCTCTGGGGCAAGGAGCATGTGATGTATATATAATACAGCGGCTTGTCCGAGAACTGGTTAACTACTCTACTTGAAATACATAAATAAAGTTTGCTAGAATAGTTCCAATGTTGCAGGTGTCACATTGGTACACCTGTGGATACATATATTTATGTGTATATGTGTATGCATCATGCCCTTGGTCGTCATGATGCATGAATGCAGCCCTGGCGAATAACTCGCCAGGGCTGCATTCATGCATCATGCCGACCCTTCAGGTTTGAGACACTCCCGCAGGGTCCGCATGATGCACCAATGTAGCACTGGCGAGTTACTTGTCGGGGCTGCATTGGTGCATCATGACGACAAATGTCATCTTTTAGCAACATTTGTCATTAGAGGGTTAAAGCGGAATTCTCACCAAGGGTCTACATGAAGTATGTCTGGTACTTTCTAAATAGCGGGTGGCATGTTAGTTGTGATAGTGGAGCTTTAACATGGTGTATATGGGGCTGAGTAGTAGCATATATTAACACATGCAATGCTAAACCTGGTGGGTAGGCACATGCTTAATGTCAACCAGCTACCCTTACAGCGTCAGCAAATAATGCCTAACCCGACAAAATGTCATTAGATTTATGCAGATTATGCATAAATATGAGCTAACAGCCACACAAGAGAGATGCTCCGCACAGAAGCACAAAGCAAATACACTTGTTCTAGGCTGTCCGATTTAAATGGGTGGGGGGGGGGGGAGAGAAAAATATATCATTATTAAAAAAAAAAGAAAAGAAAGTATTTCACTAAGTAATAGCATCTACACAGAGATGGGAAGATCCGCAGGCCCCACACTGAGAATGGGTTCTATGTGACTGTACACATATTGTGTACAGGTATTTGTGTGAACTAGATGTTTTTTGGTCATAAGCCAAGGGGATTGGAGAAAAAATAAGAGTAATAAAGAGACATAACATTCATGTAACCACCCACCGCCAAGACACCCAGGAACTTAATCTTTATCTGTGTAGGTTATCAAGATAGTTAACTATAAGCCACCCACATGTCAGCACTATATCAATGGTTAAGAAAAGTGTACAAGGTGGTCTATAGAACTTAGCAGTTAGTCCCTTGTACGAAATCAGCACAATGTTGTGGGGACTGAGTATCAGAAATGGTGGGTTAGTCATGCTGAGTAGTATATAGAAATGGTGACTTGGCATCAAAGCAGTTCTATTTTTTTTTAATTGGATCTTCTCACTAGAAATGGAACTTTCACAGTAAAATATTCATTCCTTGTAGGTGTTTTGCTATGTGTACTGTTCGGTCACTTTTAAGCGCTAGTTTTTTTTAAGCCCCTTTCATAAGCGCTGGGGGGGGGGGGGATTTGGAAATGGTCCTGATGCTCTAAAATAGGTGCCTGATGCACTAAAATAGGCGCCAGGGGTATAATATGGTACTCCAAATGTATATTTAATTGGCGCAAAAGCATAATGTAACGATAGGCATATAGCCATGATGTGACAAGTACTATAATATTCACTCATCACATTTCTTTTCATGTAACCTGTTGGTACGTGAATGCATCTAGATCAAAGTTTCCTTTTTTTTGAGTTTTGAAAATAGACGGTAATGGGGAAGACAATGTGAGCGAAACGAACGGAAGAGTATCGCTTAAATATCGATGGTAATTGCGCCTCTATTTCCAAGCTTAAGACACCGTGTGTGGGCTTTAACTCTTTGTGAGTGTGGGCGGGGGAGTGGGTGTGAGTGAATTTGAGTTGCTCAGTGAGCTGCTCAGACCGATTGGCACTCCTACATTGTTCCCATTCACCGCCACCGCATACTAGCACGCCAAATGGCAAGGTTAAATTTAGCCAGCAGCACTGCCTTAGAAGTTGGGTGAACGCCCCGAGAGTCGCGACGATAGACAGGGAGAGGGGGATCGAGAGTGCGGGGGATTAAAAAAAGGGAGGGATTACTTTCTCCCACCCTTTTTTGTTCTTAACATGGCATTGCTGTATTCACCTTTATCAAGTACTATCTGGAAGGTCAATACACATGGGAAGTGCTATACACTAGGTAGTAAACCTTGCCTACTATTTGCTAAATCTAAGAGAATTGCAAAATTTTCTGTTAAGTGCTCTTATCTTTAAAATGTCTGTGGAATAGGGAGGATTTCCTCATTTTCCCTTGTGGTTTTATTACTGTAACAAGTAAAATTATAAATACCTCAGGGTTTAAAGATCATTATGGTGAGGGTTAATGATAGTGGTTAAAAATGAGTCGGGGGGGGGTGGCGTTGTTGGTGGTGACATTATGCGCAAAAAAGGTCCGTTTTAATTTAGATATCCCAGACAACGGCATTACGTAAATCTTTCATAGCCTGTTTTAAGTAGGATCTCTGTGTAAGAAACAAGAACTGTTTTAACAATGTGAATCAATACCAGGGAGACCTCTTTGTTTCATATCTGATCAGCGCACTAGGATTGCTTCTTCATTACAAAGGTACTGCGTAATACAGCAATTTGTTTAAAACAGGACGCTGAAAGTACCCAAAGAAAATATTTCACACTGCCAGTTTCACACATTTCACACTTCAGCACGGATAACAACACTGATATTCTGTGCTGCAATGTGAGAATTGTAAATTCTTCCGTATTACCCGCGTCTCAAACCCAGACTTTAAGGATATTATATAACCATCCCCTGGAGTCTGAAAATTGCTCCTTTAGTACTGTACTATTATTGATTGAAAATGCTTTTACATCAATAGGCCTACCTATGATATACAGTACTGAATAAGCAATTTTCCACCTATATGGAAAATAGGAATGGTCAAAGTTGGGTGAAGGTTATATGCAAGTAATGTTCATACCGTAAATTCTCGAGTAGCAGTACGCGAGTTAGATTGCTAGTGTGACTTGAGTCTAGGTGCGGCTTACACACAACTATTGCTAGTATAGAACAGTACTAGAGTCATCACAATCAGATCGCCAGTGCGGCGTATAGGCTCAGCCAAAAGACGGGTGTGGCTTATACACGAGTTAGGCTTATACGTGAGAATTAACGGTATGTATAAATTGACAGTAGTGGTGACACAAGCTGACACTTTCTGTACCGAGGATCCTGCTTGCGGTGCGGGTGTGAAATGTCACAAGGTCAGCTCTATATCTGTAGGCTGTATGAACTATAACAGTACCAGCAGGAGTTAAAAACAATGTACACATGCCATATTACGTGTGCTCAGCTGGTGTGTCAAGGACGTATGTGAGCAGGCACCTAGAAAAGGGACCCCGTATGGGGGGCGCGGATCATCCGTTCTCCTTGGCTGCTGGCACTCCAAACAGGCAGTGCGCACCATGTCAGAATAGTGTTCGCACCATGCAAAAAGGATGTCCTGAATAGTAAGCGCAGGGTATCTATTTTGTGTGGCTGCTCATATATGTCAAAGCAGTGTGTGTTAAATTGACTTCCTTTGCATTGATGTGTGCAAATATGCAATGTGGAACAGGACTAGCTGACTGGTGCAATAATTTGCAATTCTTTGATAAAAGATGACTCAATCATGCCACTAGTAGTGTCATAATGGCAACTCCACATAGACTCCTTTGAAGTAGAAAAGCATGACTAAGCTTCCATGACCAGAGTTATTCATTTGGTGTCATTATCGTGGCAAATGAATACCACGACTCGCATCAGTCAGCATGATTCAGTCGGCATCGCGGTGTACTTCGTTAATTGCATTCTTAAAGGATGTTGTCCTGCTTTTTGCAGCTACTAAAGGTACATACCATGCCCATACACACAGTAGGCCTGTGTAACTAAACCATTAACCACTTCAAGAAAGACATGAAGAATTCTCTCTTCGCACAGTTAAAAAGATATACTCAATTAGCACCAGGTGTTGCCATAAAACCATCGTCCTGATGATTAATACATTCTTGTAAAAAGAATCCCTAATGATATTCTCTATTTTCGCGACTCATTGAAGACAGTACTATGCGAAAGCAGCAAAATGTCACAGATTTTGCAGTCTGCCTTTGCAGTCTGCAATCTCAGACTGGATTTTAGGACATATCTATCTTGTGTGAATTTCACCAAAAAGGATCAGTTTATAGCTAAACCATTTTAGTGCCCAGAGTAATTGGCAGCAATCTCTCACTCTGGTAAGGTTGTGTGGAACATTCCTAGTCTGTACTACAGTACAAGTACAGTGGGTCCTGTTAAGTGATAGCAGTGCTATCAACAATTAAGTAGGACTTACAACTTTAAAAAAAGCTCTGCGACTGACATTATGTGTATGAAAAGTTGCTCCTATTATTAAATACTCCCTGCGCTGGGCAGAACCTGTCTCCTATAGCCGGACGTTGGACCCGCAAATGTCACCGCAGATCCGCAAAATGTTGGATTACTTTTAGTACAGGCATTGCTGCTTGTGTGTGAGTGCTCTGGTACTGGGCCTCTAATCAGAAGGCAACTACAGACACATGATGTGTGCTGTAGTTCTCACATTTAGAGTATGATTCTGTTGTTAGGCAGTAGGGGCGGTGATCCAACTTTCGGCCGGACCAGAGAACAGGCCGTATGAAAAAATGTACCTCTGACATGCCATTCTCATTCTGCCAATGCCCAGGAAAGGACATTGGGCTTACAGAAATTAACCTCATAGTGAGGCCAAATGGCAGAACAGAACCTGGATCAAGGCTAAATACCCTTTGTTCATTTGCCAGTAAAAAAACTTGTTAGATATATAGTTTTAAAACCGACACAGCCGAAGGCTGGTCAGCAAGTTCACAGGGCCCATAAACCTGGAGACTGGTTAGTAAGTTCCACTACAGAAATACTAGACTATGTGTTGTCATTTGCAAGACAATGACAACAGCAGCTGTGCATGAATGTATATATATAAAGATAGCAGAACCTTGCAGCATGGTCATCCAAATTGTAAAGTATAATGCTATTTTACCAGCTCTCATAATTCATCCATTCAGATCAGGAGAAATATATTATCTATGTCTCAAATTGCGTGCGAAATTGTGCTTTTTTTTGTTGTCACATCCTGCGCGATGTTTACACAAATGATCATGTTTAATTCTATGTTTTATCTTGGGCCAAGTTATACAGCTCTATGGATGCATGTCTAAAACATCCCACATGAAGCAATTAATTATAGTAATAGTAAGCTGTCAGTCTTTTTTTTTGTTGCAACTAGTGTCCTAGTGACTTATTGGCACCAAAGGGTCTCTTCTAGCACATATATTAATGCTTGTGAGCAGGTTAGATACTCTGCTAGGGCCCCATGGTGTATCCTTTCTACCTGCCTACTCATATAAACATGTAATTCCTGCATTAAAAGCAGTATCCGGTGAATTATCCTTTGCCATTTTTACAGTGTAACTTGATATGGCATGAGGGAATCTTTGTTGCAACAAGCGAAAACCTCATCCACCAACCACATTTTGGTGGTTTGAAAGCCCTGCAAAAGGATGGATTATCAGCACAGTATGGTGGAAAGTTAGAGTTAGACGAATGGCCATAAAATGATAAAAGTCACCATTTCGGTTGGCGCACCAGTGCTTGCACCTTTGGAGGTGAGGTATATTCATTCAACTGGAATTCTAGATAGTAAGGACAGTCAATACTTGGAAATGGTTATGGATATCTGAAAAAACAGCGCACAGACTATGGTCTCCACTAATGTCTTGGATACCAAAGCCCTCTAGGCTGTAGCTAGATGTCGATTTACTAAATCTAGCATGCCGTACCATCACGCTAATGCGCTGGGTTGCTCTCTAATTTGGCGGAACAGTTATCCCAGGGCATATACAAGACAGGTACTTATTCAAGATTTGTGGACCCTTATCCCCAGCGCCTATACAAAACTAGCGTTCCATTAAAACCAAGCACATTATCGCGAAGGTGCAGTAATTTGAAACCATCGAAATTTCTATAATATCCAAGATGGCAGCCACTACTAGATAGCTACTAAATGCTCATAGCTGAATCACATTAATTACATTTACCCTGTACTATATTTTCATACTTGGAAATGGTGCGGACATGATCCACTCTCTGCCTAGAGACATTCATCATCTCATCCATGGAGAGTGTTTCCTGACAAAATAGGTTCATATAATAACTGTCGCGTACATGCGCAGTTATAGCACCTCACGAGCGCGCGCAGCCACCATAACATGATAGATAACATCCGGTCGGAGCTCCCACACTCTCCATGCAGAGCTGCAGACACAAATCCTACATGAAGGAGTAGAGAGTTTCTGTTTGGAGAGTATGGTGAGGCGGCCATTGTGACTGAGTGAATGTTGATCAGGAAAATATCAAAGTTCACACTGACCTGGCCACACACACCGAGTGTTTAATAGACTAGGTGGGTGGTTGTGTCGGTCTCATTGTAGTGCTGGTAGTTCTGATGGTGCTGTGATGTGGTGGCACTAGGTTCTGATGCAGCTCAAGCAGTTAGAGTGGCTTGTCAGATCAAACAGCCAAGGGGCAATTTAGAAATGTTGGAGCTCAAAAGTCAGCAGTCATTATATTTTGCAACTCTGAGAGCATATGGAATATGAAAATGTAACAGACATTATGTACTCTGCAATTGCCTTGCAATAATAGCAGCTGTACAGTGACAGCAGTTGTAAATCTAGAATACTAGTAACAGGAACAGCTGTAAGATAACAGCAGCGGCTGTAGAATGACAGCAGCTGTAGAATAACAGTAGTTGTAGAGTAACAGCAGCAGCAGCTGTAGAATAAAAGCTGCAGCTGTAGAATAACAGCAGCAGCCACTATAGAATAACACAGCAGCTGTAGAATAACAGCAGCTGAAGAATAACATCAGCAAGAGCTGTAGGGTAACAACAGCAGCAGCTATAGAATAACAGCAGCAGCAGCAGCAGCTGTAGAATAACAACAGCTGTAGAATAACAGCAGCTGTCGAGTAACAGCAGCAGCTGTAGAATAACAGCAGCAGCAGCTATAGAATAACAGCAAGGAGATCAGTTGCATAAGTTGATGTCCACTGTACTCAAGGATAAAATAAAAAAAATCTCTGAACTTGAAAATAACAGCAACAGCTGTAGAATAACAGCAGCAGCAACTTTCTTGGTGAGATAGTGGATGCTGACAGTCATAGCAGTTGTATGAGAACACAACCATAACATCATTTATAGGACATGTTCCTTCTTCCTAGCTGTTTATCCCCCTCTCCCCACTCCCCATACTTATATGCAATATTTAGATTACACCTGAACTAGTTTAATTGAAAGAAGAACCCTACATATTGAGATGAGACCAAATTCCTCCGACCCGAGTGCTCCGAGCGTGACCTAGCTAAGGTGGTGACCTTTGCATCCCATCTCTCAGACCGGGCCCGTTCTGGTAATTGCACCAGCCTTTGGTGACTCTAGCAATGAACTCTTCTTTCTGAAAAAAAAATCAGTAAAAATAATTTCAAACATGTTAAGCAGACTGAGGAAATGGCCAAAGAGCAAGTTCAAAAGCTTGCCGGCTCTTCACTGGACTTAATGAAGGAAATTATATTAATTTACCAAGAAATAGTTTTTTGTTGATCAACTGAGGTACTGGTCATTGCTTTTTGTGTGTGTGACTGGTTTTATGTTTGTTATGGGAAGTTGGCATGGGCATCATTAATTTTTAGGAGCATCTGATCAAGTAAGAAACATGGAGATTTCTGTAACCACATAGGTTCTGTTCTGATTGATAATTTAACTGAATTCAGGAAGCTTACGAGCCAAATTCCTGATGTAAGAGTAGTCATGTATTATGACTAGAATAATTTCTTTATGCAAAATAGGAATATCATTACTGGATGTTAGCAACACTGTATAATATATACATTAAAAAAGAGAAGAGGTTTTTGCCTACCTCACTTCTTATGAAAAAAACGTATACCTAAATCCTCTTCTTTGAATATATATTTTAAAAAAATTAAACACACTATAAAGGCCCATCTATTCAGTCTGAAACAAGTGGTTAGACCAGAGAACTTCCTGACCAGAGCCATGCTCAGTTAGACTAAACCACTGTGACAATGTAAGCCACATTGGGAGATGTCCCCCACCCCCTAGGGACACTCCCCCAGTGGGTTTGTCCCTGTCCTGGCTACATCTTCTCTGAGCCAAATCCCCCACCCCTGAGTTTGACTGCAGTTTGCTGTATTTTATGTCCTCTGGGAGTCCCCAAAAGGCGGCTGGATGGGGAGGCTTTTAAATGATTAACCTGGTCAACTTGGGGACAGATTTCGTTACTGCTGTCCTCACAACACACTGGACTTGAGTGGTGGCTCAGTATTAGGGAATCTGGATCGTATTTTGTATGTCGATGGTTGAAAACAATAATGACTATCATGAAAACCAATAAAAAAAAAACAATTTATATGTACTTACATGCAGCAATATACCGTACCTAAAATTAACAAATCCCTGACACAGTTTAAAAGGTCTCATATAGGAAAATATAAATACTATCAAGTCTGTAACACAAACCTACAGGGATTAAGAGTCAGATAATATAATATAGATTTCCCACTATGTTTAAATAATAGTCCAAAGATACAAAAAAAAACTCTTCCCTGTCTAGTCTAAACATGTAGCTATTCTGGGTGTTCTGAAGTTGTTTGCTAAAGCTCTGCTGTGGTACAGTCAGATAAGAGGGGATAGAGATACAAGAGACATCAATGGTTGTTGACAGTACATGTATTTCTTTTGAGATCAAACCTTTGATATTTGCCTGTGTTGTACGTGTATTATGTACATGTATCTGTTGGCCTAGTTACAGAGTTGACGTCAATGTATACAGCTTGCACCATATTGATCTATAGTGCAAATGTATTTAACCCACTGATGGTGCCTAGAATGATGCATTCATATGTACATGTTCATATGTGTTATATACTGCCGGTCACGAGGGAACTACTGTAAACCTCGTACCGGTATATAAGGCGACACCCCGAGTTTGGGAAATTTAATCCTAAAAGGTGCACCAGCGTTTGGTTATGGTTACTTTAGTATATTCATAGATAAAAACTCATATAAGCCACACTCCGACTTTGGGCGAATCCTATAAGTGCACTGAGGTCATCTAGAATCTGTAGGTTCTATGCAATGATTAAAGAGTACTTTTCTTTTTGATTAAAAAACAATTAAAAATAATGTATTAATAAATCTCGTCTTAAATTATCAACTGCCAATTCTAATCTTTGTATTGTATATTCTTGCAGGTGAGTCGATAAACCGTGCAGCTCTGTCCCAGTTCAATATTAGGTAATGATATCATAAGTATACATGTCTATAGGAAATGAGTTGATTTTTGACTGAAGCTTGTTTCGTTTATATCGATCTTACTTTTACTCTTTTGCTTAAACGTGAGGTTTTACGGTAGGCAAGATGTACTGTGAAGACTCGCGTATGTAGTAGTTATAGGACGAGTACCAAGCTGTACGCGATATACAGTGATAAGGCTCCCTTCACTGAATACCCCACAGCTTGGTACAATACCTACAACTCATTTGTACCACTAGCTGTCTGCAATATACAAGAGGTGTGAGATGCTTTGTTTTCCATGCCAGCTGATATAAGAACCGGTTATACGCGAATTAGAATCAGGATGTGGATGGTTGGAAGCGTTTAACCCTTTAAGGGAAGCATACAATGTCATACTTTTATGCACCCTGCTCTTTTTGTTGGCATGATGCATAAATGTAGCACCAATCATGCCAACTACTTTAAAACCTTGCGTATAAGCCTAAATCGGATATAAGCCGCACCTAGACTTTAGGCCGATCCTATAAGCCGCACTGGCGATCTGAGTATAGTGATTTTAGTACTTACTATAGTAGCTGAAACTCGCGTATAAGCCGCACCCCGACTCTGGGCTGATCCTATAATCTGCACCTGCGTATAGTGATTCGCGTACTAGCCGCGACTTATACGTGAGGTTTTACGGTATATGCATTTGACTCAGGTTTGCACCAATGCTGCCGGTGCCGGTTAATTACTGCTATTAAAGGGTTAAGATAAGTTGTCATACCACATTACAATAAAGGAAGAGAGTTCATCTATTTCTAAATAGAAATAATTCAGGAAGGAAATGACAGCATGCCCTAGTGCTCCTCCACAATGGTCTTTTGGGAAAGATAAAAACCTGATTGGAATATTCAGTGTTGACATTTCATATTGCAAAGTGAGTACAATAATGATCTGTCATATTTGAACTACATATTAAGTCATAACCCTTTAAGGATGACATGACGTCTCAACGATGCATGTTCATTTGTCAGTATGATGCACCAATGCAGTGCTGGCGAGTAACTTGATGGTGCTGCATTGGGTGCATCATGGCGATCCTGAATTAACTTGTGGATGAATGCAGCATCACTGACTTGTTTGGCTCCAAGGGTGAGGATCTAGCTCATGTGCTTGGTCAATAATATTAATTAGGTCAGTTACAAAGAATGTTGTAACACTCCCCATATTAATCTGAAGACATCCAAATAAGTCGATATTACTGAGTAATTAGCTGCGGATTGATTTCCGCTGGTCTCTATTGTATAATGCTCATTCAGCTAATCTACCCTACTCCTATACCTCTGTGTAGGCGCATATAATTGCAGGGCTTGTCCGACCCGCCCCGACAATGCGGTAAGAGTCTTGTTTTTCTGGCGCACATTTGTATAGAATCGCCTACAATTGATGCGGCCACTCCGCAGACTCAAAAAGGATTGCGAAATCTGGGGCCCTCCTTATTGCGAGAAGTCATACAATACTGTAATTATAATATTGAACTAATATATCAAATATTGATTACAATAAGACAATTCATATAATTCAATAGCAATATATAACATAGCAAATACCCTCAGTATGCCTAAGGTAATTGGCAGGAATTAACTATACAGTTAAACATCGCGTATAAACCAAACTCGCGTATCAGCCGCACTTCGAGTTGGGGGCGATGCTATAAGTCGCACTGACGATCTTATTATAGTGACTTTAGTACTGTACCATAGTAGCAAAAACGAGTATAAGCCGCACCTGGACCCTGGAACGATCCTATAAGCTGCACTGCCGATATGATTCGTGTACTAGCCGCGGCTTATACGCGAGGTTTTACGGTAATTCTTTATCCGAAATAGCGATGCTGCCGTGTAGCCCTTACACGGCTGCAGCACATGCCGGTGCTGCCTGCGTGTTGTATGGTGGGTGTCAGTTCTGGAGACAAGCTAAATTGACTGCTGACCTTTGCTAACTGTAGGTGCGTGGGTACAACTAATACTCGCCAATCACCTCCTCAGCGAGTGCCCAGTATTACTTGTCTAACCCTTTAAAGGCCCACCTCCTGATGCACCAACGCAGTTCCAACAAAGAACATGCCGGTCTTAGCTGACCGTTATATTTGATGGCGACCCATTGGGAGTTCTAGTGCATTAAAAAACTGTAAAATGGCCTAAATGGCTAATGGGCCCCCATATAATTCACCCCAACTTTTAGATGCATGTTTCCAACTATAAAATAGAAATTAAACCATAAAAGAAGACATTATCGGTAATGGTTTGGATACTATCGGGACAAAATTTGCATGTACGAGGCAATATATAAATTGCGCTGTGCCTCTGGACCCATCACTAAATTCTAAAGTCCCCCTGGAGAAAGAAAAAGGGTACCGGTAGTAGAGGTAGCCCCTATACCCACCCGGTCCCACACAACATACACATCCCTGGCTACTATGCATGATGTATTATGTACATATGACTATGATATTTAAAGATGGTGTATCAGCTAAATATTTAGAGATTTTTTAGTTTTATCATATTACTATTGTATATCCTATCCCATACAACTTCCCTAACTTTTAAAATGATTGGCAGTGTCTTAGTCTATGAGATAAGCACATGCAGTGCAATACCTTTTACTGTAGGTCGACACTAAAACTGGCTATGTTGTGGTACTGCATGGCTCAGTGCTTTCTCTACCAGGCTATAGTTTCCCCTGTACTCACCTGGGGGAGTGACTGAGTCAGTGAGGTGAATAAGCAACATTATTTTCTATCTCAAATTATGCATTTATACACAAATATATTTAACATTGAGCAGTGCATATCAGCTAAAATAATAACAAAACCCTTGACATTAATATTATATCCATTTTGAAGAAAATATTTGGGAAGTCTATTAGCTGATATACCATCTTTAAATCAATCTACTCTGTCCAACACCCACACCCACGAGTGCCCAGTCCCCATCTCCCACCAATCCAATCCCTCCTCCATCATCACTGACCCCAGCCCCTCCTCTTCTCCCCTCCCCCCTCCCCCCTCTCCCCTCCTCTCCCCCTCTCTCCCCTCTCCCCCTGTCCCCCTGTCCCCTCTCTCCCCCTCTCCTCCCCCCCCCCATCCTCTCCTCCCTCTCCCACCCTCCCCACACCCAATAGCACCAGCAGCATTCGGGTAACCATGGCAATTCCTTTAACGTGACATGTAGGGTAGAGCTGCGTGGACAGCGTCAATTTCTATGGGCTATGAGAGGTCACCTAATATCACATGACGTCACCATCTATGGAGGATATTGCTGCAGTTGAAATGGAACTGAAATAAAATCCTTGCTTGCACTGTCAGCGGACTATAATACTGTGACGTGAGTCATGTCTCATATTTAGGACTCCCAGCTCCTAAATTGCACTAAAACTGAGAATTTAACTCCAAAGGAATGTGTTAAGGTTGTACATATTATACATTCAACCATCTATAATACCTTCATCAAATTCCTTCCATAATTTGGAATTCTAGTCACTGTGGATTGTGAATGGAATATATACTTTTATTTTTCTTTCATTTGAACAACATCATGGGATAGAAATTGGACCTTATTCTTAGTTCTTATTCACAAACAATGGTAGGTTCCAACTGCTGATCACAAGGCAGTGGGTCAGTGCGCTTGTCAAAATGCCCTTTGAGTTTGAAGGGCTAGATCAGCATGCGCTGTCTCATTAGCGTGACTTGATATCATTTCACTTGGCCCCATATGAAGTGCCCATAAGTGCTACCGTGCTTATCCATGAGAAGAGAATAATGGTATACAAATCTCTGTACAGGTTTTGTGATCATGTTCAGCTTTCCTTATAAACCCTGAAAAATATTACATTACAAAAAGAAATACAGTGAAACTTCGTTATAAGGAACTCTGATATAAGGAGACCTTGCTTATAAGGAGCAGATTTGTGTGGTCCCGATTTTTCCCTATACATTTATTTAGTAAGAAAACTCTCTTAGAATGAGATGTTTTTACCTTAACCTCTGATATAAGGAGGTAATTTTGCTCATTTCCTTATTTCATACGTGCAAACCTTACCCGGGGAAGTTATTTCTCAGGATTACAGTCACATACTGCTTAAAGCTGCCCGCTGCCCCATCCCATAGAGGTGGGGAGAATACTTTTCTAGCTGCCCTAGGGAGGAAGGGAGATCAAAAGCTCCATGAAGGAGATCTAGAAGGGGGTTTGACTTGAAATAATACACACACCCATCTGAATTGTATTCAAATCAAGTCTATATAAAGGGTATAAGAGACACATGTAGGGAGTGTGCTGTTGCTGGACCTTTATAAGGCTGACCTTGCTTATAAGGAGACCTTGCTTATAAGGAGCAAATTGCGCTGGTCCCAAGGTCCTCCTTATAACGAGGTTTTACTGTATAATAAAACCTCGCGTATAAGGCTAACCCTCATATACGCGACACACTTGGGGATGATCCTATAAGTTACACCAGGGGTCAGAGAATTGCTACTATAGTACTGTACTATACTATCAAAAACACGCTTATAAGTAACACACTGGTTTTGGCCAAATCCTATAAGCCCTACTGGGGCCCTGACCTTCGTACAAGCTGCGGCATCTACATATGAGAATTTACAGCACCAATAGCTGAGATATTTTTTCACTCAAACCCGCGCGGACTATCCTTTCTTCTTGACGCCTGCGACACATGATGCCACACGTCGCCCGTCTACTACATCCTCGGTGTGCATTTAATGACCCAGTAATGTTTGATAGATTAGCGACCTGTCATGTTTTATAGCTTCATCATAGCCAGGCCTGCAGGCCATACCCATACATCACACCACACATAACCTCTCACTATCTCAATCAAGTCCAATCAAATCAAATAATGAGACAACCACAGCAATCAACTCAAGTGTCTGCAATTAACTTTAGGTGGATCATTTTGTATCTTTATGAGGGAAAACATATTAAATGGTAGATTAAAAAGATATATATCCCTCTGCTTCACACAGTATTATGAGTTTTCAAATTATAGGACTCAACTTTTTCATTTATGTCCATTTTGATTGACATTATTCATTGTATGAGCGGTTCAACGTCCAGTTCTCTCTTGACCAGAATCTGGACTGCCGAAAAACACATCATGAAAGTAGCGTAATGGGGACATAGAGTCTATGCAGGATATGTAACTTTCATGCAGGCCAGTTATTAAACTGTGTCTCAGTGTAGATCTAAACTATCTATATTAAGACATATGTGCTTAGATTGATGAAAAAAATACTTATATACCAATAGCGTTCCTTCTAACAAATGGGATTATCGCAACAAATCATTTAGTAAACCTGAGATCCAGGCGATCACCATTTGATGAGCTAGCGCGGGCCATTAGATGTTCCGGCAGCCAAAGCCCGCGCGCAGGCAGCAGTCGTTGGGGCAGCACTAAGTATTTCTAGGAAGGGGTGCTCAGGGAGTGATGATGGGTGACTCTGTGGTTCCTGGTATCTGCTTTATGGGTCACAGCCTGGCTGAAGGACCAGGAGGCAATACCAAGACTGCTTTAACCCTCTGAGGGCAGCATAGTGCGCGGGTGATTTACTCCGCCACTTGGTTGTCACGATGAAGGGGTGTAGTCGTGGCGAGTAACTCTTGGACGCGACGCGGTTGATACACTCGCGAAAGGGTTGGCATGATGCACTAATGCAGAGCCACAAGTTCTCACTGTCGCTGCGTTGATGCATCATCACGAAAATTTAACATGAAATTTGAGATGATGTGCCCCTTAGAGGGTTAGAGATCAATGGTAGCCTTGTCAGGGAGGAGGGAGAAGGCGTCTTGAGGCTGTACACCCAGTTGAGGACTGCGGTTGCGGTTGCTGCCATCAGTGTAAGACTTATTTAGTAGCGACACCATTTTGTAGAGAACTATGGAAATGTCGTAATTTAATGTGTGTACGTCCAGGTAATACTACCGATGTTGTAGGTGACCTAGTGTGCACCGCCATTACTTGACCTTGTCATGACCATCGAAATATCTGTCCCCTTGGAGACTTTAATTAGCAGCAACCCTGCAGCGTCTGAGGGAACGGTCACAAATGACATCGCCGATTTTGGGGTTTCTGATGAATTTTTGCCAAAATGTAGAATAAATGCAGAAAAATAATCCCAAAATAATGAATAGGTGGTGAGGAGGGGTGTGTGTGTCTAGAAAAAGCTCCCAAATTTTTGATGACATCACTCGTGAATGTTCCGCGAGGGGTACGAGCAAACGAGATCGCAACGTCAGCAGCTATGGTTGTGTGGCTAGCGGTTAGCCTCAGGACCCCACCCTTGCTGAAGGTCTGTGACAGGGCTAGGTGGGAACTAGTGGCAGTGGGAGGGGTGGGGGTGGTAGGGATGTGCAGGGGGGAGGGGTTGTTTGGGGCCTCCAGCACAGGGCTCCTAGGTTGAGGCAGTGTCCTTGAAGTGGACAAAGCCAAGGTTGATCTATGTGTAAGGTTATGGGGCCTGAAGTGGTCTTTGTATGAGGGCTTAGGGTAGCATGGTTATGCAGAGGCAGGCAGATATCTGCATGTAAAGGCTAGTTTTATTGGTAACAAAGAAAGCGCTGAGCAAACCTTTTGCGTTTGGATGGCATCTAATGGCCCTCCGGGCATCTTATTTTGGAAATGCAGAACGCCCTGACTAGATTTGGCGTTCAGATGGCTGATGGCTTCTACCGTAAATTCTTACGTATAAGCCTTACTCACATATAAGCCGCACCCCTAGCATTCACAAATGCTACAAGCAGGGGTCTGAAAATTGCTAATTTACTGCTGTACTATACTTACCGTATTCGACGTAATAAGCACACAGTGTGCTTAAAGAATTATTATGGACACCTTTTAGTAGTTGAGAGTTTAATTGGGGTAAAAAATTGAGATATTTTTGGTTATTTGTAGTCTAAAAATCGGCCAAAAACAGGGGGTGTGCGCTTATTAGGGGGTGTATTATGACCCTCGTATAAGGCGTTCCATTTAAACATGTTCGGTATCAAATTAAATCTGAGTCTGGCATATACAGGCCCCGGCTTATACACCAGAATTCACGATAATAATTTTCAAAAATTTTACTCGATGCTCATGTACATACATTATTCAACACACCTCTAGGTAATCAGCCTGGCAATATCCTGGTATGGATTTAATGGAAGTTAGGCCAAGGGTAAGAGCCTGGTAGGATAGGATAGGGGGTGATAAAGAGTGCAGTAAGGTGGGGGACTATGGGCAGGGTATTGATGATACCATTGGGCCTCATCCTGTAGTATTGACTTTATGTCATGACTAAATAATGGTACATGGTCACAGAAAGGTGTTTGTAAGCCCAAGCACAAACAAGTAGGTATTTCTAGTCTTGACAGTGTCCAACTTCTCCTGACTAGAATGGGAATCTGAAAATTGATGGTCAAATTACAAATTAACACTCTTAGCATGGCATGTTGCCTGGAGGCTTCATATTCATGGGATTGAGATTTGGAATTAGAGAACGCGAAGTGATATAGGATATCTTCATATTCTATAGTAGATGATTATGCTTACAAGGCAATGTGAAACAGCAATATGTATGGAAAAGACAGCCTCCCAATATATGACATTGAAGAAAAGATGTATAGGACCGGACACAAGGAGGACAAGATCTAGCATAAACAGGACATATATGTATATATACGGGGGAACCCTTATAGCAGATCGGGTTACTATCCTGTATTATGTAGGTGGAGATTCATATTTATCATAAAGACAATGCCTTCAGGTGAATTCATATGATATGAACTAAACATACTCCCAAACATACCAATTTTTTTAAACAAAAGTACCAAAAAAAGGAAAAGGATGGGGGTTGGTAGCTTGGTGAGGTATCACTCCAGACTCATGGCACATAGTTGTATGAGCTTGGAGTCTCTTTTGCCTAGTGACTTCATCTTTGGCTGCCATCTCCCATGCTGTGGTAGACTTACAGCATATCAAAGGCCTGTCCCTCTCACACCATGTCTATGTGGTGTCGGAGGTTAAAGAACCCTTGCTTTGGTAAATGTGTAGGAGCGGGTTTTCTATCTCTTGGCTCATCTCATAGATTTAGATCATCCTGGATACGATCACCCTTGGTAGGCCTTCGGCCTACCATCACTTGTGAGAAACCTCATCTAATGGCAGTCTGGAATGCAAAATGCAACTTGCCCTCCCAAGACGTGAATAAGGAGCCCGGATGAGGAATTATCTATTTTGTTATAAAACATTAATTAATATTTACCTAAAGAAGTGTGCTAAAAGCTCACGAAACGTTGCATCATCATTTCCAATCCCCCAGATTTCGATGTTACTTCTAACCCAATAAAAACCATCAACCCAAGTCAGCTTGTCTGGTTTTGTGTGGATCAGTAATTCGATCGATCTCCAAACTATTAATAAATATATCATACAGTATCCGACGTGATAAGCACACAGTGCACTTAAAAACATATTTTAAGCTAAAAATAAAAAAAAAATAAAAATTTAATATTAATAAGCGCACACCCCCGACCCATCTTCACCATATTTCTAGTAGTTGAGAAGTAATTCGGGCTCACAATTTGACATATCATAGAGGTTGTATAAAAGCAGGAAAAAAAGGGGTGTGTGCGCTTATTAGAGGATGTGCACTTAATACGTTGAATAAAATATAACATTGTAAATCTCCGCTGTGTACTTTTACACCATAATGTACGGCAGAAAACCTCTGGTGGTTTATAACACGTGCCGTACCGTCTCATAAAGCACAATAGGTGAGATGTTGCAGCCTGTCAGCTCATCATGTCAAGTCCTCCACCACCTGGCCTGCACTGGGATACCACTGACAGTTATTGTAATACATAGACAGGATAGGTCCATTAACCCTTTAAGGGCTGCAGAGTGCTTTAATATGCTCCCATGTCCTACGCATAATTAATGAACGCAGCCCTGCAATTCTACTCGCAAGGGATACATGCATGCACCTTGCTGACCCTATGGGTTTGATACACTCCTCAATCGTTGGCATGATGCATTGATGCTGCATTCATGAATCATGACGATAGAGCGTATTAATTATTAGTACATTAAAGCAGAGTGTGGCCCTAAAATGGTTAATTACCAGCCAGGGAACATCAGATACACAGACCCCACAATAGGCTCCCATATAGATCTAAATAGACATGTGGCCATTGTGTGCAGACTAATTAGGATATTCATTATTAACTTTTAATCTTAATGAGAATTTATCAGATTTGATATAAATCAGCACGAGGTTTTAATAACCTCTGGCTGAATGGAGTTCATCTCTAGAATCTCAGACACTGTAGCCTGCGGGTGAATTGTATTTAGGTGAGGGATGGTTCTATACATGAACATTAATGTATATATATATATATATTGATATAAGCCAATAACACTGGGACCCAAGATATTAAGTGTACCGTACCATCGCGATTAAGCGCTGGTTTCAAAAGACCGCCGGTCTTGTTAAGCACCGGGGATACAGAGGTCTTGAAAGGTTCCTTAAGCACTAAAATAGGATCTTGAATAAGCGCCTGTCTTGGGTATAAAGGCCCCTGCAAATTGAAGAGCGCCCCGGCGCTAAATCGCGACGGTATGGTAGTCTGAAAATATTCCCCTCTAAATGATAAATTAGAAAGTAAGAAGTATCACCATGGTAATTATGATGCAAACTAGGTCTGGGTACCTTTGGTTAGCTCTCTCTTTCTCCCTCCCTACTTGTGTCTCTGTTTGCCTATTAGTGATATTTTATGATATAAAATTTGGTAACGGGTAAGCCTATAGCTAGGGGTGATCGCCCACACAGTATATAAATAATGATGGGTGTGAGGAGTAACCTATCAGTGCTGGAGCACCACCTCCATTAACCCTTTGTAGGCTGCGCAGGGCTTTAATGCACCATCTACAGTTGTCTGTATGGTACATGAGTTATGCAGCCCTAGTGTTTGCTGCGTCCAAGCATCATGCCGACCATATGGAGTCAATGCACTCCCAAGGGCTCGGTGTGATGCATGCATGCTGCGAGTAGACTCGCAGAGCTGCATTCATGCATGATACCATCCAACGGCAAAATACGTTAAAGCACTATATGCTTCCATGCACATTAATGCTCCATGCTACCCTTAAAGGGTTAAGTGCTGGAGGAGATAGACCCTGGAGGAGCATCATGCAGCACAGAGTGGTAACATGAGCAGTAGTCCCCAGGTGTGTGTGTAGGAGGTGTGTGTTGGGTGGTGCAGGTCTGTAATTGGTATCTGACACTGCCTCCCTACCACGTGCTGTTACTCCTCCAGGGTCAGCCTCACTGATACCTGTTTGATACCTACACGGCTCGTAACCCTTTAAGGACGACATGTTGTTTTATGGAAAGGTTTTTCGTCATGTGGCAACACATGAGGTACTGGGGATTTAGTTGCTAGCACTGCATTGGCGCGTCATGCATGGTGCCAATCCTTCGCGAGTGTAGCACCCTGTATTAGATATGAGTATGATGCATGAATGCAGCTCTGGTTAGTAACTCACCGGGGCTGCATTCGCACACCATATTTAACGACAAAGGACATAGTGCATTAAAACACTAGTACCGTGTTGCCTTAAAAGGGTTAATGTGATTATAGGACTTGACCGAGCAGGTCTAATGTTACTGCTACCATTCTGAGCTGCTTAGAACTGAGCAGATAAGAATGACATGATAACAACAAAAGGGCAAACCAGGCTTATTGCTAGTGCTGGTAAGACTAGGTTTCCCTTTTTTGGTCACCTTGGAAATTCTCCAGTCTGAGTCATATCAGTGCAGCTACATTAAGGGTAAAACCCTGGATGATGTCGGCCCTGGCCCCTTCCTAATTGCTGTATGATAATTTTACTTTTTAAAGGAAATATTCTTTAAATAAATGTGATAAAAGAGCGGCAATAGTTATAATGAAAACTCATGTAACCCTATGTAATTGTAATACAGAAGTACATTACTATGATACTATCCACTAGCATTGTCATCTCAGCCTTTTTTTTATGTCGCAGCTGAGGAAAGAATAGGTATGGGGGAAGGGATGGAATCAATTTTGCAACCTCCCAACCTCACAGCCTTAAATATGTAATTGGGAGAAATGAGCTGTATTAGAGGTCAGTGAAAAATAGTAAGGTAACTTTGAATTCTAAAAGAGCCCTAGGTGGGTCTAGTTTGTGGCTTATGAAACTGAATTACCTAAGGCTATTTTGATGAAATTCTGCAATTATCAAAGATGGATCCCTGAGTATTATGCGTAGTATTGGCTTGAATATTCATAGGACCTTTCATAATGGTCTCATGCGTTGGCCCCCCAGGTCTCTGTTTAATTGGCAATTAGTGGCACCCTGATCTAGTTAATTAAAGCAAGGTGATGGCAGGGTCTTAACATGAGGCCAAAGACAGTGCTTCATCATGGCCTATCATAGCAAAACAGACCTCAACAATTTTAGGCGATTCCTTGAAAATGTTGACATTTTACGCAGCTTTCAGTATTTATAGAACCGCTGCGAAGATGCGGTAGTCATCGGTAAAGGTTTTACGCTGCTTTCGTGTTAAAATAGTGTGTGCTATTTATCCTAGATTTTCTGTCCGTGTTTCCTTAAACGCCTGCTGCATTTATTTAATTTAAATTAGCACCTAAGGGCAAGGTAATGGCAGTTTGTCACCTTGCACAAAGGGACACTATTCACAATAGCCAGAACCATTAATTAGTGAAATTTGAATAGACAACCCTATTGTCGTTAAGTATGGCTGCTAAATCTTCACTCCAACTTATAGTTAAATGCAACATTTGATATCAGAATTAATGCACCAATAGCTCTTTACGATGTGATTTCTAAAGGTTCTCCCAGTAAATGCAACTTTGGTAACTAATAAGGATCCAAAGTCTAGACCAGGTTTAGAAATAGCGGTTACTGCCAACTTTCAAAGGAAATCATATTATTCTGGTCCAAGTGGCCTTGCCAGAGAACCTAAATCAATAGACTATTTCCAGTGACAGACCCTTCTGTGTTCTGCCATAATACTATAACACAGCATCAAAATTGTATGGCAGGACAAACTCAATATGTCCATATGTATGTTTGAATACAGGGTACCTCTTGCCCCTTCACCTCATCCTAAATACTTCATGGCGCGTCGACTATTACTTTAACATGGGTGCACTATACAATACTACCGTAATCGTAGCGGACTGCTGAGTTTAGCTTTACCTTTTCACATACTGTAAAGTGTCGAATGAGCACTGCAAGTACCACAAAATATCCAAAATATTTCAGTGTTAAGCACATTGTGCGCTAATTATGTTGAGTGTGGTCTAGTACAAAAGTAGCTTTTATCAGACCCCCTGTGGGGCTTGTAGGACTTCAAACTCTGTATGTGGTTGATACTTGGGTTAGGCCGATACGCAAGACTCTACGGTAACTTGTATTGATCCAACCCAACTCACCCTCACACTAACAAGCTCATCTGGTGGAGCCAAATCTACTCGATCCCTCCGACCAATGGTTGAGCTACACATTTCGGCGGGTTAATTGCGCCTATTCCAACTGAACGAATGACCGAGCGGGCCGGGGGAGCTGGCATATTGATGAAGTTAGTGGTTAATTCGGTGCTGCCTGGTGGGGGGAGGAGGAGGAGGCAGAGAGGGTGAAGAGGAGCCATGATTTATGATCTAATGATGTGGTCTGAGCATGTTGCCGAGCGAGAATATAGAGGCCCTACGGTAGCAGCTCGCATGTCCTGTAGGATCAGCTCTGTACCTGAAGTGTGCTCTGTCCTTTTAGTGGTCATGATGCATGAATGCTGCCCTGGCGCATAACATGACAAGGCTAGAGGGTTGATACTCTCCTGATTGGTCAGTATGATACGCCAATGCAGAGCTGGCGAGTTATTCAATCACGATGACAGGTGTCAATGAATCCTTTAGGCATTATACAGCCCTTAGAGGGTTACTGATGTGGGCTGAGGACATTGGAGGCTGAAAATAGAAATGCCCTATGATAGCTACTCGCATGTCGTGTAGGATGAGTGGGAGATCTCTCTGTGGACGTAATAATCATGCTCGGCTAATGTAACCCGAAGCAAGATCATGCTCGGCTAATGTAACCTGAAGCAAGCATTAGAACATGCACACCCATCCTGCCATGATATTCAGAACCAAGTACTGTAAATTCCTGTGTATAACCCGCACCTCGCGTATAACCCGCACCCCGACTTTGCGAGAATCATATAACCTGCATCTGAGGTCTGAAAATCGCCGATTTAGTACTGTACTATACTTATAAAAACCCTCGTATTACCCGCACCTAGACTTTGAGAATATTGTATAACCCACACTGGAGGTTCGTGTATAACCGCGGGTTATACGCAGGAATTTACGGTAGGAGCAATGTGCTCATGATCAGTCCTTGGGAAAGGCAGTCGGCTTATTAGATCATATTGAAAGGCCATCTTGTGAAAAAACAAACCCAGAATTCAGGTAAATGAGTACTGCAGTGCAAGCAATGAATTATGCAAATACAGGCCATACTTCATAATCAAACCCATTGCAATTTCAGCAATGGAAATGTAAGCCACTACTACCGGGCATTGCTGTAATGAAAATGCAGGCCATTGTTAGTGAAAATGCCCAGTGCTCAATTTATGTCACTGCATGCGACGTAGTGACAATGAAGAGAAGCCATTGTGCCTGTTGTAGGCAGTCAAAGGACATATCACCAATGGCGTAACCATAGAAACATGTATAATTAAGATGATAGCTATGTTGCCAAAACAGTACCGTCTACTCTTGTCATGTTTAGATACCGTAGCGTCGCGTTTGAGCACAGTTTAAAAAAAAAAATTAAGCACAGGCCTTGTTTAAGTACTAGGTAAATTGGTCTTGATATTTATCTTTACTACTAAAATAGGACCTGTCTTCTAAGCGTTCGGGAAACATCAGAGTCCAAATCTATAAGCGCCGGCGCGCTATTTCGTGATGGTACTTTATGCAAACAGACTTGTTCTAGTTGCTGACCCCACAGTCTGGATGTGATAGTCTCTAGGGGTGCAGCGAGGCACTCCTCCAGTGGGTAGACCTCCTTATCAAGGTTTGTTCAGCACTATATTGCTCAGAGATGCCCAGCTACTGCCAACACTACATTTTACAATGCCCCCCCCCCCTCTTGATATTTACCTGAAAGTAATCAGCAAGGGAAGGGAGTGGTCATTATCTAACAGGCAAGGGCGTCATTAAACTATGGAGGGGGGGGGCACACACATCGAGCTGCTCGTTGTAGACCTGAGCTGCTCGTTGTAGACCTGAGCTGCTCGTTGTAGACCTGAGCTGCTTGTTGTAGACCGAGCTGCTCGTTATAGACCGAACTGCTCATTGTAGGCCTGAGCTGCTCGTTGTAGGCCTGAGCTGCTCGTTGTAGACTGAGCTGCTCGTTGTAGACCGAACTGCTCATTGTAGGCCTGAGCTGCTCGTTGTAGACTGAGCTGCTCGTTGTAGACTGAGCTGCTCGTTGTAGACTGAGCTGCTCGTTGTAGACTGAGCTGCTCGTTGTAGACTGAGCTGCTCGTTGTAGACTGAGCTGCTCGTTGTAGACTGAGCTGCTCGTTGTAGACTGAGCTGCTCGTTGTAGACTGAGCTGCTCGTTGTAGACAGAGGTGCTCATTGTAGGCCTGAGCTGCTTGTTGTAGGCATTGATTACTGACCCTGGCCAGACTTATGTGCACCTCCCAGGCCCTGCTCCCCCTCAGACCTACCCATCCCAGCAGATCCTCCAGTCTAGGCAATGTTTTGTAACATGTGGGGTGCCACGGCGATATTCTCTCTGGAACTTTGACGCCATATTAAACAACTGAGGGCCTATGTATGTATGATAATTTATCCTGGGTAATTCATGCAACTGAGTTTGATTCTGCACCAAAACTCTGCTAGGCAAGTGATGCCTCTGCTTGAGACTTGATTAATTTCTCAGAGGTTAAATCCTCCGTCGACATCTGTCGCCGTATGTCCAGGCATCCTGCCAACAAGTGCTGTTACCAGGATCCAAGCCAAGGATATAAAAATGCCTTAAAGAAGCCATTTTCGGTGAACATGCTAAAATCCTTAGGCATGGGGCAGTTAGCCTGAGAAAAGCTAGCATTGGTCTTTCTTTGGGACCTCGCTGCACATCATAGACGCCACACTATGACGTCACGGGCAACATGTCATATCAATCACTGTGTCTATCCTCCCAGGAATTGACGTCATTGTTGACAATAGTTGGTCAAGGGCTCCTGGCATAAGCAGTCTTCTGTTGGTCGAACCTCCGCCATTGTGAACCCAAGCTGGGACCTTTAGACAGTGGCAGTTTAGGAAGCGGCTGCAAAGTGCCAATTAATCAAGTAATTACTGGCTGCCAATGGCCAATTATCCATAAAGGCCTTGTCACCTGTGGGTACACAGGGGCTGTTGGCAGACATAGGGGACTTGTATGAGCATCCCATTCTGATTCATATCTTCTATTAAATGAGATCAAAATCGCTCTTATCTTTTGCTATTGTAAAAAAACACAGTAGATTTTATCGCATTACTTATTTTATCATATATATTGATATATACAGTTTCATTGACAGACCTATTTCATTGACCCTGCCCTCGTCCCCTACCATTACACTGCCCCTAGTCCTTAGCCATTACCCTACTCCTAGTCCCTAACCATTACCTGCCCTAGTCCCCTACCATTACCCTACCCCTATAGTCCCTAACCATTACCCTACCCCTAGTCCCTAACCATTGCCCTAACCCTAGTCCCCAACCAATACCCTACCCCTAGTCCCTAACCAATACCCTACCCCTAGTCCCTGACCATTACCCTACCCCTAGTCCCTAACCATAACCCTACCCCTAGTCCCCTACTATTTATAATTACCCTACCCCTTGTCCCCTCCCATTACCCTACCCCTAGTCCCTAACCATTACCCTACTCCTAGTCCCTAACCATTACCCTACCCCTAGTCCCTAACCATTACCCTACTCCTAGTCCCTAACCATTACCCTACCCCTAGTCCCTAACCATTACCCTACCCCTAGTCCCCTACCATTACCCTACCCCTAGTCCCTAACCATTACCCTACTCCTAGTCCCTAACCATTACCCTACCCCTCGTCCCTAACCATAACCCTGCCCCTCTCATATCCTTTGAAAGTATCCAATAAAAACAGACCCTTTGCTGGTACCCTACTGCTACGGACACTAATCCCTATTACGGCACCTCCCTGCCCTCCAGCTACCAGCGAAACCACAGATTGATCTGCTGGTTGCCGACACGAGCTATAGCCCGGGCAACGAGACCAGCGGTGCGGGCTCGCGGCAGAAAGACGTCAATATTGATCTCGGTCTACACAATCTATATATCATATATAGTCTGTATGCTGGTGCCTGAGGACTAAGGACGCAGATATTATTCCGTCTGTTATGAAATATAAGCTGATGTATTTAGTGCTTGTGGTAGCAAAATATTTGTGATTCCCATCTGACTACTTTATCATAACAAATGTTGGATGCCATTTCAATGGGCAATGAAAGTGTAGTTTATCCGTTGACCACTCACATTGGTTTCTAACTACCCATCAGCTGGGATCTACCCTGTAACAGTGTAAGTGCATACACTAGTGCTTTAATGCACTTGGCCTGTTTAGCGGCACGCTGCATGAATACAGTCAGTGCTGCATTATCGCATCATGCTATCAGACTATTGATAAGATACACTCACAAAGAGTGAGTATGATGCACCAATGCAGCGCTGCGGTGTAACTTGGCAGGGCTGTGTTCGTGCATCATGACGACAAATGATCACACGGTCCTAAAAGGGTTAAATCAGGATGTCCGTTAAGACCCAAACTACTCCTGTTGTATGACCTTTACCGATCAAAAGAAACACTGAAGAAATGCATCCTAATTAAAGTTTTAGTTTTAAGAATTCTAATTAGACCGTGGCGAGTGGAACCAGAAGCTTTAATTAGAGTGAGAAATATAATTTGGAAATTGGTTTAATTCCTGTAATTGGTTTCATAATTGGGTGTTAATGTGTTTATGGCATTTTAATGAATTTTCGGCCAGTGGGGTCTAGGTAATTTATAGGTGGGAAGACATCATCTTGATGGACAGATTACCAGTATACTACTAATCTAACAGCATTAGGACCATAGTAGAAATCGCGCACCAACCCTAACATACGGGTCTCCCGCTGGGCAACTCCCCATACCTTCAGCATTGAACTTGCAGATAATTAATTGATATCTAATTTGTCAAATATTTTCATGTGCTTAACTCGCTGGGAATCGCCTTCCCGATCACACACATGTACCTGGTTAGTTAATATGATTCTTATTAAAGCTTCCAGACCCAAAATACTGAGACGCTCCATTGGATTAGCATTGGCGCTGCCCGAAGACAATAGTCGATAATATGACGTAATACATTGCGCGCCGCCTGGTGAGGGGCGGTAGCACTGCTGGTCGTTTCCTAGTATTGCATTTCACAAGTAACATGTGGTCATGACAGATGTTATTATTTGAAAATATCTGAGAGATTAGATGCCTATGTTCATGTAAGGGAGTGCTCATTTTTTAACAACAGGGGGGGGGTGGTGAGAGTTTGCGCGGAGCGCGCGAAATTTTTTCACCCCCCCTAGAGGGGTCGACATTTTTTGCCCCCCCCCCCCCCCCCCGGCAGGCCGAAAATCGCGCGCGTTCGCGCCCCTTTGTAGCATAGTAATGCCTGGGCTTTTTCCCTCAAAACAGGTTGAATTTTTTTGACCCCCCCCCCAAGAGGGGTCTAAATATTTTACACCCCCCCGGTCAAGGGGTCCAAATTTTTTACCCCCCCCCCCAAAAATACACCACCCCCCCTGTTGTTAAAAAATGAGCACTCCCTAAATAGGCAAATAACAAACAGCTACTGTAATCTCTGAATTGCCATCTCTTTCTTAAACAATATCAAAATATGCTATTCTAATAATATACCCCCACAAAAAGAAACTTACTTCACAAAATGTGTTACTATCTCTATGTATACCATGAAGGGACCTCAGTACGTTAGCAATATACATCAGAGAGGTAGCCTTCCATTGTGCTTCACTTTGCAGTCTTTGCACTTTGCAACATAGCACTGCAAAGCTTTCATGTCACGTAGCCTGTGGCAGAATCTGGTGAGAATTCCCCCAAATCCCTCTGCCTTTCATGTGAACACTTAACGTGCAGAACCATCTCTTCGTATTTCGCTCACGTCTGAATCCTTCGCCCAGTCCCCGGCCGACGGCGCAGCCCGCTCAATGTGGGAATTGTGATTTGATTCTGAGCTGCTCTTTGCTGCTCACCTTGAGCTGCTCACCCCCCCCCCTTCCACCGCACACACACACACTCTCCTGTGCCCTTAACTCTTGAAGGGCCGCATACTGCCTTAATGCATTGTATCCATTTTGTCAGCTTGATATCAGGGTGATATCAGGATGAATGCAGTGCTGGCGAGTAACTCGCCTGTGCGCCATTCAGGTATTATGCCGACCATACGGGGTTGATACACTGCTGCAGATTGATTCAGCATGGCGAGTTGCATGATCATGACCACAAAGGTCATCACACATTAAAGAATTATGCCGCCCTTAAAGGGCTAATATGTGCTGGTCTAGTCACACACAAACCTACCGAGCTAAGCAGGTTCCACTACACTTTCATTTTACCAATCTCGAAATATTTTTGGGAAATTACGTTTAAACTGAAAAAAAGTAGTGGATTTCAGCGCTGATTTCATAGTAGCAGCCAGACAGAAAAAATGCTCCACGTAAATGCGTGTGGATCATCCTTTCTCTGTGGATGGTCACATATGTTAACCCTATAAGACATGATGTCTTATTGCATGTCTTGAAATCTTTTGTGACACTAACCAGGGCTGCATTTGACCATCATGCCGAGGCACTCCCAAACTGATGACGTACCAATGGCATTCAACACTGGCAACAGGGCTGCATTGGTGCATCAGGACGACAAATATCATCTTTAAGCGATATACCGTCCTTAAAGGGTTAAAATCACACCTAAAACCAAGCAGCTTGGTTGGGTTTGTGATCAGGCCGCTGTGTGGGAGGGGACGGAGACCTTGATCTTACAACCTCAGTCTAGATGTGGAGCCTCTATGAAGGGCCGTGACAGGGCGTGGGCGGCGTGGGCACATGTCTTAAGGTTGTCATGGGTGGAAGTGCGCATGCGCCAAGAGGAGACCCTTTTATTTTTATATCTTTAATGATCAATATGACATAATAAAGTGTGATTTCACAAAAGATATGTAGACAAGAAAATGTACTGTTAGAATGGAAATAAACAATGAACAAAATAAATATTCGGGCTCTCGGACAAGCTGTGGGTAATAAGCTTGAATTTAAGGTACTACTAAATTCCCGCGTATAACCGGCATCTCCTGTATAACCCGCACCTAAACTTTGGGAAAATCGTGTTATAACTCACATATTTGGCTCGCGTAAATAACCTGCGGCTTATACACAGGAAATTACGGTACCAATAGAAGCATACCGGACCATAACAATATAGCGCCTATTTTAAAATAGTGCCTGTCTTATAAAAGTGCCGCGGCTAGAAGGCCCTTGAAACTTTACTCAATTACTAAATAGAATCTGATATAAGCGCCTGTCTTGTAAAAGGGCAGGGGGCAGTAGCAATGTCAAAAAGAGGCTAATTCATTCAAGTCCCTTGGTAATATTAATTGAAAACTAGATGGTGGAATTTTGTTAGCCCCTCTTTGAACAAAGTTCAAAATCTATATATTATTGCTCCACTATACTCTACTTTATGTAATTGGCTAAATGCATTATACCACATAAGATTTTGGAAACTAGCTTGCGGTATCAATAATGCATTTATTTGTTTAGATAGTACAGCGCCCAACGCTATATGGTAGCGGTACAGTACAAGGTGGCGGAGTGGGGCGGTGTAGTAGTGGTAGTGTAGGACGGTGTTGTAGTGGTAGTGTGGGACGGCGTTGTAGTGGTAGTAAAGTGGCGTCCCCAGACGTGGGATGAGGCAGCACGGCGTGGGAGGACATGAGCAGGAGGGCTCCTGGGGCCAGCTTGATGTAAAACCTGCTTACCATCTTCCATATTAACCCTTTAAGGACCACATAGTGCTTTAATGTGATATGCACTTTGTAACTTGTCAGGGGTGCTTTCATGCCTCCTGCCGACCCTTTGGGAGTGCATCAACCCCATAGGGTCGGCATGATGCTTGAATGCAGAGACTGCATTTATGCATCATGACGACAAAAGTGACCAGTGCATGCGACCAGGGAGGGGAGCAGGAGAGATAAAGGTCTGGGCTATAGAGCCTGGATATTAACCAATAGGTGCTCCTGTTTGGTCGTGTGGAGAGAAGATTGTGTTATCAATCAAGACAAAAGTGATTGCACAAACCGCAGAATAATCGCCTCACGATAACACCAAGCTGCTATCTTGGAATTGAAGCGCTGAGAATTTGCGAACCGAATCCTCTCATGTATTTTTGGAGTGACGCATTGGGTCTGTCGAGAGTTTCAATATTACATTTCAAACCGTTGTCTTTTTTGCTGGCAATCCTAATGTTTGTTTTCCATGATAATAAACATGATGTGTAATTATCAACTGCCTATTCTAATGTTTGTCTTGTATATTCTTGCAGGTGAGTTGATGTCCCAGTTCAACAGTAGGTAACACCATAGATCCTCGCATATTACCTGCACCTAAACTTTGAGAATAGAGTATAGCGTATACCTGAGCAGTATTAGTGTACACATTCATGAAACCCTTCAATTTACCCCCAGAAAAATACTGTAAATTCTAGCATATAAGCCGCACTGGCAATCTGATTATGGTGACTTTAGTACTGTACCATAGTAGTAAAAACTCACATATAAGCCACACCCTGACTCTCAAGGGCCAATCCTATAAGCCACACAGGCGATCTGACTCGCATACCAGCTAGCCACCGCTTCTACGCGAGGATTTACGGTAGTGAAAAATGAACTGTGTAATACAGAGTTAAGTGTAATCTTGCTGGCATGAAATAGGGCTTGAAACTATGGAAGTACCACTACCAGTAGTACACCTACCCAGCCCTCCAGCATATTGACCTTACCTCAACCCTACTGGAGGTATCTCCATGGTTACCGGGGTGTGGTCAAACCCTGGGTGGAGTGGGGGCCTATGCAGTCTCGGACTCCCAGCCCAATACTATAGTATGGGCTTGGAGCAGGGCTGCATTTCACTTTTGCGCTAGTTTGGTGGCGCAAATCAGAGATGTAGTTCAATACACATCCAACTTCAAACAGATTATTATCTTGATCAAAGGAGTAATTATTAACACATGTGAATTGGGCAGAATGGCAGGCTGCTCCCAGGCTATCCCTCTGGTAGGATGTACGCTTGCCGAGGCTGGGGTCTGTGATGAGCAGGACCGAGCAGCTGTGAGCCGCTCACCAAGGGCAGCTTTGGTGATGACCTCCTCACAAACCCTTCACCCACCCTACCCAAGGTTCCATTAGCTAACACCCTGAAGGCCGCTTAGTGCTGTAATGTGTGGTCTCTTTTGTTGTGTAATGATGCTTGAATGTAGTCCTTACAAGTAACTTACTTGGGAGGGGTTTATGAATTTGTCATGCCGACCCTCTGGGAGTGTATCAAATTAATGCCGTGGGGTCAGCATGATGCTTGGATGCGGCACTGGCCATGTTACTCGCCAGGGCCGCATCCATGCATTCATGACGACAAAGGGCATGATGCATTCAGGCAGTATGTGGCCCTTAAAGGGTTAGCCATACAATAGGAGGCGGTTTGGGTTAAGGGCATTCAGGGCACTGAGCATCGTTTTTAGGGATTAAAGGTTTGTTCTTCAAAAGAAGATAGAATAAAGAAACCTTCACAGTATTTCTCATTCTCAAGATGTCAAGGGAAATCTTAATACCCCTTCAAAAACCCGTCACCCACCCCAGTTCTCCTTGTCGCACAATGTTACATTGGCCGGTTTAGGTCACGGGCATTTCACGACACAATCGGTGGCTTTTGGCATATAGAAGTTTGTTTCTCAAATAATGGTGGTAAGCTGAAAAGCCATACACAGCATATCTCCCTCACAAATTTTCAAGTGGAATTAATTAAAATATTATGTGTTTCCGAAGGCTTCTGCAGATGATATCATCTGAAAGATATTAGCGACATGCGGTATCAGCGACATGCATCTGTCCCATATCCATGTGTTTTATCGCCGATAATATAGTTTATCGCCGATATATATAAACTTGGGGCATCAAAGTAGCAATCGACCTCTGACTATCCAGGGGTCATAGCCATCCACTAAAGCTGCATGACTCCCCTGGACACCTAGAGATGTAGCTATAGAGGCTGCCACCCTATAGCACCATGAGGTGGATGTCATAGGGTTTCGGTATGCGGCCAGTGCTACCCCCTAAGCTGATCTCATACATACTGATTCGACTACCTGCCGTTCGCCGCCTACTCGCGACTAGAAGTGGTCATTTAGCTACATCATCATGTTCCTATCAATGCTGTGCAGGATTTGCTCAGTGGTGGCTTACAGTTATTTCTAATTTACCTGATATACTCCAACTTATCCAACTTATGTCATTTGAAGCCATCTTTGCAACTTTATTTTTGAACTAACACCTTTCTACCTCTATTATTTAATTAAGTAATGACCCTGTGTCAATTCATATTGCCATTTATACACGGGTGAAATCCATAAACTATTGACTGGATTTAAAACAAATACAGGCACTATCTACATTTTCAGTATAAATAAAAGAATATCAATCATGACCCTGGAAAATTTTTTCTTCCATGCCATGGAGAAACATCTTTAAACATAACCAAAGTAACAGTCTAGGAAGGAAGGATACATCATTCACATTGCGTTGATAGAGCAAGGGAAAAAATGTACATGCATGGATAGACCTCTCTCTCTCTCTACCTTTACCCCAGGTAGTCAATTAGAGGCTAGGGCATTTAGGATCAAAGCAAGTAAGGCTTCATTGATAGAAAATAGATCTATAGTTGTGTCCAGCTGGTTCTGGTGAGATTAGCACTGATTACATCTGTCATATGGGTACCCGTTGCAGTGAATAGAGGGAATTCTGCAGTGAATGGAGGGAATTATTCAAGTATTCCGCAAGTGGCCTATATCAGTGGTGGCCTAGTGGTTGGGCATCTTGACTTGCAGGCAGTACCGGTAGGTCGTCGGCTAACCTTTCCCAGTCGGGGGTGCATAGTTATACATGAGATATGAGGACATATGGTACTGTGCCAAAAGTAACCATAATCTGATTATCATACACGAGATACAGGTTATTAACAGTGATGAAAGTCTTCCTATTTTTTTGTGGCGAAGACATGTACTTAACTATGCAGAGGACCTTTATTCAGGGGCCTCAGTTTGATTATTTCAAGTTTTTACGGAGATTTTACGGAGATTGGTCGCTTTCATCCCTGGTTATAATACGTATACTGTATGTCTGAAGTCTGTGGTATTTTGAAAGGTAAAACTGACCACCAACAGACCTCGAGGGAATCAGAAAGCAAGGGACCAAACTTTGTACATGAATACAAGAGAACCATGAAGATGACACAGTAGTTTTAGTTTTACATTTGATATTCTGTGTAAGCTTGCATGTCCCTTTAGCCGTCAACATCAGGGCATGGGACCCCAAGAGACACTGGGTCCTACAACTCCTGCGCTATCTGCCCTGTCTCGTATCGGGACCTGTTCCCAGACTGGCAGCAAATGGGAGGACAATTTTCTACCCTGGTGCTCTTCCAAGTGGATGTGATCGATTGGCCTGGTCTAAGGAAGAACAAAGTGTATAAAAAAGAAAGAGAGAAAAGAATAAACTTGCCTACCCCCTTGCAAAGAGCCAACCATACTCTGCTCAAAGAGCCAAGAATACTCTGCTCTTTGCCCCTCGTAAGGAATAACATTGCCCTGTCTGTGGGACGAGGCAAATAAAATAACACTTGCTATCCTTTGAAAAGGGGAATTGCCCTGTAGCGGTTTTCTCCTTTCCCCCTTTCATCCCGTAGAAGTCCGGTCACTGTTGTATCGGGCAAGCAGCATTAATAAAATTCCTGTCCAGATTAAATAACGGCTGTAGTTGACAAGCAGCATTATAAATCCCTGTCATTTCTTGGATGCAATCACCAACGAGTAGACAGTGTTACCTTGGGAAAGTCTTGATTGCCTAGAAAGCCCTGCCAGACCTTCAATGACCCAAACAATCAAAGACTTATAGTTTAGTGCATTGTGGAAACTTCTGTGGTCAATTCCTTGTCCTAAATGTGTACATTTAATGATAATAAAAAAGAGAATACATTCAATACAGGCTTTTCTGCCTAAATTGCATATTCTTCCATTCTTTCAGAGCTGCCATAAAATCTTGCATATTAACTGCACCTGCGTATAAGCGGGTAAAGCCGCACCCGAGCTTGAAAAAAATGCTACTTTAGTATCATATACTATACTAGCAAAATTCCTCGTATAAGCAGCATGCTGACTTTGGGCAAATCCTATATATAAGCCGTGCTGGTGTTGTGATTCGCTACTACAATCTGTGGCTTCTAAGCAGGGTTTTACACTAGATAATCTCAGTCTAATCTCCCCCAGCTCTAAAAGGAGTAGTGTTATGTCAGCCTACACGGTGGCGCTGTTACCAGTGGTACTAGCTTATAGCACTGACGTGGTGGGGGCCTTGTGGGGTTACCCTTAAAGTGAAGCATAGTGCCATGACCTTTGCGTCATGATGCATCAATGCATCATGCTGACCCTTCAGGAGTGTATCAACCCCCATAGGGTCAGCATGGTGCTTCAATATAGGCCAGGGCTGCAATCATGCATCCCGATGACCAAGGATATTGTATTTATGCACTTTGCAACCTTTAAAGAGTTAAGGGAAGGAAAGGAACCTAGTTACTGGAGAACTCCTCCACGGCTTGTTTCTTGTTAAGGGTAGCCATGCTTTAGGGTCAATTCAGACCAGACCTGGGGAATACTACCGTGCATCTTACACATTCTTACCACTGTTACTATAATATATAAAAAAGATAACCCTATATTGTATCTACTGTACCGACACGTTTAACCACCATAGTGCTTTTGGAGTTGTAAGCCTGATTCCCCTACACTAAACATAAGTGAGACCGATGCTCAAATAAACAAGGATATTGACATGTTGCATTGAAAGGTTCAAAAATGCTGACGAGAGAATCCAGACTCTAAACTGCTTAAACAATTCACTGCATCTATTCCCAGGCACATATATGCCAATCATGTCAATAGTAGAACATACAATTACAGCGGTAGTTATTGAGTGTGAGAATGGGGTCAAGGAGCTTATGGCCCCCTGTTAGTGTATGTACTCTCACTACACCATGGGGTCAATATCTGCTCTGTATAGCACTACAACACCATGTCTACAGGTGTGCACCTACTCTGTACAATATTAACCCTTTAAGGGTGGATGTCGCTAAAAGATGAATTTGTCGTCATGATGCACCAATGCAGCCCTGGCGAGTAACTCGCCGATGCTGCATCGTTGCATGACGCCGACCCTACGGGAGTGTCTTAACCCTCTAGGGTCGTTATAATGCTTGAATGCAGCACTGGCGCTTTACTCATGACGACCAAACGCGGGGTGCATTAAGGCATCATGCCGCACTTAAAGGGATAGGTTACCACCTGCCGCACCGTGTAGGTATAGACTACCCAATAATCATTAGTATTGAGCTGCTCCTGTAACGCAGGGAACCAGTGTTAAAGGTGCAGATCTCGGTACCCCTCCAGCGGCAGTCGGAGTGGAGCCGGGACAGGTACTCAGCCCTATATATAGGGGCGCTGGGGCTTTAACAGTGAGCTTCTCACGACTATAACTACCGTATCGTCGCATATAGGAGCCGGGTTTTGAATAGGTGCCTGTTTTGAATGGGAGCCGGGGGTAATAGGGGTTTGAAATCAATAGGTGCCGGGCCTTAAATAGGTGCCGGGGGTTACCATGAATGACTACAAAGAGGGTGTTTTAATGTGTTACCTATTGCATTATATACCCTGTTGTGTTAGGGGCCCGTGTGGGGGGTGGTGTTTGCTTTACAATTTACCATCTTTGATGAATTAGGGGCCCGGGGTAGGGGGTGGTTTAGAATTTGCTTTACAATTTACCATCTTCAAAGTTGGTTTAGCTATCAAATGCCTTATGAGTTCTCTTTTTCCTAGGGTATAAGGGGGGAGGGGGGGTGCATGACCCTGAAACAATAACTGCCGGGCCTTGAATAGCTGCCTGATTTGATTAGGAGCCGGGGTACAGGGGTTCCCAGATAAATACATGTAGCTGCCCGGGCACCTATATGCGACGATACGGTATGTGTATTAAGGTATAATGAGTGCATCAGGTAACACATGCATCACTTTGCACCATATTGACTCTTATCCTGGGCGTTACATTGTAGTAGAAAGAGAAGGGGTGGGGGTGTTGATGTTTTTAGTCCCAATAAAGAAAAAAAATCCCCCTAGAAAAGTATGAATCTAATACAAAGTCTTTCTACCAAATGCAAACACATCAAGCGAGAAAGAAAGGATTTTGGAGAAGAGAGACAAATAATAAAGGCTATGACCTCAACATAAGACAACACTTAACGAGGTGAAAACCGGAACCGGAATACAGGCACCAAGGTGGGCGGCATGTGGTGTGCACGTGTTCAGTAACCAGGTCAGGCAGGTGTGGGTGTGTGGGTGTGTGTGTGTGGGGGGGGGGGGTGTAGGTGGTAGTACAGGTGCCCACTCACTGACTGAGCAGGTCCCCACTCACTGACTGAGCAGGTCCCCACTCACTCACTTAGCAGGCCCCCACTCACTGACTTAGCAGGTCCCCACTCACTGACTGAGCAGGTCCCCACTCATTGACTGAGCAGGTCCCCACTCACTCACTGAGCAGGTCCCCACTCACTCACTGAGCAGGTCCCCACTCACTCACTGAGCAGGTCCCCACTCACTCATTGAGCAGGTCCCCACTCACTGACTGAGCAGGTCCCCACTCACTGACTGAGCAGGTCCCCACTCACTGACTGAGCAGGTCCCCACTCACTGACTGAGCAGGTCCCCACTCACTGACTGAGCAGGTCCCCACCCACTGACTGAGCAGGCCCCCACTCACTGACTGAGCAGGTCCCCACTCACTCACTGAGCAGGTCCCCACTCACTCACTCACTCACTCACTCACTCACTCACTCACTCACTCACTCACTCACTCACTCACTCACTCACTCACTCACTCACCCAATCACTCACTCACTCACTCACTCACTCACTCACTCACTCACTCACTGAGCAGGTCCTACTCACTCACTCACTGAGCAAGTCCCACCGACCAGATGATTCTCGATTACTTAGTAATTCCTCCAGGGCAGATCCATAGAGATTGAAGGCCCGCACATTAATGTAAAGACCACTGGCGCTCCTCCAGGGGATAGACAGGTACATATCTTACCCAGGAGGAAGAAACTGATATAGCCTTTGGGAGGGGGCGTCCGGTGGGAGATAATAGCATGGTGGTTAAAGAAGAAGCCTCATTCCTCACCTGTGCCGATCCCTCTCCTGCCTCCTTCCTGACCGGGTGTGGGTGTCTGCCTCCTGCAGGTGAGAAGTTAACCCTTAATGCACCATGCCCTTGGACGTCATGATGCATGAATGAATGAAGCCCTGGTGGAGGGCTGCATGGGTGCATCATGATGACAAATGTCGCCTTTTAGCGACATGCCACAGACATGGAAGACCGCATAGTGTCTTAACACATCATGCCCCTGTGTCGATGCGATGCATCATGCCGACTCTTTGAGAGTGTATCGACCCCGTTAAGTTAACATGATGCATGAATCCAGCACTGTTGAATTACTCACCACTGGGACCTTCATGCATCATGACTACAAAGGGCATTTAGAATTAAAGCATTGAGCAGCCCTTAAAGGGTTAAAGGGTTAACACACTGGAAGTGTTACCTACTGGAGGTGTTGTGTGTACACCCACCACTCTACTAGAGACCTTCACAATGACGTGCAGCAGCCGGGAGGAGCTGGTGTAGATCAGGTCTACAGCACTCCACAAGGTCTACGTGCCATCTCTCATCCTGCTGTGGTGGTTGTAGTCAAATCATGTCTATTTCAGATAAATAGAGGCTTAACTTATGTAACCGCAATCAATATTATATCAATAATGCTTTAAACCGGTATTATAAACATGTGAAATGCAAGGACACTCTAAAAAGGATGACTGCTATGTCATATTGAACAGACCAATAATATCATCAGTTTATGCATTTATGTAGTATTTATATATACATGTGTACGTGTGGACACAAACCTGAGCATGTTGCTCCTAAAAACTATTACCGTAACCTGAAAGTAAAAAGGCCCTCTTTCCTGGCTGGTGGGTGTGTAGGTCTACGTGCTGCGTATCTCACCTATCTCTAGTCCCAAGGTGAGAGATAGGGACCGCTCTGCCCTCTGGGGGTATTCTGTGTGATGCCATCATAAAGCGTGAAGGGGTACATATGGGGGATGGTGAAGTGGCCATAATGTACATCCACAGCATACTATATATAATGACTACAATCAGGCCTTGATAGTCCATGCTTTGATAGTCCAACAGGCTCTGACTAGAACAGTCTCATACGTGAGTATCTAAATGCTTCAGTAGGCCGGCACATATGTTATCCGACCATGTTTTGCCTGCAAAGGGGCTTCTTGGTATTAGTAATGAATACTAATAAAATAATTTGTATAACAGTGGGATGTAACACTAACAGTGGGGTGGGGATGGTTAACAGATAAATCAGAGCTATGTATCGTCCTTTTTCCTTGGCTGCCCACATAATTATGGAATATATTTTAGGATGGGCTCATTGTCATGATCTGCTCAAAGGTATAGCATAGACAAAGTATTAAATATTTGAGGCCTAGGTTTACCATTGTTGGTATGTGACACTGCAATAAGACCCACATGACACACATTCATTTACACTGACGACACCTAGCTATTACTCCTGCACGCCTTATGGTATTTATAGACATACATCGTGCAGTAGAGATTGGTCACTCAGGATTTGATTAAAAAGAACCTTGGTCTCTCCACCTGTAAGTTCATAGAGGCATGTTTCAGGTAGCATGGCCCAAATATGGGAGGAAGAAAGGCGGATCCTTCAATCGATACAAAATAGCAGTCTCTAAAAATATGGAAATTGCTGCAATGTCGTACAAAACTTTCCTGTGAGAAAACACAATATATGTTATAGCAGAAATAGACAGGCCACAACAGTTGGTTACATTTACATCATTCTTTATTCAACATTTTGAGGTATGACCACACTATGTTCTCCATGCATTTGTCAATATGAGCATCCATACTTTATTGAGTTCTTGGCATAGCCTATAAATGACGCCGTGTGCCTGTTTTGATTTCTCTAAGTTGGATGTAAAATGTATCATTCACCAACCTATGCTGTAACATGGAGATGTCTGTGTAAGGGGCCGGTTTTACGGTTACTATATTATTGTAGGTTCTGTTGGACATCGTGCTGCGGACTCTGTCCAAACCCTTCAGTCCGGCGGCAGGTGGTAGCACCTGTCCCCGTCTTGGGGTATGGACAGAGGTTGCTATAGGGTTCCGGTCTGCGTGTGCACGCGCAGTCTGGCTGCTTATAAATGCCGGCGTCCGGGAGAACTCGCTAGTTAGTGTTAGGCTAACCACCTCACTGCTCACACATCAGGCTACAAAGCTAACTTACCTGTGATCGGGTCCGGACGCTCATAGAGTCCGCTTAGAGTCCGAAGTGCTTAGTAGATTGTTGAAGTTCCGTAATAAACCATTTTATTGCAACCTGTGCACTGGTATCGAACTGTGTCGATCTTGTTCTATCATCTCGTATATTGTTGTAAGAAATATTATTCGGACGAAAAGCAGGTTCACTACAGCTGTATCAGCCATGGTTAGGCCAAATTTAAAAAAATGGTTTGTTTCAGGTAACATGGAAAGAAAGTCTAGGCTCGGTAGGTCGGATTTTTTTTTTACACAACCCTCTACGGTACCCTAAAATTGAACAAAAAAGTGTAAAAAGGGAAAAACTTTTTCAAAATTATTGTAAACCTAAAATTGACCCCAAAAAGGTGTAAAAATATAAAAATTTCCTCAAAATTGCATTTAGAAAAAGTAGGGTCGGCCCTGTTTTGATAGGGTTGGTTGGGTGACCTGAAACAAACCTTTTCTTTTGGCCTTATAAAACACATGTTATTTTGTACAACTCAGTATTAAACTAGGTGTGACTTGTTGACTACTGAGTGGTTGAGTGTAGAGTGATTGACTAGTTTAACCTTTACTACTTATTATGGCTGCCATTTTAAGGCCTCTCTAGCTGCTAATTAACAACAGGATCCTACTACAGTACAACCTGCTGCACCGCCGCTGCTATCCTGAAGCCTGCCCAGTCTCATCGAAATCCCATTCAGAAATGCCTATGTTAACAGGGAGAAACTTTAAGTGACAATTCAGCATTTTTGTTGTGCTTTGATTTGAACTTCAACAATTCATGGCAGAATTTATATAATGTTATAGAGTTCTACTATGTGAACACTTCATAATTTCTAAACTTAGGATACTTCGAATCAGATATTACTGAAGGTGATTAAAGAGTTTATTTTTGGATAACCTGGATTCTGAAATCGCAAATACATGTACGGATACCTATAAATTAAGCCATAAAGGTATTGCTATAATGGTAATGGGTTTTGGTTAAAGAAATCTGTTTTTTCTTGTGATTGGTTACTTTCTGGATAGAGAACATAAAATGGAATGCAATCTTATAAGCATTGATAACAACAGCATAATGACCACAGATTCAAAGAGAATACCACAGATATCTGAACTACTAGAAATGGCAGGGAACTGCACGTCCCCAGGCCTGAAGGTTAGACACTGCATGGCTACTGACATGGGAGTACTATCAGTGACCTCACCTTGGCCGCAGGGCAGTGGGAAATGCCAACAGTAACTGTGTTAGACCTGCTGCTCTCTCCAACTCCTGCCAACATGAGTCCCAACGTTGAGGAGCTCACGTCTGTGTGGCAACAGTTCACCCCAGCCCCTGCCAACGTGAGGTCTGTGTGGCAACAGTTCACCCCAGCCCCTGCCAACACGAGGTCTGTGCGGCAACAGTTCACCCCAGCCCCTGCCAACACGAGGTCTGTGTGGCAACAGTTCACCCCAACCCCTGCCAACGTGAGGTCTGTGTGGCAACAGTTCACCCCAGCCCCTGCCAACACGAGGTCTGTGCGGCAACAGTTCACCCCAGCCCCTGCCAACACGAGGTCTGTGCGGCAACAGTTCACCCCAGCCCCTGCCAACACGAGGTCTGTGTGGCAACAGTTCACCCCAACCCCTGCCAACGTGAGGTCTGTGTGGCAACAGTTCGCCCCTGCCAACACGAGGTCTGTGTGGCAACAGTTCACGTGAGGATGTGTTCCCCTTTCTCTGGATGCTTTCCTGCTTTCTAAATGCTCATGACTTTCTCCAATCAATTGAGAGGCAATAATTACCGAGGGAATAGTGATACCAATTTTAATTATGCTTTCATGGATATAAAACAGAATCAAATTGAGACAACTGGCCATGACCTCAAACTGAGTAATGATTATAGCCTGTGACCATACTTCTGGAAAACTGAGAGCAGTCACACATGTGACCATATTTTCCCATATATGATTTATACGTCTGAATAATAATTCTATGAAATACTAGAGGTGCCCTTGGGGTACAAGCCCCTATATGATTACCCTACACACAGACCATTTTGTCAGTGATGCACATGAATGTACCAACAAGACCTAGATTTCCCTTTGATCATTACGGCGGTCATGTCTGTGCAGTGACAGCTGGGTTCAACATAGTCATAGTGACATGCTATTAGCTAACCCTTTCAGGACCGCATAGTACTTTAAAAACACCCTGATGCATGAACGCAGCGCTAGTGGGTGGCGAGTAACTCGCCAGTTAGCATCATGCCGATCCTACTGGATTGATACATTCCCGAAGAGTCAGCATGATGCGTGAATACAGCCTTGGCAAGTAGACTCACCAGTGCTATATTCATGCATCATGACAATCAAGGGCATGGCATATTAAAGGACTATGTTGGCTTTAAAGGGTTAGTGTTGGTTTTATAGTGATGCTAGCTTCCTGTGCTGGGTCAGACTGTGTCAGGGTGGGTCTACACATCGGGGTGCAGTTATACTGGGATGGGCTCTGGTTGACAGTTGTATTTAGGGTCTTAGGGACATAATTAACCCTTTGAGGGCAGCATAGTGCTGTAAATATACTATGCTCTTTTTATGGCTATATTATATGTATGTAGCCTTGGTGAGTAACTCTCAAGTGCTGTATTCATTCATCATGCCGATCTCACTTGGTTGATACACTCCCGAAGAGTCTGAATGATGTATCAATGCATTGCTATCAAGGTATAACTTGACTATAGTATATATCTAAAAACTCGCGTATAAGCCGCACCCTGACTTTGTCCTGATCCTATAAGCCGAACTAGCGATCTGACTTGCGTACTAGCCGCAGCCTATATATATACGCGAGGTTTTACGGTAAGCAGCAGAGCAGAACGGACAATCCGTGCGCCCCGGCACGTAGCATCCTCTCTGCATGACTGCTCACATAACCTGTGACATACTCAGTGCTTGGTGTAGATAGGGTGTAGTGAGGGTGGGAAGGGGTCAGAGGTATTAGTCCACCATCAACCCTTAGCGCCCTCAGGAGGCCATATACAAATAAAAGCTACCCCAAAGTCACTCTGTATGCCATAAAGCCATCATACTCTTCCCTGATTACTGGCCTCTTTGCATTGAGGTTCCACACTGATGAAATATACATTTAGACCAGCTCAACTGATATAACATTAACCAGTTAAATATTGCAGATTCCTTGAAATGTAATGGGTTTTCCAGTAAGTTTTCTAAATTACTTTTGAATATATTTCATTCAAAAGGGTTAAATCCAAATATATCTTTTGAAAAGCGCATTTCAAAACATTGCAGAAGAGAAATTCTGCTTAGGTGAAAAAAAAAGATCAGACGACTTTCTTATACTTAGATCAAGTAATATTTATAGAAAACACATGAAAACATCCATCTCTAATGATTAAAGCCTACTAGATAATGTTCAGAATGTCCGATGACTGCTCAATATGATCATGCCATTCCTTTTCCCCTCTTCAACAACCAGCATTTGAAAGAAACCCAAGCTTCACGAGCCCGTCCGAAAGGGTAATGCAAAAGCATCCCGCTGTTTGCAGTACGTGCCCTTTGTGCGAAAAAAGGGTAATGTTGGAAAATAACTTGATTACAGGCAGCAATTTGTCATTCTCGACTAGGGACGGATCCGGGGACGAATCGTGTCTCCAGTGTCTCCGGGCACGAAGGGAGAAAGGTCATACGGTAATGGTTGAAGGTCAACGATAGTTCGGAGGGGTTCTACATGATCATAAATAATGGCTTTTTTTCCCCCAGGGAGTTTATTATATATAGATTGGGTAGTTACTAATTTAGCGATAGCAAGTTTATGATTGTATTGTAAGGTTAGACCAGGCTAGAGAACAAAATGACCAAAAACATGAAAAATAGAATGTAAAGATCATGACGGTGTTATCATGCTTTTAATTATATTAATGCACAATTTTCTCATTCATTTCTTCTCAAGTTAAAATCCTAGTCCTAATTAGACCCGGAAAAAAGTTTTATTTTGGAAAACAGTAGACACTGGTAATTTGCGGTGACAATCTGGGCTGTCTGTGTCCAGAAACAGGGTGCACTACCCTCTGTGTGAACCCATTTCCCTTTTTTCATTGAGACGCTGTCTCCAATTCCAGGCCAAAGGAAATCTCTGCTGTGCCAACTGAGGAGGCCAATGCCCTTACAACCAACCTTTGAATAAGACCAGCAGACCCCGAATCAGCCTTTCTACCCACCCCTGTGGCACCAGATTTCTGTCAACCCCTCTAATACAATTGCAGTATTTTTGGCGAGCTCAATGTAAGGGGGAAGCCTTGGTGTACGTGCCTAACCACTTTACCATAGCATAGTGCTTTAATTTTGTCATGACGCATGAATTCAGCCTTGGCAAGTAAATCACCAGTGCTGTGTTTATGCTTCATGCTTGCCCTAGCGCATGGATACACTCTCGAAGGGTCGGCATAATACACCGACCCAATGCTACCTACTAGCACTGCAGTGATGCATCATGGCGACGAATTGCTTTAAGTTAGAATAAAACAACCTCCTGTCCTTAAAGAGTTGATAAAGCCCATGCTCCTTGTGGCCACCTCAGTTCTTGGCACCAAACCCAGCCAGGAGCTTGTAGAGCCTCACAGGGGTCCCCCCTGTTTGGGGCCCTTTGTGAGGCTGTGTAGGCATTATGTGGTCGGTGGGTGGGGTGCAGTCTGAGAGTTGAACATTCTCAGGAACGTTGCACTGAATGAACCCACAAGCAGATGCATTTATGTGGAGGGTGTGTAAAGAGAAAAGAGGGTCCTCAGGTGGGGGAGGTGGGGGGGGTGAGTGCAAGTTTGTTATATGAGCTTAAGTGTAAAGCACTATTACCTGTAATTAAGCCTCACGGGGATGGACTACTACACTCAAAAAGTAAACTTGTCTCCAGACTCTTCAAAGTGACGGTCATAAAATAGACGAGTCAAAAACTCGTCTAAGGGACAAGGAAGCGGGTCTTCTAGCTGGAGATAGAAGTCCCACTTGGCATGTCCCAGCCCAAAACCCGACATTTGCCAGCTCCATATTCTATTTGTAGGATGGTAACCTGATAGGTTAGACAACCTTTGACTCATTTATTTTATGATAGTCACCTCAACGAGTCTGGAGACAAGTTTACTTTTTCAATGTAGTCTCTGGGGCTTAAGGATCAACCCACATACTTTATTACATGTAAGCCTTTATGTCATGATGCACCAACGCAGCGACGGTGAGTTACTGCATTGATGTATCATGCTGACCCTTCCAGGGTGTATCAGGGTGTATCAACCCCTCCAATAGGGTTGGCATGGTGCATGAATGCATCACTGGCAAGTAGACCCACCAGGGCTGCATTTATTTGGTAAAAGGCATAATGCATTTATGGGCTATGTTGCCCTTAAGGTGGGTCAATATGATGCCTTTTTCGTCCACTGCGCCGTCTTCTGCGCAGTTACATTCCCTAGTTTGACCATAGAACACCAGGGCACCCTTGTTTCAAATTGGCCTAAGTAACATCAAATGGTCATAAAATAGGATATGGATTTTCCCTGACCGGGCGAGAACCACCAACCTTTGAATATGAAGGCATCCATTCTACGACTGTGCTATGCAGTCTGTAGTGGTTGTCCCCATTGGAAGTCCTACATACGTAACCCTCAGTATATTTCTATTTCTTTTCAACTTTTTTTTTTCAATGGGCCTAAACCTTAGAAATATGTGGGGGACCATGTGTTAAAAATATATTCTCTAGATAGAAAACATCAAAGCCTATACTCTGAGAGAGTTATATAGAAATTTAGCTACTTTTCAATACAATGTCATGTAGATATGTGGCAAAACACTGTATAATCCATCACATGAGACATTAACTTAAGGCTTAAATATCTCAGAAAATAGACCGGGACCCCCCTATTTTCTCACTTTCTTTGGAAAGTGTATGCTATTATGGTCTTATGGTGAAAACCTGACGAAAATCTAGCTACTTTTACATCAAGGCATTGACCCCCCTTAAAGGGTTAACCAATACCACTCACAGCCACCCTGATTGCCACAGAAGTGTTATTAGACACAGCTCCTTACCACACGGAGCCCGGCCCACACACTGCTCCCCTCCCATCAGTAAGAACAGGGCGGTGGGGGGGGGGGGGGGTACTCAGATCTGAAATGACCACCCACCTCCAAACGCCCCACAAAAGCGGTGGTTCTCAAAATTTAGGGGCGGTGACTCTTGGCACCCTCAAAAATAGGGGGCGGTAACCCTAGAGGAGTAAATAGTAAAATGTAAAGAGAACAATTATTATCTATGTGTCCTCTACTATTTGCATTAGGAAATGAAGGTCGTATTTCAGGGTTCCCTGAAATAACAGGAGCGGTGGCGGTAGGGCATCAGAGGGCGGTCACCTGCATTTGTAGCGGTGGTTTGGCGGCTCCTGGTTTTAGGCAGGCAGTAGTTTGGCAGTCGGCGGTAACTGCCATAGAGTGAGTACCCCCCCACCAGCAGTAAAACCCCACCTACTCTTTCTGAAATACCCAATTACTTAGTGCTTCCTCGCCCAAATTGTTGTAAAAACTATCGCTGGTATATAGAACAGATTTTGAATAAGCGCTGGTCTTGTATAAAGCGTCGGGGTACTGGAGAAAAAAAATAACTCTTAGATACTAAAAGATACCTTGAATAAGCGCATGTACTGTATAATTGCCGGGGGTAAACAGGCCTAGAAATAACTGAGGGGCTGGGCGCTTCTATTGCGCGTTATGGTGGGTACACTTTTGTACTTTGGTCAATACTCAAAGAATGGGCAAGTGGGAATAACATTTCAGCTGGATTCTAATTTTAACAAAGATGGTCACTCATAATTGACTCATATACCAGAGATGACCTTCCAAGAGTAAATAAGCCTCAGGAGCTTGGGGGAAAACATGACTGCTCATACAGCAGAGCTTACCTCACAGACAGAAAGCACCACCAGTTCCAGCATGAGATAGCCCACCCACCCCCTACCCTGGCCTCCTGTGCCTCCCCATGGTGCTGAGGCCTGTACTAAGTAGCCTGAGCGATACACAGATTGCGCCGAGAACCACCGGGCTGCTCCTGACCCCCGAGCTGCTCCAGTGGGTGTCTGGTAGTCAGCCCTGCTGGACACTTCTACCTCCCGAGGCTATCTCCTCCAGGCCCTTTAAGCCTGCTTTAAGGGCCGCATAGTGACTTAATGTGCTATACTCTTTGTTGGTATAATGCATGAATACAGCCCTAGCGAGTGCAGTATTCATGCATCATGCCGACTCTTAGTCAGGTTGATACACTCTTGAAAAGGTCTGTGTGATTCATGACTGGTGAGTAACTCGCCATGATTGCATTCGTGCATCATGACGAAAAAGGGGCATCGCACATTAGAACACTATGCGGCTATTAACGTTAGAGGGCTAGGACCTTTACTCATTGAAGGATTTATGTTAGATCCCCTTTCTATTTTTTCTCCTTCTCTTTTTTTTCTGGTGTGTGACGGGGGTGGGGAAGGAGGAGGCAGGGTGGGCAATCAGTATGGGTGAAGTAGACGTTTGCCTATGGGAATGGCTACATTACAGTTTTGTTTTCAATCCCAATTCAGGGTTCGTCTTATGCCTACTTTATTACACGATGATTTAATTGTCCATCTATAGATTCTATAGATAATACTATAACCAATTAAGGCTAATAGTATCAACAACGCTACATATATCACCATATCGGTACATTATAGTAATGAATCTTGATCAGTGTCTCCATCCATTTAAATTACAACACGTGTAGATATTAGGAAACAAACTGGAAACAGACCAGAAACCCGATCACCAGGTATTGACTTTTTGAAGTGCTGATTTCAAATTCAATACAATAATTGTATTTAAGTGGATTTCTTTCTGTCATTTGGGAAATAGGTGTTTAATAATCCCACTACTGCAAGGACTGGGGGGGGGGGGGATTAATCAAAGATGGATAACAATAAAAAAAAATCAATTAAAAAAATCTGGTGTTTTAAAATGTACCTGTGATCCGATCTCACTGGCCTGCTCACATGTCACTTTTGGAAGTTGGTGTCATGGGAAGGGAACTGTAATTTGGTAACACATCTGTTCTAAAACCGTAAATCTCATCTGAAAACAAATTTGATCTGAGCTAGTAAATTTGATTCATACTTTTGATCTAAAATAGTAAATTTCATTTCTGTATATTTGTTCTGAAATGGTCCTTTTCATCTGTAACACGTCTTCTAAAATTGTAAATTATATCGCGATAACCCGAGACGACACCCAGGTAAAACGTCTTCTCTAGATTAGATACCTTATTAGTGTTATGACGTCATCAAGTTGTCATTCATCGATTGTCACCATGACAACGGGCTAAAAGCGTTAGTTACTTGTGGAAAAGAGCATCTAGTAATCAAGTAACGTGAGATTACATTAGGAGCCCATTGTCTGTGGGCTGATGTACTGGTAGCCACAGTCTTTGGGGTTGTGTAGTCCCTTTTTTAACCCTTTAAAGATGGCAAAGTGCTTTAATGTGAAATGTCCTTTGTCGTCATTATGCATGAATGCAGCGCTAGCGAGTGACTCGCCATGCTACAGAGTGGATGATCTCCACAAGGGTTGGCATGCTGCACTTAATATTATGTTGTCATGATGCGTGAATGCAGCCCTACTATATGGCAAGTAAATCAAGCATTCAAGCATCATGTTAAGCCTTCGGGAGAGTATCAACCCTATAAGATCAGCCTGATGCCTGAATGCAGCACTCCACTGGCGAGCACTCGCCAGGGCTGCATCTATGCTTTACGGTGATAAAGGCCATAGCGCGGTAAAGCACTTTGCGGCCCTTAAAGGGATATAATATGTCAAAGGGATAAAGAATATCAATATGAGAATGACACGAGGACTAGTTTTGTTCTTATCCTTTGTGCCCCTGCGCAAGTAGTCAAGTCAATACCTGGAAATCTAGCCCCAAGTCTTTTAGCCTTCTCAGCGATGAAATCCAACCATAGCTCTGTCAATATTAGCCAAGTAGAAAGGCCGTAATGAAATGGAACTGGAAATGGTACGTCCCCTTACAGAGTCCATATCCATTAGTCCTTGAGGGGCCGTTTAGTGCGTTAATGCTTGATTGTGCCCTTTGTCGAAAAGATTTATGAATGCAGCCCTGGCAAGAAATTCGCCAGTGCTGCATTCGATGCATGAGTGCAGCCTAGGTGACTAGATTCGCCAGGGCTGCATTCAAAAATCATGACAACAATGGTAAAGTATATGCCAGCAATATTAAAGCACAATGCGGTCCTTAAAGGGTTAAAGCATCCACTTGGCAGGTTTGGGTGGGAACCAGGGGGTGGGGAGGGCAGGGGTAGCTGCATGCTGGTGGGGCTGGGGCTGGATAAGAGAGAGGCTGGAGGCTAGAGTAGACTGGTGTGACTGAAAATAGATGTGGAATCAATATCTAGTTGGCTGCAGGCTCTCTCTCTCTGCTCCCCAACTACCCTCCCCATACCTCCCCCCCCCCCCAAGTGGCCCTCCACACTACTACCCCTCATGCCCACTGCACCCCTTTACTATATTGAATCTGGTGCTTGCTGTGAGGTCATTAATTCTGAGATGTTTTTTTTTGCTGGAATTTATGTTCCTTTCTATTAATCTCCTTCATTGTGGACAATATGAACAATATTAATAAAATTAAAGATGACATTTAACTTTATTTAACCCTTTATTATAACACAAACCCACCATTTATTGCCATTCTAATCCATCTTAAGACATTGTTGGTGGAAGCCTGCTCAAGATTCTCTTTGTATCGGTCAGTGTCGGAGTCACGTATTGAAGGATTTGTTTCTCGATTCGATTCGATTCGATTCGATTCTGCCTCTCTAGCGAGTGTCGGGTCTAGTATACCTTCAGTCTCTATATTATCCATGCCTCTGATATGATGTCTGGTACCAGGTACAATCATATCAAGGGTGTATCCAGGGGGGTGGGCGGGTTATAAAATGTTAATACTATTGAGTATTCATATCTTGACCCAGCGTCCACACTTTCCCAGTACATAATTCCTGATTCAGCTCACACATCCATATCTCATGGCTTCACCCTACAGTACACTCAAAAAGTAAACTTGTCTCTAGACTGTTTCAAGTGACGGTCATAAAATAAACGAGTCAAAAACTTGTCTAAGTGACAAGGAAGCGGGTCCTCTAGCTGGAAATAGAAGACCCACTTGGCATGTGTCAGCCCAAAACCCGACTTTTGCCAGCTCCAGATTCTATTTGTGGGATGGTAACCTGATAGGTTAGACAACTTTTGACTCCGTTTATTTTATGATAGTCACTTCAACGAGTCTGGAGACAAGTTTACTTTTTCAGTGTAGCCTCTACACTACAACCTGTAACATGTTACAGCTTCACTACATTAACCCTACTATATACACCCCACTCTCTGCCTCTCACCGTTACTCCAGGCCTCCTTTTCTATACGGCTATTAACAGGAGTTGATGAGTACCAGACCTGTGGCAGTGTTGATCACAGCGACTAGCGCACTCTTAATATCTCGTTCGCACAGTACCTGTTTTCAGGTTTTCACTAGCGAAGGCATTGATAGGCTGGGTACCTACCACGAGATTGGCGCCAACATGGTCGCAAACACAGATCGACCGGGGTTATGCTTAGCATATTTGACGTTATTTTTTTGGCTGAAATTTAGATAACCCAAAAAATTTCAATTTTTAGAATTCTACGCGAGAATTTGCGGTATTTGTTAAGCGTTACGTCCAATACAGAAATAGTTTATCTCATACTGAGTACACTAGGTTTATAGGGCCCAAAAGGCTGCGGTGCGGTTTAACCCTACGTGTACTGCCGCTCGCCTCCCAACGGTACCTGACAGTAATATGTCTGCACCACACTCACTAAATTAATTCACACACCAGCGTTAAACCTCTAAGGGCAGCATAGTGCTTTAATGCACTGTACTACCGTAAATTCCCGCGTACTACCCGCGGGTTGTACGCGAATCAAACCCAGCTTTCATTTGATACCAAACATGCCTATATAGGATGCGGGTTATACGAGGGTTTTTATTACTATAAAACAGTACTAAATTCGAGATTTTCAGATCCAAAAACGGGTTATAGGATTCTCCTGAGTTGGGGGTGCGGGTTATACGCGAGATGCGGGTAGTACGCGGGAATTTACGGTAGTTGGTCATCATAATCTAGGAATTCAGGACTGGCCAATGCTGCATTCATTCATCATGCCAACCCAAAAGGGCTGATACACCCCTGAAGAGCACACATTTTGAACTAATGCGCAAGTCACTTTCGAAGATTGCATTGGTGCATCATGACTACAAATGAGCATGAAGCCTTTTGGCATCATGCCGTCCAATATTGCCTGCAACTTAATACCTAGAACCTAATGCTCTGAGAAAGAGTGTAAGTATTAGGTTTACCTTTGCCGAAAAGCAAGCAAAAAAGTTATACATATTAAAAAGTCAGGGAATCCAAACAGCCATATGGTGCAGAAACATCGGTTTCTAAATACCACTATAAAGGTGAAGCCATATCAAACAGAACAGGGGAAAGAGTTATAAGTACATCTTTTTGACCTTTCCTCTATATTCGCTGGTTATCAGCCTGATTGCACGCGCCACCTGTACCTATGGTGAACTTGCCAGGAACCAGTGGTTAGAGTATTTATATTGCTACCTGCATGTAACCATCAGCTTACTCAGCTACTCTGGGGCCAAAATATGGTCCTGGCTTATCAGCTTCAGTTAAAATTGCTCAGCCATATTACAACCATTTTGTGCTCCAATGAAGTATATGAATATGAAATAACTTGTAGTGGAAAATATAAAATGAGTACAATATATATCAGAGAATACAAGACATTTATGAGAAAATAGATAATCTAAAACAAGTTATATTGATAACAATTTGAAGCAGTTTATATTACAATACAGGGGGCATGGATATGTTCAGCTTCATCGGAAGGAGTTCCCTATGGTAAAAACATTGTTCAACATTCTCCAAGAACAATTTAAAGTGGCGTAATTATCACCAAGCGTATCCCACTCACAATTCTAGTACTGTTCTAGTCTACTATGTGGTTAAGTGTTAGTGGTGAGAATGCCCCTTTAATGCCAGACCTAGTTGCAGACAAGCATTATAGGTCTGTTTATCTGAACGACTGGAACTTATTGGCACCCAGACCCCTGCCCTCTCTACGCCATGGCATGCCATGACCCACTTCAGGTGCAAACCTCTCCACAACACGCCAGTTTCTTTAATTTAAATCTCTAGGGCCTGCATTGATTGTTCTATTATGTTCCTGCTGGCTGTGCTGTAGTTCTTCATTTCATCATTTGGTGTGAGGAGAGCTCATTTGGTTGGTTTCTCATTTGAAGGATGTCCAATATGCAGTTCATCTTTTGAACATAAATGGCCCACGCAGCCCTCTTGTAATCATTACCGGGCATTATGCTGTCTGAAAAAATGACTGGAATGGTAGAGTGACATTTTTGCAAGAATTTCTGTATTCTTTTTGTATTAAGGTGAATTATAAACGGGAATTAGCAAAACCTAAATATGTCCTATTTTCTTGCCAACTAAGGAGTGACATAATCATATTCAAAGCTAAGGTCTAGCTTGAGACCGAGGAGAGAAACTCCTCATACCTCTACCCCTCTCCCCTCCCCTCCCCCAGCATTAGGCCAAATAAAAAAAAAAGATTTGTTTCAGGTCACCCGACCGACCCTAGCAAAACAGGCCCGATGCTAGTTTTTTTGTGCAATTTTGAAGAAAATTTCAAATTTTTATACTTTTTGGGTCATTTTTGGGGTTTACACGGAGGATGGCTAGTACTTTCACATTAAAAAAGTTGAAACAAGAATTGCGGTTGTTGCCGCGTAAAAAAATGCCTCAGGCATTTTTATACGCGGCAACAACCGCAATTCTTGCATTCGAAGAAACATAATGTCTACATGGTTGGTATGTTTAAAGGGAACCCATTCAAGACACCAAAAAAGCAGGGCTGGGAAGGGGTTATCAGGGGGAAGGATGATATTACTTCAAATATGGCAATTCCTATGAATTCCTTGGGTCCATGTAAGGGGGTAAGGAAATGTGTGTTGCTAGGCAGCTAAACAATTACAATAGGAGTTGCTAGGCAACAGCTGCATTAGCAACAAACTAATAGAACCATTTAAATCCTTGGGTCCATATCAGGGGGGTAGGTTTGATTATAATTAACTGACCATAGAAATGTGTGTTGCTAGGCAGATAAACAATTAGAATAGCTGTTGCTAGGCAACCAGCTGTATTAGCAACAAATGGATAAAACCATTGAATTTCTTGGTCCATATTAGGGGGGGTAGGTATGATTATAATCAACCTCAGGACCATGGAAATGTGTGTTGCTAGGCAGATAACCAATTAGAATAGCTGTTGCTAGGCAACCAGCTGTAAGAGCAACAAACCGAAAGAACCATTGAATTCCTTGGGTCGATATTAGGGGGGGAGGTATGAAAATAATCAACCTTAGGACCATGGAAATGTGTGTTGCTAGGCAGATAAACAATTAGAATAGCCGTTGCTAGGCAACCAGCTGTATTAGCAACAAACCGATAGAACCATTGGATTCCTTGCATCCATATTAGGGGGGGTAGGTATGATTATGATCAACCTTAGGACAATGGAAATGTGTGTTGCTAGGCAGATAAACAATTAGAATAGCCGTTGCTAGGCAACCAGCTGTATTAGCAACAAACCGAAAGAACCATTGAATTTCTTGCGTCCATGTTAGGGGGGGTAGGTATGATTATTGGCCGGTGACGATAGTCTACCGGCCATGGTTAAGGAGTTCACTTTCCCGTAAGGTTTCAACGTGAGCTGCGCGTCCATAGGATTAGCATTGGCTCGTTTGCTTTTTGCACCCTACATACATATGCTCTCTAGCCCGCACCCCTCAGCACTGCACTCCGCTGTAGCGTGATCAGAACCCTGCGTCGTCAGCTTGATCTGGACCACCTTACAGGCAAACACTCTATAATAACCCAGAATGCACTGCTCATTCCGGTCTACTGAGCTTTCAATGGTACGATGTTGTTCACATGTCTCCCCGCCCTCACACACACTACAGCGGCCACACACTGCCAACACCTTAATGACCCTCACCTGCCCAACTGTGGCAGTGTGAGGGTTAACTTGCCATGTCGCCTTACAGACCTGAGTACACCTCTTACACATGAGACCTTACCTGCAATCAATTATATGTTGATCACACATTCTGGACTACTGATCTTTCAATGGTACGATGTTGGTCACACGCCCCCCCCCCCCCACCCACTCACAAGCTGTCATATACATATAGCACACCTCAGCGGCCACCTCAGCGGCCACGGCACCTCTCCCATACATACCCAGAAAGCTGTCGCCCCCTCCCCTTTACTACTTATACTAAGACCAAAAATAATAAAAGGTGTGTTTCAGGTAACATGGGGAGAAAGTTTTTTTTGGTATTTTTTTAACATGAAAGTACTAACGAGTTTTTGTACAAACAGTACAGACCGCGGCAGACGAGTCCTACTCACAAGCCGTCATATACATATAGGGGAACGATCACCTCACCAAGAAACTATGCTCTCAGAAAGCTGATATTACTCCCACTCGCCCTGTACATAGAACTGCTTCCCGTGGTCAGCCATATGGAGTGTGAAGGGGTATTCCGCATTAGCAAGATGTCCTGGGTACAGTGCCATGTTGATTAGTACCAGTCTAACCAGTCTAACCTCCAGCAACCAGCTCAGCCAAATCTCAGGTCTGAAATTAGGGTACAAACAGGGTGTGAGTATTGTGAGTGGGTTGTACCTGGGCATTACTCATGTCACCTGTCCCTCATAGTGTAGTGGTTAGTATGTTGGATTCATGATGCAGAGGGCCCTTTAAGGCCAGCATGGTGCTTCATGTGAACAGCCATGCATTCATGCATCATGACTTCTCCAGACTAACCCTTTAAGGACAGCATGGTGCTTCATGTGATTAGCGATGCATTCATGCATCATGACTTCTCCAGACTAACCCTTTAAGGACAGCATGGTGCTTCATGTGAACAGCCATGCATTCATGAGTCATGACCTTTCCACACTAACCCTTTAAGGACAGTATGGCGCTTCAAGTGAACCGCAATGCTTTCATGCATCATGACTTCTCCAGACTAACCCTTTAAGGACAGCATGGTGCATCAAGTGAACAGCGATGCATTTATGCATCATGACTTCTCCTTACTAACCCTTTAAGGACAGCATGGTGCTTCAAGTGAGAATGATGTATTCAAGCATCATGACTTCTCTGCACTAACCCTTTAAGGACAGCATGGCACTTCAAGTATACTGCCATGCTTTCATGCATCATGACCTCTCCACACTAACCCTTCAAGGACAGCATGGTGTATCAGATGAACTGCGATGCATTCATGCATCATGGCATATCCACACTAATCCCTTTAGGAAGCATGGCACTTCATGTGAACATAGGTGCTTAAATGCATCATGACCTCTCAACACTTTAAAGACGGTATGGTGCTTCAGGGGAACTCTGATGCATTCATGCATCAAGACCTCTTCACACTACTCCTTTAAAGACTAGTTTATCTGCTTCAAGTGAACAGTGATGCAATCATGCATCATTAGTGTATCAATTATAATTATAGACTAATATATGTGATCCAGAATCCGTGATGGAAACCGGCCACCACACCTATGGTGTGGATTTTGTAGATCCTATACCTTTGAATCCTAGTAATCAACTTCAGGACCATGGAAATGTGTGTTGCTAGGCAGATAACAATTAGAAAAGCCGTTGCTAGGCAACCAGCTGTTTTAGCTACAAACGAATAGAACCATTGAATTCCTTGCATCCATATTAGGGGGGATAGGTATGATTATAATCAACCCTAGGACAATGGAAATGTGTGTTGCTAGGCAGATAAACAATTAGAATAGCCATTGCTAGGCAACCAGCTGTATATGCAACAAACCGATAGAACCTTTGAATTCCTTGGGTCCATATTAGGGGGGGTAGGTATGATTATAATCAACCTCAGGAACTATCAAAGGTTGATTTATATTATTGTTATCAAATAGCATAAATTTGTGTTGTGACACCTTAATCCAAGATGGCGGCACAATCCAAGATGGCGGCGCCCGTTCTGACTTCTGGCAAAGTGCAAACATCATATACCTCGTTCTGGTGGTGCCTGGCGGCACCACCAGGTGGCTACGCCACCACTTCGGCATAAAAAATAAAATAAATATCCGACCTAACAACCCTAGTCTTTCTTTCCATGTTACCTGAAACATGCCTTCTCACCCCCCCCCCCCCCCCCCCTAGCAGCACCACAACCAGCTGTTACAGAGAACTTCCAGGGTGCTTCCTGATATACTGCATGGTAGATAGGGTAAACCTGCGGTAGCTCTACCACCTGGTCTGTGTGAAATCTTCAAGGTCATCTCTAGCTATCACCCAAGGCGTAATCCTTACTGCCCCTCCAGTAAGAGTACTGGGAGGTCTGGGTTTAAGGGTTGCATGATGCCTCAATACTCCATATTAATTTGTGATCATGATGCTTACAGGCGCTGCCAGCAAGAGTCCATCATGCAGGGGGTGGGGGGGGGGGGGGGTAAAATTATGTCCTCCCGTTTTCAGTTAATAAGCATGAGAATTACTATCAGAGATTATTACAGCAATCCCTGTATTACATTTCCTGCAAAGAAAATTGACCAGAATGGTAAAATGTCATACCTTTTACCGACCAAGGAGTGGTATATATCTCTGCACTAGATCCAACAATTCCCACTCACCCCTCCCCCTATTCCTAACTAATAAGCACTCCCTTCATAATTGGCATGACATCCATATTGAATGGACCCCCATAGAGATGTCTAGTGCAGTGCACACGACTCCATCAGCCAAATCTACCATTGGTGATGAGCAGATACCAACCCACTGAGTCCCATAAACCCTTTAAGGACAGCATGATGCCTTAGTTAGAGACAACATGATATAGCAATACAGTGCCGGCGAGTAACTCTCAGGCATTGCACTGATGCATCATGCCGGCCCTTCGTGCGTTTATCAACCCTCCGAGATGAAAGTTTTCAAGTTTTTGCCTGATTTCATGTTTTTATGTAGCGCAAAGACCTGCACGTTACTATAGAGAACCTTTATTCAGGAGCATCTATTTGAACATTTCAATTTTATTTTGAGATTTGTCACTTTAATCTCTGAACCCTTTAGGCTCAGCATTACACGTGAATGCAGCACTGTAGAGTAACTAGCAGAACAACAAAGGGCGTTGCACATAAAAATACAATGTGGTTCTTAAAGGGTTAATCCCCTACTATTGCTAGTACTACTAGATTAGACAATGGTTGAGCTTATCCCTCCTCTGCAGGGTGTTGATAGTACGTAGGGACTATTTGTGTTGATATCATCAATATAGCTGTCTCATTATGATGGATATCTACTATCTATAGAACTGGTGGGTTCTCTGATGTTTATATTATGACTTTGTTCTGAGATTCCCCATCTGCTATAATGAGTTAATTTGTATAGCTAGACAACAAAGACACTAGTCATATGGTAGATGTAGGTGGTGTAAGTTGATAGATTAGATCTAGAAGTGACACATTTTAACATTAATTATGCGGGATATATGTGAGGTGCTGTACACTACCAAGTTAATCTATACAGTATAGTACGGCTAGGGGCAGTCTTCTCTTTGTTATACAATTCTGCTGATGACTTTTCCTGGAAGACCATCTCCCCACCCCAGGTCTACTCACACATACATGTAACCTTCTGGCAATAATAGGAATCAACATGAATTACCTGTATTACACGCTTTAGCGCACCCCCCCCCCCCCCCCCCACCCACCCACCCAATCACTCACTCTGCTACAGGTGAGTAAAATACCTGCGTGCTTACCCCTTTTAGGGCAGCATCGTGTTTTTGTAAAGTCCTACTCCCGATGTTGTCAGTTTGCACGAATGCAGCCCTGGTGAGCAGTTCTGCATTCATGCATCCTTGTGACCTTATGGGGTGGACATAGTTATGAGGGGTCGGCATGATGCATCAGTGCAACCATGGCGATGGTGTACTACATTGCCCATGAGCCATCACGGCAAAGGCCCGGGTGGTCCTTAAAGGGTTAACCTAATAGACAGGTGTGTAGATAATCAGACACCTGAGGCGGCCTGGGTGTCGTATATATAACAATGTATACTTGTACTACTAGTAGTCATTATATGTCTTCTATAACCATCTCACCGGCGGCCACTCCTCATCCAGGGTCAGCGGGCGACACCTGGAGGAAACTAACCCTTTAAGGACAGCACTGTGCTTTAATTTGGTATGTCTTTTGTCGTGATGCATTCATGCAGTCCTGGTGAGTCTGTATGTATGTAGCATACTGGCCCTATGGGAGTGTATCATCACCATAGGGTCGGTATGCTGCACGAATGCAGTACTGGTGAGTTCGGATGGCGATGAAGTGATTCATGCATTAGTTCACTCTGCGGCCCTTAAAGGGTTAATGACTCTGCAATGTGTCCTATGATAATGTGCAATAACACGTTATAGAGGCTTATGGTACGTCTGGAGCTGTTGATGGGCACTAGCTATTCTAGAATGGAGTTCGATCTGCCAAAAGTGACATTGGCGGGTCCAGGGGGGTGGCCTTGCCCCCCCCCCCCCAAATAAAAAAAAAAGAGCAAAAAAACCTAACTAAATATAAAAAGAGGGGAAGAAGAGAGGAGAAAGGAGGGGGAAAAGAGAGAAGCTTTTTCTTGTAGGGGGGGGGGGGGGCGGCATGCCCCCAAATCCCCCTAGTATGGCTTCTGTGATTTTCTTGCGCTGTGCTTCACTTGCGCTGTGCGCGGGAACAAGTAGCCACTCCATGTTTGGCCAGGTTTGGCCCCCCCCCCCCCCGCTCTGGAAAATCCTGGATCCGCCACTGAGTGAGACATGACCACGGCATTTATTGTGCTTCAGATTGACAATGCTTTTCCATCTGAATTTGATTGTAGTGAACAAGCAGAAGTAAAAACGCCTGCACTATTTCATAGTTTGATCAACAAGGCATTATTAAGGACCAGCCAAGAACATGGTGCAGACATAGCCATTCGAAAATGGGAGAGAGAACAGTGGGACATATCGAGCAAGCAGTTTCAGGGCCACACAATTAATGCTAAATGTGTTTTCAATGGGTGCATGGATGCCAATATAATCACGTATGACTCATTAGAAGTACCTTTCTGAAAATAATAGACTTTGATATTAGAGAATGTTTCAGGAGTCTGTTTGTTGTGACTAACTGGGACCCAGTTGATTTACTTGGAAGCTTGTCAGTCTGTAAAGGTCATTGGCATTTCACAAGAGTTGATGACATTTGGTGACTTCAGCGTGGTTGTTAGAACTCTCCAGACTCACAGTGACCCAACATGATGAAGCTGCGCTCACTGTGGTGTCACACTATGGTGTCACACTGTGGTGTCACACTATGGTGTCACACTATGGTGTCACACTTTGGTGTCACACTATGGTGCCACACTATGGTGTCACACTATGGTGTCGCACTATGGTCTCACACTATGGTGTCGCACTATGGTGTCACACTATGGTGTCACACTGTGGTGTCACACTATGGTGTCACACTATGGTGTCACACTGTGGTGTCACACTATGGTGTCACACTATGGTGTCACACTTTGGTGTCACACTATGGTGCCACACTATGGTGTCACACTATGGTGTCGCACTATGGTCTCACACTATGGTGTCGCACTGTGGTGTCACACTATGGTGTCACACTGTGGTGTCACACTATGGTGTCACACTATGGTGTCACACTGTGGTGTCACACTGTGGTGTCACACTATGGTGTCACACTGTGGTGTCACACTATGGTGTCACACTGTGGTGTCACACTATGGTGTCACACTGTGGTGTCACACTATGGTGTCACACTGTGGTGTCACACTATGGTGTCACACTATGGTGTCACACTATGGTGTCACACTATGGTGTCACACTGTGGTGTCACACTGTGGTGTCACACTGTGGTGTCACACTATGGTGTCACACTGTGGTGTCACACTATGGTGTCACACTATGGTGTCACACTATGGTGTCACACTATGGTGTCACACTATGGTGTCACACTATGGTGACACAGCTCATCTATGGATATATACCGTATTCAAAGTAATAGGTGCACATTCTCTGGTATTAAGCACACACCGTCCTTTTCTGGGCCGATTTTTAGAATATAGACATCCCAAGACATCTCAATTTGAACCCAATTAAACTCTTAAATACAAAAATGTGTTCATGATAATTACCCTACAGAATATCCGTTTGTCCACTGCTTGGCAGATTGGCTGTAGGTGCCTTTGTTTTTAACTGGCCTTACTCTGGTCTTTGGTCCTACTAATACTTTGGTCCCGAGAGACTTGACTTGACCTTGACCTTTGCTGGGTTTGGGCAGAGCTACCTGTTTGCTGAGAAACACATATTGGTATATGGAAGGCCACTCTGAAAAATAAACTCGTTTTCTTTCTATCAATGCACAAAAATCGTTCGCATCATATCTTTAATGATCAGAAAGATTTTTCTTTTAACAGAGCGAATTTTTAAAAGGGCATTTGCAGCACATTGATGCCCAACCTTGGCACACAAGGACCCTGTGAGGTGTTACCGCAGGACCTTGGTGTTACTCTTAGCACTTGGAAAGGGATCAAACAAAGCTGCCGCCACATTAGTATTTTAGTCTTGGAGCCAACCCAGGTGCTGGGGAGAAAGTTATGTGTGATCCAAACACCGTGACCCTTTACTGTGCCGCGTAACGCCCAAATAATAACATGGCAGCAGGCTCAACCCTTTCAGGTCAGCATAGTGCTTTAATGTGGTATGGCATTTTGCCGGCATAATGTATGGATGTAGCCCCTGCTGAGTCTTTTCACATTCATGCAACATGGAGACTACTAGTATATATGGGTTGATCTTGATCTGAGGATGAGTTACTCGCCATGCAGGGCTGCATTTATAAATCATGCCGACAAAGGACATTAAATCACTGTGTGCCCCTTAAAGGGTTAACCAAATCGCTTTTGAGAACATGTATATGAAGTCCTGGGCTGACCAAGGCCATTTGCTACTTTAGTCATGGATTTACAACCAGCCTGGGTTCTGCGGAGTGGGTTGGGAGATCTGATGTTAACCAAAACCTTGACCTTTTGCTGCCTCCAAAACATTTGGAATAGAGTTAGCCATTTATATAACACATCCAAATCGGATTTTAAGAGGTTGACTTCTACATCATGCTTATGCCATGATAAGCTGATCGAGAGTATTTATTGTGGATTAAGTCTTTCAAGGTTCCAACAGAATTTGGATTTCTGTGAAATTGTCTCTAATGTTCCCCCTAGGCTATTGGCACTGGACTTTGTAGAATGGATCAAAATGTGATAGGGATTTGATGTACTCTCATGATAAGTAGTGAGTCACCCTCCTCACCACAAGTGGCACAACCTAGAGAAATGCCCCTCAGAAACCATACCTGGGTTTTTGACTCAGGGTTAATACCCTGAGGCATATATGACGCCTGGCTATTCCTTTAAGACGTTTTTTTAGCCTTCTAAAAAGTTTTTAGAATGCTTATTACTCAGTTTGTATTTTAGTTACAAAAAATTCAATAACATAAAAGGATAGGCAAGATCGGGGGACAAATATTTCCTTCAAAAAGTAAATCAATATCTCTTTTCTTCTGCTCGCAAATGGACTGCGATCTTTGCGTATTTTTTCTCTCTTTTCTTTAAACACTTAACTACTGTTAAATGACTACCCTCTAAATGAACTCTCCATAGGCTGCAAGGTTAAAAAAATAATTGGAGCTGATAAAAATGCTGTTCACACCAAATAAGTATCACATTTCTATCTTTCTGGCATAAATGTACCATCTAACATATGAAAATGTCATCCAACTAAGCTGAAATGCCCTCTATATTATTTAAATCACTTAAATTAACTTCATATAATACCCTGTACATACCAAAAACAAGGATCACTTTTATTTACAATATGGACATGGGAGAAACCTTTTCATTCAGTGTGTGTTGGACATAGACATGAGAGGACAAAAGACATAGATAGCCAAGATCGGGGGACATAAAAATTTGAATTTGGCCTCAAGTACCCCCCCCCCAAAAAAAAAAGTCAGTGTTCAAATCTTTTTTGAGTATACCCTTTTTTTGCGCGACTTGCCTCATTCGGTGTGACTCTCTTAGGGCACCTGCGTCATGCGACCTATAGGTTGTGTGGTGCAGGTAGTTGTCAGTTCCTGATATGCTATACTTGTGACGCACAATTTGGGTATGCTATCCGAAACGGTGCAGCCAGGATATAATATAGGGAGCCAGTCAGGAATCCTCGAGAGAACCTGGTATGGTGACCAATTGATGATATGGATAGTGGACTAGGGTAAACCAAAGGTGCTGAATCCATTTCTGTTATGTGTAGAATGATATCTAGGTCGGAACAAGGTCAAAATCAAGGTCAAAGGTCATGTCTTTAAGGATCCTATCAATACAAGTGCACCCTTTCTCTTTATTACGATGATAAATGATACATTCCTTCACACCTCTCCCTGACCCTGAGTCATCTGTGAGTTCACTCACACGCTCAATCTTTTTTCATATTTATAAATGAATTGCTGCAAATTATGAAAATGTTAGAAAATCACAAAAATCTGGTGTATCAAACACAATGCTGTTACCGGCTCAAGTATTAGTCTTTTGCATAAAAGTATTTACAATTACAATCGATGAACATGCACACATGATATATGGTAGACAAATAACATGACTACCAATATACATAAACAATGAACATTGCGTTATACTGTTCCTATTAGAATTAAGCCCCTAACAAAGTTACGGACCAGAACAACGTCACATAAGTACCACAACTCCTCTCAGCTAGGAAACTAACTATAGACCGTTTAGGTCATATATACAGTGGGGCAGAGACTAACCCTTAAGGGCCGCATAATGCATTTATAGCTATGCCTTTTATCGTCACGGTGCATTGAAGCAACTCGCCAATTGGTTACTCGCCATTGGGGTACCCATACGCCATCATCATGCTGACACTATCTGGTTGATACACTCTCGAAGGGTCGGCATGATAAAAGACGCATTTAAGAACTATGGGGAGGTGGCTGCTATATGAACATCTTACCTGACAAAGAACAGGTACTAGCCGGAAATGGGCAGCACCATGGGAATCTCACCCTCTCAGCAGACCGGAAATTGTAACCTGCGGAACAGGAAGTCATGATCTTGTAGATGAGGTCCCCCTGAACCTAATTTAATTTCATCAATATCCTTCTGGGTGATCTCAACACTTGATGGGTCCTGTTGATGGTTCTAGTAGTTTTGAATAAAAGAATTCCTTTCTGCTAAGAATAACCAGTCTTATTGTTCTTCAGGCCACGTATTATAGGCCATTTTCTGCCTAAAATACTGTTCCATAAAGGGTCTTCCCTCACCAAGTATATTAAACAACCATATGCTTACCTGTCATAGGTGTATAGACATTTGAACTTAAAGCTTCTCTTCTTATCATTGCAGGTGGAAACACTGGAGTGCTGGATGGCTTGATATCCGCATCGGTAAGATTTAGCTCGGTTTAATCTTAGTGTATGATATGAGGTTCACATATTGTGGAGTGCTTATCATCAAAGTCTTGTTTTCATAATTCCAAAAGTAATTTCTTCTCATTTCTCTTTGCATTTTCATGTTAAATTGGCTAGTTTTGAAGGATAATAGCTCTTTGTTGTTTTGGTGCTGGGTATTTCCAATAGAAAATACACCCATAGATCATTTTACTTGAATACTCTTAATTTGGTTGGTTTCAAATCACAAGGTGCAAAATAACCACACCTGTACATTTAAGATAGACAATTCACTGCTTTCCTTAATTCCTTGACTTTATATAGTAATCTATACATATGTTGGCGCAAGGGCTCTGATACTTTATACATTTTGTAATATCATCGCCGCTGCATAAATGACAGCATCTCTTTATTTATTTCTTACATGTATTTAAAGGGAATATAACTTATGACAGGCTTATTACTTTTTCGAAGGCACTCATATTGTCGCCCATCTTTTTGTCGACAACACTAGTTGGCGGTGACGGCTCACCCAGACTGGTTAATGCGGCTGTCACAAGCGAGGCAGGCCAATTACTGCTCAAAGTGTGACAGTGACAGCCATACATAAAGTATGGATTCCCCCATGTTGACAGTAGTAAAAAATGAGGGCTCAGTAAATAAATATTCAGTACTACACCCAATGCGAAGTACTCAACCGACATTACAGGTGATTAGTTTGCTGACTGAGGAGAAAAACATTTATCGTGCAGAGGGAGTAATCACGATAAAGGCATGACCAAATAGATTGGGCTTTTGGCACTGTTATGAAATTACCCATCCTCTAATGCCACTTTCAGAGAAAGCAAATGACCATTTAATGAAACATAGCAATTACGAGTGTGTATATTTGTTGGATTTATCTTCAATCATAGACCATTCTTGGCGTTATGTTGACTGTAAACATCCTGTGGCATAATGACTTGTGCTGAATCATAATAGGAATATAGTCTGTTTGTTTGCATGTTGAAAGTCATCTTGGACAAAAGTTGGCTGACCTTCAGATGGAGAAGTACAAACAAATAAAGCAATTATTAAAGGAAACATTTGGAGTTCAGTATATATATGCTGAAATAAGATGTCGGTTGGATAAAAGGGAGCATCAATTATAAGGGAAAAACTATTTGAAAAATCCTCCATGGCTATAAATACGAAGACCCACATAGGGTTTGACCGTTGGGAACAATTACAGGAATTGCTATTTGGTTTCATTTCTGGATTAGTTATGAGCGATTAGCATATTTACTGAGAATACATCTTAGTCCCTATCTTACTCCAAATAGGCCTAAATATGCACTTTTTGGATTCCATCTACCAGGACAATCAGTGAGCCCTCATTATCCTATCCACATACAACATGAAAGTGAATTCTTAAATTGTCTCTTCCTCCTCCCAGAGACCCCGACCCTAAGCTACCATTTTACAGCGCTGGTTTAGACTTAATTACCATTGCCTCACGCCAGTCTAATTACGTTTACACCACCCAATTGCCTTTTTTGGACCAGAGCTCGTTAGGCCAGTGCCTGCAGTCACTTAATACCAAGCAACATTGCAAACCCATTTAAGAGGGCCCTGTCCATGAACAGCCTCCGGGCTTTGATACTAGCACTAAGAATAGTAACATGGATAATGAAGACCCCATTCCGTTAATGGGATCGTAACAGGTTCGACTGAGCAGAACAAAAGCTAGAGTGTTCGTCTCTTTGGGGTAGAAATGCCACTTTGATTTGCCTGCACTTTCTTCTGACAAACCACTGTGAACAATGCTCGCTGATTGAAGCACCTACACAATTATTGGACTATTTATTCACACATCGATTCCTAGCTTGTTGCCACTGTTTAATAGTCAAGGAACCAAATCAATTCACCTTTGGCTTATCAGCGCCACAGCTCTGAAATAAAATATTCTGAGTATCTACAAGGCATGAGGACATTGGTGTGGAGCCAATGGTATGTGGACAGTGGGACATCATTGGTGGTTGGGCAAAGGAACAGCGATGGTGTAGTCAAAACGGGACAGTGATAGTGTTATAGGTGGTGGTACAGCAATGGTATAGCAATACCTGATCGAGGGTCAATCTGCAGTGGTGGTGTAGTAGCAATGTGATGGGTCAATGGGTGATGAGACAATTGGTCAGCAATAGTTGAGAGCCAATCAGTCAGCAATGGTGGAGAGTCAATGGTACAGTGGTGCAGAGGCAATGGAACAGCTATGGTGTAGGGGCAATATAACAACAATGGTGTAGAGGCAAAGGGACAGCAATGGTGCAGAGGCAATGGGACAGCAATGGTGCAGAGGCAATGGGGACAGCAATGGTGTAGAGGCAATAGGACAGCAATGGTGTAGAGGCAATGGCACAGCAATGGTATAGAGGCAATGGAACAGCAATGGTGGTGAGGCAATGGCACAGCAATAGTGCAGAGGCAATGGGGACAGCAATGGTGTAGAAGCAATGGCACAGCAATGGTGCAGAGGCAATGGCACAGCAATGGTGTAGAGGCAATGGGGACAGCAATGGTATAGAGGCAATGGAACAGCAATGGTGCTGAGGCAATGGAACAGCAATGGTGCTGAGGCAATGGCACAGCAATAGTGCAGAGGCAATGGGGACAGCAATGGTATAGAGGCAATGGAACAGCAATGGTATAGAGGCAATGGAACAGCAATGGTGCTGAGGCAATGGCACAGCAATAGTGCAGAGGCAATGGGGACAGCAATGGTATAGAGGCAATGGAACAGCAATGGTGCTGAGGCAATGGCACAGCAATAGTGCAGAGGCAATGGCACAGCAATGGTGTAGAGGCAATGGGACAGGAATGATGTAGAGGCAATGGGACAACAATGGTGTAGAGGCAATGGAAAAGAAATAGTGCAGATGCGATGGAATAGTGATGGTGCAGAGGCAATGGGACATCAATGGTGTAGAGGCAATGGGACAGCAATGGTGTAGAGGCAATGGGACAGCGATGGTTTATAATATATGGGGAAATGGGACAGCGATGATTTATAATATAGGAGCAATAGGACAGCGATGGGGGAAAGGCAATGGGACTGGAACTTTATAGAAGCAATGATACAGCAATGCCAATAGTATTGGCAAGTAAAAAAGCGGCTTTACATTACGACAAGAAGTTAGTTATAACAGGGAGTTAAAAGGAGATTGAGCAATGAATAAAGCGATGCCATTGCGAAATTTGACCCACATGCAGCATCTCGCAAGGGTATGAAAGAAGCTAGAATCAGAAAATAAGTTAAAAGTATAGAGTTTAAGGAGACATGATAGGGAGGGGGGAGCAGGAGAAAGATCTCCATCACGTAAACTGGAGACAGGCTGACCTCTGAGGCTGAACATCAAAGGTACAGTAGCCCTATATCTAAGTACCCACACCGAGCCGCAGAACACTATACGTATTAGGTACAGGCCTGTAAGGGTCTGGGGCTTATATTTGGATACAGCATTGCATTCTACACTCCTGGATGGGGGCCTGTATACTGCCAGTTCAAATAAAGGCAGATATTGCATGACACTGGGGCATATCCAAGGTTATTTTCTCACAGGAATGGAAGGCAGCATATTACTTTAATGGCCAGAGAATGGGAAGAGTCATGTTAGGATATATATATATATATGACTAATGCATGTTGGATGTCAAACCTTGTAAGTCATGGACAAGTGAGAGGTGAATGATATCTAAGGGACATGCAATATCTTGATTAAAGCCAATTGGTGAAGAGTTACTAAGAAAAAAGCCGCTCGCAGACCCATATTTCTGTTACATATTACCTAAATTCATTTATAAGTGAACTAAGCCTTAAGTGTGGGTTCTGTATAGTACAGTACTAAATTCACAATTTTCATACCTCTGGTGTGGGCTATAGGGTTCTCCTAAAGTCGGGGTGCAGGTTGTATGCGAGATGCGGGTTATACGCTGGAATTTACGGTAATCATATCAGAGAAATTTTGAAGCATCTCACCATTCAGGGTGTGGGAAGTGGAAGAGATAACTTGCTGTTGACAGGATAATTACATCACTTAGGCCGGTCACCATTGCACCCTGGAGGACCTGCACGTACTGGGTACACTGGAAGCAGACAGGGTAGGGCAGTCAGACTGGAGGGAGGCTGCTATATAGGGCCAGACATGTATTGTTATACGAGGTGGGGGAATACTGGATATTGTATGGCCAGGGGGGTAGGAAGGGGGTTATAATGGACTATTGATTTGGATAGCTGGGAAAGGAAAAAAGAGTTAAGCCTATAGTGGAAACTGTATCCCATGGAGGGAGGGGAGCGTAATGATTTCATATCCCAATTCGTGGGTGTAGGGAAAAGGCCATTTTAAATACATGAAGTGAATACAGAGCTTCAGTTAGCAAAAAAACATTTTCACCATTATTCCCACGTGAAAACACTGACGATTAAACTCATTGGGTAGAAGGCAACATAACGCTCGGCCGTTCCTTGCGCAATAGGCCATGGCATGATGCACTGCCCAACTTGTAAAAAACCATGAAAGTCAATGTTGTGTAGAACCTCCGTTTACATATTACCCATATGGATCACGACAGCTCCATGTGAGATGGGTATCCACAAAATGGCACCGCTATCTGCTAGACTTACATCACGTCAGTAAATGCTTGCCAAAGCTACCCATAGCAGAATGACTTAACCCTTTAAGGCTGTCATGATACCTTAATGCATCATGCCCTTGGTCATCACGATGCATGAATGCAGCCCTGGCGAGTAACTCGCCAGTGCTGCATTCAAGCATCATGCTGACCCTACAGGGTTGAGACACTCCTATGATGCACCAATGCAGCACCAGCGAGTTACTCACTGGGGCTGCATTGGTGCATCATGACAACAATAATCTTTTATCAACATCTGTCCTTAAAGGGTTAAAGTCTAGCCTAACCGGAGATGTGCATCTGGGCCTGTGAGACCACACACTGCCATCACACATGTATGTATGTACAGCCATGGGTGGATGGCCCTACATGCAGCACTGCCCCTCCTGCCTCACTCCCACACTGCACGTCATACACAGTCTATAACACTGTGAGGTGCCCTGTCACATGTGGATGGTTTAGGTGTAGTGTGCACCTGAGACACTTTATGGGCACGTCTTATGATAGTTGTATCTTGTTCAAGTATTGGAGGAGGACTAGTACTACTACTGCACCCTATGTACGTGAGTATCTATGCACTATCCATATTGATTGATTGATTAGTTGATTGATTGATTGGAAATGCTTATTAGAGTACAGGATGAGCATAATATGTTAAGAGGGATTTCAGGAGTAATGGACAGATGACCTAACATGTAAATCTGCATTAAAAAAATAGCCACATATCAGTTTGAGGAGGAAGAGGGAAAAAATGCAGAGGGGTTACTATATACTATTACTTCAAAGAGGGGGAAGGGTCATACATGTTTGACCCCTATTGAGAGCGGTTGGGGAGGGGGGCATTCTTTTTCACGCCTGCACGAAATCCCCAGCCTTGGCCAGCGCCTATCCTACATATGAGCTGGGAGTCCGAGACTGCCCCTCCCCTGTTAAAAAAAATCACTAAACCCCCACTCACGCCCCTTGTGTTCTGAATGGGAGGGGGCTGCCCCCCTCCCCCCCCCCCCCCATATGTCCCTGTGTGGAGCTGTGATGAGGGAGTATCAGCGTGTGTTGTTGATGTGAAGGTGAGGTATAATGTGTGATACCAGGATGAGCCTCACACCTGCTACATCCATGCCATGACCTCCTGCAGGTAATGCCCACCTGTTACAGGTAAATCACCTCTAGTTACTCACACACCTGACACGTGTAAAGCACACCTTTAATCACACCTGGAACTACCATCAATAACCCACGGTCTATACCTGAACCTAACGTCCAGTGCTGGTTACACAATATATTCCAGAGATGCCACTCTTCCTACCTTTTTTTAAAATTTTTTCAGGAATTCCTACCTTTTTTTGTGGGATTTCTGTATCAAATAATGAAGATTTCCCACATAAAATTGACCAAAATGATTATTCGGATTTTCTACTGTCATGTGCCAAAACGTGGCATTTCTAAATATCCTCAACGTCTATGTGCCGGTAATACAGTGGGGTATGGAAGTAGTATAAAATAAAAATTGGTCCAAAAAAGATATTACAGCTAAAGTAACCGTTTGGGTATGGGTTATACACTGATATCAAAGTAGTGACGTGGGTTAATCGCAGGATGCGGGTAATACGTGTTAATGTAATGTACATCTGGAGCGGCTGGATGATTTATGTCATTTATTTGTCAGTTATAAAAGGTTTGGTGAAGTTGATAGATCTAGAATGAAAATACACAGTTCCCGTGGATGTAGCCCTGGTGAGTCTACTCGCCAGGGCTGCATTCGTGCATCATGACGACGATTTGAGAGTGTATTAACCTGGTAGAACTGGCATGATACACAGATATAGTCATGCCTTTTGATGACAAAATGCATAAGGACCAAACAATAAAGTTGGTCAATGGATTTAGCGCACTTATTTTCGGAAGTAGAATTTTTTTCTAAAAAGGAAAAAAAAAAAAGGTAATGGATTCCACTCGCCTCATTTTTTCAAAAATCGAGAGCTTTTAAAAATATTTTGTTAAGATTATTTTTGCCGTGGGTTCACTTTTTGTTAGCGACTTGGTAGAAAAAAAGAGAAAAAAAGCTGCAATAAAGCAGTGGTTGGCGATGTCGGTGGTCCTCATCAGTAGTGACTGTAAGACATATGGGATGTGAAGGGCTCCTCTACTATTGGTGAGTGCCTTCGGATGGATGGCCAACAAGGTTAGGGGCAGACCCACCAAACTACCTTGGACTCATGTTGAGCGTTAAGTTTGAGGTATCTGTAAATAAAACTTTAAAAAAAGAAAGAATGAAAGAGGTGAGATGTTTGTAAATGTAACACTTAAAAAAGAGAGAGAAAGAAAGAGGATAGAGGATTAAATATATTATTAAGTAGTGTCCCTTCATGGTACATTTCTAGAATGCCTACAAATCTGGCACAGTGCTGCTAAGTCACTTCCACTGATTGCAAGCATAACTTTGCAGTAGTCCACAGGCTGGCAGGATATCTGAATTTTCTAGATGGGTGCTATACACTGCTATATTCTTTCAATAAATAATTATAATGAAGGGTGACGTTTAGATGCATGCCTACTTACCCCGGGCTACTTACATAAGCATATCAAGTAAGTAGGGGGCCTATTGAGCCATTAAATCTGGCTAAGTAGTTACTACTCAGAGCTGTTCCTATTCAGAACTGAACTTACAGTTTACCAGAGAAAATACAGAGAAGCCATTAAATAGCATAAAGCCTGAACAGTCTTTGAATAAACATACCGTCAGCAATGCCTTGAAGCACATCCTATATACACAGTCTGTATGTAGCAGGGTTAGAAATGAGATTTGATACAAAAACAGCACCAAGGACCAGGATGTGATCTTACTGTCTTAGTCAAACAAATGTCTTTCAGGTAAACATGGTGAGAAAAGCTAGACCAGGTACTTCCTTGAACTAGCTCGGATACTTTCATATTCAAAACTTTACCATGAAAGGACCAGTACCGAGGAAATATCGGACATTTATATCAGTATATATTTAGGCCCTTGATATCGACTTTCCTCAAATAAATAGATCTATGGGAAGCAACGTCATCCATTCCAAGGTCCCTGTACAAATATTACTTATCAGAATAGACCCCCCCCCCCCCCCCCACACACACACACACTCCATCAGTACCATCAGCATCGCTGGGGATGTGGTGTGTATGTCTATGATTAGCCCTGCAGGCTTCCCTCTATAATGTCACATCGTCCATTGATTGTGTCTATTTCTGGGAGTATCTAATAATATCTCTTTCTTAGGTACATAGTGCTTTATTGCATTATACAACGTGTCGTCATGATGTATGATACTCTCTAATGTCTGCATTCCTGCATCATGACGACATGAGGCATTGCACAATAAAAGCACTATGCGGCCCCTAAAGGGTTAATGTCAGCAGCATTGATTATGTCTATATTCTTGTATTCTTAGATTATCTAAGAAAGCAAACAGGTGTAGGAAGATTATATATATAGCATACACAGGTGATGCAATACACAGTATCATGTGAATCTTAGCTGTCGCTATACATGTATAGATGTGGAGAAATATGCTGTATGTCAGGGGCGTGGCAAGCAGTTTCAAAGTGGGGGGACAAGGGGGGTTTCTGGCCAATTGTTTACCTTTTTCGGCTTGACCATTTAAGTTTGACCTTTTTTAGGGCTGGTTAACAGTGGGGGGGGGGGCAATTTTGTAGGATAAGGGCATAGCCAAATGCCCCCCCCCCCCGGTTGCCACGCCACTGTATGTACTTGATTTGGAGGCTAAAAAAATACATATAAATATGGTATGTTACATTTCATTTAGAATCATTATGCACCAAACATGGCTATTGTGCAGAACAGCTTTAGGAAGAAGAGCGACATTTTAATCATGATATGCAAATGCAATTGCAGAAATGCATGAAAGCACTATCTAACCCTTAAATGGTAAAATAGCAACATAATTTTATTTGCTCCTGCAAGTTGTGGACAGCCCAAATAATCCCTCATTTCTCCAATAGAAACAGAAAACTATCCCATTGTCATTTTTTTCAGCGCTTAGCGATGAACGACATGTTTTTGTTGGCGTGGTCTGTATGCGTTCTAATGAATCCAGGGTGTGGCCTATTGTACAGGGGATGCTTTGTCGGCAGAATTAGATATGTACATAATGAACATTGTCCCAGACAAAGTCAATGTTGTCCCTTCTCCGCTCGTGAGGCATTCTCCACCCAGCATGACCGGGGCTGAAGCCGTGAGAGGTCCAACACTGGCAGCCTGGGTGGGTCTAATTAACCCTTTAAAGACGGCATACTACTTTTATGCATTATAACCTAATGCACTCGTAGGGTTGCATTCATGCACCGTTCAAACTCTTAAGGAGTGTTATCAACCCCGCATGGTCGGCACGATGCTGAATGCAGCGCTGGCGAGCTGTTTGCCTGGGCTGCATTTGTGCATTATGACAACAAAGCCCATAATGCACCATGCACTATGCTGCCTATTAAGGGTTTAGAGCAAAGAGGTTGCTGAATCCACAACAACACTTGTGTATGTATATCAAATAGTTAACCCTTTAATGAGAGCATACTGCCTCAAAGCTCCATGCACATTTGTTGTGGTGATACACCAATACAGTGCAGGACGCGGGTGCTGTGTCGCTGCATCATGCTCACCCTTCGGGAGTGTATCAACTCATCAGCGTTTGCATGATGCCGCATCAGGGCTACTTTTATGCATCACAACGACAAAAGGGCATCAACCCACTAGGCTGGCCTTAAAGGGTTACAACCAAAATACATTGTTGCTGAAATAATACTCTACCTCTGTATATTGATTTAAATTAGTTGAATGCATGAGGCTCCTATTTGATATTACCCGAAGCCTGTGGGTATTTGAGCAGAGACAAACAAAATGATGATAATAAACACACAATGGTGCTAGAGACAGCATGTTTGTTAATACTATTTACCATGGCCTGTTTCCTTACAAGGCTCAGTTACCAGAACAGCTGAAGTGTCCATTTAATGGTTCTTACACAGGTAAATATTTGTCAGTTCATTAGTACCCTTACTGTGGTAGCTATAATATGGTGATTCTTACCTGTCACTGTGTATGATATAATATTAAGTATATCAAGCATTTGACATTTTCACATCAAGCATACTCACACATATAGACAAACTGTAAACAAAGATCTGAAACACTATATGTTCGATAAAATACTGGATACAGGTACACTTGTGAGAGCAAAGTGAAAATGGTGACAGCTAGATCATACCTCAAATTAGGTTTTCGTCATTTTACTGATACATTTGTTGTCAACACTATTATTGTCTGTAAATGGATAAGGACCTTTAAGGACCAGAGTGCTTAGGTGAGCTGTGCGTTCTGTCGTCATGATGCATGAATGCAGCCCTGGTGAGCAGCTCGCATGTACTGCACTCATGCATCATGTCGACCTTGCATGAGTTCATCAACCACTTAGGGTCATCATTCATGCATCATGACAAGAAAGGACATTAAGTGCATTAAAGCATGATGCGGGCCTTAAATGGTTAGATACCAATACACACAGGACCCACTGCCTACCATGGATGATCCTAGTCCAACTGACAACCACGCTGTCCGAGTATCAGACTTGTCAAACAACAATGTACATGGGGAAAAAACATGGCAACACAGACAGGAATTGATTACAATGCAATGTTTATTCATAGGGCTCAGCATGGTCTCCTGGAATGAAGAGAATCATCCTGGGACTAACCCTTTAAGGACAGCATGTCGCCTTAAAGCAACATTTGTCGTCATCGTCATGAGGCAAGAATGCAGCCCCGGCGAGTAACTTGCGAGTGACTCGCGAGTAACTCGCGAGTAACTGGCGTGTACGATATAAATATCAAAATCATATATAGAGGCGATATGATGCATGAATGAAGCCCTGACGCCAAGGCTGCATGAATGCATCATGACGACAAAGGACATACCGTCCTTAAAGAATGACAAAAAGCCTGTCCTCCTGTGTCCCTTAGGGGAGATGTAATGCAAGACCTCCAGGGTTGGAGTCCTCCAGGGTGGAAGCTGGCAGACCTTTCCGGGAACAGAATCATTCTGGGACCTACAGGACTTACAATCTAGGTTAACCGGCCCCAATCCCCTACTGGTCTCCTCAAATCCACTTTGAGAATAATATTCGCCACGCCAGAGATGCATTTGAGCATCATGACTACCCTGCGAAGTTGATTCACTCCTGAAGGTCGACATGATGCAACCTTGGATAATAGACTTTTAAATCATAAATTTGGAAAGTAGACGCAGGAATGAGATAGCACATAAACGTATGCTGTCCTTAACCGTCAATGTGGGGGCCTCTAAAAATAAAGAGCTTCTGGGAACTTTGAATGATGGCCCCATGTAAACACTTTTCTTATGGAGATCATCCTGTCCTCAAGATACCTCAGGTGACGTCATTAATGAAGTGCAATGTTGTCTGTGTAGGAAATTATCCTATGATCATCTATAGTTTGGAAGGATTCTGCATGATCAAGATAATTCTAGAGTAATGGCAAAGATAATTCCAGAGTAATGGCAAAGATGGGAAAGCCAATATGGATGCTGCAGTACCATAGGTAGATTATCTGCATACGTGTATTTAAGCCTACCTTAAATAAGTTGCTAGGAGCCCTGTTGGCTTCAGGGCACATGTGGCATTGGCTCGACTTCCTAGAAGGGTGCCTCCCAAAGCGACCTACCTTTCATGTTTAGCCTTCCTGGGAAGGTGGAGGCCTCTGTTAAAAGGGGCAGCAGCAGGTTGCCGATAGTCCCTGCAATCCAGAAACACACAGGGGCCCTGAGGCTTTTTACAGGGCACTATAAATATATATTGGATATTCTAGAGGATTTGGTAAAAATGATGAAAAGGTGATTATCAATACTCCAAGGTATCTCATATGAATAGGAAAAGCTACATATACATGTACTAAGATCTAGGGCTCATCTAGATGTATTTTGGCCAGCTCTTATCACATCCAGGGTTGTGAATGCATGGGACTTAAAATGGTGTGAAGATAAGGTGTCAGCTGTTTAAAATAAAATAAAACAAAAAAAACTAATAATACGGATCATTGCTACGACCTCCAGCATGGGGGCTCTGCTCACCAGGTTCTCCAGAATATAGTTTAGTCTTATTCTGTTTGCATTACCATTAAGTGGAGTGGACTCGTTTTCATTGTAAGACCTTACGACTATTCTGATTGCTTTTCGACATATGTTCTGGTATTTAAATATGACCTTTAAGAGTATTGAATAAATAAAGAGGACTAGCAAGGAACAAGGCATACTGTGTTATAGCGCCAAGACAATTCCACCCACGCACCCTTTAGGGGCCGCATAGTACTTTAATGCATTATGCTCTTATAACCATGATGCATGAATGAAGCGGTGGTGAGTTACTCGCCAAGGCTGCATCTATGCAGCACACCGACATCGATGGCATCATCCCCATAGGGGCGTCATGATGATTGAAAGCAGCCCTAGTGAGTAAATCGCTAGGGCAACATGGCGATAATGGGCATTGCACATTAAAGCCCAATGCAGCCCTTAGAGGGTTAATCCCCATTGGACCTGTCAGACTGAGCTGGAAGTGCATTGACTGACAAAGTGACTTGTCATCCCAGTATGTGCCTCCTATTGGTGAATGGCTCGTCGTAGACATGCCTCTGGGCAGTACGGCTATAGCACAGATAAGTCACATGACCTCACCATAGGTCACATGACCTTGCTGCAGGGGGTGTGTCAGTCACTACATCTAGGCCCCACTATAAATACCTGAATACCACTGACCACATCCCCCCAATAATACATAGGCCACAATAACTGTTATTTATTTTAAAGAATTCCTTGTCGGTATAAAGGACCTGCAAGGCCTGTGAATAAGGAGAATAAGACAGAATAAAATATAACATGATGACCTCACCCTTCTCTAAATTGATATGAGGCAGTTTGGTGAGCTATGACTTCAGGTAGTGAATTCGCAAAAAAAGAAAAGCACCAGAATTTCCCATTTGACTAATGTACCAATACAAAATTGGGGGCGGGGGGGGGGGGGTGGCCCCTCAGCCCCTAGTCAGGCTACTGATGTTGCTGTGCTTCGCTTGCAACATTCCAGGGTCATCAAGGTGCTAAATTGCTGGAATTTCTGTTGCTTTTTTCCTCGGCCGGAGTCTGTAGGTATGTTAATACTGGTGGTGGATATCTTGGTGCGCTGCTTTAAGGCCATGTTCCCGTTAAGGCACGTGTATGCCCTGGAGTAAGTCGGAGCTGTAATTAGACCCAGGCTGACGGCTGCTCCTCCTCCTGTGTCTCAATCAGCTGACTGTGGAGTTAAAGCTGTCCAAACTGTAAACACAGGTACTGTTAATTATGCGCGCCGTGCTGGAGTTTGTAAGATAACACTGCATGTTCCCTTAGGGGGGTTGTAAGAGATGGAGAGCAGATGTCACCATGCTATACATGGTTCTCACAGGGCAGGGGAAACCATGCAGGGAAACAAATCAGCGAACCTCATGGAAAGGCTTGTAAAATGTATTTGCAAGTCAGGGAAAATGAACAAAAGGAAAATGGTGATTTTTTTAATCAAGAAAAGTCATGGAATTCTAACCTAAATTGTTTGTGGGGACCCTGTGCACACTTTACAATTACTTTGTACAGTAACACCTCACACCAGAGTAGTGGTTACCAAACACACAGGAGATGTCACCACACAAACCCTCTCACCTCTTGCTGTTTTACCGTGCTACAGTTTGGTCAGATTTAACTCCATCCTGCTCAGTGTTACTATGTCTGACCTCCCCCTGGAGGCTGTCACAGATCCACCATTGTCAGTGCATTCTGTCATGCCGTCTTTGATCAGGGACTAATCTGGGCTTCTTACTGCACGACCAGAGACTATAGCACTAGGACCTTAGCCAGGGTGAGTGGAGCTTGTGTTGATTTTGTTGTGGTTTTCTGTTTGATTTGTGAGTTAATAGCCACTTAATACTCATTACTCACTGGCTACATGGTGTTCAACAATTCAGGACTGTCTATTGTCTGTTGAAATTGATTGAGAAACAGTGCCATTGACTATAATTGGTTGTATTTGGGTCAGCACTGGATTGTGCGGATCATCTGTATTGAGCATATTTGAAGACCTCATAGCCCATGAAGGGCCTTATAGTGCATTAGTGCATTGGTCATCATGTGTATGAATGCAGACCTGGCAACTACCTCTCCAGTGCTGCATTCAAGCATGATGTCAAAACCACGGGATTGATACACTCCTGAAAGGTCAGTACGTATGATGCACTCCTTCAGCACTAGCTGGCGAGTAACTCATGAGGGATGCTTTCATGCATCATGAAGATAAAGGGCACAATGTATTAAAGCATTATGCAGCTCTTAAAGGGTTAATAATGTAGCTAATATATATGTATATAAACATACCTGCCTACTGCTCATGTTCCCCCTGTGACACTCACAATGGGGGCATGAAGTAGTTGGGAGAGCTCCATAGGGGGCCTCTGATGACAACAATGGGCATACCAGAATAATAAAAGGTGGCAGAAAAAAGCTGTGCTATCTTGTGGCTGGTTGCAGGTGTGCTGGCAGTGGGGTGGCCCTGATCATTGGCCCTGGTGTCGACCCTTGTGGCACACCACATGAGCTCTCCTCAGGCTCACTGAGCCACTTGCATCTCCAATTCCTGTCCTCATCCCATGAGGTACAGCTACAATGACCAAAAACAATACGAATGCTTTTGGATTAGTACAAAAAGGTTGGACCACTTGTTAACCCTTTACGGACCGGATCATAGTTCGTATTGATTTGTCGTGATGTCCTATTGCTGCATGGATGCGGCGTTATTGCAACATGGCTGTCCGTCTTGGAAAATACCGAACCCTGCATGGCCAGCGTGGATGCAGCACTATAGGCATGGATCTGGATGGATCATTAAGCAATTAGATGACTCCCTTGCCTTCACTGCAGACTTTTTAGGGTGCATTATGTAACAGCTGGTACCCATTTTGTGATACTGTTATCATTGCCTATCTCGCAAGTACCAGATCAAGCAATGGACGCCCGCACAAGGCCTCCCGCTACTAGGGAATACTGTGCCTCTGCATGGGTAAAATTCGACACGGGCGACACGGCCCTTTTAAAAATCTACACGGGTGACATGGCCCTTTTAAGAATCGACGGACACTGGAAAATCGAGTAGGACTAATTGTATGGGATAAATACAGACACAACGACACGGCCTTTTTGCTAAAAATCGATGGGCGACATGGTCCAAAATATGGGTACCCATGTAGAGGCACAATACGACTTTATCACAATTACACATGATTGCACTATACCGACAAAAGAGCATAGAGTGTTAAAACACTTTACTGACCTTAAAGGGTTAAACTAGACACACAATCAATAACTGCTCAGGTATTGCGGCTCACACCTGGAGGTCCTGACCCTCCTGCCCCCACACCACGTCCCTCACACTGAGTGGCAAGCGGCGCATGAGCAGGGTGGGAATTGCTCCCATTAAGGTGAGCTGCTGCCCAAGGTGTTTGAAGCACCCACACCAACTGTGTGCATGCACTGCTTCTGGTTACCAGACATTGCACTGTGAAAATTGGCCTACCTGGCTTTAACTATTTGGAAATTTTGAGATATTTTAAAGGGAAATTTGTAGGGAATTTTTTTTTTGAGAATTTTATTCATGAAGCAAACAATCACCGGGCCGCTACAAAAAATGCGATCAAGAAATTTTCGCTGTAGTCCATCTCAGATTTTCTAGAGGTGTTCTGTGAAACAGAAATCTAAAATTTCTAGCTTGTTAGGTTGAGTTAGTGACTAATGTGTACGGTAGGGGCAAGGGGGCTTTCCCTGCCTCTCAGTTGTGGCTTTGCTGAGCAGATTGGGCATCTAAGGCAGCACACACACATTAGATGACTAGCATTGTAATCAACATGGTCTACAAATTCAATGACTAATGCCAATTATATATTCCTAGAGACTGTAGATGGTATTTATATAATTGCCATCAGTGCACTGTGCCTTAATTTAGGGTGTGTTCAGAATTGACTGGCCTTCGCACTTATAACTTTAACAAATGGAATTCGAGATCATGAATTCGACATACAGCCAACTCTTATTTCGACGTGCAGTATACTAGGTACGTAGAGGTGACTTTGGTATTGGACCCCTAGAAGGGTTAAGTATCAAGGGACATGGCCATTACTTCAATGCTGTGCCTCTACATAGGTCCCTGGGGTTTTGACCGTGTCGCCATGTCGATCTTTAGCAAAAGGGCTGTGTCACTGTGTCGATTATAATGTATTTAGAAGATACAAGGGCATCAGAAAGATGTCTGTGTCCATCGATTTTTAAAAGGGCCATGTTGCCCGTATCGATTTTTAAAAGGGCCGTGTCGCACGGTCAATTTTTTACCCATATAGAGGCACAATTCTATATGCCGCATGGAGACCCCCCTCACCTAGGGTCCTCAGATTGTTGCTACCTTATACTATAGCCCTCATATTATGCTGACAGTGGCCCTCCAGCACAACCTCCTAACTCAGGGTGTGTTGAATGGGATGCTCACAAGCTACAGTGTGATCTGGCAGAGTCCTGTTACGGTGTACCAGTAAAGCATCACCTCTCGCCACCCTGCCACCTCTCCTACACCCACATCCATCTTCACGCACCTAGGCCTCATCTTATTAGGTGTCTCAGGGCCTGCCTAGAAGGGAGGTGTCTTATTGGCTTTGGGACCTTGTCCCCAAAGCCATTGACACCACACACAGAGAGTTGGAAAAAGTAGCAAGAAAAGACTAGCATAGGTCCCCTTGTTCATTGTTAAATTAAGGCCTAGCTGGCCCTTAAACATTGCCTAGGACTGGTATCCCCATGTGTCCTTGCAGGTGTGTGCAAGACTAATTTAACCTAGATCTGGTTTTCAGTTACTGCATGTAGTACCAGTGTACCTTGTGGTAAGGCCTAGACATCTTGTGAACAGCCATATTTTGAGTTCTCTAATGTGGCTGTCAATGGCAAGGATAGGTACCAGCCTAATAACTATTGACTCCTATGTCAAGCAAAGCTGTCAATGTCAATGCCAATTCCCATACTATGCACATACAGGACCTGTACTAGAAGTTGAGTGGTCCAGGGTGGCTCTTGAAATCGCTCAAGCCCGCCCAAAGACAAACTGTGAAGTCCAACATGATTACCCCTCCCCACCCCACACACACATGCAAGAAACCACATGCAACAACCCTAAAATGATATGTTGCCAACACAAGTCCTCCTTATGCCCCCTCCTTCTCCTCCCTGTGCCCCCTCCTCCTCCTCCCTGTGCCCTCTCCTCCTCCTGCTCCTTCTGCCCTCTCCTCCCTCTGCCCTCTCCTCCTTCCTCTCCTACTACCCCATCTTTCCCCTCCTCCCCCCTCTACCCCATTTTCCTCCTTCCTGTTACCTACTCCCCCTCTGCCCCCTCCTCCTCCCTCTGCCCTCCCTTCTCCCTCTGCCCCCTCCTCCTCCCTCTGCCCCTCCCTCTGGCTGCCAAGATGGCTGTTGAAAACTCAAGATTGTCTGATTTCCTTGTGTGATAAATGGATAATAGGGTTTTCTAGGATGTAGAATCCATTTTCAGGCTTAGATTTTCAGTCCGGGAAATTTCCAAGATGGCTGCCAAAATGGCCACCAAAAACTCAAAATTGTCTGATTTCCTTGTGTGATACATGGATAATAGGGTTTTCTGGGATGCAGAATCCATTTTCATGCTCAGATTTTCAATCCGGGAATTTCCAAGATGGCCGCCAAAAACTCAAGATTGTCTGATTTCCTTGTGTGATACATGGATAATAGGGTTTTCTAGGATGTAGAATCCATTTTCAGGCTTAGATTTTCAATCCGGGAAATTTCCAAGATGGCCACCAAAAACTCAAAATTGTCTGATTTCCTTGTGTGATACATGGATAGTAGGGTTTTCTGGGATGCAGAATCCATTTTCATGCTCAGATTTTCAATCCGGGAAATTTCCAAGATGGTTGCCAAGATGGCCGCCAAAAACTCAAGATTGTCTGATTTCCTTGTGTGATACATGGATAATAGGGTTTTCTAGGATGTAGAATCCATTTTTAGGCTTAGATTTTCAATCCGGGAAATTTCCAAGATGGCTGCCAAGATGGCCTCCAAAAACTATACCAGCAGCAGTAAAACCAATAAAAATCAAAAAGATTTAGCTAAGTGCATGTAAGTTAACTGACCATGCAGTATTGCTGCAAACCATCACATATGAATTGCATAAGAACCCTAGACACACAAAAAAGCATAAATCTATGCCCCTTCGTTTTCTCACCTGTAGTTCATAACAATCCTATAAAAACCCAAAGCCACTACGGCTTTGCCGTAAAATCCTTGAATTTGTCCCCTTGTTATAAAAGGCAGAGTCTACACAGTGTTAACCTGCCCGAGTGGTGTCAGATTCTACCTACCCTGGTGTGGGTGCTAGCCCTTAGTCCGACTTAACCCTTTAAAGACGACATGTCGCTAAAAGACTACATTTGTCGTCATGGTGCACCAATGCATGCAACCCCGGCAAGTAACTCACTGTTGCTACATTAGTGCATCATGCCGACCCTTTAGGGGTGTCTCAACATCGTAGGGCTGGTATGATGCTTGAATGCAGCACTGGTGAGCTACTCACCATTGCTGCATTCATACATTCATGACGGCCAAGGGCATGATGCATTGATGCATTGGGTCGTGCTAAAAGGGTCAATGGGAGCAGGAATTGGCGGGAGTTGAGAGGTTTGAGGCATTGAGAAGACCTGGAATGAATCTTCTTAGAGACCCATTTCTTACTGCTCTTCCGACAAGAGTCGTGTCGGCGCGAGAGCCGGACTCGGGCCTTATATAGCGGGGGCGGGGGCTTACAATAGGTAGGCCAGGTAGGTAGAAAGACAAGGAAGACATCAGATTGCTTTTAAGATAGGGAAGACTAGCAAAATGCTAGGACAGCATTTCTTGCATGTTCAAATAACTGATATAAAATCTACCTCTGTTGGACCGGGGGTTCATAGTACTTCATTGTGTATTGACTTGTATCATGTAGCCAACTGTGGTACTGCTACTTAAATCATGGGAAGTTAAATACATTTTCCTATGGAGGGAAAAGAATCAATTAGAGAATATTTCTATACCTTGCGGATTCATGTATCAATAAGAAGTAAAATTCCCTTCATATGTCTTCAACATTATGGAGGGAGGGGATGGATAGGCTATAGATACACTGCCAGATTGGGGCAGTTCTAACAGGTGGACATGCCATGATCTGCTGTGGTTTTATTGGCATGAAGCACCCCATGGCAGATACACGCAGGTTGACCGTGAGTAGCCACCTTGACCCTGGAGGTGCCCCCTGCCGCACAGGGGCCGCCCTCTGGAGGAAACACTGCGAATCACAGGTTCAAGTCACGTGATAAGAGCGAACGAGGAAATGGTGGGAGTGCTGAGCTAGCTATTCTGTAATTCAAGAATTCATCATCATGAGGGTTTGAATAAAAATCATTCCCTTCTTCATCCTAATTGTAGCTTGTTATTTATTGATGGTGGAGGGACATATACCGACTATATAAGTCCCAGAGTATCACTGTAATAGTATCAGTCATCGCTCTGCTTATGCTGGAGGTGCAGCAACACTTTAATAATGCCTAGCTAGTAGGAGGAGAGCAGGGTTGTTACAGGGTTCTCACCCGTCAGCCAAGTCAGTTTTGTTTTATCTGCTTAAAAAGTCAGTTAAATGTCAGGAATTGTCAAATATCTTCAGTTAAAAGTCTCTTTAAGAAAATATTCTGAGCAAAAATTCTCACAAAGCTACAAGAGACACTAGAGTGCACTATTTGACTTCTATGTTTTCTCGAAAATATCCCGTGCAGTTATACACGAAATGCGGTTATACCCGGGAATTGAGCTACTAAACTTATCAGTTGAAAGAAATATCTGTCAGTTAAAAGTCGGGTAAATGTCAGCTTAAACTGTGACTGAAAAATAGTGGGAACCCCGGTAGAGTATTGCCAGAATGGGAAACCTGGATGTGTTTGCTGGCTGTATTCTGATGTATCCCCTTATACCTGTTGGAGAGACCCAGTACCAGGTAGACTATGGGAGGCTCCTCCAGGTGAGAGGCTTTAAGTGGAATCCTCCTGGTCTATATTCATGATGTGTCGGACATAACTGACCTTTGTAAGGCTTATAAAAGACGGTCAGAAGGTCATGGGAAGGACATCATTAACACTTTAAGGATTGCATAGTACTATACTGTGATATGTTCTTTTGTCGTCACGATGAGTAACTCGATCGCCAGTGCTGCATTCAAACATAATGCCAGCCCTTCGGGACTTGGCATGCTGCATCATTCACTGCATCATTCAGAGCAGGCGAGTTACTCGCCAGAGCTGCATTACCATATCATGACAACTGTTTGGTTTAGGCAACATGCTGTCCTTGAAGGGTTAAGCAGCTAGCATTACTAAGTACTGACGATGACATGCACACAATGAACCTTACCAAACACAGTTTCCCATCAAATGTCTATAAATGTGTGTAAATTGGCATAATGTCTTAAACAAGACAATTTACAGAAACACTATTTAGAAACCAATTACCAAGGAAACAATTAACAGTACTAAACATATACCATAACTACCTGTCTGAGTTCCTCACCGGTGCTGCATTGGTCGCATATATTACCACCTCAGACCTGTCACCATTGATATGCAAATTACTGCACTTACACAAGTCAGTGAAGTTCACTCAGAAGGAAGGCATTATTAGATAACTTTGGATAATGAATGACTTTTGAAGCACACCTGTTCCTTAGGCGCGGTTCATGTTAACACACACACACACGTCTTTCGCAAGGGTTTGGATTTTAAAATATAACAACAAGACAACAACACACACATCTAGAAGAGGTAGATAGATAACTTATTTTGCATTCTATAATGCTATAAAAGGTTCACATTATACTGTATTTTTTTACGTACCAACGAAGTCATTTTCGGGCTGCTTCCGAGATTGAGGATTGATTCTTTTTTCCTACTTAAACCCGCAAGGAAGATGAATAGTGTGAATATTTTATGTTCTTTGACTTTTTAAAATGTTCTCAGATGCTTTTAATCATCATTTTCCTAGATGTATAAATGCCGCATACAGTAGTGCTTAAATGCACCATGCCCTTTGTTGGCATTATGCATGAAGGCAGCGCTAGCGAGTTACTCGCCAAGGCTGCAGTCGAGGGTACACTCATGGAGGGTTGGCATGATGCATGTCAGGGCTGCATTTATGTAGCATGACAAGAAAGGTATAGCAGATTAAAGCATTATCCGGCCCTTAAAGGGTTAGAAGAAAGTCGATTCTGAGTGAATACATGTCATATAGGTGGGTGGTACTGAGCTTGTTTGTAGTGGTGTCTCAGCTGACACTTGTGGTAATGTCCTTACAATGTGTTTTTGCCAAAAGAGAAATGGTACGTATGCTTTAAGAACAGCATGATACCTTATTTGTCATCATGATGCACCAAAGCGGCTCTGGCGAGTAATTCACTGGCGAGTAACTCATGATCACCGGATTTGCTGTCACTGCAGTGGTGCATCGTGGTGACCTTTATGCGTGAATGCAGCACTGATGAGTGCTCGCCAGGGCTGCATTCTTGGATCATTCCAACAAAAAGGTGTAGTGCATTAAAGCACTATATGCAGCCCTTAAAGGGTTAAAAACAAGGTCCTCATATTAAATGTCTGCATGTAAAAAGGTTTTCTCAGAATCCTTACTATTTCAAACACACCTTTTCCTCTTCGACTCGTCTCGAGAGGATTTTGAAGTAAAAAGTATTTTATAGCACAGTCTGCCAATTCTACTTATTCTGCAATGTATTTAGGATCACCGTGCTGACTGTTGACTTCCCTTAACCCTTTATGGATAGCATGTTACCTTAAAGACATTTGTGGTTGAAGCTTCGAGAGTGTATCAGGCCAGCATGTTCGGTATTATGCATGAATGCATGCAGCACTGGTGTGGTACTCACCAGGGCTGCATTCATGCAGCATGACAACAAAGTGCCTTAATGCAGTTTAAGGTGTATAACGGGTTAAGAATATCATAAGTCATTGATAAAGTAAAGTAATACAACCTATTTAGTATGTACTTATGCCTACTCTGCATTAGATATGCTGACTCCATAGCAAATCGCCCAGACCCTGAGAGGATAGGTAAATCATGTTTTCTGTTACATGTATTAAATGCTCTATATATTACATTTAGTCACTTCAGGACTATTTGTCAACAATAAAATAAAGGTACCTGAGTGGTAAAAAAATTACTGATACCGCAGTCTGCAATTGGGGCACAGTTGTTGTAATACCTCCCTTGTGAAATAAATAAATTCAAAGCTACCTTATTTGAGGTAATTAACATGCTCATCAAGGTGCCATTTAATGTCATTTTAGTATATAATAATTAAATTGCGTCGGAATGCCGGACTTAAATAAGCTATTTTTGTTTATAAAATGATCTGAATGAATGCTGTAAATGAAATACTTGTGAGACTTAAATGCCCCCTTACATCCATGATAGTAATCAGATACCTGAGGGGTCTACGCTTACACTCCTGTGACACCAGCTGTCTCTTTTCTGAAGACAAGGTCATATTGAACACATTTTGCAGCTGTGCAAAAACATCTCAAGGGGAGAAGTACAATTAATTCAGGTAGTCTATGTTTCTGGGCTTTCAATCCTTTAAGGGCCATATACATCTAGGCTTGACTTTAACCTGAAGTAAGGCTATAATGAGCTAGGCTTGTACCATAGGATGTAGGCTCGCCTTATACCAGAAGGGGGAATGTTCAGAGACCTGACTTGTACCCTTCATGCGGTAAAGTAAGGACAGGGTATTGGCTGGGACCTCAAGGAGGTAGGCTTGACTTATATGGACCTAGAGTTAAGGACAGTAGATTTTCTTGCACCTTAAGCATTGCCAACACAGCCCTGGAGTTTCAGCACTGGCTGCCTCCTCCAGTAGCCTTGTAGTCACGCCACCCACCTCCCAGCTGTGCTACAGCTGTACTGAAATATTTACACATCCACCTGATCCTACCGACTACTTTAGACACTACCGTAAAACCTCACGTATAAGCCTAACTCGTGTATAAGCCGCACCTAGACCTTGGGTCGATTCTTTAAGCCGCACCAGGGTTCTGATTATGGCAACTTTAGTAATGTAGCATACATGTAAAAACTAACGTAAGCCGCAGCTCTACTGTGTGCCGATCCTATAAGCCGCACCAGCAAAATGACTTGCGTATTAGCCGCGCCCTCCATGCGAGGTTTTACGGTACTCCTGCCTGGGTCCAGACATGGACAAGGCTCTGTAGCTGCGCGTTGCCATTTCCAAGGAATTCCCCAATGGATGGGACGTGATTCTACTATTCCTGCATCCCATAATAGTGACTGCTTCCCAACAATCACCAGGGATGAAAGTTTTAGTGTTTTCCGTGATTTCAAATTTCTTTTTTTTATTGTCGTGAAGACTGTACTATACTATGGAGAACCCTTAGGGCCCTCAATTTAAACATTTCAATTTTCAAATTAAATCACTGGTCACTTTCATCCCTGAATCCCACTATGCAGGCAGTCCATGGATGGACACAGGCAAGAAGGTAAATGCCAAGTTTCTGGAAAACTAAGAATCTTGGTAGGCCTATGTGTGTTAGCATTGTCTGCCTAGGCTTCTTCAGATAGACTGTGGTAGCCTCAGGACCCTTCCCCTGGCCATAGCAGGACTAGGAAACAATTAATCAGCTACACACTAATGTACTATTGATACTCCCAGGGGTATTACATTGACATGTAAACACCCTAGTTGGCCAATCCGAATGGCCTTGTGTGCCAAGGCATGGTCGTTGAGGGCAGGACTCCATGGAATCAAACAGGGAATATAGTGTAGGTAAAGTTTAAAACGATGCTGCGTTAGTGCACTATGTCCTTTTGTACATTAGTGCATCAGGAGCACAATTGTATAAACTTTGATAGGTTAATCATGGGCACTGGTTCAGTACTGGTCCAACTACCTTACCTTACTTACTAACCTTTCCAAATAAGGGACTATTTTTTCCAAAAGACGCTTATCTGTCCAGATCTGATATCCATTGTAGTAGAATTTGACAGATGAGAGTGAGTTTAAAAAGTCTTTAGGATTTATAGCCAGTGGAATACATGCTCTAATATACCTTTCAAGTATGATCTCAAGGAATAAAACTCGCATATGGAGCTCTATTTTCTTATAACACCGGTGCAGAGGACTTTGGATAAGCATAGCCCATAACACTTAAGTTGAAATCCCAAGGATACACACGGGAGGAAGTGTACTTTAACCCTGCTGGAGTAGCTGCTCTCCAACTGCACCCATAAAGTCTGTAATAATCCTCTAAGGCTAAGGCAGTTCTATCACCATCCTGGTTCATAGTACTAGCTGCATCCACCTCAGGAGCTACTACTAATCTAAGGTATTAACCCTTTCAGGGCAGCATATTGCCTTAATGTGCTGTGTCAGCATCATGCTGACCCTATTGGCTTGATACAGTCTGAAAGGTCAACATAATGCACCAATACAGCATCGACAGGTTACTCACTGGTACTGTATTGGTACATCATCATTACAAATTACCGCGAAGCCTTAAGGCATTTCACTGTCCTCTTGAGGGTTAGCCATGCTTAATGTTGAAGAAAGCGCTCATATAAGAAGCAACTGGAGAGACCTAGCTTTGGCTGCATCAATAAGATAAGACAGCTCAGATCTGTAGGCCAGCCACATATAATTACATGGGGGCTAACGTCGCATGGAAATGAAAGTTGCTCTTACGAGATAGATTGATATAGGAATTAAAGATGGAATTAATGCCTGGCAGAATGTAATATTTCAAAGCAATTGGAGATGATAGGGAAGGGAAGAGGTCCAAACTATAGGTCTCTACCACGGTTACCACAAGTTAAGGAACGATTTAACTACCGGTAAAATAATTATAAATATATTCCCTTTACTTGTGGCTAAGTTGACATAATGAGAGTGTTCATCAAGTGACGATCTTTGACAAATAAGGGAATGTCATGGCAGGAGAAATGGAGAGGGGGATCTGGAATGTGGGTTTGAAGATATTTGTAGGTCCTTGTATTCGTTTAGCCTCCTACTAAAAAAGGGTGTTACTATTTTTGAAAGCTTTGAGGAACAGGAATCTAGTGAAAAACAGCATATAAATGTATATAGATAGATAGATATAGATATAAATATAGATATAGAGATACTTTCTTGAAAGTTTCTGCAAAAGCACATGTACACAAAGGAATGTGATAATACTAATGTTTGCTTTTAGGCTGTGAAAGCAAATCTTTTCATATGAGCTCAGCCCTTTTATATTATTGTCCTGTGCCCTTTATGATGCTTTGTTACCAGCCATCTGATCATAAGACTCGCCGAGAGCATAATATTGAACATTACATTTGAAAAGCACCTAGTCAAATGTAAAGGTACCTCCTACGCACTAAGAAAACTTCCAGCTATGCTTGCAGCTCAATAGATCTTTGGCGAGGCTGGTTGCTATGGTAACAGTGTGTTTAATTAGTGATAAAGGCTTCAGCTGTACGGTCTGGGTGATATAGGGGGATACCCATTAGTGGGAGGGACTGCTGAAGACACAGTGTTGATAAAGCGACATTAGATCTATATCTTTGAATATGGTGTATATAGCTAGGGTAATTTGAGTTTGAGTTTAAATAGCCTTTATTTCTCACATATCAATTTCATAGTACATGGTCTCCTTGATCTTGACATTTGCACATGAAAAATAAGGCAGGCTGCGTTTAGGATTATGCATCCTATTTGTGGCAGCAACCTTTATACCAATAAACTTGTCTTTTCACGCTGCTCATATATTTGTGGGTTAGTAGAAAAGAAACAACTTATGACTAGACTTTTACATATATTTTGGCATTTGCCTTTCTTATATCTTCCAGGTGCAAGGAATTATATACTTTTCACCCGAGTTGACAACATAATTTGAGAAGACACTTGAAGTTATGTCTATTTAAGCATGCTAATCCCTCTATTTGTGTGTAATAGAACAATTTAAGTGTCACCGTTACAAATGATAACTAGAGAGCTTATCGTGCATTAATAATTGAAAATTCAGGTGTCCAATCCAAGGTATGTTGTTGTCTCTAGGTTAATCTACCCAATAAGGGTAAGAGTCTTATTCATTGTACTCTGACTCAGGGAGCCTCTCTTGGTTGGTCTTCCCAGTGCATAGTGTTTCCAAAAATTAGGCACCTAGTTGGCATCACAGTCATATGACCCACCCTGGTTGTAGGGATAGGGGGCAGCCTATTACCTAGGATAGTGTCTGCGGTTTGCCCTTGGTGTGCCCTCTGTGACGATGTGCCAGCTATCTGAGCGAATGGCATGGCCAGGGGTCACCTCACACTCTCCCAGCTGAAGTTTAGGTTATAACAGTGTCCTACTGTCCACAGGGGGGAATAGCACTCTCCATGATGTAAAAAAAAAGTATTCAATGAGAGCACGGGATATACATAGCAATCCTTTATATTATATATATGTGGGTAAAGCTTGCATTGTCTTTTATTTTTGTTGCAAAGCCATTCCTAGTATTTTGAAGGGAGGTTGTGAGGACAATGTACATATAACCAGGGTGTAATAGATAGAAATATCAAATGATAAAAAAAGAATTTTCCCCCAAAGTAGGAGTAGCAGGTGCTAAACCCCATTGACTCACCGGCGCCTTAGATGATTCATCCATCAATGGAGTGTTAAAAGGTATGTAATAGAGACATATTATAGCAGAGGATAGGCTTGAAGAGTGAGGACCAGCAAGGTTATGGCCATTCCCCCTGTGATCATTTCATGCTCGTGTGAATGATGCCCTGTGATCTTGGTAGATAGGCTGCCAAATCTGACAACATTGGATACACAAGTCATATGTCATATATACACACGCAGACTGCGAGTGTAGGGCTGACTTTTTACCAGCTGGATAAATCTCCTCAACGTTAGAGGATTAGAAAAATGAGATGATGTTTACATATACCCACAGCAGCCATGGTGATATGTTTGTCATTTACTACACATGTAGTAGTAGGAGAGTGGAGGTCTACCTTTCCTGTACAGGTTTACAACAAAGCCCCATGATTTATACTACTGTAAATTCCCGTATTATATTTAGGTATAACCAGCATCTTGCATATAACCCCCAAGACAGTATTGTTTATTCCGCACCTTGGATTTGGTTCTTGTACAACCTGCGTGTTATATACATGTACTGAAATTTACTGTAGTTATATGAAACGATGTATATATACTGGCGTGGGGAAATTGATGATATACTACACATTGCTACAGGGGGTACGGCAACAATTGCAACACTTAAGCAAACAATTTGAAAGTTCCTGTCAATGCAGTATTGCGGTAGTGGACATGCACCAAAATGGCTTTACAGGCCTCAGGGCCCTTCCCCTGGCCACAGGAGGACTAGGCTAAACAATTAATCAGCCACATGCCAATTCACCATTGATACTCCCAGCGGTATCACATTGACATGGAAGCATCCTGACTGAAGGGGAATTGTGCCATTCTTTTTAGGTCTGCCAATGGGAACTTAGATAGGAGATGGTTGTTGAAATACTCAGAATGCATCAGCATCAGTAAAGCATGCCTTTCCGAGTGTACGTGTTGTACTGCAATGGCCTATGGGTATTCCTTTATCATAAGCACCTGCTTGAAATATGATTCATCCTACCAGTAGTTTAGTTTGATGTTTGCCCTATAGTTAAAAGCAAAAGCTATCTTACTCACTTAAACCCTACAGTTATACTCAAATTTTAAAGGGCAATGATCTCAACATACTTGCTGCATCCACCCCAGACCTCAGTGCCAAATCTAAGTGATATCAACCCTTCTGAAAGTTAAGGATGTTACAAGAGATCTGAAAGTGAACTACCAGATCTAGCTTCCATTGGATCAATAAGATCATAGGGTTGAGATTCATGAGAAATGCACATCTATTAAAATGGTTCATGGAATACTCCCCCTTCCCCTCCTTATTAGCCAAGAAGAGATAGATATGGGAATCAATGATGGAATTAATGCCTCAGATTTCAAAGCCAACATTTCAAAGCCACTGAAGATGAGAAGGAAGAGGGTCCAAAATAGAGTAAATGGAGGTCCCTCACATCCGTTACCACAAGTTAAGGCGTAATTTAACTACCATTGAAAATAAAAATGAATACATTCCCTTCGCTTGTGGCTAAGTTGACATAATGGGAGTGTTCATCAAGTGGGGATCGTTGATAAATAAGGGAATGCCCTTGATGGCAGGAGGATTGGAGAGGAGGATCAGGAATTGAAAGGAATTAAGATTTGTTTAAGTTCAAAGAAGATTTGTATGCCTGCTTCTTCTGTTTAGCTTCCTTGACTGAAAGGGGTGTTATGCTTTATTGAAGTTGTTTTATGAAGTAACACAGATTAAAAATATCTATGTAGGCCAGTAAAGCAGCATTTTCCCCTGAAATTATCTGATGAAGGGCACCTCAACGTTGAGTATTTATTGTAAGTAGTAAAATGAAACTTCCTCATTTACAGGCTGTCTAAGTAATTCTTCTCCAATGAGTTGAGCCCTTTCATTGGATTGTCGTGATTTCAGATGAAGCAGTGGGTTTCTTTCTTTAGGCCTACCATTCATCTATTTGACTCGTCTGGGCACTATATTGAACATTGCTTTTAGGATGAGGCTTAGTCTAGTATACCTCCTACGCACCAAGGAAACTTGCAGCTACCCTTGCAGCTCAATAGATCTTTGGTGGAGGCTGGTTGCTATGGTAACAGTGTGTTTAATTAGTGATAAAGGCTTCAGCTGTCTGGTCTGGGTGATATAGGGGGATAGCCACTAGTGGGAGGGACTGCTGGGGGAGGGGTAAAAGTTGATGAAATGATGTTACATATACCGTAAAGTCCCAATTTGACCTGTAGCTCGCAGATAAACTGACAGTGGTATAACCCCTTACCTGGGGTCTGATTATGGGTTCTCTTGTACTGTGATATAAGAAGCGTTAAACACAATACTTTAAGTATGGTAGATAGCCTTGTATACATTCTGTGGTATGTTCAGGCTCTTACTCTAGTCTGCTCTGACTCCACTGGGCCTCTTGATAGGTCTCCTCACTGCTTGGGTGTTTCCAAATATGCGGTCCTTTTTTGTGTATATTGCCTTGATAGAGTTGGCACCACAGTCAATGGTTGTAGGGATAGGGGCAGCCAATTACCCGTGATAGTGCCGACAGTTTGCCCTTGGTGTGCCCTCTGTGACTGCATGAATGGCACAGTCAGGGGTCACCCCACACTCTCCCAGCTGTGGCTCAATTTACAACAAATAATGCCTGTGCCAGACCTATAACACAGGGAGAGCTGTATTTATCATTTGTATAGTAAGTGCCATAAAGAATCCATTAGGTGAATTTTATTAATCTAAGAATTAAGCCAAAATAAATCTGCAATGACCTGGGTGTGCCCTTTTTTGTATACATTAACCACTGGAGTCTTTAATTTTTTTTTAATGTTTGAAAAATCTCACATCCCCTGCGGTGGACCTCCTAGAGATCCACCCACTACATGATTACAGCTAACAAGTATTTCCCTGATAGTGTGACAAAAGCCTGTGATGAGGGATTATAACAGGGGTGGGAAGTGGAGAGTGAGGGCCGCCGGGGTGATAACCACCCCCTGTGATCAGTTGCTCATGTGAATAGTGCCCTACTATTATGGCATATAGGCTGCCAAATCTGCCAACATGGGATAAACAAGTCAGACGTTTATATACACCCCCCCCCCCCCCCCTCAAACCACCACAACCAGCACCACAGTATCTACTTGTACACAGCTGACTTTTTTTTGTGAGCTGGATACATCTTTGCATGAAAAAAGTGAGATGTTTACAAATGCCCACAGCAGACCGTGATATCTTTGCCATTTACTACACTATTATAGTAGAGACCTCCATGTTGGTCAAACGAGGAGATTTACTCTAAACTAGGGAATGGAATTAATCCTGACAAGAAGGAACTACACATCGCTACATGAAGTAATATAATTAAGCGCCAGGGCGAGTAACACGCTTATGCTACCTTGATGCATCGTCCTAACCGTTTGGGGTTGAACGACACATGGCTGAAGAGTCAACATGATGCATCAATGCTACTGCATCATGATGATAAATGAACATGGGATGAACATGCGATCCTTGAATGGCTAGATCAGCATAATATATATGGATCTTCCATTGACTGCACTCTCATTCATCCCTGCTCACACCTCAGTGCCCTCTACCAGCCACCGGAGCCAGCAAAGTTCTACACGCATATATACAGGACTGAAAGGGACTGGACGAGTAGAGAGAGATAGGAACATGTGTTAAAGGCCTTTAAAGGATTTGAGTCTTCAGGTTTTACTGAATGTCAATGTTTTTCACAAGACCGATACGATACATTAAGATTTTCATAGCTTAGTTTTTCCACACAACATAGGTGTTTGCAAAGGAATGTAATGTTATAAATCGGTATTGAAGTATGTTTTTTTAATGTTTGTTATCTTGCTCTTTTTATTCAAGGTAGGAGTAAAATCCTGTATGAAATTATTTTGAAAACTAGGTCATTTTTCAAGTCAAGTCTGGGCAGAAGTCTTAGGGACTAGGTCAAGTCTAATCGGAGATTATGAGATTAATTCACGCAACAGAAAAGCTGGCTCATATGGGATTCAAACCCAGACTGAAGTCAGTGACTGGTTGCCTTTCATTTGAAGGATGAGAGACCTTTGGTAGATTTGGCAGTGGAATGTGTTACTTTATTTCTCTCTATCCCAATCTATACAGCCACATCCACATTTAGATGAAGCTAAGCCCCTCAGGCGCCTCATGTCTCTAAACTGTCTACATATATATACGTTAGGAACGCTGCACTCTCTCTCAACCTTCACTCGGAGACAGAAATGGTTACTTTGTTAACTGTGTTCCTTTACAGATAAACAAAATATTTTCCAATGGTTTTGGCAGAGGTAACTCCTTCGCTTAGGGGATGGATACTGGACATCGCTCGTGGTGACGATATTTGATGTTATTTTCCAAAACTACACCTCCTTCTAGCTTAACTATCTGTACGGGTATTACTTATTTAAACTAATGGTTCAATGTATGCCAATGTACTACGTTTGGATTGGGCTCATATATTCCACTCATTGAAAATGGACTGTAACCGACCTTATAGACCCATGGCATCCCCCGCCCTATCTGAGCTCTTTCTGACCGGGGAAGTCATTTAATCGCCAACTTAAAACGGTTTCCAAGAATAACGGATTTCTGGACGCTGCAACTCCACGTGCTGCTGACTTTAACTGAGTGCACCCCTCCAGGTAGGGGAACCCCTACAAGGAGTAAGGAGGGTCCATGAAGGCATGGCGCGGATTAACTTTGTAAGGCCAACCAATATAGGCCCAGTCAGGTTCGCACCAGGTTTAGCCTAGGTGGGTAGGATCACATAGACTAAAAAGTAATACCCAAAGTCTCCAAAAATTTCCCTGAAAATACACCTTTTCCCGCTTTTTATTAAAATTAATAGAAAATTTCTACAAAATACGGTACCACGTCAACAAAAAGGAAAGCCCAAACCTTTGAAGTAACATACTTGTTTTAAATGCTATTGGTTTTGTGACGTAACAGGTCCTGAAACACCTCCTGTGTGCTTTAGCCTGTGTATGTGTATGTGTGTGTGTGGGGGGGGGGGCAGGTGTAGGCCTATACTACTACTGAGTACTGAGTACTACTAGCACTAAGGAGGCCCGCTATGTATACACACCTGGTAGTCTGGGAGAGGCTGCGGCACTGGAGTCTTAACACACTGGAGGAACACCTACACACACTAGGTGTGGACCGGTAGCAGGCAGGTGAGGAGGCATTATAACACACCTTTACCTACCTCCAGTAACCACCATACCTACTACCTGGAGCTACCTGCAGCAGTGAGTGCCTGAACACCTGGAGAAGCCAGGGACTGGTGGTTTAATCAAGGTGAGATTTCTGAGTTGTGTTCTTAACCCTTTTAGGACAGCAGAGTGCTTAAATGTGCTATGGACTTTTGTCGGTATGATGCATGAGTGAGTAGTTTGATCACGGGTGCTACATTCGTGCATCATGCTGATCCTACACTCCCAGGGAGATGGTATGATGCACCAATGCAGCGGCACTCACCAGCACTGCATTGCTGTATCAGGACAAGAAATGATCGCATCATGTCATCCTTAGGTGGTTAACTCGAAGTCGCTACCATCGTGTTGGAGCAGAAACGTGTAAATTGGCTGTAAAACGTGTGTGGTTGATTGACAAAGGAACACAGGAAAGCTACACGTTATGCCGCTTATACTGCACATAGCTGTTCAATGGTAGTATAATACTGTATATTACAAAGACCCTATAGTACTGATACATAGGGTCTTTGGCAAAGACCCTCTAGTGATGATACATATATGTTTTTTGGCAAAGACCCTATAGCACTGATACATAGGGTCTTTGGCAAAGACCCTATAGCACTCATACATAGGGTCTTTGGCAAAGACCCTCTAGCACTCATACATAGGGTCTTTGGCAAACACCCTCTAGCACTCATACATAGGGTCTTTGGCAAAGACCCTATAGCACTCCTACATAGGGTCTTTGGCAAAGACCCTATACTACTGATACATAGGGTCTTTGTGATATTATCAACACGCGTGGCAATGTGTGCATGGCCACTGCTTGGTGTATTGCCTGGCTACCATTCTTGTAGTAAATCGACCACAAGGGATATATGTATTACTCGTGTCTTGGGTATAGATATTGGTTTAGTGACTTACTTACTACTTGAGTATCCCCAGCCCCCCTACCACATGTGAGCACTATGCGCTGTGGGATTTGGGGGGACGCATTGATGTGCATTGGGCGAGTTCCAACTATGGTGCTGCAATAGTATTATACACCAAGCCTCCTGGGTTGTGCATTTGCATTGGTCATACAGGGGAACCCTTTTCGTGTAGAACCTAGGTTCGATCGTTGCCAATTGATATGAATGCATCTTAAGGGTATTTTTGATGAATTGCCAATGAATATCCAACTATTGGATGCTTGCTTTCTATGAGATATGATAGATGTATGTCCATGATGGCTCTTTGGATGCCAATGCGTGAAGATAAGAGGTGGGAGGGGGGTGGGTCTTACGAAACAGGTTTAACAAATAACTCGACGTTGCTGCATTTAGAAGGCTTTAAATGTTGTATAGTGCATTAATGAAGTATTCCGTTTGCCAGCACAATGCATGAATGCAGCGCTGGTGAGTGATCCGCTATACAAGGGCTACATTCGTGCATCATGCCGACACTATGAGATTGATACATATATGAATGGTCGACATGATGCGTAAATGTATAGCTCCGGCGAGTTCCTTGCTGGGGATGCATTCCTGCATCATGATGACCAAGGACATTAAAGCAGTATACGACCCTTAAATGGTTAGAATTTGCTCTAAAAAGGAAACGAACGCCAGTATGTGTATGCTCTACCCTGGACCAGGGCCACCCACTGTATGCAGATACCATCTTATTGTCGGGTCGGTAATCCAGACCCTGGGCTAATCGTGGGAGGTATGCCTGTTACAGTTAGTATAGACTATAGTGCTTTAATGCACTGACCTCTTTATAGCAATAATGCATGAAGGCAGCCCTAGTGAGTAACTCACCAGGGCTGCCTTCATGCATCATGTGAGGGGTTGATGTGATGCACTACCAAAGCCGCAGTGTAATTCAATACCTAACTAATACCTTGGTGCAACAAATATCGAATATGGGCCTTGAGACATCATGCTGTCCTTAAAGGGTTGAGAAATTACCCCCTGGGCCCCCTCATAGGGAAGTGATAACAAAAACATGGTAGATACCGGTACTATTATACTGTTACAGCACGATGCTTGTCCTGCAGCTAGATGCCTTCTGGTATGGTATTGGCCTATACTGAACGTATTCGTTAACCCATGAGGGACTGGTCACCAACGTTTGGGCTTGACTCTACTCTCATTCCTTTTGAAAGGTGGGGCTGTAAGCTAGGCCATGGCTTTTTCACCTGAATGACACTAATTTTGACTTCTCCCCCATTCTCCTGTCCAAATCGGATTTTGATGAATGACTTATATGAGCTGAGTCACACCTTCCATATTGGGTCTATGGAGCAGAGACTAATTCTCGATAGTACGTTATACAATCCAGCCTTAAACATCTGAGTAGATCAACCACCAATCCTCCTTGACATACTTAGACGGTGACTTACTGCATTAATGAGGATAAAAAGCTTACCTGATTAACACCGTGCCCTATATATTTATAGTAAAGCGTTGGTGTAGTCTCATAAACATTATGTGTAATTTAACTAATAAGGCCAAGACGCGAGCACTTGGCTTTTTGGTACCAGTGTCCCGACGTTCACTCTCCGGCGCAGACTTGACATGGAGTATAAGTCCATTACGTGCTTGGGGAATGATTTCTCAGACATTCTCTCGTACACTCTCCAGGTATAAATGGAGATATTGATTGCCCCTTTCCCCATGTGATGGTATATATCTGCTTGGAGAGTGTGCATGAGTGACTCATATGAGTCACTGAGAGCAGAAACAGATACCTCTGCTCTGGTGTTATGTGTTCTTACAATAGGTTTAGTCTTGGTATATAGGATCCCTTGTATAAAGCATAGCTAAGTAGTATAACTGTTCAGATTATAGGTGGTGTGGGGAATATAACACATTGGGGCTGGCAAGGGGGTTTCTTCAGGGACCCATTTTTCTGTCTGTTGAACGGTTATTTTCACGAGTAGACCCTCGGGCTATATTCCGAGAGGTCGTAGGAGGTTAAAATCTATAACTACATATATTATATAAGCATAGGTACGCTAAAACTGGCGGCTTTTATTCCATAGAACATTTATCATCAAAGAATCACATAAATAAGACAGACCTTGATAACATACTGCCATACAAAATACATGTACAGCATTTGGAGGCTAAAGTGCTTTTTCCATCGCTTCAAAGCTTGGCTGCATTTCAGTCGCCATTAACAACTCGGAGACGGTCTGTCCAGAAAACATGTTGGATAAGGCGATTGGCAGGAAGTGGTCCCTAATGGGAATTACTGAAATCAAGGGACGCGCCCCGGTAGTAGTTTTCTATCTTTGCCGCCCCCTTTTCATCCGAATGGTGTGGACCGACCCTGCTGTATGTGTTGGACAAGCAGCCTTGTAAAATCCTGTCCAAAATAGATTATAACGAGTGGACAAGCAGCCTTATTTATCTCTGTCCTCATTCAGCCCTTTCAGGCTAGCATGATGCATCATACCCTTCAGGCTTGGCTGTCATAATGCATGAATGCAGCCCTAGTGAATAACTCGACAAGGCTGCATTCAATCATCATGCGGACCCTCCCATACAGTCGGCTGGATACACCTATGCAGCTCCGGCGAGTTACCGGCCGGGGCAGCATTAGTGCATCATGACGACAAATATCATCTCTTTAGCGACATACTGTCCTTAAAGGGTTAATAGATTCAATCACCAAAAAGCTTTACCTTCTGAAAGTCGATCTGGGTTGCCTTGAAGAAAGTCCCAAGCGGACGTTAAACTCAAAACAAATAAACAGACAAACAGAAATCAGGAGGAAGATAAAACGAGTTAACTAAGAAGGATTTGCCTGTGAAGGGCAATGTTTCCAAAGCTCTGAGATGAAAACAGTAATCCTGATGGGGTGGAGGGTTACATGTGGGTTCCGCAGGTACTGGCTTGTGGCTCAGCCCCTGAGGGCAAAAAGCAGGGCCTTCAATAATGCAACATCTTTACGCTTTTTAACCCTTCAGTGTCTCAAGGCATCGGTGGTCATGATGCAGAAATTCTGCCGCCGGCGAGTTGCTGGTGGCATTGGTGCATCATGCCAACCCAACTGGGAGCCAAACGACCTAATTGAGGTTGGCATGATGCATTCATACAGCACTGCTGCATCTATGCATCATAATGACAAAAAGGCACAGTCCATTAAAACACTATGACACTGTCATTAAAGGGTTTATTGACTTAAAATACAATTCACAGGATGCAAGCCAGCAACCGCAAACTCGACTCGCACCAGTCAGAAAGATGATCTCCACTTCTGTCTCAAAGAGGAGACGCTTTTGGTGAATTTAAGACCTTTTGATTATCCAGAATTTGATTTTTGCTGAGATTGCTTTTTTTGGCTTCTTCATGGAGGGAAGGACTCGACTCAGGTGGGCTTGGAGCCGGCACAGTTTCCTTTGCTTTAAACCTGTAAGGGCCACATAGTGCTCTCATGTGCCATGTCCTTTGTCATCATGATGCATGAATGCAGCCCTGGCGAGTAGCTCGGCAGTAGCACATGAATGCATCATGCCGATTATACAGGGTGGATACACTGCTCAAGGGTCGGCATTGCAGTGTAGTTACTTGCCAGCGCTGCGTTGGTGCATCAGCGTGAGAAAAGGTTGCTTTAATGCAACATGTTGTCCTTAAAGGGTTAAGAGTGTTTGATTGAACAGTAGAACGCCATTACATGTCCTGTTGTGGCGTGGACCGCTCTGGGCACGGGTTTGAATTCCCTTCTCAATGCCTTGATCAGGCAATGAAGTATTCAAACTCTTGCTTCATGCAATCCTGTAGTGAGGGTAGCTCTTACTTGGGTTTAAGATTTTCATTACATCGGTAATTTACGTGTTATGCATATGTAATATTTGGGCCGACGTTAAATCATGTGTATTAATTGTACGGAATATATGACCCCCTACGCGTTTGAATTATATATTTACTAACGTTGAATTTATGTCATATTAATTCATGTTTGGTCTCAATAAAGGACTTTTTGTAGATCACATTGTGCTGTGCGTGTTGCCCTTTGTGCAAAGAGAAATATGATAATGGTTGAAGTAACCCTGCTGTCCTTATAAGCCGTAGGGTGAATGTACTCAGGACTATACTTGTACATACTTAGCAAATCAGATATTTCTTTCAAGACGTTGTATTCATATATACGTACAAAAGTAGGCATTGTATATGATGTATACATGCATACTATTCTGAGTTCATAGTTACATAGACCTTAATGAATACATCGATGCTGTAACCAACCACTCAAATCTAAGTATTCTGCCCCACGCCACAGCCCTATGTATAGCCTAGGAATAACCTTTGTATTCGTCTATTCTGCATTGTATGCAATATTGTGGTCTTTGACCCTAGTGTTGTGCCATATTGAAATAATGTTATGTAAATTGCAAGCCTTGTCCACGCCCATATAGCCTTTATCACCAACCACCCAACTGTATGTTTATTCCAGCAGTATTAAAGGGAGTCTATTGGTAATGAATTATATTAGAGAAAACTAGCCGTCCCACAGAAAAATCATTTCAAGTTACTAAGGGGGCAAGCCTTTTTTCTACAACAGGGGGGGGGGGGGGGCACTACTGGCCCATATGGTGGCTTGTAGACCACGTTAGGCGGTAGGGTAACGTTACTCCTTTAAGAGCCGCATATTACTTTTAAGCATTACTTTGTTGTCATAATCCATGCATGCAGCCCTAGCGAGTAACTCGCCAGGCCTATATTCAAACGCCAACCCTCCAGAGTTTACATACTCCCGAAGCGTCAGCATGAATCGATGCATGGGAGCAACACTGGTGAGTTACTCGCCAGGGCTACATTAATGCCTCAAACTACATTAAGGGACATACCACACATAAAAGCAGTATGCGGCCCTTAAAGGGATAAGCAGCTTAGAAACTGACTTTACCTATTGACTTAATAAGTCTAACGATTGCAGCTGTGCACAAGTGCATTAACCATGCTTTCCGTCACCTTATACGTGTTATGTAACTATACAGAGACTAATAATTCCCCATGTTATAACATGGGTTGTGTTTTATATGGTGTAAACTGTGGCTCAAACTTATAACATCTCTTTTTTCTTCTCTGCCTTCAGGTTGAGCTGGCTGAAAGTCCCCCTGTGAGTATTTATGATTTTGCTTTATTCATTGATCTTTTAATGGTAATGTAATGTTTTGATGTGCTATGCACTTTGTTGCGTCTGACGACGAAGTGCACATAGCCCTCAAAGGGTTAAATTTCTAATACTGTACAATGTGCTAAAGCCTACCAGTAGTAAGCGCTTAGAATCAAATATGTTGTTCCCCGAACCACTATACATGCAGGGGCTTGCATGCCAATATACCTAAAGGGCAAAGAGCAAATAATAACACATTGCTCTTTGTAGAGGGTCAGTTGTATTGCACACATGGAGTCTGTGGGTATGCCCTGGATATTAATGTACAGTGTAGTATACTTCAACCCACACAGGCAATAGCTTAATTACCTCGTATTCCCAGGTAGCGACTTAGATAAATTACTTCATTATAAGACATGCATCAGCTAGTGATAAATACACGACACAGATTTTGAAGATTATAGGATACACATAGAAACTTATTATGTTATGATATATCATTGTAGCACAGTCAGATGTCATGACTTTTGAAAAGAAGGGGGAATAGGAGAGAGAAACAAATAATATGACTATGGCTGCTTCAGAAATTAGTATCTGAGGCAAACTCATCAGAGGCAAAACACAGCGAACATAGAGTTCTGTTAAACAACTTATAAATATAGCGAGGTCTGAAAATTACAGTTGTGGCCTGAATCATCTATTTGCAAGTCAGAGCTAAAAAAAATATATTGCCGCACGAAGATTGAGTTGTGAGCAAGTCTATATTGTTTGAACAATTTCGTAGAGAGTCATCAGAAAGAATATGCTTGAAGACTCCTTGTGATGGATCAAATTGGTCTTTACTTTGATATTTGAAGCTTTGTTGTCCTTTGTCCTTTGCCACTTGAACCTGGCCCATTAATATGGTGCACTAGATGGCACACGAGCAACCACTATCTAATTAAAGCGAAGATTTGAGTTTTGAAGTTTGCTTTCAAAGTGATATTTTAGCAATCCCCTTACGTTAAATGGAAGGTCTAATATTAGTTATCTTGGAAGGCAATGTAAGATTCTTGAGGTGCAATGTTTAATTATCACTCCAAGTTTCTTGCTTTGTGCGCATTGCACTTTGCTAACCCTTTAAGGACGGCATGATGTCATGTTCATTTATTACTGGACATCGATTCTCTCTCTTTGTAGCTCTAAAGTGATCGATGCCCAGTTTTATACTTCAGACCAGTGGCTCATTTTGGCTGTTTTTTGCCTCACAGATTGCTTCTAGGGCAAAATCCTGACTAGGTGCAAATATATTCTCTATGCCAATGTGTAATATGAGGGTAGAAAACACTGGAACCTCAGTTAGAAAAAATCCTACTGAACAGTTTTTGAGAAAATTAGGGTTTTGTTGCATATTTTTGGTATTTTTAGTACATTTCCTACATAAACCGTGAACGCCAGCATTTCTCCCCTTTCAGGTGTTTAGAATCAGAATTTGACTTTTTTTTATTCGCAGTAGGATTTCTGAGTATCGAGCCATTCTAGAAAAGCTATTTTTTGGAAAAAATACTTAGTATTTCTTGATGATTTTCGTTGCACAAATTTAGGGTTGTAATATAAAAACTGCATTGTCATCCAATCAAAGTGTTTATGCACTGTTGATGGTCACCCCCTCCCACCCTCTTCACTGTGCATTGAAGGAGAACAGGCAGGGGAGGTACACTTGTCCGTATATAGCTGTTGACCTGCTTGCTGGGTGCATTTTCAATTTATGGGGTGCCAACTGTTCATGAAAGAAAAATCAAATAAATTTTTTTTTTTTTAGTATCAGATTGATGTAACTACAATTCGTGATTGCACTTAAAGCATTATATTTGCATTAATATGAATGGTAGCCACCTTATGGGGTGCCAACTATTCATGAAAGAATTTAATCGATATCAATTTGTTTTTTATTAGCATTAAATTGATGCAACTACAATTCGAGATTGCATTTCAAGCATCGGGACATTCAATGAATGGTAGTCATCTTAAATACATGGGGTGCCAACTGTTCATGAATTTAAAAAAAAGAATAGAATTAGTTTTTTTATTAGTATCAGATTAATGCAACTACAATTTGTGATTGCACTTAAAGCATTGTGGCATGCAGTGACTGGTAACCACCTTGAATGTATGGGGTGCCAACTGTTCATGAAAGAAAAAAAGAAAGTTTTTTTTTAGAATCAAATTAATTCAACTGCAATTCAAGATTGCATTTAAGCATTATGGCATTCAATGACTGGTGGCCATCTTGAACCTATGGGGTGCCAACTCTTCATGAAAAAAACAACTAAATTGGATTTTTTTAACAGTGTAAAATTAATGCAACTACATTTCAAGATTGCATTTAAAGCATTGTGGCATTCAATGAATGGTGGCCATCCTAAACCTATGGGGTGCCAACTGTGTTTGAAAAAGGTATCAAATAGACATTTTCTTATAATAGATATCAAATCAATGCAACTACAATTCTTCATTGCACTGAATGCATTGTGGCATTTAGTAAATGGTAGCCATCTTGAATGGGTTGAATGAAGGAAAAGTCAAATAGGATTTGTTTTTTTGATCAAATTAATGCAACTACAAGTCAAGATTGCATTTCAAGCATCGGGACATTCAATGAGTGATAGCCATCTTGAATCTATGGGATGCCAACTGTTCATGAAAAAAAATAGAATAGATTTTTTTTTATTAGTATCAAATTACTGCAACTGCAATTCGAGATTACATTAAAAGCATGGTGGCATTCAATGAATGGTTGCAATCTTGAATTTTGAAATGAACATACACACAGACATATTCATAGGCATGAATATGGTGTTCTCCTTCATTATAGATATTCATGGATTTCTACTTCTACTAAATATAGCTTTCTGTTAGAAGGATTCTGTTACATGGATGTCGATGTCCAGTTTTAGATATATATCCATATAGTGCATTGGAGTGCTATAATGTTGGACTGCTGTATATTTGTCATGATACACCAAAGAAGCAAGTGGCATACTTGGCGCTGATGCGTCGGTGCATCATGCCGACTCAAATCGAGTATATCCACCCTGTAGGGTCGTCATGATACATTATTGCTGCATTATGTATGCATCATGACAGGCAAAGGGCATACATTAATGCATTAAAGCAGCATGCGGCCCTTAAAGTGTAAGCAAAAATCTGTTATTCCGTATTAAAGCAGTACGTTTGCAATTCTGAGGTGTATACGGACACTGTAATACTTGCCCAAGCTTTATGCCTTCTATTTTTTGCCATATCATCGCAAATAATTAAATTCAATACATTTCCCTTTATACAATTCTGCTTGTGTGCAGCATCCATTCTGCGTGGCTGCCTACAAGTATGGTTGGAGGCATTAGATGTATGTATACATGGTACAGGACCAGTAGCTATCATGAATATGCATTAAAGGCCCCGATCTCGGTACCCCTTCAGCGACAGTCAGAGTGGAGCCGGGAGGGGTACTTGGTCCTATCTATAGGGGCGCGGGGGGTTTAACGACTGAGTTGATGTCCTACTACTTAATCTGTCTCTGCTGGCTACCCTGCTGGGGGAAGTACCCAGAGCTGGATTCCCGACATAACCCTTTAAGGACAGCATATTGCTTTAATACATAAGTTTTAATGTAACAGAGACTAGGTTCTCCCCAGTGCTACATTCATGCATCATGCCTCCCTTATTTATATTAGGATGATACACTCCTTGGGAATGGGCATCATGCTCTGGCGCCTACCCTGTTGGTGCATCATGCAGACACATGGATATGTTGTCCTTAAAGGGTTAATGCCATACAAGAGAATGGCAATCTGGGGCATTCCTAGACAATGGGAAGTGCTGATCGGTGGATATTTGCGTTTTTTCTAGCTGTGTCCAATACCGTAGGACATGTACTAGATTTACAACCTACCCTACCACCGTGTGACCTTAGGACATTGTCCGTTACATACACATGCGTGGTCTGTTATACTCTGTAGTACTTGAATAATATCATGTTGCACTCCATCACTTTCCTCACACTTGGTCCACACTGTAGAAAAATATGGTACATTTTCTAGTACTCTGTTGTCGAGTGTGTAGGTCTAGCAATGCGATAAATATCATTGGTTAATAATCGTAGTTATGCCTTATAATCTTGAGGGAGTCTATTCATGCTGATGTCATTATTAATAGGTGCAGCATCAATTGGTGAGATCCAGGTACGTTAACCATTTAAGGGCTGCATAGTGCTTTAATTTGATGTCGTCTTTGTCGTCATGATGCATATGTAGCCCTAGAACATACTGGCCGTATTGGACAAGCTTGAGCTCTGTAGCCAACCCCTAGGTCCAGACGAAGGGGATTGCTTGGGTATAGAGCATACATATAAATCACGCCAACGAGGTTGATACACCCCCGATGCGTTCATGTCGCCCTGGCGAGTAGACTAGACTCGCCAGAGATGAATGCATGCATGCATCATGACGACCAAAGTAATACGCTGCCCAGAAAGGGTTAATGGTATGGATTGAGGAACACCAGATCCCCCTAGTGTGTGTTGTCGTCACTAGTCATGCCACGTGGTCCACTAATGACGTTACGTCTAACAAGACATGTCTGTGCTGTACCTCATGACCTGTAATCACGTCAAGATCTACGTCACCACTAGAAGCTAGTGCTGACCTGTCTCACAAATAAGATATAATGGTATAGCTCGTGACGGTGTAATACATATTTATAAAAAAGAGAAATACACGATTACGCTCAAATAAAAATAGGGGGGTTGCATTTATAAAACCTATTTCAAAGTAGAGTTCACAATAATCTGAGCAGATCAGATTTAATAGCCACCAGCCACACGGCGGATTAAAATGTTAATCCCGCAAAAAAAAGTACACACTACAGCCTAAGGCAGAAAGGGGGAAAGGTGTTTCAGGTCACTCGATCCTTCCTAGTGGAGCATGGCTGACCGGTCAGTTACCATTTCTTGAACTTAGATATTAACATTTCAAAATGATTTAGTCTAGCATGGCCCAAATGTGTCCTTCCCTGTCCTCTAGCAACGAGAGAAGGGTCACCTACGGTGCTACTTACACCAGAGATGTTATATCCTACTCTAAGGTCTCCACTAGTACTCCAAGTACCATCAAGACTTCCGCTCCCACTACCAAAATACAACGACAATGGTATCAAAACTCGGCCTGATACTGATAATCACTCACTCGTATACCATTGTTATCTTAACCCTTTAAGGGTCGCGTAGTACTTTAATGTGTTGTACCCATTGTTGCCATGATGCATATATATGCAGCCCTGGCGAGTCTACTCAGCATGGCTGCATTTATGCATCATACCAAGTTTTCAGGAGTGCATCAATCCCATGGGGTCGGCATGATGCTTAAATGCAGCCTTGGTGAGCTTCTCTCCAGGGATACATTCATGCATCATGACAATAGAGAGCCAAATGGATCAGAATGATATAATAACAATATGCGGACCTTAAAGGGTTAACATGAAGCACTCAGCTACAGATAACCACCCTTAAGGCCTGTGGAGGACCCATCCCCTTACCTCAGGTATTGAGACAATCGGAGATAAATGGACTAGTATTTCCTGTGGCTGCCCTGTCAGAAGACGTCACGTAGATAAGGGTTACAGCTGCCATGACAAAGATTTCCGGACTAAAGGGCAGGTACTGGAGGGTCTGTTTGTGTGTGTGGGGGGGGGGGGCTTTAAGGGCAACATAGTGCTTTAATGCACTTAACCATTTATCGTCATAATGCATGAATGCAGTCCCATTTATGCACTATGCATTGCTGTTACATTCAATTATGATGCCTATACTCTTTTGAGGGTCGTTTATATATGGTGTATTGATGCAGCCCTGGCGACTCGAGTACACACACAGAAAAGTGAGAGTCATTGTCGCTAAAACTACCCTCACCTGAGGGTCAGACACTGCCTGACTCTCAGGTGAGGGTAGTTTTAGCGACAATGACTCTCACTTTTCTGTGTGTGTACTCGAGTCGCCAGGGCTGCACCCATCCATCATGATGACAAATGGTATATTACAGTAAAGCACTATGCGGCTCTTAAAGGGTTAACACCTGGACCCTGGAGAACACGGTCCAAGGTGAGAAGAGACAACCAAGGACCCCTACCATATATCTATCATACCTTGTAAATGTGTTGCCTATATTTGAGTAATATGTGTGATGGAGTGTTGCAATTACTTTGTCACATTACTCTCTGACCTGGTCTCTGTGTAGAAGGGTAACCTGCCAGGTGGCCAGTGATTGCAGTACACCTGGGCCTATACACGCCTGGCACATTGCCCACTGGAGTAACCCCCCCCCCCCCTCCCCCACACACGTATACTCACTCACTTACCAAATTGCCACTGGCAAAGAGAGCTGCGTTCATTTTTACTTGAGAAATAAACTCATTTAATTAGCATATTTTCATTCGGAGTACGCACACTGCCACAAAAACAGTCAAAATAAAAATATGTACCAAGTCCATACTGTACATCTCACATCTTAACCATTTTATTAACTGTTGGACACCATTTTATTTGGCCTATTTAAAAGAAGGCAGGTGGGAGTCCTTTCTTCATCAGGCTAGTAATACCACTGACAAAACAAACTACTGTGGTCACCCATGGCAAGCTTTATCCAAATGGAAATATAATTCCATAGCTCTTGTTCCCAGTATTGGATACATTCCAATATAAATACTAATCTAAACATTACTATGTAAGAATAAAACAGGGAAATGCTATTTTGAGATAACACTGCTCAATGGTTGCTGAGTACATTGGGTAAATACTGACAGCAGTATCTCCCCTTTGTTAGGTTTTCTTAATCGTGGGTGAACATGTGATTTGATTTATAAAACAGAAAAGCTAGAAATCAGTATGACAAATGTTCTATCAAATCTTTACGTCAGATAATCCTATATCATATCTAACTTTTCCGTTTAATGCAGTTATTGCTACATATAATGCAAGGTAATTAGAAGTATAGATTAGTACTTAAGTAGACTGTTTCAGACCACAATGGCGGGTTATATATGCCAGGCTTTACAGTAGTGTGAATTATGAGATGTTGTTCAGAGTTAAGTGCACCGATCAGCTAAGACGTCATTGCACTGCTCATAATAGATCTTTGGTCTACATTAAGACATACAGGAGAAGCTTGCACATCTAACAACATGTGTATTACTACGTCGCCTGGAAGTGGGTTAAGGTTAGCATGATGCATAAGTGCATCACACCCTTGCTCGTCATGATGCATGAATGAAGCCCTAGCGTGATAGCATGATGCCAAAACGTTTGTCGTAATGATATACCAACCACCATGCCAGTCAACCCAGTGAATGCAGTACTGGCAAGTGAAAGGTTTTCAACACTATGCTGTCATAAAAGGGTTAAATCACTCCAATTGCTATGGTCACGAGTCATCATGATAGGCACACGCTATGAGAACCTCATTTTCTGCAATATTATAAGACGGTGAAGGAGGTCATATTGACTCAGGAATTCTTAATTTACTTCCAAGGTAGAGGCATTATAGTACATTATAGTAGACAAGAACAGAACTTATCATTTCTAACCGCTGACTATACCTGGGCGTATGCCAAGACACTTGCAAAATATTCCAAATGTGTCTTTGAAATAATTCCTGGGTTATTGTACCTTTGTGAGCACCTTTGTTCAAGTATGGTTAATAATCTGTAGATACTATAAAACCATCCTTTTCCTGTCAACAAATCTCAAAAAGAATCTGAGGCATTCTTTATATGGACTAAAAGGAAAGGCCTGATTGAAAGGAAATACTCTCATCCTTGTACACAATGTGGTAGGAATGCTGACTTGTATAGGACCTCCTCTAGCTGCGTCAGTCACGCGCCGGCACACCTGATGGGTGCCCCCAGGTCAGCTACTTAAATATTTAACCCTTTAAAGGCCGTATGATGCTTTAATGCATTATGGTATTTATCATCATGATGCTTGAATGCCGAACCGGCGGGGTTGATAGACCCCCGACGGGTTTGGATGACGGATACACGCAGCACCGGTGATCGAGTAACTCACCAGGGCTGCATTCATGCATCATGATAACCAAGGGCTTAATGCATTTTAGCATTATGCTGCGCTTGAAGGGTTAAGGATGACATGATGCCCTGAAGGTGACATGTTCATTTGTCTTCGCAATACAGCGCCAGCGAAAAGTGAGTAACTCTCTATAATCATTGGTGAATGGGTGGTTGGGGTTGGTCAAATTGGCAAAGGGATCTAAGGTCTGCTTAAATGTATATGTTATGAACGAACACAGACATATGGACGTATGTTTTTTTTTAAGAAATAAGACATACCCACTACTCCTTGAAGCATCGAAAACATACAGGGAATAGTCGTCCATCCAGATTCCTTAACCCTTCAAGGGCAGAATAGTGCTTTAAGGCACTATACCATATACAGTATTACTGCAGCAATGGCAAGTTTCTCGCCAGGCCTGCACTATAAATGCATCATGTCGACCCTCTGGAGTTTATAGACCTCCGAAGGGTCGGCATGATGCACCCATGCAGCAACAGCATTACTCGCTGACGCTTCATTTCTGTATCATGACGACAAATTCAGATATACCTCAAGGCATCATGCAGTCCTTAAAGGGTTAATCAGAAATGTAAGACGTTTACAGACCACCCACCACCTGCCTCCCTCCAGGGTCGGCCACCCATGTCTAAGAACAGTAGTGGGCCAACTGGGGATTACCCTGAGGTGTGTTGACTCAATGATGGACTTATAACATTAATGACGACTTTAGCATGGATTTTAGTGGCGTGCGCCATGGGCAGATTGTGTGGTTATAACTTATATGGCAAGTACCGCCTGGTTACAGCTGGCGTAGACAGTATAGTTCTACTACTACTTTTATTATGGTACAGTATGTTAGGGAACGTTCACAAATGACGCCACAATTTAGGGGTCCACTCACCAGGGCTGCATTCACGCATCATTGAAGCCGACCTACCCTATACGGGGATTGATACACTCCTGAAGAGTCGGCATGATGCAGGAATGCAACCCTAGAGTCGTGCACCTACTCACCAGGGCTGCCTTAATATACATAATGACTATACTAGACAAAACATAGTTAAGCGCTATGCGGTCCTTAAAGGGTTTGTGACACAGTCTGGTACCGACATGATGGTAGAGGGCGTCCTTACAGTTACATGACACTGTCTGCCCCTGTTTCTGGTATCTACATGTATGTCTACCTGTCTGGTACCTCCTGGTGTGTCTGTCATGGGGTACCATGTCTCAGGTGGACCTGTCTGTGGTGGTAAGTCTAAGGAGGACAGAACTAAATCTATAGCCTACCAGTCTGTGTCACAGGCGTTATTAACTGTGCTTATATGCATGGTGATTTCCTGCAAATAATTCAGAAAGAATGGGAGGATTTCCTGCATTTTGTCGACCAGGCGGTGATATATCTGAATATGATAAAGGAATGCAGCAGGGTGTCGCTTTATCAATATCGCGATTATCCAGGTGAGAGAGATATGATTATTATGATTTGAGACAGAAAATAATGATACATTACAAGGTCCGTGAACACATGGTTCAGCAGCATAAGGCATAAGACGTGTGGGAATGACTTGTTTCCTGTTGGGATATAGCCATAACACCATGTGGGGAAGGGGAAGCACCTATCTCCCTTAATTATCCGGGTGTACCGGTATGTGGGCTATTCCACACTTCTCACCAAGGAAGGCTGCGCTGTGTACGACTCTAAATGATCTTCTATCTTAAAGGTGGAGATTTTTAATACTGGACCTCCTGTACCTCCACCTCGAGTCGGAATGGAGAGTAGGCTGATACTCAGGCCTTTTATACCCCTGGCGCCGATCTGACCATTCATATACATGTATACACAACCAAAAATAATTATCTCATTTCAAGAAAACAAGATTATTAAACTCGTCTGGCGGACAAACCACTTGTTTTAAGAAAACATATTTTTGGCTGTGGATGTCCATCACCCCCTAGCAATGCCCGTCAATATAATGATGTACTTGCAGAAAAGATGCTGCGTGGATCCAGCGCGGAGCATCCTTTCTGTATACTTCTAACATCAATCCTACTCTACACTATCTGAACATGTACTGAATGGATCCTGTAACTATCTATGTTAGATATGATCATAATAATCCTATAATCATGTAGTCCTATGGGAGTGCTGTATGGCTATATGTAGGCTCCTCACATAGATGTCCGTCATGGCCCAGAGCCCACTGTAACCCAGACTCCCTAGGATCCCTTTAGGAAGCCCCCCCCCCCCCCCCACACACACACGACACATGCAGCATATAGTACAAAAATGTATTAACCTTTTTGGGACAGCATGTCACTTTAAGGCATAATCATAATTGGCCAACGAGTAACTCGCTAACACTGCACTGGTGCATCATGCCGACCCTTCCAGATCGAGTATCCCAACCCCATGGCGTCGGCAGGATGCTTGAATATACAGCTGCATGACCATAAAAAGCATTGTATGGAGATTAAATCACTATGCCGTCCTTAAGGGGTTAAATGTGATGTATGCAACGCCCTCAATACTACGGTACAACTATCCCTTAAAATTGCATGTTATGGAAATGACGCCGATTTGACCAAAATAGTGACGGGGTGGGGCTGGGGACCGGGGTCTTGAAAAAGATCCCAAAATATTTTACTTAATTTGTGAAGGTTCCCCTACTGGTTTCTGGCGGGGGGTGCACATGAAAGGGCACATGGAAGGGTAGGTTGGCCTATGTACTGAGTATCTTAGTGTTATTACTTTTCATATCCAGCCAACGTCTGGATTTATTAGTGGCAAATGTCACAGGTAGCCGATATAATAGCAATAAGCATATTGCCAATATTAGGTACAGGTACTTGGTGCACAAAACATCATGCAGTAGGAGAGAGAACGAAGAAATGAAAGAGAAACATTGCATAAAACAAGGGATCTCCAGTGTCTACTGGCATTATGCCCCAAGGCTTTGTGTTCATTTGTCGTCATGATGCACCAACACAGCGCCAGTGGCACTGAATTCGTACATCATAATAAGGGCATATATAGCGCTTTGAAGGACGGTGCTGTATTTAAAAGGCTATAAAAGGGAGAAAGGTCGACCCGTGAAATACAACCAAGTAGGAATCTAATTCAGTGGTGTATAGCAAAGAGAAAGAACTATACTTCTCTGTTTATATTGAGCAACTATAAATTATAATCCAGCAGCGCTGCATTCAAGTATCATGCTAACCCTTTGGGAGTATATCATCGGCATGATGTAATCATGCATCCTCTACTCGCCAAAGCTGCATTCATGCATCATGACAGTGAAGGTCATAACACAATTAAGCACCATGTGGCCCTTAAAGGGTTAAGGCAGAAAGCATACGCCATAGTATAATGCTAAGGCAGGGTCCAGGCTATAACGATCTAAACAAACAGAACCCAGACAAATACATAAACTGCAGCTACAATAGACACGGAGGCCCAGCCCGGGGCCACTTTGGGACCCAACGATCGGAGGGAATTGGTCCCACTCAGACTGCTGGTAGGGGAATCGATAGAGCACTCATCATCTAGGGGGTAGTGGGAAAGGGGGGTGTATGGACTGGAGGAGATAACCCTTTAAAGACAACATCAATGTGTATCCATCCTCGCAGTGAGTTACTCGGCGGTGAGTTACTCGCCATTGCTGTATTGGTGTATCATGTATCGGTGTATCAACCCTGCAGGGTCGACCTGATGCATGTATGCGGTACTGCTGCATTCATGCATCATGACACTAAATGGACATGGCTCACTAAAGCAGTAAGGCTGCATATAAAGGGTTAATGGTAGGGGTGAGGATTAGGGGTGAGTAACAGGGTAGTTAGTGGTTGATAGAAAGGGGTATACATGATAATGTAGAGGGCTGGACTAATGCCAGCCTACGTCTCCCTATGTGATACCACCACTACAGTACATGTAGTAGTGTGTAGGGTTAATAGCAACCCTGATGGTGTAGTGTTAGTATTTTTGGCTGTGGTGTAGGAGGGGGGTGGGGGCTTGTAGGGAACCTTGACAGGATTCAAATATTTACTGCAGACCGCTAGAATATACCATGGGCATTTTTTTTTGGGGGGGGGGGGATTTGTGACGCAAAGACTATTTAAGAAATCAATGTGAGAATTTAATCATGGCAACAGCATTTCAAGCATATACCACTGGCATGAGTGCATCAAAGCGCTATATGCCCTTATTATGATGTACGAATTCAGTGCCACTGGCGCTGTGTTGGTGCATCATGACGACAAATGAACATAAATTAAGCCTTGGGGCATAATGCCAGTAGACACTTCTGGACAAGGAGGTCGCCCCCCCGACCTCCTGGCCCAAAAGTTCAAGTATCAAGTTTTAAATATGTATTCGCATAGACACATCATAAATACATTCATGTTTATTTTGAATACTAAATATTGACAACAATTAGCATCAATATAAATATAATAAATGTAATTGCAATTACACTATTAACACAGATACCAGCCTACATAGTGAATTACCTCCCCCTCTTTAAACTTTTGGAAAAGCCTATATAGCCCGCACACCCAACCCCCAATCGAAATACTTGCCCCTTCTCCCTCAAACCAAATTTTATTCACCAATCCCCTTTTATATACTGCGTCTTACTTTTCTACAAAACCCACACCAAAGTAACAAATGTGTTTTCAGTTAAATAGACTGGAAATTGTGTAGAAACCAATGAAAATAACTCTTCCCTAGACTGGCAGCCCCTTTCAGGTGTCTCACCCAGTCTCTAGTTCACTGAGATAAATGGCAGGGCTTTGTAATGGAAAATCTGTGTTATCTAGAGGTGCTATAATTCTGGTAAATATTTAAACAAAAATACTCTGAATGGGAGATTAATTAGAAAAGCCTCTCTTTCACCAGAAGAAAAAAGTATTTAAGATAATTACCCTTTCCCTCCTTCACACACACCCTCCCAGAAATGAAAAAAAAAACAGGCATTAATATTTAGATGACGGGTTTTAACTATTAAAAAGAAAGAATTCAGTAGAAAACACTGCCTTTTTTGCCATGTGAACTTTGGTCTGAAACAGATGGTCCCTCCCAATGCAGTTATGGACTCACCTTTTGTGTCAGGTGTGTTAAAGATATAGAGCATGTCCGTCTTACTTTCTTAGAGAACATACCTGCTGCCATTCATCTAGCCCTTTAAAGGTCGCATAGTGCTTTAATATGCTATACCCTAGGTCGTCATGGTGCATGAATGCAGCCCTGGCAGGTCTACACGCCAGGGCCGCATTCATGCGCAATTCTACCATTAGGAGTGTGCCCTCATAGGCTCGGCATGATGCTTGCTCGCAGCACTGGCCATAGCATGTTACCCGCCAGGGCTGCATTCATATATTATACCGATAAAGGGTACACTATATTAAAGCAGTATGCGCCCCTTAACGCATCACCCCGTCACCTCCCGACATGTGATATGCTTTACGCCGTGGCAGGGTGTAGAATTAGGTATTCTAGATAGGGTAGGAATACAGTAACACGGACACATGTTGCTTAGTTGACTGTTTGGTGAATACTCCTTCATTTCCTCTCTCAGGGTCTCACCCCCTCCAGTACAGAATCAGTTACAACATGTTCTCTCACAATGCTCACACAAGCCATTGTTATACATACACCCTAAAGTACACCAATCTCTAATATAAACAACCACCAAGTCCTCCCTAGGCTTACACACAAGACCAGCTGAGACTTGCATGTAATGAAGGCTACCTTAATTGGAGTCACCTAGGAGGCCTACAATCTATATTACCAACATGATAATTATATTATATTTTACTTTATGACTTCTTATACTAGGTTACCAATATCACTTTACACTCTAGAATGAGTACTTCATTCTACATATCTCCCCCGTTTTATTAAAATATTTTCATAGGATTGATGAAAATATGTAGGACATATCACACATTCCACAAGCAATCCCTTCTATGCTCATACCAGTCACATGAAACTCGTGAATTGAGTCACTTCTATGACAGTACAAAAATCATATCCGAAATAATCTCACAGAGTGGGCAGGCACATCCACCTCTGTGACAATACAATAATCAAATACCAAATAATCTCACAGAGTGGGCAAACACATCCACCTTCGTGACAATACAATAATCATATCCCAAATAATCTCACAGAGTGGGCAGGCACCTCGACCTCCATGACAATACAACAATCATCCGAATAATCTCACGGAGTGGGCAGGCAGATCGACCTCCGTGACATTATAATAATCATATCCCAGATAATCTCACGGAGTGGGCAGGCACATTGACCTCCGTGACACTATAATAATCAAATACCAAATAATCTCACAGAGTGGGCAGGCACATCCACCTCCGTGGCAATACAATAATCATATCCCAAATAAACTCACAGAGTGGGCAGGCACATCCACCTCCGTGACAATACAATAATCATATCCCAAATAAACTCACAGAGTGGGCAGGCACATCCACCTCCGTGACAATACAATAATCATATCCCAAATAAACTCACAGAGTGGGCAGGCCGATCGACCTCCGTGACATTATAATAATCATATCCCAATAATCTCATGGAGTGGGCAGGCACATTGACCTCCGTGACACTATAATAATCAAATACTGAATAATCTCACAGAGTGGGCAAACACATCCACCTCTGTGACAATACAATAATCATATCTCAAATAAACTCACAGAGTGGGCAGGCACATCCACCTCCATGACAATAGAATAACTCGTGAATGAGTCAATTATTATGAACCTAATGTGAAGATTGACAGGAGGCTAGCTGGCAGGGGGACCAGCTAACAGGCAGCTAGGCACAGGTTAGGGCAAGGGAAACCCAATACTGCTCATCTACACTCACCTACCTCCCCCAAATCTCACAGGGACATAATATGAAAAAGGAAAAAAAAAATCAACCTCTCCATGGCCACACAGGCCTCAACTACCTATGGCCACACAGGCCTCAACTACCTATGGCCACACAGGCCTCCACTCTCAATGGCCACGCAGGCCTAAACTACAACTAATTCCCATCACATCAATGCTGGACCTCATCAACAGCCTTCACAACTACACAATCTAATACATCATTTCTATGAGGCTAAATATGTGCCATCCAGGTCCCATACTACTGAGCAGCCCGGACACAATGGAGGGGAATGCTCTAAGGATTGCTGGTATGACTAACCTCCATTACATAGACCAAACCACCCATGTCTTCACAAACAATATTTTTCATCTCCCTGATACTTTGACCTTTAACAAACGATCTCCCCATCTTCCTGATAATATAAAACATCTAACAAACGATCTCCCCATCTCCCTGATACTTTGAACATCTAACAAAGATCTCCCCATCTTCCTGATACTTTAAATATTCAACAAACAATCTCCCCATCTCCCTGATACCTTGAACATCTAACAAAAGATCTCCCAATCTCCCTGATACTCTGAACATCTAACAAACGATCTCCCCATCTTTCTGATACCTTGAACCTTTTAACAACGATCTCCCCATCTTCCTGATACTTTGAAAATATTGACAACGATCTCCCCATCTCCTTGATACTTTAGACATCTAACAAACGATCTCCCCATCTCCCTGATACTTTAGACATCTAACAAACGATCTCCCCATCTCCCTGATACTTTAGACATCTAACAAACGATCTCCCCATCTCCCTGATACTCTGAACATCTAACAAACGATCTCCCCATCTCCCTGATACTCTGAACATCTAACAAACGATCTCCCCATCTTCCTGATACCTTGAGCATTTTAACAACGATCTCCCTATCTCCCTGATACCTTTAGCATTTAGTAAACGACCTCCCTACCTTCCTGATACCTTTAGCATTTAAGAAACGACCTCCACATCTTCCTGGTACATTGAGAATGTAACCAACAACCTCTTATAAATTATACATTATCAAAGTTCAGTTATTGTCCTTTGTATTACAGTCCATTCTTATTCAACTTTATATTTATTGTTCATGAGTAAAACGTTCCTCCATACATCTGCCGGTCTTCCTCTGTCAACACGCTCCTCTCCTCTGATATTACTTGAGACTTCACCAAAACGCTGTCAACACGCTCCTCTCCTCTGATATTACTTGAGACTTCACCAAAACGCTGTCAACACGCTCCTCTCCTCTGATATTACTTGAGACTTCACCAAAACGCTGTCAACACGCTCCTCTCCTCTGATATTACTTGAGACTTCACCAAAACGCTGTCAACACGCTCCCCTCCTCTGATATTACTTGAGACTTCACCAAAACGCTGTCAACACGCTCCCCTCCTCTGATATCACTTGAGACTTCACCATAACGTTGTCAGCATTCTCCTCTCCTCTGATATCACTTGAGACTTCACCATAACGTTGTCAGCATTCTCCTCTCCTACATTGCTGCCCTCCTGTAATCTTGGGCCACAGGAGGAGGCCCTCATTGCCGTCACATTGTCCTTATCTTAACATGTCCACTGCAAATCCTCCCATGTCAATCTCCTCTACATGTAGAGTTCGGTAGACTTTGCAGTCTACAAAATCGAGTCTGTGGTCGCCAGTGTAGAATTAGGTATTCTAGATAGGGTAGGAATACAGTAACACGGACACATGTTGCTTAGTTGACTGTTTGGTGAATACTCCTTTATTTCCTCTCTCAGGGTCTCACCCCCTCCAGTACAGAATCAGTTACAACATGTTCTCTCACAATGCTCACACAAGCCATTGTTATACATACACCCTAAAGTACACCAATCTCTAATATAAACAACCACCAAGTCCTCCCTAGGCTTACACACAAGACCAGCTGAGACTTGCATGTAATGAAGGCTACCTTAATTGGAGTCACCTAGGAGGCCTACAATCTATATTACCAACATGATAATTATATTATATTTTACTTTATGACTTCTTATACTAGGTTACCAATATCACTTTACACTCTAGAATGAGTACTTCATTCTACAAGGGGTCACCTCCTCAGGACGCCAGTTTAGTGCAGGAGGGGTGTGTAGAGAGAAGACTACTGTACAGGTGATGTCACCCCCAGGTAGGTATTAACACACCTACCGTGGAGTAACAGATAAACATGTCTTACCTTTAACAACCACTGAATGGCTGTTAACAAGGCTTCCTATAATTATGCTATTGTGTACCATGGTTAGTGCTATGGGCAGTATGGGTTGATTTTTCCAAGAAACCACCAGCAAGTTTGGTCAAGGACCTATCTCTATGGTTTGGTGTATTCCATGGATGAAGTGACATTACATTGTAATAATCCCATGGACACCCGTAAGATGCCTAACTGAAGGAACCGGTAGCTGCCCCCCTAGAGGATTTCTGCCGGAAATGGAAATTGATCCCCACAGTGACTCTTGGGTACCCATACCCAGCCCCATGAGTGAAAATCCAAAGGTGGACTTTAGGTTCTTTGAACACCCATTTTTTCATAGAAATCTGGGAAGACAGCCAACAAACTCTAGAGAAGACAGAAGCCGCCTAGTGAAAAAACTCAATTTTGATTGACTGATTACAATGTTATCTGGGATCGCTATCTGTGTTTACCACCTCCAGTTTAAGAGGTGGCAACCCTCCTAAAGGTTTTTTTTCATCTATCAAAAGTACCAAAAAATCTGTGATATTTACACGTTCACCGGTATAGGCCTATAATTAGTCCTAATCACCTAAAAATGGATTAGTATTTAATTATATATAAAAATTGTTATACAATTTACCCTGCATAATTCCTGTCTATTTATAAATCCTGCAATGTGATTGGTTACTATATAAATCAACAAACCTGTTAATGACTCCATGGAAAGCCTCCACAGGATAAGACTCCAAGTTCATATAGGCTACTACTTTGAAAATAAAGTTCACACCCTGATGAAGATCTGAACAAGATCGAAACGTTGGTCAATTTTGAACTGAAACTCCATGTGTCTCTTGTAACTTAAAGTAACCTACACCTGAATGCCTGAATAAGGTTTTAGGAATATTTCACAACTCTTCAAAATTGTAATAATGTAACATGTGCGGTGTGACAGGAGTATAGTGGGGATAACATTCATCCAAGGGGGATTAGCATGATGCATGTTATGATGTAGGCAACTTTTTGGTTCATTAGAGGGTTACATGATAATATGATGGTTAACTTCTATCCATGGAAATAGAACCCAGACTCCCTATAGTATATAGTATATACCGGTACACTATAATGAATAGTGACACGTGGTAGAAGTGGGTTACCCACGTGGGTATACCATTACTTGCGGAATGTGGGTATATCACCGCATGTGTGTGTGTGTTGGGAGGGGGGGGGGTGATTCACCTTATAAGGTGGATGTGTGCTCAACTGTTAACCCTCCCTGCTTTAACCCTCTAGACCCTCAATGCACTACTACGGCCTTTGTTTGCAAGATGCATGCATGCATGCAGCCCTGGTGAATAACTCGCCACGGCTGCACGTATGCATCATGCCAACACTACAGTCTTGAAGCACTCGGCATGATACACAAATGCAGCCCTTGTCACTGTGAGTAGACTCATTATAGCTGTTTTCATGCATTACTAGTACACATGTATAACAACAAAGGGTATGGCACATTAAAGCACCATACCACCCTTAAAGGGTTACCTCCCCCCTTTGACCTGTGACCCCCAGACCCGGACCTCCCCGGCTGCACCCTGCATGCACACAGCAGCCTCCTGTAGAAGGCCACCAAGTGCAGCTATAGACAATGTAGACTCTAGACTTGCTCAACTCTTGATTAAAGTAAAATTAGAAAATTTGTAATATATCAAATATTGAGTCGGTACATACTGTAGATATTAAAGCATAGGCAACTCAATTTATAAGCCGGGCATTGTGTGACTGCATGTGGCTTGAGAAGATTAAATTCACAGTCACACTACTGAACCCTTCCCTGATGGCATGTCATTTGAAATAACAGGAAGTATGTGTACCTTATCATCAGGGACTTGGACCAGTCTAGTGTGAATACTGCACTACTTTTTAAATAACGAGGTGGAGGTATACCTCCTCACATAGACTGGCCTGCGTCAGCGAGAGTCTTCCTTCCCGCAACACTCTACCCCCACCCCCCACCCCCCTTTGACTCCACAGTCGAAGAAAAGATCCGTTTTTTTTGTATTTATTTTTGAAATCAAAGACATGAGCAAGTCTACTCCTCACATTGTGACTGGTCAGAGTGAATACTGCACTACCGTACCGGTTTTGTCATTGTGTCTACGAGGCAGTGCCTTTGACAAGACCTCCGACGCAGTCAGTCTGGTCTAATAGGGAGCATCTTGATACTGAAAGGAGTCATCTTCTTCCTTTTTACTGACACTATATACTACTGACACTCATGTGTAGCCTCTATGTAGTGAAAGCATATGACGGGAGAGGGATGAATGGTACACACAGCTACGGGACGATGCCTTTAACCCTTTAAGGACAGCCTGATGCCTCCCGGGTAGTTTATTTGGTGGAATGATGCATCAGCAGTATCGGTACATCATGCCGAAACCCTCCGGAATGTATCAACCTTATATGGCCGGCAATATATGCATTGGGAAGTTCCCTACCTGTGCTAGCACATTTATTCATCATGCCAATAATATGGTACACCTGTAGTGCATTTAAGCACTATGCTGTATTTAAAGGGTAAATACCCAAAAAGAGTGCAAGTGGCGTGGGTGGGTTGGAGGGGATGTGGGAATGGGGTGTACTAGTATCCTGTAGGACCACATGTTATCAGGTTAGATACTACCCTACAGGACGCACCCCTAAATACCCCCCTTCTACTACAAGCTAAACATTGACTCATATCTATAGGTAAAAAACTACAACACTCACTATACCAAGTCCTACTCATAGTATAAGCATTAACTTGATGTATCAGCTTCCTTCCACTCCCCACTACCCTACCCTACCCCCCCCCCCCCCCCACGCCCACACATTTGCCTTAAGAAAGATGAGGGAAGTAGTGGTGGGGATGGGGGGTGGGGGGGGGGGGGGTACAAAGAATACAAAAACAGTCACAGCTGAGAGACATTGAGGGCAGTTAAGACGTTCAGAGTCACAGTGGGAGTAGAAGGGGAAGCATCTTTATACCTTAACAAGGAGTCACATTCCGGTAGGTAACACATGCCTGTACACATACCTTGGGGCTGTTACTATTGGGGTGCTTAGAGCTATGGCAGTATATATTTATAACAATGTGGTGGAATATTGAAATGAGTAAAATGATTGATTTGTGCAGGACTAGTCAGTAGTGTATATTTCATTTCAATGCTCCATCTGAGCTGCCTGCCTCAGTCCATTCCTAGTCAGCTGTGGTGGACCAGCAGTGCAGTACAAAATCAGGGGGCATTACAGCTTATCTCATACTACATCTATGTAGTTTGGGATATAAAAGAACCCTTGTCTCAGTGAAAGTGCAGGTTGGGATTTATACCTTCACTTCACCTCATAGATTCGATCACCATCACCAACCTTGACTTTTGTTCTTAACCTGGGCATGAATGTCAACCAGACAACAACATGTGCTACCGCTTTTCTCAAATCTGCTTTCTCCCACATGGATCCTATTGTAACTCCTGAGCTACTGAAGCGCTTCCTCATATGATTCATCTGTGTTTGGTGCTATTGCAATGTTAAATTTTTTCGCTATACCACAATAGATTCACCAATGCTAATGTTATTGAAATAGTATGATAATTGCTAGTTGGCGCGATGCCATGTTACTCTAATGACATGGTTATAGGACCAATTTTTAAAAGAAATAAAATAAGAAGCTAGTTCATAGTCCCATGTGATAATCATTTACTCAGTCATTGAAGACTTATTTTAATCACCATAACATTAGTAATCGTATAACGATTATACTGCTATATTGGCCATTTATAATATATATACCGGTAGGGGTTCCCCTTTGAATAGAGATAACATTTTACTACGTCTATATGTATGTGCCCTCACTACTTAAATTGGCCAGTTTTGACGTGAGCAGTCATAAAATAAGATAAGATACAATAGAAGAGATAAGTGTTAGAAGTGATATGTATAACTGGGTATAGCTATTCTGTATACCTGCTGTAGATAGATCAAGTGTACTACTTATAAGGGAGCGCTCATTTTTTTAACAACATGGGGAGGGGGTGAGAGTTAATTTTTTACCCCCACCCCCCGCATAGGGGTCTAAATTTGTTTATCCCCCCACGCAGTCAAGGGGTCCAAATTATTTACCCCTCTCAAATCCACGCCCCCCCCCCCTTTCCCTCCCGTGTTAAAAATTGAGCACTCCCCAACAGCAGCTAGTTGAGACATGTTGGTAGTAAGGCTATGTAGTAGAGTACCGGTAGTACATTTGTATATATATCTGTCGGCACCATGCCACCATGCCGCCCCCAGTCTGGGCTATATACCTCAGTGCTAGGCCACCCCAGCATGGGACCGGTAAGGGATGCATAGTGCTTTAATGCACTATGCCCTTTGTCGCAGCCCTGGCGAGTTACTCGCCAGGGCTGCTTTCATGCATCGTGCCGACCCTGCCCGAGGGGTCAATGTGATGCTCCAACGCAGTGCTGGAGAGTTACTCGCGGGCGCTGCATTGGTGCATCATGCCCAATGTTTTAATTTCCTTGTCGCAGCATGCCGTCCTTAAAGGGTTAAACAACATGCCTCACCTGTGGCTGTTTACCTTATGTACTACTGCAAAGGTGTGTGTGTGTGAGGGAGGGGGGGGGGATCTCAGCCATCAATATATAAAATAAATTCACCCTGGGAAAATACCCTCCCCCCCCCACGACACTAGGAAATGACCACCCTCTTTTACCTTACAAATAACTGTTTGAGCATCTTTTTTATGCCCATTGATGTAGGTACACATGTTACCCCCCCCCCCCCCCTGCACCCATACCCATACCCCATACACACACCTATATGCTACCACTAGCACCACCCATACACTACCACCCAAGGCTTCAACATGCGCTCCCTGAATATACACTCTACAGGTACATGTTCTACAGAGAAGCCACAGAGAGGCACATATATATCTGTGTATATAGAGCATGCTGCTTTCTAAACAGCCACTCCCTTGTTATATCTGCGCCATCTCTGGCCTCTTCCTCTTTCATGCTATCGTGCAGCCAGTTTTTCCTCCCAATTTTCTTTTTTGTTTTACTATACTTGTTTCCTAGTAGTTCTATGACACAGTGCTCCGCTTTCAAACACCTGCAGAGTATGACCTTGGCCATGCTGGGATGGCAGTGTGTGTGTGTGGGGGGGGGGGGGGGGGGGGTGTATAGTGGATGACGACAGTTTATACAAGTTACCATAGTGACTGGTGCATGCTGAGGGAACTGACGGAGGG